>OZ021711.1:13175885-14425885 GCA_963978555.1 Galerucella nymphaeae | reverse complement strand
ATACTTTAGTTTAATTAATCTCAGTAACTTTGTATTTGTAGCATCACCCTGTATATTATAATTTAGGTGCTAAATTAAATAGTTGAAAGATACAATGTTGTAAAAAATGTGTACCCTGGTAATTAATTCTAATACATACAGTGTGGTATACCCTGTATAATAAGGTGAACTGCATTTTTTAAGAACAGATATATGGAGCACCTCACGCTTTTTCCACAATAATACTATTTATTGTTTATTAATTTATACATCAAAATTGCCAAATTTTAAAGTGATACTGAAGCAGGTAGTATAGGGACTCCCCAACAGAGGGCGGACAGTAGTAAAAGTTGTTTCGAGCTAATGAGAAAATTAGCAGTGATAAATTCTAAAAACAATCTAGACTTTAACGTTTTTATTTCGAAGTTGAATTTAAAATTCATTTAAGTTGAATTTAATATTAATTCAATTAGAATACTTTGTTGATTCATTGGTTTTATCCAAATCTAAAATAAATACTTCGTCAGCCCAAAATTACACTATCGCTATAATTTTTGTCTCCAAGTATAATTCGTGTGAGGAGTCTGACTCCGACAGACTCCGCCCAACGGAGTGGGGTGTAGCGAGTTGCCACAGCAGCTGCCATATGAGAGTTTCAAACAAACAAACAAACATACAAGTGAAGCTAATAAAGGCGTTTTAAAAAGAGAAGAGAAGAAGCAGTTCAAGATTCTTAATAATTATATCAAAAACTGGAGGAAAAATTTTAATAGAAGTGAGCAATTTGGTAATAAACGAACTGCATTGAAGTTAATCAAATTGTTCTTGTTAATTTAATCGAATGACAAATTATACGTTGGTAATTATTACTTATGCTAGAAATTAATAGAACCAAACGGATAGAGGAAATATACAATCATGTAGAATATCACCCATTACTGGGGAAAGTTTTAACAGCGAAATAGATTCGAAAACATAAGCGTTTAAGTTTTTAAACTTGACACAGTTCAGAAATTATTTGACACTCTTAAAACCTTATTAAATTTATTTTTTGGTTAGTATTGATTCAAGCTTAAAATATACACACTGCGTATACTTATCAATTGCTATAAAAATTATTAATTTTTTACGAAGGTTGTATATTATTTCAACTACGAAGAAACCCCACGTTTCAAATGACATTTGACTTTCACTACACATTGCACACCAACATCTGCATTGCAGCGTAATCCACCTTTTGTTTTACAAGATTTAGGCCAATCTTTGAAAATGGGCAAAAGGTAAAAGTCTGCATACTATGAACATATGAAATAATTAATTAAAAAATATTTTCAAACTAAAATCTTCTGTATGTACAAAACCTTTTTAATTGGTACTTCCATCCATTAGGTGGCCAATCAAAGATCCTAGTTAAACGTAGGTTTTTCCTGGTCATCGCCAAATATTTATTCGGCGCCAGTTTCCCATCAGGGTCGTTCAGGGTGATCCTAGCAAAACTGCATAGGTACTTTAATTCCATCCCATCTCTAAGCATGAGCATGGGTGTAACGTTTGGCTAGTTCCGCTAGTACTAGCCCCGATATAACATCTGCACCTTTTAACAGCCTGTATCTCACAATCTTAGAACGTTAGATATCTCAACAACAAAGTTGTTGGCAGACCTAGTAGACTAATTGTGTAAATTCGAGTGTCAAAAATCTTTCACGATGATTCATACAAAGTAGGGTTACAATTTTTTACTTTAAACCCAGTGTGTATCTCACTTTGTTCCTTCAATGATACGCAAAGTAGATTTCAAACAGTTTTTATGTAACTATCTTTGTGTTGAAGGTGGGTATTTTAAAAAATATTGACAAAATATATTAACAAGCCTATTTCCGATTACTGATTTCTTAAAGTTACCTACCAATTGTGAATTAATTGATGTTCTGTATTTTATTTAAGCGTTTAACGCATGATTCGACGACCTTCACAGATTTCTAAAATGGTAGGTGGCTCATCTTGAGGCAGAGTCGGATTTTAATTGAATTTTTTTTTTTTGGTTACCTATTGATATGTTGTAACAGTTTACGAATGTCAAGAGAGAGTGGGACGATGATTTTTTTGAAAGTTAACTTTGTAGGAATTAAAGTTCAGTTAGATAACATTCACTTAGAACTATTTGTACTAAGTAAATATCTTTAAAACGCATACAGAGTGTCAATTTTAAAGCTTACAATGTGCTGTAGGTATCTCGTGAACGAAAAAAATTTCAAAACCGTTTTAAGGGTGGAGAAGAGGAACTAAAATGACATTAACCTCTTAAGCTTCATCTACTATGTTTTCTAACTAAGTTAAAATTATGCAGGGAGCAAAAACATTTATTTTACGCATAAATCGTCGATTGAGGTTGGTTGAAATTTATAAACAACTGACCTAAGTAAGTATGCGGAGACCCAGGTGGCCACTCAATGGGATCTCTCTTTCCAATCCATCTTTAAATAAAATTTCTGCTTTATTGTTACTTTATGGCTTAGACTGTAGACATCCTGTATATTTTTGTAGCTAATTTCAAGACTCCTAGTGCTATTGGTATTTTTATTAAAAACCCTTTTATGGTCATACGAATTATTTGAGGACATTGGCTATGGCAACATGATGCGGCGCGGTTTATAGGTTAAATCGAGTCAAAGAAATACTTTAATAGCGTTTAAGATCCTAGTGAAAAGGGCCTGTTACTACTTACCCCTGTTACAACAAGCCCCTCGCTCCCCTATGGAGGTGTTTTCTTAGTTGACAGTGGCCAATCAAAGATCCTAGTTAAACGTAGGTTTTTCCTGGTCATCGCCAAATATTTATTCGGCGCCAGTTTCCCAGGGTCTTCCAGGGTGATCCTAGCAAAACTGCATACTTTAATTCCATCCCATCTCTAAGCATGAGCATGGGTGTAACGTTTGGGTAGTTCCGCTAGTACTAGCCCCGATATAACATCTGCACCTTTTAACAGCTTGTATCTAAATTTATAAGCAACTGACCTAAGTAAGTATGGAGACCCAGGTGGCCACTCAATGGGATCTCTCTTTCCAATCCATCTATAAACAAAGTTTCTGCTTTATTGCTACTTTATGGCTTAGACCGTAGACATCCTGTATATTTTGGTAGCTAATTTCCAGACTCCTAGTGCTATTGGTATTTTTATTAAAAACTTCATCTTGTATAATCAATTTACCAACCCTTTTATGGTCATACGAATTATTTGAATTAATAAAGGTGTTGAATTCAATAATTTCAATTCAACTCAACATTTGCTATTTTGTATGATGTAAAAATTTGTTTTCTTAGAAAGCACATTGAATAATGGATAAGGCAGATATAACGAAGCACGTCCTGAAGGAAAGCAATATAGTTATGTCTTATAGAAATGCAATAGTGTAGAAATGTTAACAACAGAGCAAAAAAACAGCTTTTTGTTTGTGTAGGGTAGTCAAGTATTGAAATTAATTATGGCAGCTGTAAAAACATATATTTTTAATATCAAAAGCAGCACTATATTCTTTAGCTTGCCTCTAGACCAGATCTAGATTGGTTTGGGACTGTTTTCAAAAACCCTTAACCTTGGCAAAACTCTATAAAATTTCTAAATTAAAAATTATCCATGAATAGGGTTGTAAAGTGGATATTTATAGAATTAGATGTTAAAAATCTCATTTAGATCGTTTTTAGATGAAAGCTCAATAGAATATGTCATTTTCCAGAACAATATGTCAGTGATGTAATTCTAGAATGGTCTACATCAGTCTACATTACGCAAAACGGCTCACGTGTTCAGATTTTTTTTTAAATTTGCTTTTTGTTTAGAAAATATCTATTCCATACTGTACGGACATTCCGTATAAGGTTTTTTGACCTGGCAGATTGCCAAAAAGTATTGAATTCAACCGCATTTGAGAAGTTTCAATTCATTTGTAGTCACTATGTATTGTTGATGGCGAGTTCGGTCCTTATTGAAAAATGTATACAATTGCAATGCCATCGAAATGCGGATATTCTTACAAGTAATACTGACTCGTTCTTCACATTTGTTTTCGGTGTCTATCAATCGTAACCAAGGTTAACTACACAGGATTTGGATTTCATGATTCGCCAAGTTTTTTAATTTATAGCCATTTTCTTTTTTCATTAATAGCAACTTGCATGGAATAGTATATTCTTCGACGAGTGCATAATAATGGATATTATTAACGCGGATGAAGTGAATATTAGCCATTCTACACAAGTAAAAGACTATACTTTCTCCACGACTAAAAAAAAGAAAGCTTCCAGTGAGGATCGAACCCCAATCGCCCGCGCCAGAGTCAACTATTTCTACCACTAGGCTATAGAGCATGTTTATTTTCAAAAAGGGATACGTAACATACAGTTTTAATCGAAACCCTTACATTTATAAATGATAATTGGGAGTTATAACTAAATATAACTACTGTTGACCATTTTTTCTCTAAATAATACGTAAAATTATGATTCTATCATTATTTTGACGTTTCAAACGACGCGCTGTCAGAATCGATTTGCATTCTTTGGTATTTGACGTTTTAAAAAAGACGATTTGATTTATTCATTTCAATTCATTTAAGCGTGAATTCTGATAATAATAGAATGTGATTGGCTAACGAGAGTGAATTCTTTTTCATTATTCACTGGTGTGAATAATATATATCATTATTTAGCTAAATATGTAAAAATAATATGTGCGTTATTATTTAGTCGTGGAGAAAAACATATAAAAGGTACTTAATAGATGATCTCTCTTTCCAACAATGGATTTAAAATCTAAGGAAAACTGCCAAATATCGCGTTAGAGTGTTTTTTATGCTCCACTCTGTATATTATTACTTCCGCTTCAAGAAACTAGTGATAAAATAAAGAGTATAAACTTTTTGTTGAAATAGTACGTGCGTTAAAAGATGCAAACATATAAATAAACAGAAATTTAATATAAATCTTAATTTGAAATTCTGTTAATTATTTCTGAAAATCGTTTCGTTTGCCGTTTAATTATTCGATTCGCAATTTCATAGTGCACATAAATTCGGATATGTTCAAAGTTTGTCTGCTGGAAATTACTGAAAGTTGATTATCAAAGTAAATAAACACATATACTAAAGGTATATTTGATCAAATCCATTAAGGAAGTTTCAAATTAGTTTAGGAAATGGGAATATTAGATAATAGGGAAATTCGAAAAACAAAACAAAAATTAAATAAAGCTTTGCCAGACATGAGAGGCGGCGAGACAAGCTGAATAGATTGGGAGAAGGCACCATTCAAATACTTGCCTATTGAAGAGAAATAATATACTGGTACAAAATAAGATATAGGATGCAGATATTGTGGCATGGAAAAAGAAACCTCCATCCACATACTTTTCAACTCCAGAATCCTAGAGCACAGTACCTGGGAGATTACTGGATAGAAGAGGAACATTTACCTAAGTAGAAGCCTGCAGATGTCCTAAAATTCCTCCGGGAAATAGGACTAAAGGAGCTACTAATTTCAGAGACTTTCCTCAGAAACTAAGTAGAAGTTTGGGGGCACAATAGATCTTTTAGGTCTCAGTGAATGTTACCCCAAAAATACCCCATACATACAAGGTAAAGATAGGATATCACAACAAAAGACAAAGTCTTGCAGAATACAGTCACCATAGGATAGGCGCAACTAGGGAGGCTGAGTGGCCAAGCCCCTCTAAAGAGCTGCAAAGACCCCAACCTTTGTTGAATTGTCACTGTTTTTGAAAAATATTTTTCAAAACTTATAAAGCGTTAGAATACATTATTATTCGACGATATCTATAGTTAAACGTCTTAATACATTAAAAAATCAAAAATAATCGACGATTGCTTCAAACACTTCCTCAAATGTCAATGATAAAATTGCATGAAACGAAATAACATTTATAACGCCAATGGTTGTTACGAGGCGACATGGATAAACAAGACAGGTTTTGGTTTCTGCGCAAGATAATAGGCTAACTTCACTTTGCTCCTTCTTATGTGAAACGTAGTTTCAAGATATGTTTATATCAACAAAAAAGAATGGTTTTTACAAATAAAAGTATAACAAAACAACTTACCGATATTGAATTCTTCTAAGGCGAAATTATATGTGAGATTAACATATTCCCCCATCTTCCTGAAACAAAAAGACATATGATGCTACCGTGCGACATTATCAATACCATAACCATGCTTATTTTTTGGAAAATTATAAATCAAATTCGTTCTTTCAGTGTGAATTGTCTATTCTCGTGTATTCTTAAATTTTCTTAAACATGAAAATTAGTTCGATACACTGACAATATCGATGAATCATCAGAGAAATGTTATACAGGGTGATGTTTTAGTATTATACAAAACAGTGTACCTTTCGAAAGCCGATTCGGAAATGGATAAAACATTTGTATTGTTAAAAATATAGCACTAAACTAATTATTAAAGTGTAATTTTTGCACGAAAATGGTTAATTATGTAACAAGTGCGTGAAGTAGCATTTTTTTGATGAAAAAAGGCCTTTACACACGAATTGCATACAATATTTTTTCTTTTATCGAAAATTTTATCAAAATACAGGGTTTTTGTTTGTAATACATTAAAATTGATGTCATTGAATAAGGCTCTCTTGAAAAATATTAAGAGGAACATAGAATCCTTTATTGGATGTTATACTTCAACAAAATTTCGATAAAAATAAGATTGTTTTGAGGGATAAAATCGCACTAAAGAAAATCGAATACGATGAGTTGAAATAACATCATTTCTTTCGAATTTTATTTCATTCCAAATAACATAAAATCCAAAGTTATAAAAAGTTTAATAGCCTTTTACTTAGGATACGTTACTGTTATTCCCGTTTAACATCAGCAGTGTAGAAATGTGATAACTGGAGCATCCAGGGATGACTCCGGAAACTGTACTCTAGGGAAATTTAGCAACAATACTCCGTTCGCAACATTGCACTATATTTCAGTGGCATCTAGTTTGCCAATATCGTAAATTGTTGCAGGCAACAGTTGGTCAACAAACAAATTACAAAAAAAACGAATTCAGATGGACGACTGCACCGAGAGGTACACATGTAAATTCTCCCAATATTTATTTATTACTTTTTTTATCGATTTTTTGAGACTTGAAAGATCTATTGTGCCCCCTTACTTCTACTTATTTTCTGAGAAGAGTCTCTGAAACTAGTAGCTCCTTCAGTCCTATTTCCAGGAGGAATTTTAGGACATCTGCAGCCTTCAACTTAGATAAATATTCCTCTTCTATCCAGTAATCTCCCAGGTTACTGTGCTCTGGGATTCTGGAGTGTTGTGCAGTTGGAAAGTATTCTTGTTACTCCACTATTTTGAGCTTTTTTAGGTGCCCATACTGGCGACAATGTCCCCTTAGGATCCCTGTTGAAACTCTTAGCGCAGTTTTACTTTGACTTATGCATTCGTTTGATGTCAACACGTTGTAGTCAACCAAAAGAATATTTGATTGTTTAAGCACTACTAGATCTTTCCAAATTTCAGTTTACTGCCACCCATTGTCCAGATAACGTTTTCGAATTCATAACAAAATAAAGATCCCCATCCTGATTGTCTTAAACCAGCACATTACTTTTACCGCTATGCTACTAGGTTATTATGGTTACAGTCTGTTTCACCATAAATTCAATTCATAATTGGCTCTGTTGCCTTTAATAAAAAGCTTGCATATTTACTCAACTAATTAAATTTGTATGCAATTCGTATTTTAAAATAGCGCAACGCCGTAATTTGTTCTGTTTCTGCGTGAAGACAATTCTTTTTAATGAATATTTGCGAGATTGTTTCAAAATTTTTGTTTAAGAGCGAAAAATATTTGTACCGGAGTGAAGGGATAGCAGATGTGTAGGGATACCCCTGACAGTGAAAGTGTAACATGTATGTCGACATTATCCTGTTTCAATTTTAAAATTCATATAGCAAATCCTTATTTAATTTCCTTTGGATGTTTCAGTAGACACTCCCAAATCCTCTGGCATAAGACAATTGACATCTGCCAACGGCCGCCTACATTTTTGCAGCTGCTTCTGACTGCTATCGACATACCTTTTCTGATTGCTCATATTTTCAAGAATAGCGACAAAATAATATGGGACCTCCAAGAAATCTATGAAGCACCAACCAAAGGGATACCTCCAGGTCAGGCTTCCATCCACCGTTCCATCCAAGGCTCTAGGAAGTCTTGTTGTGGTGGAGCCTTTGTTTAAAAGCTCCTCTACTAACTGATCGACCTAAACTGTAAGCACTAAGACACTTCCCAAGAATATCGGCAAGATAATATAGGACACCCCTAAGAAATCTACAGAGCACCTACCAGTACCCACCGCTGAGATACCTTCAAGTCAGGCTTCCATCCACTGTTCCTAATGGAAGCAATCAAAGAAAGTCCCTGAAAAGAACATGCCTTATTTGTTTTCAAGAAGGTCTCGACACCAGGTTATAGCGGAGGTTATAGAAAGTCTTGTTGTGGTAGGACCTTTGTTGAAAAGCTTCTTCTACTAATTGATCGACCTAAAAAACTGTAAGCACCACACACTCTAAGACACTTCCTAAGAACATCGACAAGGGCACCTCTAAGAAATCTACAGAGTACCTACCAATACCCACCAAAGGGATACCTCAAGGTCAGGCTTTCATCCACTTTTCCCAGTGGAAATAGTCATAGAAAGTCCCTGAAAAGTTTTCAAGAAGGTCTGGAGGGCAGGTTTTAACTGATTGACCTAAATTCATTTTTAGTGTTTCGTAGTTTCGTATATATAGTTAAAAAAATTAAAAAGGTATACATGCGATTTATATATTGTTTCAACATGTATACTATGATATCGTTAGGGTTATAAATATAATGATGTTTTTTTCCTTTTCATACCCTCTTCAACTTCGTTCTCACCCTGTCAGAAATTTTCTGCAAAAAATACCCCATTAAAAAGTCTTTTTCTAAATATATATGCTGCTTTTCACCTACTCCCATCTCCCATTAAAGTTAATTGGTACATTCTACTTTAAAATGATCGCATTTTAATCAACCCAAATCTACTTTTTGTCTGTATTCCTTAATGGATATTATGTACAGGGTGTTGCTTTGTCATAAATAAAATTAGTAACAATTAGTAACAGAGTTTATAAATTTTATTCTGGTTATAATTTCAAGTGATAACAAATAATATTTCTCTTTCTACGTTATTTTTTATATATACATATACAATTTTATGTCAATCTACTTCAGTTTGGAGCTAGACATAAAAAATATGTATTGAGCAGGGTGAGTTGTTATTATCACCAACGCTTTTTCACTCAACTTTATATATTCGAATGTAAAACATGACGCGAAAAAAGAATTCAAACATTGTAAATTGGGTTAGGGAGGAAAAAGTGTGTAATCTTTTGAATATAGGAGCTTCTAAGTTATGGAATTGAATGAGAAAGTTTCGCGTGATACAACAAAAACAAATTTATGTTAGGCTGTGAAAATTGGTATGTGAAATATTTTTATATAAAATATAAGATTAGAAAAGCTTCTTCGTGTCAGATGTGATTGTAAATGGTACAAACCGTTTTGGAGAAATATAGAAAATTTGTAATATAAGTACTATTTTCCACTACTTATTGTTAAGTTGACAATTATTGCTTCCTTTAAGCCAACTGAGAAGTTGAACTTATTAAACTAGATCGATCATGGACAAAGAAAGCAAGTTTTATGACATTTTACTTCAACCTTCCCTCTTAGAATGTCTTCCTTTTAACTGGAACACCCTATATAATTTGTGATATAAAAAGATTTTTCAAAAATGTTATATTCTCTTCAATATTTGTAGGGTCCAGGACTTTTCCCGAGCTCTGTATACTAAAAAAAAATGTATTTTAAAACTATTGCTACAATATTTTGATCTGCGACTAAACTGGCGCATTCGCCAAAACTTATAACTACTTTAAATATTGGTGAATACGCATAAATTCATAAAACTTTTCTTGCACTCGCAAATTTTCGCCTGAATGGGCACCTGAAAAAGCTCAAATTAGTGGAGGAAGAAGAATGCAGATATTGTGGCATGGAAGAAGCCTCCATCCACATACTTTCCAACTGAACTGAACTGAGCAGACAAATGGCGTTCAAAGAACTAGAAAATAGTTTTTGTTCAACTACATTACTTAGAGCTGATCTGGAAATTATGGAAAACTATTAAATAACGAAAATAAGATTTCTGCTAGAATCAGGTGCTCAAACATTACAAATCTTGATAAACGAAAGGCATTTATGAAGTGATATATAAATTTGAAGTTTCCGGCTCTAATTTATTACGTATTTCTGGAGAAAGATTTGGATTTTTAATCCAGATTAATAGGAACCGGTTTCAGGTTAATAGAAAAAGCAAATACTGAAGACGGATACAAAAAGTTTAGAAATATCTACGTTGTAGATGTAGACAGATTGATTACAGTTACACCAAGCAATAGATAAATATTTTTGACAAAAATCCTAGTAGATAGAAAACGAATGATGCCATCATATAAAGGACATTGCGTAGTATCATCATTTTGGTAAGTTTTGGACACGCAAATGTTGTTCTGATAGTTGTTGGTGGCTTAAAATTTTATTTTTCTTATTTGAAATATTCGATTAACAATTCCTTTCGCAAAAACTCCTGTATATAATATTTCCGGAAGGGTCGTTACATTTCAAAAGAAATGTAACACGAACCTGTAATTTGAACTTAATGTTCAGGCGATCATAATTATCCCTTTAATCCATTGTTCGCTGTATATTTTATTCTTCTTTTTGATGCAAATATCAACTTGTCGATCGAACTTCTTTACATTCAAACAACTCACCCAAATTCAAACTCAATGTGATAAATGAATTTTCCTATTAAAACGGTGATAATATGACAACTACAACGCTGTAAAGTGTTTTGTGAAAATGTGTGAAACGTAGATTTATTCTGAAATAATTCACTGCTATTTTGCTGTCATCCATGTATGAATTACATCATATAGAAGTGTCTGTGTTGGCTGGGCAGGATTTAATAATCATGTTCCAAAATTTGGGTGATTTCAATGATTTTACTATCACGATTTATGAAATTAAAACCCTCCAGGTTTTGGTTTTAAAAAATTAATGGAACCCCTTCATAAATTTTATAGTGCGCCCATGATATAAGTCTTATAATTTGTCTTTGTCAGCCGTTTTATTTCCTAAATACTAAACATTTAACTCAGATAAATTTATGTAAATAATTTTATTAAAGAAATAAAAACTTTTCAAAATCCAATGCTTCTTATTTGCTTAACTGAACAAAGTTGGGTTCTGGATCTGTGAAGTAAACACTTAGTTGGCCTAATTTCGCCTGTGCAAACAATGAGCGTGCGAGAAGGTGGCTTTATTTCACATAAATTGGTTTTAAATTCAAATTTGAACACTTTCACTGGCGCTAACAATACAAGACATTTTGATTTAGAAATTAAAATGTTTAAAATAAATCAATCAAAAATTTATTTCACATACTACAGCAAAAATATTTATATGTATATAGTTTATCTCAATGTGTTTCGTATATATTTTGAGACAAACTATAACTTTAAACTTTACCTTTTCATATGAATAACTAACACTTGAGCATTTTAACAAGGTATTTAATGTAAATATAATTAATTTACTATTAATTTTATTGTACAGGGTGTTGCATGTATTTGTTTAAATACATTAAAAGATATTGACGTCAAAAAATGCGCTACTCATCTAGTTCCAGTGTTCCAAAGGGTTTATAAAAATTAATTATGCATATTTTTTATCAGAAAATGGCACAAATACACGACAATTTTTATGGTAAGAAAGTCAAGCTTTTATTACAGTACGCAGTGCATTATCTGAAAATTTTATTTTCATCAAGCTCCCTATATTTTTATAGGCACTCGGCTTTGAAATATTATCCAGTCATGCAATAAATAACTATAAAATTTTTAGTGCGAAAAATGTCTTACCAAATCGATCAATATTGACTCTATCGTAAAACGGAATGAAAAGTTATTTTTGACTGTTGGTTGTCGACTAGTATTAAGATGAACAGTATCATGGTATAGTAGCAGGTAACATAAAAAATATGTTATCAGAGCTAGTTGGTTTAAAATCGCAATATTTTGAGGTAAAGATTGTATGTATTTATACAGGGTGTTTTCAAATGACACTTACAACGTTTGCATGTAGATACCACTCGTAAAATAGGACAAAATTATATAAGGATTGAGGGGTCCAGCTCATTTGGGCAAAAATTACCAGCTTTTCCCCCAGAATTGCATGCAAGCTGCAACAATACAGATCAATCTAGTTCGATTTGAGACAATAGCTTAAAATGGCAAATTATTCTCTACTGCGCATGCTTTCGATCAAGAATATTGCATGTTACATGAAGAATTGCAAACTGTAAAGCGGGCTTAATAAAAAAACTGCTGACGCATTGTGCATGCTCCATCATAGAGCTATCTGCAGTTGCACTGGATCAAATTGTCATTAGATTATTAACGTGTTGCAGTATTGTATATAAATATAGATAGTAAATTATTCGTAGCACTATGATTTGAAGCAGGTGTTGGAATTTATGCCTCTTTTATCAACCTGCTAAATTTACGATGATAAATTATGGGTTATACATTTTTCGTCGTTGTATGTTTGGTAATCACCATTAAACGTCATCCATTATTTTGTATTCCGCACGGCCTAATTTTTGATTGTGCCTGTATGCGTGTGTGTACTGTGCCGTTTGTTACGCTATAATTACCCATAGCCGTTGGGCATATGATTTATTGATTGAATCATTTTATCCTCTGTATATGAGAGCTCGTATGAGAGTGTGTATTGTGTAATTGTTGTTAATTTTACATGGGTCACCAATCTAGCATAGTTTGTTCAACTTCCGATGGTATTACAGGAAGTGATTGTGTTTGTCTTTTTGAATATTTTATCCAACAGTACAGGGTGGTCCTAAAGTAATTAAATACATATACAGGCTGTATTCAAAATTACACTTACAACGTTTGCATGTAGATATCTCTCATAAAATTGGACAAAATGATAATATAAGGATTGGGGGTCCAGCTCATTTACTTTTCGAAATACGGGGTGTTGAAGTTATAAAAATTTAAATGTTTTTATTCGATAACTTTATAATGGATGAATAAATTGATTTGACATTTGGTAGGTTGTTTTTAAATGTAAAAAGGCATATTTTGATATAAAAACATTTGTCAATTCTTGATCCAGTGGTGTATATTTGGAAAAATATGTCACTTTTCTCCTCCCATTTTTCACGCCACTGGCATTTGTAGATATTTTCAATTAATTTTGTATTCTTCAATGTTTTTCACGTAAAAAATACATAACTTATACATATCAAAAAATGTGTAGTTTTCGAGATATTTAATGTTTTCATTAAGTCTGCAACCTAATTTATTAATAATAAAATGAAAAAAATATCTTTTTTCAATAACCTTCAAACTACTAATGGTTAAAATATGTATCAGAAACAGTGGCGTAGCTAGGAACCAAGGGCCCTGGGGCAAATTAAAAAATGGGACCCCACTGACATGTAAACTGATTATGTTATATCAAATAAAAATATGAAATATACAAATACTTTAAAAAGATAAACTACTTAACTTCTCAAGCTCTTTTTTGTGCACTACAGGGCAGGTAATAAAAATGTTAAACAGTAACAACATAAATTACAATTAATACTTGGTGTAGGTTTGGCTAATAAAACGCTAAATAGAGAAGATTCAAGCGTTTATTATATAAAGGTCGGGCCTACCAACTGACTAAATAACAATTATATTTACAATTTTTTCCTAGCTTTAGTTTTCGCAAAAGTATCAATGACTTCGTCTAAATCCAGGCGTTTATGCACGCCATTGGGCGGCTTTTTTCTTCAATGGGATTAAAAATATGGGTCATCAAATTAACATTTTTTATACTTTACCACTGTTGCCATTTTAGCCGAAATCTATAGATTTGACATGACTTATTTACTTAACGGACATCAATATGAGTAGTAAAATCAAATAAAATTGAACCACTATAATCTATATTGACCAGTACAAAAAAGTTTATTGACATTAGCTTACTTACTCCTGATACAGCATTAATTTTTTAACCGTTCTCGAAAAAAAAATCTTTCGAATTCACAATAAAACGCATATCGATGAATAACCAAACGCACATATCACTATCCGTCAAATTGACAACACTGCCAACCTACAGAAAGAAATTAGGGGAATTCCCTAGGCATAGCTTTTGAATGTCTCTCAACTGAGTTTTCATGATTAAAGTGGGGTTGCAGCCTGTCATCTGGTAAGGATTCGAGGGCCCCCTGAGCTTGAGGGCCCCGGGACACTGCCCCGCCTAGCCAATAGGCAGTTACGCCACTGATCAGAAACTAATTTGTGAAGCAGCAATGCATCTTAAACATTGGGAGAAGACTCTCAAAAATATTTGTCCAAACTTGTGCTTTTATTATTGAAAATGATGTTAAAGTGGAAAAGTTAATGACTTACCTCACGTCATTTGTTGTTGATTAAGTTGAGACAGCATGAACGACTTGTCAAATCTACGACACACGTCCATAACTATGAATGTTGTTAACCTAAAATTAATAAAAACTATTCATAATGAGGTCTTCATTGTTTTGTAGCAGTAATAATAGTGATAATTGAAAATATAAAGACACTGATTGGTAGCTGGAGCTGAACACGCGCCCATCGCTGACTGCACATAATTATTCTTCTTTCTCTCTTTCAAGTAGTCAACTAGTTTTATTGATATAGTCAGATGCAGTCTTATCGTGCGGGTCATACGATTCAACAAAGACATACTCACTCACTTTTTGTTTTCTTTTATTGCGTTCAATCATAACTTCCAAATAATATCCGTAAGAAGAATAAGACAGAGTTATGCAATTATGACAGGAAAAAGAAGGATATGTATTTAGTTTCCAGCGATTCTAAAAAGTCTTTCAACAGCTAAGTTAAGTTAAATAATGTCACTTTGACAGTTCAACGTGACAATATGAATAATAAGTAGCAATTTTTCGGTTTTTTTGTATCTGCAAGCAAAGAAAATGGTACTTAGTTGGATGGATTATTTCGAGAATGGAAGAAAAAGTGGAAATTCGTCAATCAGTGTAATCTCACATTTTGATAACCTCTGCTTTTGACTATACCAACTTTCCTTGACGTATGTCGCGTATAGATTTATCGCAATCTGCATGTCTTTATTTACTTTATTTTTAAAAAGGGTAGTGGTAGAATAGTATATTCTACGAGTGCAGAAAGTTGGCTATTATTCACGCGGATGAAGCCATTCTACACAAGTAAAAGACTATACTTTCTCCACGACTAAAAAAAGAAAGCTTCCAGTGAGGATCGAACCCCAATCGTCCGCGCCAGAGTCAACTATTTCTACCACTAGGCTATAGATCATGTTTATTTTCAAAAAGGGATACGTAACATACGGTTTTAATCGAAACCCTTCCATTTATAAATGATAATAGGGGAGTTATAACTAAATATAACTACTGTTGTCCATTTTTTCTCTAAATAATACGTAAAATTATGATTCTATCATTATTTTGACGTTTCAAACGAAGCGCTGTCAGAATCGATTTGCATTATTTGGTAGTTGACGTTTTGAAAAAGACGATTTGATTTACTCATTTTAATCCATTTAAGCGTGAAATCTGATAATAACAGAATGTGATTGGCTAACGAGAGTGAATTCTTTTTCATTATTCACTGGTGTGAAGAATATATCATTATGTAGCTAATGCTAAATATGTAAAAATAATTTGTACGTTCGTGGAGAAAAAGTATTAAGTAAGTACAACATTTGGCGACAATCAATTCATTTGATTATAGCTTTAGAGACAACAAATAAAAGCCAATAATGCGATTAAAAGCCTTGCAGTAATCCGTGGTAACGACAGGGTCGCTAAGTTGCAAGCAATAATCAATAGTATAAAATACATCACCAAGAAACTACCAGCTACGAAATATTTTTTTTATAAAAGTAGGATCTAGAATAGAATAGAATAGAGTAGTCATCAGATTTTTTCCATATCTTGCGAAATTAAACTATCTATTACCTATTGTGTAACGACAATGGCGCACAAAGGAGGTAAGTGGTTTGATAATTTAATCTGTATGCATTATCGCAGCCATGTAATTTTACCCTAAGTGCACTCTGGAACAATACATTAGTGTTCTATGCAAAGGGAGTTCAAAGAGGCTAGATTTTGTAAGTGAGGATGGTGGATTTGATGATCGATTTAGATGATTAACATTTGATTTGTGAAGAAATAGTCTTTTCTGTGATATATCATTCGACCTACGTTGCCATTCAAAAAAATTCAAGATGGCAGCAGCAGATTGAGTTCCGACGTCACATAACTTTGACATTTCAATGTCATTAATTATTTTTGACAGTACTTACCTATGAAACAAATAAATTATTTTTTCTACATTCATGCAAAAAACAACTCTTTTGTGAACCAAATTTAATGGAAAAAGTGGTACTTGTGGTATTTTATTGCACTCATCTGTCATTCTTGTGTCAGTTTTGTGATGATTAATGACAAACATAAACATTTAAATTTAAAAATCCATAGCAAGTATCTGATCCTGCTTTAATACAACAATAATATATGTATATCTTACTACTTAGTCTCAACGAGTTACAATTATTGCAAAAATCTTTAATTATTTAAAATTTAAATGGTCAAGGCGAAAACCAGCTATGATTGAGTACTGACAAGGTGAAGGCCATAAAGATACAAAAAAAAAGAACGGGTTGAGTTTGATTAGGTTAGGTTAGGTTCTTAACATATTTATATTCGAATTTTCCAGTTTTTGCATGAATTTAGAAAAAATATTGTATGCAACTCTTGCAAAACGTGTTTTTTGCACTTGTTGCATAAATAACTATTAACAGTACTTACCTATGAAACAAATAAATTATTTTAAATATTGAGAAAAACGAATACAAGTGATACAGTCGACGGAAAAACTTTGTAACTAACACGAGTATTAAAAGGGCAATTAACAATCTCAAACCTTAAATTACCTCGATTGTTAATGGCCCTCATTAATACACTTGTTGGTTAAAAAACTATAAACTCCCTATTTTATTATTATTGATAATTAATTTTTTTATCTATTTCCATATTATATTTTTTTTATATTTTGTTTTTATTGTTGAAGAATTTTCAATTTAATGAAGCGCATAATTTAAAAAGCATAAGAAGTAGCATTATTTTAAAAAGAAATCGAGACAATCAATTGCTAGGGTAGGTATAAATTGCAAAAATAATGTTTGGAACAGATTGTACAATCCAATAATTCAAAGTAAATTGTAAATTGCCATTTATCAATTTCAGTCACGATTGGATGAAATGGCGATTAACCGTAGTAAAGTTGCCAATATCTCACGTAATTTACAGATTTTTTAATTTTCAAATTTTTTGTATACTCAACTTTATGGTTAAAAAAATGCTATTTTCAAACATTTTTTTTTGGTCAACCTAGCAATGAATTTTCAACTTTTTTTTACTACCTATGTGTAAGATCACTTATTGACCATAAAATCACAAAATATTGACTGATTCCGATGGAGAATCAGGCGCTATCTTAAAAAAAAGTTTTTGATATATCGAAAACTTAAATTGTATGTACTGGCCTATATTATATCCTCCTTTTTAATAATAGTACTGTCATTGAATCTGATAAAAATTTGGTACCTATCAAATTATCAATTATACACTCTGTATATTGATATAAGTAAAACAAAATAATATTTATGAAAGATCGGTTATTTTAGTCCCATTATTTCGGACTAGCCTGTATAACTATTATGGTACTTTTATTCAAAAAAAATATTCCGCATCTTATCTATAGGTTTTGTTCCACAATAAAATAATTGCTATACCTATTCCACTTGTTGAACTATTATTGCCTCCCTTACATAAAATTTTATAGGGTCGTTTCAGCCACTTCCATTTCCATCCCAATCTGTTTTCTTATCATTCACTATGTCCAGTTCGCTGCTTGCCCGTAAATTAACAAGTTCAATTTCGCCAAGGGAACGACAAAATGCCATTATGTGATTGTAACCCACATTATTTTTTATGTTATAAGTTTTTTATTTTCAATTCTGGTAGTAAATAAACAATTAGACAAGTTTCATACCCACTGACCACTTACCGAAGGTAGTGTGAACTCGCCTTAAGTGCGATATCCACGGAATGGGAACTTAAAAATATTTCAACGCCGCCTGTTGCAAAAAATTTTATTGAAAATGTCATTACCATTCCTTGGCTTCTAACTACGATACTATTTTTATAAAATTTTACTGGGTACCTACCATTTTAGCCCTTTTCTTAAAAATTGGAAATACAATACTTTCACATCATCTACCTACCTACTTGTAATTAATTAACAATATAATTATTATACCTAGAACGTAATCAGCATTTTTTTTAACTCACCTTTTCTTGGAAGTCAAATATAAATCACGAAAACACTACATAAAAACTAAGAGCCGAATAAAAATTACGCGATACAAGTAAAAACACGTTTTTATATCGTCTTTTCAGGATAATCAGACGTCCCACTCACTCGAAGGCTCACGGAATACTGACAGTGACAATTGACGTATTTTTGAGCTTTCAGGAATATGCTTTGTTAATATCGAATCATGACTGTATTGATTCCGAACTATAACGAACAATTGGTCTTCTGAATACTTCTATAATATAATCATGGTGGTTTACGTTGAATGACGAATTGGGAGGATAGGAAATAGAGTGGTAAATTAAGCTTAGAATAGGGGACGAACCAGCAGGATATTTTATCAGGATTGGCGCTTGCTCGCATGGTTTTCACCCTCTTAATATACGGGGTGTATTTTAATTTGCGCGGAGAGGATAAATTATGATATTTTTATACAACAGGGGGTTTATTTTTCTGTGAAAGTAATGAAATAATCAAGAACCCGATATTCTATATTTTTTGTGGTTTAGCTTAAACTGGAAGTTTCTATAGAAGCTTGAAAGATTATTTGTTCTTATATCAACTGATCATCTAAATAAAACCAAGTATTTATAGATATATGTAGTATAAAACAGGAAATAAAATAAAACTCATTCACAAATAATATCCCTTTTTATTAAAAAAATTAAAAACATCTTGTATACAGTAAGTCTTTCAATTTAATAGATGGAAGCTACAGTCTTTTTTCTTCTTTTTACCAAATACATTCCTCCTAGTTTAAATGAACTCAAAATAGTCAAAATTGTTACAATTCTTTTTCAGGTACTGGTTTTGCATATTTCAGATTTCTGAAATGAAAAGATTGATATATTTAGTATTTACCTAATAAGAAAATCAAAATACCATAACATATGTGACAGTTAAATAGGATTAAATGTATGTAGTGTTGTCTTATTTGCTTTAATTGATTCATAACCTCAATATCAGATTTAAATCTGTTTCGTCGCTAGAAATACGAGCAAACAGATTCAAGTTGGACTAATCAAACTTTAATTACATAACGATCAACGTCCCCTAGATGTCCCAAATGAACTGGTCGGACGTAAACTTGTTACGTTTGGCTTATGAAGGGTAGAGACAAAGAGAAGTAATTTTTTTAACACAGTATAAAGCTTCTTCAATTATTTCCCTTGCCCTTCTCGATTAACCAATGATTTGTTTATTGCCAAGAAAAAATAGGGTTATGAATGAAATTCTAAATAGTTGGGAGAGCAGGTTGGGAAACTTAGCATAAAAATGTGTCATCTTTTTTACCGGTATAAAGGTTAGATCATGGACCGTAACAATATTAGTAAGAAAACTCAAAAAATAACGTTACATTTATTTGGAAAACAACAAATATATTTTATAAAATGTAAAAACGTTAATCCTATTTTCAAACAACCATAAATGTATAATAATATACAACTGGGAATTAGTCTTGTACTTTATGACAGATCTTGTGAAACCATGGGACATGTCAACCAACTGACAAGTTGACACTAATGACAGTCGCCTTTTTCCTTTGAGCTATTGCCAACTGTCAGTTGGTCTGTTTCCAGTAAAATTTTAAGTTAAATTTTAACTAGAAAAGGTGAGAGACCGAAAGAAACATGAATTTCTTTGCATTGTTTCTTATTTTAGTAGTTGAAAGAATAAACTTAGGTAGTTATTCTATCATTATTCGTAGATATTTCAGGCTTAAGCTATCAAAAACATAAAATAAAATAAAAACCCCAATATTTATACAACACACACAACACAGAGCTAAGTAAAGTATAAAAAATGATCCTTGTTGGTGAAATAAGTACATATTATAAAGAGAGCGCATACAGAATCACCAACTTTTCAACATTCCCAAGTAATTAAATCCCCACAAGCGAATATTTAAGTGGTAAATATAATTTTTTGGTTTCTATGATTTTGTCTAATATTAATTATATAAAACTTATTCTAAATTAAGTTGAACCAATATTAGAATAATAATTCAATAATACACTATATTCTAAAATCATTTTGAGATTTAAAAGCGTAAAGTTAAGTCGTTTAAAACGTTCAAAAAATATTTAAGATTTTGATACTGACATATTTAAGTATTCAGCCACAAAAACTCGTAATATTTTGTTGATATCTTCCACCGTTGCCATATCAACAGCATTACGGTTGTCAGTTTCTTTGTGCCATATATCGCCGAATGGTACTGATATTAAGTGGAGAATCGGAACATCTAAAAAATAAGAAAGAATTAAGAAGGTTTCTATTCCATTCCAACCAAATAACCTATAATTCATCCATCAGAAGTTGGTCAACAAATTTGGATTACTTAACACTTATATGCTGGAGACTTAAAAAAAAAACACATACATACTTTGGCTGCAATTTTGAATACTGATAAGCCTAATTTCCTTTGGGAGTATAGGGTACTCAAGATAATAATAATAATATTATTACACAACAGATTTAACAATACCTTTAAAGGGCAATACATATACACAAGAAATCTTATTTTAGCTAATAAATAATACTTACTCCTCCTTAAAAATGGAGTATGATCGTCTTCGATATGGTAGTTTGCTGCATAGTTTTTAAAATACGTTTTTCGTGAGTTTTCCAATAGGTCCAAATTTCTTAGTTTCCTTTCTATATTGATCAGACGTATATACCTAAAAATATACAATAATACAATGAAAATCATGTCAATTTGATTTATTCTGTTAGGAACAGACTCAGTTAATGTGTAACTATGTTTTGCAATTGAAACAGAATCCTAGAACACAACAATTAGGATACTACTGGGTAGGAGGACAGTTACCCAAGTTAAAGCCTGCAGATATACTAAAACTCCACCTGGAAATAGGTTTAAACAATCTACTGGTAAGACTTTTCTCTGAAACTAAGTAAGGGGCACAATATATCTTCTATATGTCAATGAATGTCACCCAAATATATCATACAACCTCATTTCATTAATTTTTAACAACTTTTAACACTTACCAGCTTTCTGTATCAGTGAAAATTCTTTTAAACTGTGTTTCTTTGTGACCAATCAAATCTAAAAGAACAAAAATGTCTATTTTTTCAAGTTCACTAACGTCTTCACCGGAAATCAAACTTTTTGTTCTTGAATTCTGATATTTTTGTGCTAAATGTCTGGCTCCATATATTGAATCAGTATGTGTCCATTCAACAAAAGCTTCTTCACCATCAAAGAATATTAATTTTAAATTTAAATCATTGGACTGAATTGATTTCAATTCTTTGTCCATGACTTTTATCAGGTTCAACATCATAGCACATGGAACTGCCGAATCTATTGCACCTAGAATATCAAATAGAAAGCATTGGATTACGAAATAGCTCAAGGTTATTGTGTGTGGTTGTTTTTTTATTAAATTCACAATTAAATTTTCTAATATATTGATGCATTCAAGAAAAAGACATGGTTTAAAACCCATTTAGAAAAAAGCATTATGAATTGAAGACTTACCTACAAACACAATGTTTTCAAAATATTTACTGTCATAATGGCATGCAAGTACCAAAAACCGTTCAGCATTTGGATTTAATGTTGCTATAATATTTTTAAATTTCAAAGGGCCCTTTGGGGTTGTATCTGTGAATTCATCAATATCTACAGTCCAATTGAGGTCTTTTAGCTCTTTATTTATATAATCAAAAACTTTCTGGTGTCCTGGAGTTCCAACAACCCTTGGTATTAAAATATTATCCAAAACTTCATTAATATATTTGGTATTAGAAAGGCCAGATAAATATTCCATATCATCTTCAGCAAATTTACTACCTTTATGACTCATCTGCAAAATAAAAGGTATTTTTAATTTATAGGGGTCTATGCAATATATTTAATAGATCAAAGTTATTGACTATAGAATACAAATACCTGCATATTTCTTATCCGAGTACAGCCTCCCTCAAAGAATACTGTTACTAAGAAAATAGATTTAAGTAAGGGTGATAACATTATTGTCAAGTTTCTCTGCTAAAAATTTACTAGTATTTGCTTCTTCAATAAAAGTAATAAGCAATAGTGTAACTGAAAGCAAACACTAAAGTTAAAAAAAAATTATTCTTTCGCACTAGCCCCACCAATACTTAATGACCCCCCATTTCACCGCAACAGTACATAAAACGGAATTAATTACAGAATTAAACCATAATACCCGCACATTTTTATGATTATCTTTTATCATTATTAGACGTCATGTGGTCATGTCATTATCATATGTTTTAGGTTGTGTCTATTTAAACGTTATTATATACTTTTTATGAATATTTATCATTTTATCAACTACCAAGTTGAAAGAAAAGGGAGATTCGATAATTTGGATTTGGACTCTCTATAGAGTTGTCTCTGCCACTTTCATGTCTCTGGGAACGGAAAATAGTTTTGTTCAAATTGCTGAGGAATGAGTAGTAGTCACATCTAAATAAAAAATGGTTGTTTACTTCTCATTGGCATTGCATTTTTAACCTAGAAGCAGCTTATCAACAAAAAAATAAATCGGAAAATCTGGACCAAAATTTAAAAAAATAGAGAATGGATTCAGATGTAGCCAACAATAATTTATTAGACCAATATATGGCAATATCTAACAAATTGAAAAAGTAAATTTTAATAGAAATAATGAGGTATATTTTAATAAAATGTTCAACTTTTAGGCGATTTCTTAAAAAACCAAATGTTGCAGAAGCATGTGAATCTTTCATTAGTTTAGCTAAACAATGTGAATCTTTGGAGTTACCAGTATACGCAGGACTGTGCTGGATTGCTGCAGCTAGATGTGAAGGCTCTCTATTGAATAACACTGGTGAAACAACTTGCTTAATACAATCAGCTCGACAGTTGTTGAAAGCTGAAGAAATTGGTAGAGAAACTTGCTGTGAAACAGTGTGTGCTGACTTACAAGTAGGTACATGTATGTTCTACTCCCTAAACATTAGTATGTTTCTAAGACACTATAATAGGTGATAATATAGGCTTGAAAATTTTGATTATATGATAATTCGATAAGAAATGAAATGACAATCATTTTTTTTCAATATCATACCCAGTTCTTTGATTTTTTTGTTCGCTTTAGGCTGGATTAAGCTGTTATGCTCATGCTGCAAGTAGGCTTGGAGAAAGTTCTATATTTCCTTTGTGTATAAATTTAGAAATCGCAGACTTTTTAAAAAGAATTGATAAAACAGAATATATTGAAAGTTATCTGGAAGATGCTATACAATTGAGTAAAAGCCATTGCAATTCCAAGATTCATTGCTTAGAACTAATTGCTTCCCATTTTATAAAAGTTGGTAAGTATTACTTCCATCAGTTTGGTGGTTGTTAATGATGGAACAACTACAGTATGGTAGCTTCCAAATAAGATTTTAAGATTATGTGAAACAATGTATTTAATTTGCTTTTTAGGGGATTATTTGGCTGCACTGGAAACATTTTTTGAAATTTCTAAAATTATAGAAAATTCGACAATGAACGGTTCCAAATCGGCAATATTATTGAAATGTGAAATAAACAGTGTTTTCTTGTTACTAATTCTTCGACCAAATCCACAAAAATTATCACCACACTTAACTAAAATCTTAGAGAAATATACATGGGATGATTTTAATGATGCAAGTTTAACAGGTATCCAACTCAAAACTACTTATAACTCATAATGTTAAGTAAAGTATCGCTTTTTTTTTTTTATCCCTAAGGTATAACAATGGTTTTTTTGTTTTAGCCTGCAGGATGACTGAAAATATATTCTACCTCTTACGTTCTCTAGTTACAATTTGTCAATCATTAGATACAAGTAGTTTAATAGACTTAGAATCGGACTTCTGGAAAGTATTATCAAAAGAACAGAAGGAACTTTTACGAATTCTGCTAAAAATGTATGAAGTCTAAATTTTATATTATATTGGTTATATTTATTTGTTAAATATATTAAACTGGTGTTACTACTTACTTCCAAAACAATTATGAAATGTTAATAAATTATTGTTTGTATCAACACAAGTAATTATTTCAACGATTATGTAAAAATATGATGGCTTATTCATAGATAAAGGATTATAGGTTATTAAGGGGTGTGGCCGATTTCAGTACGAGGTGGAACAAAGATAGATATGTATAAAAAAAACATTTTGCAAAACCTTTATTTGAAAAAAAAATATGCAAAATTCAATTGTTCGTCCTACAAAAAAAATGCAACTACCTTGTACCACACAACACTATGAAAATACCAATTTTAACTTGTACTTATATCAAGGACATTTATTTGTCTCAAATAGTGACTTTTTTCCATAAAATTTTGATAGTAATTTCAATCTTCTAGATTCGACCAATATTTATCTTCTGTATAGCCATTCTGTGAGTGAAAGAGAGAAAGCTATACAACAGAGAACAGAGTCGAGTCTAGAGTAGTGGGTGTTTTAATGAAGGGAAATATTTTGTTCTCTCTTGGACATATCGAATTTTATGTATGTATAAGTGCTCATTGTTGCTCCTATACTATATTATTATGAGACTGTAGGGAAGATAAATATTTGCCGAACCTGTATATATAAATTAACGAATACATACTGCATAAATTTTGATTGTTCTTATTAGTGAAATGTATTCTTTGCTATTCACGATTTTAAAACATATTTTATAAAATAAATTGAACAATTATAGTATTGGACTAGCTGGAACACTTGCATAAAATGGCAAAAATGTAACAAGTACTATGAAATTACAAAACTCTTTGAAGGTGGTACCTACTTTATAAAATAAAAATATATTCATTCCAATCAACAAAATAAAAATAGTACATTGAAATAATCATACGTTTATGCATTGGAAAAGTTTTTAATTTTTTGTAACTAAAAGTATTAGACAGGGGTAAGAATTTTCCAAAATTGGGTAAGTAGGATTATGAAGAAAATTATCCAAAAGTTTGTGACTTCCTTGACTATGTAAACTACGTACAGGATAATCCCCGAATCTGATCAAACATTTTAAAAATCACACAATGCTTAGTAAAAAAAATGACTATTTTTTATATTACTGGAGTTCACAGATATCTACATATTTCTATCGTTTAAAAGAATAATTATTTCAATGTACTCTTACAGTGTAACTACCTATATAGGCTCTTATTAATATAATTTTTTATTTGTACTTATTAATCAATATATACATTTCATGCTACATCTAAATTTATACAATAAAAACAATAAATAAATACAACATCAAACAGCTTTGGTAGATGGGAACATCATGTGGTTATATGTTAGTGTGAAACCGTGATATTTTAAAAAAACTATAAAGTTTTAAGTTAGAAGTGCAAAAATCACACATACACAACTTAAAATTAAATCATTAAGTAAATATAAGATATTGACTAAATTGTACTTACACTACAAACAATAAGCTATCAATAATAATTTTTGAAATAAAGTTTAACAGTATTTTTATAATTGTTCTTCTTTTATAAGTCTTCCTCACATGTAAATTTAGTAGATACTAGATATATTGCTACATAGAACTTGAGTGATATTTTGCAAATTGTAGAAAGGTTTAAATAGGAAAATATAAAACAGAAACAGACTTTTAAGATGATTATTTATGAGTCTTTTCTTTAACCCGTTTCAGTAAAAGATATGGCAACAGCTCGTTGTTTGTCACTGTCGCTTCTTCCTTTCGATTTTTGAGACAAATTTCATTCAATTTAAATTAAAATAAGAAATATCAGAATTAAATTCCATTTTATTGTCTAAATCATGAGTTTAAGGATTGAATGAAAATAAACAGAAATAAATGAAAAGTGAAATGATTATAATTATATATGTCATTCCAAAACAACGCGTTGTTGCCAATCTTCCGAAACGGCTCTATATCTCATAAGTTCTAAAAAGTTGTACTGTAGTCATAAAGTAAAAAGTGACAGCTAACATTAGATGTCATAACATTTGACTAGTTTCACGTCAGGAGTCGTACACAATTCTGGAATTTTGAAATTCATTTTTATTGATTAATTTTGGATATAAATGCTTAGCAGTGTGTGCGCAAATTTTTTGACAAATTAAGGCTGAATATTAAATATATCAATATAAAATTTAGTAGTAAATATAAATGTAAAACTTTTACTACTACAAAAGTACAAAGAGATGATTATAAAAAAAACGTTAAGGCCTCAATAAAACAATACTATATCTAAATATATATACTATAAGGCAACTTGAAATATTTTAAATCTAGATTACCTTAAATAATGTTTAACATAAAACGCCAGGGAGATAAAAAAAGAATCCATTTCACGTTATATAAAATTGTGGATCTCCCTGTTATAAAAATATCACAGATGTGCCAACACTGAATCCTCTACAAAATTCCATATCGCTGGACAAATTTTTTTAAACAAGACGAGCTATAATCAGTAAAAGCAGGGAATACTATAACAATCGGAAGGGTCTCTTGCCATAGAACAATAAGTACGCGCAGCTTTTGTGCGCAGTGACAGTCTATCGAAAATAGAATCACATTTCGACGTTGCCTAGATTGTTGTTTATTTTCATCTCGTTAGGAAGTGTTAGGAAGCTGTTGCCAGCTCTAATTTTAGGATTACAACTTCAAGTGTCATTTAAATTCTGTCTGACATAGATCAAAGGAGCCGACGGAGAGAGACCCTTCAGATTGTTATAGTATTCTTTGGTAAAAGTCTCTATCATATCATAGGGGTTGTTTTTTAGCTTTTACTTCATTGTCAACAATCATTTAGGGATATTTTTAGGTTATGTAACAAAATTTCATGTTGTGATTGTTGCCAGCACACTAAATAGTATTATGATGAAAATTACACAACATAATATAAAGAAGTAAATTAGCTCATCGAAGACCTCTTTGATATTCTGAAAAATGTTTTTGTTAAAATTTTTTCCCAATGCAGAAAGTTTCAAATTATAAAATAAGACGGTTGAATTAAATTCAAATACGTCATGGTTCCTGCTTCAACAACCAATATCAACGTTGTTTCATCAATTCTCAGTAAAAAAAAGTTTAAAAACCATCTCTAGTATTATGATACACTTTTTCCATGCACTCTAAACCGATACAGACAAGTATAATTTGGATTTCCATGATTTGAAATTACCCTCAACTCCACAATTTCGAAAATTTGATCGTCTTTCTGAACGTCGAAGAATTGCAAAGATTCCCCGTTATAATCGTAAATGTATTCACCTAAAAGAGTAGGTTCTCTGTCACTTTCATCCGTTAATCCATACACTTCGAAATGTTTAGGTGCAGAATCTATTTCTCCATTAGGTACTAATAGACGATTAATATGTTCAAACGAAAACGCTTCTACCTTAATTCTTTTAGATAAACGAATCATTACAAATCCAGGAAAATTCTGGAACGCCCAACAATGTCCAGGACTTATACCTGGTGATATCAACGTTCTTGGCGAGTTTACTGGGTACCACAAGGGAATTCCTAAAACTGATACTACTGCTTTTCCATAATGGTAGTTTTCTGTACACCTAGTACTTAGAATTTGTGCTCCCATGGACTCCATTGCATAGTCTACTAGACCTGTTTTGTCTGCGTCGTATATGGCCAAAACACTCCGTACTATTTGTTTGATACGTTGGTCAGAAATGGTAACCTCACCCGAAGACGACGTTTGTACTTCCACCTTTTCGATTTCCCTTTTTATCCTTGAATTAATCCCGTCCATTAGTTTCACGCTGTTTTCATTAATCAAGTTAATATATTTATCATCTATATTGGACGTAATATTACCAAGACTATACTCCAATTCCTGCCTAGCGACAAAAATAGTTCTTAAATAATCAGTGAAACCTTTTTGATTCCTCAAAAATTCTGGATCGTTGATAAGTTTTACTAAAATTCTGCTTATATAACTTTCCATATCGATCATGGGGTTTTTGCAACATTTGTTAATACGTTGGGTTAGATACACTGTCTTGTCAGTTTTTTCAACGTTTAGGCCTTGAATAATCCTACTCATATCTTCCTGTCGTGTTTTTTCAGCTTCTAGCATTTCTGATCTTATTTTTGTTACTTCATACTTCAAGTTGTCTATCAATTTTTGTTGGTTAATGAAAATTTCGTTTTCGTCCAAACGTTTATACGAATCATCACTTGATAATGTTGGAATATTAGTATACTTGTCTTCTGGTAATATGTCACTGTTTACAGTTATGTCAGTTGGAACTTCTGTTGTATCTGCTTTAAGTAAACTTCCAAAGTTTAACCATAACCACCAACCTGCAATGGGAATAACGTTTTAGGTTATTTAAAACAAAATGTTAGTGGTAGAAACAGGATTAATTAACAATAAAATGTCAGTTTCTAGGTTAATTCATTGATATGAGAAAATAATGAGCAGCTTTACCCAATAACAAGGTTTTATGTTTACACTTTTACATTTCCTTTCATGTCTATAAAATATCGAATGGTTATTATCAATACATATATTTTTTCCACCAAATAATTTGCTATTACCATCTGTTGGCTACAAAATTAAAATTCTTAGCTAACCTACATATTGTGATTGGAATTCTTGTAAAAGATTTATTCGTTTTAAATAGTGTTGATAGTAGTTAGTTTATAAATTTGTAAATTTACATGAATGTAAATCTTAAAATTCATTATACATCTAATTAAAGATTATCCATTAAATTTTACAACAATACTCATGATATGAATGAAAAAATGCCTGAACCCCCATTTACGAAGGGGATATGGGACACAATACATATTTTAGATGAATGACACCTCAATATACATACATACATAATGATTGGGATACAAATACTATATTTATTGTTCCCCAAAAATGTTTTATCCGTTCATATTCTTCTTCTAGTGCAATCTGACAATCTATAAATAACAAAACAATATTATGATGCAATAATAGGTATGTTTGTCCACGACCACCTAATAATAAGTCAATATTTCACCTCCTTATATCTACTAGAGTGAATTATGGTTCATAAATAATACACTGACTAGAGATGGGAGTACAATATGAAATAAACAAATAAATCTGTGTATTTAGTTCAGGAAATTTGTTTCTGAAATATATCGTATCGATAAAATATTGTAATTTTTAGTATTGATACTTTTCATAACGATATTTTCTAATATTTTGTATTTTAAAACAATATATTTATAACGGTAAGTTGTATTGATACTTTACACAGTATCGCCCATCTCTATATATGTCAAATTATTGTATTTTGAGGTTAGTAGTACCAAATCGTTTTTATTTAATAAAGAAATTAAGTGTCGTGGACAAAGTATAGTATTCTACTCGCAAATTATGGCCAATATTCACTCACCCATCGTGAATAATGGCTATCATAAATTGCTTGTTTAATAATATACTATTATAGATTTGAACAGTTTTTCATTGGATTTTCAGGGTTGGCGGATATAAATTTGACAGGTTACTGAAACAAAGTTATAATCAGTAGAAAAAACATTCGACATTAAATAAACATGAAATGAATACTCATTTTTTGCCTGGGTATCGGTTTCTTATGTCTGGTTCCTAAAATTATAATAAAACAAAATAAATACATCAATTTTAAGAAAATGTGAGTTTAAATTTTGGAATATCAGTTGCCTCTTCCTAACCACCACAAATTGCTTTTTAGAAAGGATTTACATAAAAACTATCTACAATCTCATAAAACTTTATTGTTACAATAATTAAAAAAAAAAACAATACAAACACCAGTGTTATTATAAGAAAAAAGACAATCATACAAAGCTAATAAATAACACTAAAAACAAGCAACACATGAGAATACTGTATCTTTGTGTGATTTTAATGAGTCCAGCAATATATTAGTAGAAAAGTTCATATGAACTATAAAAATATAACATCAGTGTGAACACTTTGTACCTATATAACAGTTTAATATGCAATGCATTTTCACAAATTTTTATAGTTTAGGCATTCAATTGCATACGTATGTGGTGTCCCATCCTGTTAAAAACTGATGAAACTTTGAGCCTTAATCAAACAAACCAATATAAAATACAACAAAACAAAGAATTTCTCTTAGACTGGAAATATAAATATAAAATAAATATTTGAGACTTTACATCTACAGTATGCAGGCATATTATACTACACAATGGTCAGCAAAGTACACCAAGTACATAAATATATGAAAAGTAGATTGCGTCCATTTGAAATGTGCTCCTTCACACATCTTGGAAGTATGAAGTACCTAAATGGTACATAACTTCAGTTTTGCTCATCATTCCGTTTTAAGTAGACAAATACACGTGCATAATAGTGATGTTGGTATTATTTTAAAATAGTTACCAGCCTTGAGAAAATTCTCTTATGACAAAAAGGAGAATATATGTATAAATTAATGTAAATAGTACACATTAAATGTGTTTGTTTAAAATCTAAACTCTTATAACATATTATGTAGACGTAATTTTGATCACAAATAAATTTAATTCAAACTTTAAACCTCAATGTTGAGCATCCAAGATCTCTAGCTGCTTTCAACATGCATCTCCAAAGTTCCGTAAAAGCTCCGTGGGCAATTATGACCACCAGCAAACCGTCTACAACCTTTCATTCATGATGCATTCTAGCCAGAGGTTATATGGGAAATTCCAGTAATGATAATGTATTGAGACCTTTAATATTTGTTCGATATATATGTGTATCATCTCCGTTTCCGATTTGAAGTCTATTGTAAACAAACTTATACTTATAATCGTTTATAGACCTTGTTATATAGATTTAGAGGACCACAATAGATTTGAAAAGGTCGCAGTGGAATTGGCCGATTAGTCACTGCATCAAATGTCATTTAGTCCCTTGTTTATATGTAACCAAATTTACGTCTTTGTATTTTCGAGATATGAATTCACCAAAAAAAATATCAAAATTAAACTTATTTTTTTTAATATATGTGGTATTTTTTAGGGTATAAACTAGTAAAAACCAATAGTGTTTTTTTCATCCCCAAAGATGACTTTGTTTTGTATAAAAATTTAACAAACTATATCAAAGATTTGTTGAAAAATTTACAAAAATATGTTAAGATAATAAATTCTTTTTTGATGTACCTAACAGTAAAAAAAACGTTATTCTTTTACATTTTTATAAGTAGATTCAGAGTACCTACAACATTGCTTTGACATTTAAAATATTGGAATTATTTTCAATAAAAATAAGCTATTTTGTTTCAACAAATTTTGCAATGCATCATGTCAAGCACCATCCAAGATTTTCTAACTTACACATTTTTATACACAGTGTGAAATTAAATTTACTCACACCACAAATACTATCATTTTGGTGTATATTTTTGCCAAACTCAAACAATATTATACCCAATCACTATTAGTTTTTCCCAGTATATAAATTAAGTAGTTCATATTGTATAGTAATTATAAAACAAAAAGGAACTCCCTAGGGAATTTCAAATTGTTACTAAGACACTACTATGAAGGCAAATTAGAAGCATTTCAAGAAATGTGTTACGTTACAATGATTCTGTGATGTTAAAGAAGGTGTATGCTCTATCGATATATGACTTTATGTAAGTAGAGGCAATTTTTCCGCAATTAGGGTGGCAGGAAGGGACAAAAGTATATCCATTTACCAATAACATGTGCACACCTGAAATATACGGTTACAAATTAATATTTTTTTACAAATGTAACAATAATTTACAGATAATATCCCTTCCAAAGATCTCAAAACTTTCATAAACATGTACTATTGCTACTATTGATCTAAACCTGATATTTTGGAACTGTATAGTATAATAGGACACTTTTTTATGGTGGTCTTTAATTGTAATGACTGGTGCTATAATGGATACATCGTTTTCTATCTGCTATCATAGTTTTCCTTGAACAAGCAGAGTTCTACTTATAAATAAAATGAGCCGTGTCTGATGAGAATCTCCAGCAAAAATGCATAAGAATAGAATAAAATGATCTTTATTCACATATCATTTAGGTTGTGCATGGACAATAATGGTATTTTTAAATTTAAAGAGAAAAAGTAGTGTCAATCATCTAAATTATTATATACCATAATTTGGGGACCAATAAAGATATCAAGAAGCGGTTTTGACTGAACCTGCTGCGTCAGGAATTAAACCTTTTTTTTTCACGGTGTTGCCAATTTACTATATTTTCTCTAGACTCCAGGAAAAAACCACGTTATCAAGTTTATGTAGTTCGTTACCTTGTTAGAGCGGTATACCAATATTTCATCTTACACTCATTATTTTAAATTTAATATGCGATACGATATCAATCAACTCATTCAGAACGACAAAATATGATTGATTAAAGATTATTTGACCAATTAGAATTTACCAACCATGTTTTGTATCAGGAGATTAAGATTGAATAATATTTCAATCAAGTTCCTGTTATCACTGAAATTATTATGTATCTATTGGGGCAAGGAAGTGTCACTTATCTAGTGGGTGGTCATGATGTTAGGAGAAGATTATCTACACTAGAAGAAATTAAGTCTTCACAAAATGGGAGCAAATTTTCAAATAAATAATTTTCACTTTGAAAAGTATTTTAATTACTACTGATTCTAAGAGAATACTCTAAATAGGCAAATCGACAACAGCTTTATTAGAAAAAAAACCACTTACCTCCTAAAAGCATCAATGGTATAACACACAGAGCTGTCAGCTTCGCAGCCTTGTTGCCAACATTGTTCTTCCACAACAACCATGTATCCATAAGCATAACCCTACTGGTGAGCTTGTGCAGCTTGGTGAACCAAGAAGTTTGTACTTTAAAACCAAAATATACAATTGACAAAATCGTGGTAATTACGGTCGTTATCGTCGTTACAGTCCTGGTTCTTATTCTCGACCAAACGGTAGAGTCAGTCTTTTGGCTGGATTTAGAATAAGTACTTTCATAGTTATTATTAAATAGTTGCCTCGGTTTGTAGCTTTGGTAGTCTTGGACGTTTCGAGTACTGTATAAGTCTGTGTTAGTTTGCTTATGTTCCATATTTGTAAACATGTTAGAATCGTCTGAAGATGAATTGACAGAGTGGATGGTTTTTCTTGACATGTTGGGCATAGCCACAACGCCAGGCGCTATCTCAACTCTGTCTGTCGAATAAGGTGAGTAGGTATAGTCCGTTTTCGGATAATTGCTACAACAAAATACAAATTAAAATTTAAAAAAAATTAAATGCACGCCATTGGGCGGCATTTACCATCAATAGGATTAAAATACAATACATTGACATTAAAAACACAGTATACTAATGTTAGTTAATTCAATTTGGCTATATTGACTTCATATAGAACCAGTGTAACTCATCTACTCCATTTGTCGATCTAAACAGAGAGCGTGAGGTCGTGCATTAAAAATGAACGTGTGAGGCACTCTGTACAATTAAATCAGTAAATTAAGTGATAAATGTATACTCGTTTACGATTAAAGCGATTAACGAGGTGTTAAATGTGTTTGGTGTGCCAAATTATTAAAATTTCAACATAAATATAACATACCTATTTCAACTTGGAAAGAAAATTATGTGTACATACGAAATTTATTTTTAAAACAAATCACACACTACTAACGGTAACATAAAACTGGATATAAAGTAGGTAGTTGATTGATAAAAAAAAAGTAAAAGTTTCAAAAAAGTAGTATTTGTAAATTTAGTTAATTACTAACAGTCAGGTCAAACTATGCAGAAGTTGCAAACATCAATAATAAAGACCAGTTAGTACCAGGTTCTAGTTCTCAAAATAAGGAACTAGCAAAAGACAAGATAAATGCTTTCAACAAAATTAAGCCGTCTATGCTAAGAAGTTTAATCTACAATTATTGGCACACTATTTTTTATATGGTCCTCTGAATCACCTTAGTATATTGGTATATGTTTTGATTTCTCCCAATTTCTTGTTTTTTTTTTCTGTGGATGTATTTTAGTTTAATTTATTTATATCGTTTTAATTTGTTACAATTTTTTTGTTATTTGTGGCTTTAAAAATCCCTTTTTGTATCAAATTGAAAATAAATTTATAAATTAAAAATAATACTCACTCCCAATATCTTCCTGATTTTTTGTACAAATCTAAAGCTGATACTTTTCCACTACCGTTGGACGACGCCGCCTTTGCGTCCTTTATAAATTGATTTTTTTCATTCAGCGATATTGATTTCGTTGAACTAACTTCATTTTCCCCATCTTCGGAAGAATAATCCGAAGTTTTGAACCATTTCTGACTCACTCGTTCCGACTTACTGGATGATTTTGTGATTGGCCTTACATTTGTAGATGTAACCTCATCTACTGTACCATCCCCTTTTATCTCATTTACACTGTAACAATATTAAAATCCATGTAAAGCATTATAAAAGGAGTGTCTTGACAGGTTTCTACTACTATTTTTATTTCTTTAAAAGTATATACAGAGTGATTTTTCAGAGGGCAAAATTGGAACTTTATTCTCTAGTAATACAAAAGGTAACAGCCCTGATTATCCCCAAATTTAAGATGAAGTTTACTGAGTAGCTCACATCTATAATTTATAGCTTTCTTGTAATGTAGGGCTATAAAAAATGTTGACAAAGTTCCCAAAATAGATATCAAAGAAAAATCCACTTTGAAGGTTAAAATGATGTAAGAATCAAATACATATTACTTAAATCTACCCATTTGTGAGAAATGTAAATATATTTTAATATATTCAAGTAGTTGCGATATTGCATCTATTTACCAAGAAATAAAAATGTAAGTAATCAGCATTAAATCTGGTTTTGTCACTAAAAAGTCTAAAAACATTGACCTCCTAAAAGGTTTTTTGTTTATTAATAGTAAGACCTCCAGTAAAAATTTGTCATATATAGCTGAATAAGTATTATCTCACAACTGTTACAACATAACAGCAGTGCATATTTTTTGAATATTTACTCATTTTAAATCTACTTTGAAAGTGAATATGTGAAAGTATAATTGCATAATTTATTTTTATGGATATTTTCTCCAAAGTGATAGAAGACTATTGTAATATAATTTCTATATTCATCTATTTTGGGAGAAAAATATAAACAAACATGGACTGCTTCTCTATGATACACCTACAGACCATATAATTGATTCAAATAAATTTTCCATGAATTTTAATTGAAAGGTTCCAATGCATAGTATCATTTGAGATGTAGTGTGTAGTTAATTTAAGCATCTCATTTTTGTTTCTATGTTTGCATTGAGTTTATTTAAGGGTGTGTTGTAACTCAGCAGGTTAACTCACTGGTCACTGGACCAATGGTTAAACCATGTTTAACCACTTGTCAGTAGTTAAGCCATTTTGCGTTGTAACACAATATGTAGATCAAGGGTTACGTAACCACTGGATCTCAGTTGACATTTCGACTTTTCGTTTCCGTAATTGTCATTTACATGATTCAGTTTCATAGACGTAATTGAATACTTTGGTATGAAGATAAATGAAAACGGAAATGAAGATATTGAAATAAATTAAAGGATCACTAGCACATATAAATGGTATCAATCATTATCAAAATTATTTATAGGAAAAAAGGAAATCAGTGCAAAAACCAAAATTACAGTAGGTATATAAAAGTTTATCAGCCAATCTTTTTATGGAAGTGGAAGCTGGATACTGTTACAGAAATATAAAAATCTAATCCAAGCAATAGAAATGAAATATTTGCGGAGAGTGAACGGTATAACACGAAGAGATCGTATAAGAAATGAGGATGTGAGAAAGGAACTGGAAGTAGAGTCAATACTCCAATTATTATAGATTAAAAAAGCTTAAGTGGTTGAGACACTCAACAAAAATGAGCAGCTGACCAGTCAGGATTGTGTAGGAAGCCCGAATAATAACAAAATGAAGAGATAAAGACCTAAGAAAACTTGCAACCAAGAAGTTGCAGAAATGATGGAAGGAAGAAATATGAAATGGAAGTAGCAAAAAAATGGACTAATTTCATCTACGTACAAAATATTTAGATGTAGATACCTACTCTTACACCTTCGAGTATAAAAGGGGTTTTTGATTGTATGCAAGTAAAATAATTTGTCTTTAAACTTTTTATAATAAATAAAGCTATTTCAGTTCAATTTATTAGTTTTAATCACCTCTATATAATGAGAAGTAGAGAGAAGTTTCTAGAGGCTCTTGGAATCATTTCTAGTTCGAGCAACTCTCCAAAGTCTCCATCATCTGTAAGTTCTTGTAAATTAGCTCTCGCTTCTTGCAATTCGCCATTCTATTCAAAATAATTCGCACTAAATGTTCAACAGGATAAATATATCTCTATATACATTTTTTCTACTTATCAATGGAAATCCAAAATAACTAAAACGTCAGTTGCAAATCTAAATTGTCAAATTGAAGCAGACAAATAGATAGAACAAGTAAAATTGTACTGTTCCGTGTTTGATCATAGGTTAACTCTCCAAAATCTGATGGTAAACTTTTCGAAGGTTAACCAGTTGGTGAAAGTCTAAAATCTCGTGTTACAACAACCTTTTGAAGTTAACCAGTGGTTAACTATAACAATGGTTTAACCTACCGAGTTACAACACACCCTAAAACTTTATAAAGATTTTGTATAAGCTTGTAATGTTTTTGTAGAACTCTCAATCTATATAGTGTATTTTTTAAGTATATAAATAGAACATATATTTTACTTAAAAACAAACATTTTCAATATATTGAAATCATGCTGTAGAATTTCTTAATAACAAAATTTGAAACACAATAAAGTATTCATATGTATAAATCAAATATGTTGATTATATTCTTAATAAAAAAAATTGAATACAAGCAATTTTAAGATAATTTATGTAAATTTATAAGTAGTACAATTGGTGTATTTGCAGTACCCATTAATTCTAAATGTGGCAGAAACTTACTTTGTTGTAATAGTACTCCTTGTAACTCGCACACTTTCTTCTGCTAATGTTTCTTTTTCAACAAATTCTTTACTATATGCTTCGAGCTGAGTAAATGGTGTCCTTGATCTTGATTTTCTCGATCTAGTTTCCATAACTGATGAAGATCAGGATTCTCCTAAAATGCATGAACTTCATTTTAATAGTGTGTAAGCTTTGATTCAAATACCAAATTGAAATGGCCCCATGTGTGTTTCTAAAAATAGGTAGTCAGTTCCCTCCAGTTGTATTATTTTAAGATTTAAATGTCACTCTGAAGATCTCATTTGTGTTTGTAGAGTGTGCTCACGGAGACGTGGATAAACAAACAAATTGTTTACATTACATAAATTTATAAGTAAGCAATAAATTCAGTGCCATTAATAAAATTTTTGTTAGGTACAGCATTGCAATTATTTGGGATAAAAATGTTCAATCATGTCAGATTAGTTTTATGGATATGTTAAATCGATTTAACACAAGTTTGTATTATATTGTAAGATATTAAATATGAAAGTTTTTGAAGCCAGGATTAGGGCAAATAACGTAACATATTTCTTATGTGTTTAAGCAAGATAATGACACTTTATGTCTATTAAGTATAACAGTTCTCAAGCTTACCTCATTTAAATTGAATCGTTTTTTATAGAAATGGTCTAAATTTTTATACAAAATCACACCTACAACGACTTCTCAATTTTCAATGAAAACTTTAAATCTAGCGATGACGTCATATGGCCGAAAATAAACATAGCAAAAGCAATGCAGCCAAAATAAAATAAAAATACAACATTTGATTTGACAAACATAATTTTCCGAGCCTGGTTTTAAAATTTTTATTTATGAAAGTCAAGCTTTTCAACATAGACAAATAAAAAATATATTATATTTCTCTATGCTTTTCAACGTCAAAAACATGAGAAAAAGAAAAATATATTTTCATGATTATGAATTAGAGACGAGTGAGATGACTCTGATATTATAATCAATTTAAGGGGTCGATTCTGCGTTTTTCGTAAGAGCTTACGAATCTGTAGCTAACGAAAGTTCTGTACTGTATAGTTAGATTTCTCTATGGTATAGTTACAGATTTCTTACAGAATGCTTACAGACATGCACAGAATCGACCCATAAATTAATACATCATTAATACTGCGAAAACTGTTTGTGAAATCAATAATGGCACATTTGACGTTTTATACGCACGTGTCGTTATATCTGACTTTGACACTTTCCAATTTACATCCAAAAATTGACATTAGAATCGTCGATTCCCAACTTGAATTTACTATAATATTGGAAACACTATTATGGGGACTGAAAAAATAGAAAACCCTCAATCAGAGACTGTCCAGAATAAAACTCCTCAGCCGGATCCTTTACAACCCTTCACTGTTGAAAGTGAGTTTATTCAAATTTATGGAGTTAACCTTAACGTGTTGGCATCTGTTACTTTATTTTATGAATAAGAAAAAGTGTCTTACATCCCCTAACTAACTTATTTTATTTTAACATTTTCAATGCTTCTGAAACAGTCTCATTTAAAATAATATGAATAGGTCCCACAAAGTAAGGGTCCACTCTGTAAATTCTTTAAATTAGAGTTTTGCTATAAATCGATTAACATAATATGTGACTTATTTTGATCAAGCTATGTTGAGGATATCTCAATCAACTGCAATTGGGTATTTCAGCTGTTCAAGTATTTTCTTACAAACATATTAGAGTAAACTTTTTTCTTGTTGCAGTTCTAAAATTGATTAAAGATATTCAACAGCAACATGGTCTTAGACATGGGGACTATCAACGTTATAGAGGTTATTGCTCCAGAAGAATCAGTAGACTGCGTAAAGTCTTGAAAATTCCTCAAGGTGATAGAAGACATTTTAAGAAAAGAGATGTGACTGAAGCCCATATTATAAATTCAAGATCAGATGAAAGATTTTTACACATTCCGTTAATGCTAGCAGAAAGATGCTGGGCATATGCAATGCAGCTTAGACAAGAATCCAATACTGAACCCAGGAAGAAATTTCACTTGGTTCAGAAAATGAGGAAAGCTTGTGTGTATGCCCTTCAGCTAGATGAGCTTTGCAAGGTTAGGTTTGAGATACAATAACATTTGTTGGAATTATATTTTTTGCAATTTCAGCAAGAAAGGTGTGATGTTTGTACTAAACTTGAAGCACAAGCTTACCTTGCATGGATACAAGGTAGTTTGCAATTTGAGCTACAATTATGGCAGCAAGCAGTTGAAAATCTTAAAAAAGCTCAAGTTATCTATGAAAAAATAGCATCTACTCTTCCTGAAGAAGAACAACTACCCTATAAACAAAGAGTAGAAGAAATTAGTCCTAGTTTACGTTACTGTGCTTATAATATTGGAGATGAAAAAGCAGTTGATTTATTGGAACTTCGTACTCAAGGAGTGCTCGAAAACTTTGATGCACTTGTGTCTCAAAATAAAGAAAAAACTGCAGATGTATTGTATGAGGTACATAGTAATGTTATAATAATCTATGTAGAATGTTTAATAATATATAGGCTCACATATTCACTATTTTTTTTTATTTTTCAGGTAAAATGGTTTAACTTGAAAATCCCAGTGAGGATAGAAAAAATTAGACTGTTTCTGGTGAGCATTGAAGGCTTAAAAGATTCTCTAATTCATGCTGAAGACAATCAAGGCAAAATCAAAATTCTAGAAAACTTGTTTATAGATTTAAGAGACATTATAACTTTGGCAAGAGATAGCAGTCGTGCTGAAAAACTAACAGCTAAACAGACAAAAGAATATCAACAGCTACTGGCTTATCTTCTTTCCATTCGTATTGAACGAACATCACATAGAAATGTGTTATTGATTTTACAAACAAGGTTGGTAGAATAGCATTTTTTTTGTATCCATTTTAACATTCTTGATTGCTTTCAGAAAGCCACAAGATTGTGTTCGCCTCTTGGATATTAATATCCAACAGACAAACGAATTGTCTCAAAATGAAGCAATTAAAGACATTGCCGAAGTGCAAAAGTATTATGATTCACAAATAAGAGCTTATAAAACTCTTAGATACTTTTATTTAGCCAAATCGCAAGTAGCTCAGAAGCGTTGGAAAGAAGCTGTAGTCTTATTTGACTCTGCTTATAAATCAGTACTAACAAATAAGCAAGGTTTGTTGTTTTTCTTTTATATAAAGGCTAGTACAAAAAAATTATGTTTAATATATTAATTTTAATTATAATTTTAGGTACATTTGAGTCCGAACTGAAAGAACTTTTGCAAAGAGTAGAGGATAAATCAGAAACTGAACTTGCAATTGCTAAAGCGAATCTGGTATTAGATCAGAAACCCGAAGAAAATGTTATCCAATTTCCTCAAAGTCAGAAAACGTACAGGAGTAAAAAACCGCTGGTGGAAAGATTGGATGAGTTTAGAGAGGAACCACAACTACTCTCGAAAAATCCCAATTTGGTCACTTTGCCTCCTGCTATGGAACCAGTGCCAGCAAAACCACTATTTTTCGATTTAGCATTAAACTTTGTAGAATTTCCTGATCTCTCTGAGAAAATTGATGATGGAAAGCCTAAACAAAAACAAGGCGCTGGTATTTCTGGATTTGTTAAAGGACTTTGGGGATGGGGCAAATAATTTAATAAATTAATATATGGTTTTATAAAATGATTTTCATATTGTTTATTAATAAATATAATATCGTAATAATCGTTGTTATTTTAAAATCCAGCAACTTCCTAATCTTATGATTTATCTCAAATTCTTATCATCTCACCTCTACATTCCGATAGGTAGCGTGGAGGCATAAAATATGTGTGGAAATGTATATCTATTTTCTTTTGTTCTCTATGGAATTGAGGTTATCGATGGATATAAATTGACATTGACATTTAGTGTTAAAAAACACATTTAATTTGCTGCTCGCCGAATACTGCTAAAGTGAAAATACATACATTTTTAAGAAAAAGTAAGTGTCGTTAGTTCCATTTCGATATAAAAAATATTATATCGATTAGATTAGCATGTGCCTTTCGCAAAATATTTTAGATCTGACTTTGAAATTGTGTCGATAATTTTGTACACCCTTGATTGCTGAACTGTAAAATTAACCGTTTTTGTTAACATTTACTTTCATTTTGGTAAATTACTTACTACATACATGCACTTGAAAATGTACAAACTTATTTCTAGAAATTCTTTTCAATTTCACTCATTTTCGTATATTGCAAACTATGAATAATAAGGGTATAAAGTTGGACTAGCATACTTCCATATTAGATTTAAAAAAAATTACGAGGATGTATTTGGGATAATTATCTGATTGTAACCTAACTCAACCACCTCCGTCCACCCCCTGGGGTGCTATCCTTGTTGAGTGAAGTTTTTTTTTCAATATCTACATTATTTCTAGTCCATCTTGAGATTTCTAAATGTGTGACGATTGGGATGATGAGGCACCAGTAGTGGCACCAAAACAAACACCATGGACTTCAAAATCTGATAAACAAGATGATTGGTCCAGCAATGTTCCAATGTTTGACAATTTTTCAACTAATCAAATACCCTCACAACAGTTTAGTAGAAGCAGAGGTGGTGGTAACCGATATGCTCCAAGAGATCAACAATACCGTCAAGACAATAGATCCAGCCAGAATAATTGGAGATCTAATACATTTGATCAGAATAACACTAGAGATCAAAAGTTTCAAAGAAATAGATCTGATGAAAAATCTGAAACTCTTTATGTAGCTTCAAGATTTGTTGGCAAGATAATTGGTGAGTTAAGAGTTATATAAATGTTATAATTTCTTCATGTGTTATTTAATTTTTCTTCTCAGGGATAAATTATGTTCAACTTTTATTAAAATATAATTTTCACTCTGCTATTTAATCGAACTAAAATTATTACACCTGAAATAAAATTTTACCCTCTCTTGTCACCATAGTTTTCAGGTTTTTTAATGCTTTTCAATTTCTCCTCCAGGTCGTGGAGGTTCAAAAATCAATGAGTTGCAGTCTGAATCTGGAGCTAGAATTCAAGTAACTAAAGAAACTGAGGGAGATGATACATTGGTTAAATTATTTGGTAGTGATGCAGCAGTTGCAAAAGCCAAAGAACTTATAGATGCATTAACAACAGATACAGTTAAGATTTATGAAACTAAAGATTTGCCTCCAGAGCAACCGAAGAAAGTAATTGCCAACTGGCAGGATTTTCTTAAAGAATGTGATGAAGCAGAAAAAGCAGAGTGGGACAAATACCCTCCTGTTGTCAAAGTCTTCTATGAAGAGCATCCAGAAGTTACACGAATGACAGATGAGGAAGTAGAACAATTTAGGATAGAAAATAATAATATTGTTGTTGATAGGACTTTTAAGAAAGAAGACAGTTCACCCATTCCTAAGCCATGTCCTAAGTTTATTCATGCTTTTCATAATTATCCAGAAATTTTGGAAGAAATTCGAAAGGCTGGATTTGAGCACCCATCTCCAATTCAATCACAAGCATGGCCAGTACTCTTAAGCGGAGAAGATCTGATTGGAATTGCACAAACTGGAACAGGTATTTAACATTGGTAATTTTCCAAATTTAACTGTAGCACTTGTTATTGTTTATTCTAGGAAAGACACTAGCATTTTTATTACCAGCTCTGATACATATTGATGGTCAAAATACCACTCGAGATGAAAGACAAGGACCAGCAGTTTTAGTAATGGCTCCAACTAGAGAATTGGCTTTGCAAATCGACAAGGAAATTAAAAAATACCAGTATAAAAATATCACTTCGTAAGTGTTAGCAAAATAGACTTTAGTAGTACCCTCACCTTTTTATAAGTAATTACTACTTCTGAAGGAAACATTTTTTTTCCAGAGTATGTGTATATGGTGGAGGAAATCGCCGCGAGCAAGTGAAAGTTGTCACCGACGGAGTGGACATAGTTATAGCAACCCCCGGGCGAATGAACGATTTGGTAGCAGCAGGTAAGCACAAAATTCACTCGCTCCTGAAACATGTAAGACTACAACATTCGACTTAACATGTAACATATTTTTTTATTTGCTTTTCGTAGGTCACTTGAATGTCAAAAGTGTAACGTATGCAGTACTGGATGAAGCCGATCGAATGCTGGACATGGGCTTTGAACCACAAATTCGTAAAGTTATGTACACCATAAGACCCACGAGGCAAACTGTCATGACTAGTGCTACTTGGCCACCGGGCGTTAGACGTTTGGCCCAGTCGTACATGAACGATCCTGTCCAGATATACGTCGGAACGTTGGATTTGGCCGCCACTCACACCGTGTCGCAAATTATTCAGATGATGCCTGACGATGACAATCAAAAGATGGCCACCGTAAGTTTTTTATCTATTTGTATACCTCATTTAAAAACCTGGAGGAGTAATTTGAATATTTAATAGATTTGGAACACGACTGTTGACTATTTTTTCGGAACACACCCTTTAGTAACTAATCTGGTAACTTTTAGTGGTGTGAGTAAGGCTTTTCAAATTACTCCTCCTGGTTATTAAATGGACTATAGTGGTTATTTTTATTATTTGGTGGAGGTAATGTTTTTAGTGATAAATACACCTGAAATTGTTTAAATAAATCCTTGTAATCATTTAGTTCATGGAGTTTGCTCAAAATCTGGGTCCAGACCAAAAAGTGATAGTTTTTTGCGGAAAGAAGTCCAGAGCTGATGAACTATCATCGGAACTTGTGTTGGAAGGTATCCAATGTCAAAGTTTACACGGTGATAGAGATCAAGCAGATCGAGAACAAGCTTTGATAGACATTAAGGACGGTACCGTTCAAATACTTATAGCTACGGACTTAGCATCTAGAGGATTAGATATTGATGATATTACGTAAGATATTTTTTTATGTGCTATATACTTTTCATTTGTTTTACTATATTTTATTTCAGACATGTGGTTAACTATGATTTTCCAAGGAATATTGAAGAATATGTGCATAGAGTCGGTAGAACTGGTCGAGCTGGCAAATTTGGAGAATCCATAAGCTATTTGACAAAGGCAGACTGGGCGCAAGCTCAGGAACTTATCAAAATTCTGGAAGAAGCCCAACAGGTACTTTGTTTAATCCTGGAGAACCCGAACCCTGTATAAATATGTCATGTGTATGTTACAGTTTGTACCCGAAGAGGTGTATCAAATGGCAGAGCGACATACGGCGTGGAAAGAGAAGAAGGATAGGGAAAGAGAAAGCTGTGGCGGACGTGGAGGAAGAGGCGGCCGTTTCGGTGGCAATAGACGTTGGTGAATCTCTAAGTTTTATTTAAATTAAGGGATATCATTTTTGTAAGAATATTCTTTATTTAATATAACCATTACGTTCCATTTCTACGTCTAATTTGTTATGTGTTTTATTCAAATGCCTTTTTGTAGAGATATTTCACTTTGTCTCATCTGATTGATGACGTATTGAGTGTCTTCTTCTTCTTTTTTATCGTTGTCTTGGTATACATCGAGATTTTGTCCGCACTGATAGTATCCGTTCTAAAATAAAATATAAAGAGTATTAATATATGTTGAGAGATTTAAATCCAAAAAGGTTTGCCCATATATTCATTTCTCTATGGTTTTATCAGCCTCAAATCGCTCTAAATGTCAATAAATATTATAACTTACAATTAGTGTTTACTCACCTTCCTCTTAATCCTTTCATTCATCGTCACCATGTTGACAGATTTATAGCATGACTGTTCCGTTTCCCTTTCATTAATGTCCTTTACGCAACAGCATACACCACAAATATGTAAGCATATTGCTAAAGGATAAGCCAAGAAAAATATCAAATTGAGCGAAAACTCCGTCTTCCTAAAAAGAACATCGAAAGTTGAGCTTAAAATTCTGATTTAGATTTAAAAAATCATTGAAATTGATTGTCATAATGTTAACTTCTTTCCTATTCTTATGGTGTACTTATAGAGATATCGGCAACCAAAATAGCGTCAGGTAGTATTACCGCATGTTATTTTGACATTTAACCTATGCGCGCGTCGATTCTTAAAATAAAGTTAACGCCTAGCGGAGCATAATGATGGGCGGTATTTGAAATAGCGCTTAATAATTGACATGCCGGTCATGCGCAGAATTTTTCTATGCTGAAGTTATGCTAACGCTAATGGTAATTTATGTTACTATATTGACAATGTCATACTTAGGAAGTGCTCTAACAGTCCTTTTTCGAGTGTGTGGATCGATGGGCCATCCTTCTGAATCGTATTCAACCGGTAAATGTCTAAATTCCTTTTCGATATATTTATCAAGAGGTTTTGGTAAATCTATCAAAATACCTAGTCCTAATCCACCTATAAATCTTGAACAACATATACCTATTAAACCCTTAAGAAAACCTAAAAAAGAAATACAGTGGTGAGGTTCAATGTTTGGTGATATAAATAAATTATAAATCCAAATTATTGAACGTTTACTGTATTTGTACAAATATCGAGTTGTTCTGATAATTTTTCAACTTACCTAGGAGCATGAGAATAAAAATAATTCCCAATAAAATTATTAAAAATAAGTACCATGGATTCTCTAAAATATTACTATAGTTGCTGGTGGCTTTGCAAAATCCAACTTTATTCCTATATGGAAATACGTATTTATATTTGGCTACTACACTCGTTATTAATGTTAAAAAACATTGCGCGAAAAATATCATTTCGGTTTATTCTAATAAAAAATTTGACATATATAATGACAAAAGTCATTTACACAAGAGTAGAGGATCAAATATTCCTGTCAATGTGTAGATTAATTTTATACAGAGGGTTCAACTGATTTTTTTTTAAATCCTCGCATTGTGAAATATAAGGGCGAGTGGACAATCCCTCAACTAATTTTTTTACTAAGCGACAGTGGCGCCATACTTTGGAGCATAATGAAAGGATCTGTAAGTCAGTCACTCAACTTATCCCCTATAAAAGTGATATTATTGTTATTTGCAGAAGAGGTACTCATTAAAAAAATAACTCCAGTTAAAAAATATATATTAAAAATAATCATTACAATAGTTTCTAGGTTTTTTTAATAAATAGAAAGTTCCCTATTCTTCCTATATTGATCTAAACTCTAAGTATTTGTACGGCTGCTCGACTGCAAATGGATCTGCTACTACCCGATTCGATTTCGATTCTAGCAAATGTTCCAGCGTCAAATCCCCTGGTGAGTTTCTCTGGATTCAAAACCAAACAATCACTGACCTCCTATAAAACAAACATAAATCAGTATCATCAAGTAGTAAACAAATTGTCAAATAACACATGATTAATAACTTGTTGTTTGTGTACAAGATGGATGGATAACGAACTTACCTTTATAAAATGTTTCAGATTCGATGGTAAAACCATGATATGAGGTTTATTTTTCAATATTCCATATTGCTCGAGTAAAACATGGTCTATGTTCACTTCTTCACAAGGAGGGTAAAGCGGATACATATTTCTTTGATTTAATATATGCGAGATCAATCTTTCCATTCTTCCAGATTTAATTACAGATTCTTTATCACTGCAAAAAAAACAAGTGACAGAATGATTAGACACATTCAGTGGTGATTGATTCAATTTGAATTTGAAATACTTACTAATGCAGCTCGCAATTACTCATATGAAACAAAATATCTACTGTGGTAACTGCAATAACCAAACCGTCAATTTCCACAACACCCGGATCCGAGACGAAAGTTAACTTCCTATAATCTTCTCTAGTTCGATAAGGCGGCGTGGGATACACAGGATGATGGTGAGCTTCTTGTTGATTAGAAACAATGACAACGTGAATATCCAAATGTTGTATAGAAGTCATTATATTCTCTATTAAATCTTCAAAGAACGAATCAAAAGTTTGGGTTAACTGTCCTGATAAAATTCCTTCGTGAGATTTATCTAGGAACGGTCCCGTTAGGATTAGAACGTGGGGTTTATGTTCCAATAGGTATGTTAATAGCTCGTGTAAAGGTTCATATGAAAGGTTCTCTTGGAACGTAAACGGACCAGCAGCTATTACTATTTGCAGAGTACCTGGAACATCAAATTTAAATAGTCCTTTATCAATTATGATTAAACCGAGCTTCATTCACTTACCGTTCACGATTGGTGGGTTTTCAGGTAAATCTAAAATGGCATCAGTGTATATTTGATCGGCAACAAATGCTAAATTTTTCACATTATTTCCTTTGGCCACTATGACTTGACCAGGAAATAAGGAATAATGAGACAATTTGTTTATATTTAAACGAGTTGTGTAGTTTAAATTCGTTTCTTCAGAACCTTCTAAAAGTAGAGATTGGGAATTGATTTTACCCTCTGCATCTGAGACGATTCTGCCGTATGTTACCATATTTCCCTGAAAAATGTTAAGCATTTATGTTAAAAGAACGAAAAACTAGCTATTATAGGCTATCAAACATAATAGAACCTAAGCTATGACGCTTTTAGTGCATAGCATAACATACCATTTGATTAATAAGAGCACCTTCTGACAAGCTCAATGCAGATTTATCTAAAATTGCATGTCCTACATCTCGCATCATATTATTCATGCTTCTCGCTTTTTGTCCCATAACCTCGTACATGTACCCAAGATCAGCCGGCATTTTGTGACTTTCAACTTCGCTAATAGATAATACTTCACTAGAATCTCTTTTGAACGTCGCCGTAGAAGAACCATAAGAATTTTGTACCGATCCAGAATCTTTACGATTATTAAACTTCTCTGAAGATTTACTGGAACGAAAAATTAGTGTATGAAGCTCTCTTTTAATGGCTATTAAAGCAAGAGTAGGAAAATTAATGTTACATTTGGAATCATTCGAAATTAATTCTGATGAAAATTACAGTAAAGCTTTGGATATATTTTTTATTATCTGTACTCCATACCGATATGTCATATGATGGTTCAGTTTTAGTTTTTTTACTTACAATTCCTGGAGATTATAAAAAAATCAAACTAAGACATAAGACATTCTCAAACTGCTACACTTTTAAAAGAAGTCACTAAGAATGACCGAAATAATGATTTAAAATAACTGTATAGATCTCCATAACTATTTTAACATCTTAATGCCAAATTTGACCAATAGTTAAAACATGATTTAAACATTTACATTAAGAAGAAGAAGGGTAAGTATGGAGGTAATTATACTTACACTGATACAGGAGTATCACATGTGGTCCTATTTTCAGGTACATTTTTTGAAGATGGTGTTGAAGTATTTTCAATAACCTAAAAAAACAACTGTGTCGAATGAAAAGTAATCAAACTATACTAAAAATGGGATTTTGATAATGTCCACATTTATATAGATTATTGTCTTTGAGTAAGACATGTCTCTGTAACTGCCTTATTTTCTGTAACTCTCACAGTACTCATATCATGTCCATCAATTTTTCAACAAGTTTAATACAAAATCGTACTCCCAGTATTTAAAAATTATTAGAAAATTTAAAAGCAGTTTGTTAAATGACAAGCGAATCATTATTACTTAATATCTTTGTCATTTGTTAATGGTTTGTTATAATCAAAACCTCTTTATGTTATCAAGTTGAAGGTGTTATAAAAAACTAATGTATAAATAAATTGAATATTAGATTGTTTTGCAATTATATACATCTTTTAATATTCTTTTATAGTTGCCTATAATTATTATAAACAACTTTGACATACTACACCCTGTATATAAGATATTTATTATGCAAAATCTTATCAATTTTTTAAAAATTTCATTCTATGAAATCGTAATATATTATAAACAACTATTATTAATATTATCAATGGGTCTCTAAGAATGTCATGCCTGTGAAACAGTATTGTTTAATTATTTACTAATAATTCTTGAACAAAATACCAAGCAGACATAAAACTGTACAATCAGCAAAGATAAAAATATAAATGATAAACACCTAAAAAGATTTTGTAACTAGATCCACATATTGAATGAGATAATCATAAAATGTTGTAATTGCACTTTTTGCAACAGCCATTTCAATTTTTTTTGCAACAAAATACCTACTTGTATAATAAAAAAACTGTTCCCTTCAAAACATTTTCAATTTATTTTATTTTTCAAACATTTTGGTTACACCTTGTATTTTTTCTGACCATTTGTTTTCATAATATTATAATATTTTCCATCATTTTATCCAGATAGCTAATTTATTTCATTTAAAAACCCATCAACTACTTTGACTAATATAAGAAACCATTAACTATCTCTACATTATGTAATTAGTTTCGACACAAAGTTATAACTTCCATTCAACAGCATACAAATAACACGAAAGCAATAGAAGGGATAGGCAGTGTACAGATCAGGAACCAAACACTCCTTGGGCTTGGAAAAAAAACCAAGTAACTTCCATGCCCAAGAACATATAATAATGCAAAGGATTACATGTCGGATAGTCCATCAGCCAATAGATCTTCACATATATCGTAGATTATTATATATTTTTTTGAAAATACCACATTGAAGATTATTTGAAGATATAATAATATACAGGCTGAGGGTATTATATTTAAAAAACTGTTTCGTCACACCTATCTGCAGCTACACAACAATTACACTTGACCTCTTCAAAGTTTTATGCAATACTTTTTTTTTCGTATCTTAATAACTACTGAAATAGAGGGGGTTCAAATATAATGAATAACCCTGTACATATCATAAGAAATACTGGTAAAATTGAAGGATTGCAATGAGAAAGATATTTATAATCAATAGTCTCAGACCATCTGCTACTTACTACAAAACATGTATTATACCTAAGAACAATTCAATAATATATAAGTATTTCCAAATTTTAAGCAGCTTGAAACAAATTATTTAGCCAAATAATAATTAAACTATAAACATATAGACATGGTAATTTTCAGTAGAAAATACTTGTATTACAATATAACTTACAGATACCTTAACAAATTATAGCTTATTAATATTATTAAAACATACTTTTGCCTGAAAAAAAATCCACAAAAATTTTCTCGCAGTACGTCACTGGTCACAGGAGCCCCTATAGACGAGTATGGATCTAGTCACGATTCATAAATTTGCGTGGACTAGCGCCACACGCGCCAACACAGGGTTCTGATTATCTCCACTGCTGTATTTGGATTTTTCACTAGAATTTGTGAGTTCTTGAAACTTTCTTAATGAGTGTGGATCTAGTCACGATTAAAAAAACGTGTTACCAGACCCTCACTCACTAAAAACCTTTCAAATTTAATCACCCTCGTAAAACAAAAAAAAAAACGATCACTGACGCTACATTCAAATTTGGCTGAACAATCAAAAAACGAACAAAAAGGGCCGAATAAAACCGTTCAATACAAATTAATAGCAGCGAGACAATAAATAAATTATTAGGGTTAATGATATTTAACCTTGTAAATGGTTTCGTCTACAAACAAAATCTCAGTTAAAGGTTGTTTACACTACTTTGTTCCTACAAACGACCGCAATATACGATAAAATAAATTCATCACACACTTCACAACTATTCGAATTGAAAACGGCAAGATGAATCAACAGGTTGCAAAAATGCCGGCGCATATTTTGGCATTAAAGTAAGTAAACTCTTAAAATAAGACTCTATACACTACACTCCGCACAAACAAAAGCCAAGCAAGCGTCTTCACCAGATTTAACAATGGCCGCTGAAGGATAAAATAGCCTTGAAAAGTTTCTGAGAAAACTTTTAAGTAACTGTGCGCAAGTGCAATATTCGACAGACGTGCTGATCACTGTCTCTCTCTTTGCGATAACAAAATTTATTATAGAGGAAGATGAAACATCCGCTATCTCAATAATCATTCATGCGGGACGAGAAAGGCAGAAAAAATGGTGGTAAACTTTTATAAATCATAAGCCAACGTTCGTTTTTGACCGCAGGTCATTCATTTTTTTTATACTCACCTTTACTTGTGGCGTTATTACAGAAGCTTCAGTATAATCTAGTCTGTAATAGAAAAAAATATTGACAATCAAATATATCTAAAAATATGAATTTTACAATTACCTTTCTTCTTCCTCCTCAATCTCATTGCTCGGTTTAGGTGCATTTGATTTGGAAAAACTCTTATCTTTATTTTTACAAAACTCTTTTCTTTCCATTTTTTCCAAATATTCAATTGTTGGAGGTGCTCCATTGAGATTTGAGGCTGTGAAAGCACACCACTGATCACAAAAATCTTCGGCATCGACATCATAAGTTTTACACAATTCTATACCTGTAGAAATAGAAAACAATAGAAATGGCCCCTCCTAACCTTAAAAATAATAATTTAACTTACATTTATTTAATATCGCATCAGTTACCGCTATATTTAGTTCTTTAAAATATTGGGTTATTTCTTCTACGCGTGTCATTTTTATTTGATTTATTTTTTTATTTTAAAAGAATTTGATAAAACCATCACTACCACTCTCGTGTTTTGGCGCGAAAATGGAACTGATCAGTTAGCAGAATACTACCAACAATAAACGCTGAAACGAAAAACATTACCAAAAATGGCTGTGACTATTGAGGCGACTACCGGCATGGAATTGACAAAGAACAAAATAATTTTACAACTGAAAAGCTAAACAGAAATGTATTATCAGAAGTGTTCAACATATTTTGATTTTTACCTTCAAGCTGATGGCCTTTGATACTAATATTCTCTGGAATAAACTATTCAGTTGTTACAAGGAAACTAGTATACACCACCAACACCATAACCTAAAATCTAAATAACAACAAACCTAAAGATGAGAAAATTTGAGTAAGGTAATGAATTAAAATAAAATGATTTTGCCTAATAATTTTCTTATGAGACATGCTCTCAAGTTAATTAAACGTGTACACTCCACTAATGTTAGTTTTCATTTTGTAAAAAATATAATTTTTACAGTTTCATGTTTTTAGATAAGTAATTTGTCAAGTGAGGATAGACTTAAATTTTTAAGGAAAATGGCTTTACCTCAATCGAGGGACAATCCCATTATAATGAAATTAGATTCTCCAGAGTTTAATTCTTTATTTAACAACGAATTGCGTTCTTTAATATCCATATTTAAAGAATATGGATATGAAATTCGCATTGCAGGGGGTGCTGTTAGAGACCTTTTAATGGGAAAACGACCAAAAGATTTAGATTTCGCTACAACAGCTACTCCTACTCAAATGAAAGAGATGTTTACATCAGAAAATGTCCGAATGATAAATGCCAATGGAGAAAAGCATGGTACTATTACACCTAGAATAAACGATAAAGAAAATTTTGAGGTGAGGATTGATAACAATTAATTTGTTTAAATTCAACCATAAAACCTTTTAAATAGCAAAACTGTAAGAATAGTTGATAATTCATCACATTTCTTCACCAAATAAAACTTGTTAGTTATTTTCAGGTAACGACTTTAAGAATAGATGTTGTGACAGATGGTAGACATGCAGAAGTTCAATTCACAACAGATTGGTTGCTAGATGCACTTAGACGAGACTTGACCATAAACTCAATGTTCTTAGGCTTTGATGGTTCAGTTTATGATTACTTTTTTGGATTTGATGACCTTCAGAAAAAAAGAGTAGCATTTGTTGGAAATCCTGTTACCAGGATACAAGAGGATTATTTAAGGATTTTACGTTACTTCAGGTATATTGAATATTTAACCATTATAGGATCATATTTTATCATTATTTTTTCAGGTTTTATGGAAGAATAGCTTTAGAATCAGATAAACATGAAGAAGAAACTTTAAAGGCTATTAGGGACAATGCTAAGGGATTGGAAAATATATCTGGAGAAAGAATTTGGATGGAGTTGAAACAAATTCTAAAAGGTCAATTTGCTGGAGAGTTGATGGTAGTAATGATAGATAATGGCTTAGCACCCTACCTTGGTAATAATATAATTAAAAAAAAAATGTTCACAATGCTCCATCTACTTTTTTGATACATTATTTATATTTTTAGGTTTACCGGAAAACCCAGATTTAGCAGAATTGAAAAGAGTATGGAAAGATAGCTCCCATTTAAATTTAAATGCTATTACAGTTGTTTCTTCATTGTTAAGGACTGTAGATGATGCTAAGAGATTCCATGCAAGACTTAAATTATCAGCTTTTGAAAGAGATTTAGCCTTGTATATCGTCGAAAACAGAACACCTAAATTACATCCAAAACCACTAATGCCCTTCCAACAACAAATCCTAAAATCCATCTCAAAACCAGCAAATACAAAAACAATGGCTGTGGAAGTTTTAAAATACAATAATTCTCCCTATTGGGAAGAGTTGGAGAATTGGGAAATCCCAAAATTTCCTTTAAGTGGAAATATACTCAAAGAAAAGGGTGTTGAAGGAGGGAAAGTGATGGGCTTGGTAATGACAGAATTGAAACATTTTTGGGCCGATAATGATTTTAATTTAAGCAACGAAGATCTATTGAAAGAACTACCAAGGGTGTTAAGTACAATATCAGAAAAAAAGAAAAGGAAATAAATTTATATGTACAAAAAATACCTGTTAAATCTTTGTTAAAATATAATTTTTGTTTAATAACTTTACCATTACAATTACTCAGTGGTTATAAAAAGATCAAACAATAATTTTAAACAAGAACAATTGTTTATTAATATGTAACTAACAAAATATTAATTCACAGGTCACTTTAAATATATATACATTTACCTAGCAAGCTGAATAATAAGAGCGGCACACATTTCAAAAAATTCCATGGTGTGGTGACCGGTTGGTTTGTTATTAGATATAGGAACGTTTTGGATTGGAGTGGCAATGGCGTCCAATAAGACATTGCTTACATTTGACTCTGCTTCCTCTGTGCTCAAGCTTTTAAAATCCAAAAGGTAACTCTTATAATCGACCTAAAATTTATACATAATCATAACTATACATTGATAATTCAAACCTGGAAGATGAAATGTTATTTACCTGATACAATTGTAGTGACATCATAGCATGTCTGTTCTGCATCTTATTCTTACGTCTAACACGAATATGATAAGGATTAATAACCTTCCATTCATAATCCAATGCCTTCATAGCCCTATATACCTCCATCATAATATCATTTGGTTTACTTTGCGAACGAATACCCAAATGCCATTTTGCCCTTTTAACTGAAAATAATTGAAAAATTAATTTGGTTATTTTTTATATTCATAATTCATATTACCTTTTCCTCTATCAGCAGGAGTAGTTGTTGGAGGCCAAGGTCTTTGCGGTGCAATTCTTTCCGGGTGTGGTTTCAAAGGGCTATTGAATGTATCATGTGGACTGGGGCTTGGACTAGTCGATGGTGGGCTACCAGCTACATAAAAATCTTTTAATTCAGCTTTTGCTGCTTCATCGGCAATACGCTTGTTGTCAATAATAAGATGATAAGCTATTGCTAGTTGATCATGTGGATCACCACTGAGTAAAGCACTATGAACTTCTGCTTCCTGGACACCAAATTTATCACAAACCTACAAAGATGAAGGTGAAGTTTATCTCACTAATGAATCACTCTGTATATTAAAATTTTCCGATTATTTACCTCTCTTACAGCATCAGTATCAATCACTGAAGAATCCTGCTCTACGGGTGATGGAAATAGATAAGCTGGGCAATCTTTTTGGAACCATTCATGTTTTTTAGTATCTTCAATTGTAGCTCTTTTCATTGGATCAATTTGCAGCATCTGACATAGTAAATTTACCACTGATTTATTGAGATAATCAGGAATGGGGAAAATTCCTGATTTTATTTTTCTAAATAATGTAGGCACATGTTCATCATCAAATGGTAGTGTACCACAAAGAAGTGCATAAAGTATTACTCCACAAGACCATATATCAACTTCAGGACCAGCATATAACTTTCCTGAGATAACCTGTAAATATGCAAATTGAGGAATTGTGTAAATTTACAGTAGTGTTTATTATGTACCTCTGGTGCAGCATAGTTGGGTGATCCACAACTGGTTCTTAGGAATTCTCCATCCATCATCATGTTGGACAATCCAAAATCAGCTATTTTTACATGCATATTGTGATCAAGTAGTAAATTCTCTGGTTTCAAGTCACGATGCACAATCATATGTCTGTGACAGTAATCAACACCTGTAAAATAACATAACGTAACATAAAATACCAAGAGCACAGTGGAATGGTGCACAAAAAATAACTAATTACAGTATTATTTTCAAGTAATTGCTTACTGAATGTATGTTTATACTGTTATACCTGAAATTATTTGTTGAAAAAATCTTCTAGCTTCATGTTCTTGTAGCTTTCCATGTTTGACTATATAATCAAAAAGTTCTCCTCCAGAAACATATTCCATAATCATAAAAATATCAGTGGGTGTGCTTATAACCTGATATAACTTAATTATATGAGGATGTCTGAATAATTTTAAATTCTGAATTTCTCTTCGGATCTTACCGACAACATCTAAACTCTTAATTTTTTGACGATTTAAAATCTTTACAGCTACTTTGTGACCTGTAAGCTGATGTTCGCCAATTTTTACTTTACCAAAAGTCCCAACACCCAAAGTTGCACCCAAAATATAGTGACCAATTTTAACAAGGGGCTGTACCCCCGGTTTTGCTGATTCGGCCATATTATCTTTAGTTAAGTTAACTTAGCCAACGTCTATATTATTTTCGTAGACATACAAGAAGGAAGTAAAATCTTATTTCAATTTACTTATTACATTTTTCTTTAGAAAAAACAATCACACATCATTTTATAACCTTTAATCAGGTTTGTTCGAATTTTTTATCTCAATCATCTATTTGACAGTTTTAAGCGCTTTTATCTATGGTTCAATGACTTCCTGTACTCGTGCTACAAAACGAACGATTTTGAAATGTCACAAAATCACAGTCGACCTTCTGTCAGTTCAGTCAAGTTGCAGGATAAATAACTTTTCCCAACTAGGATACGAATTCAAATAATTGTAACTCTATTATGGGTATTACAGACGATGTAATTCTTCCCACTGAAGAGGAACTGACTGTCCAAGAAGTTCCTTTGTCAGGCCCTGCACTTAAAGCTGGTGCTTTTCATTTAGGCAAATCTTGTGAATGGGAAAATAATGTGAGGTTAAGTATTACCTAATCGTTGTTAGGATTGAAAATAATAATTTCTAGGAGTTCATTTTATGCCGTACTGAGCTAGAAGATCCCAGAGCATGCATTAATGAAGGCAAGGCTGTTACCAATTGCGCATTGAATTTTTTTAGAAAAATTAAATCAACCTGTGCTGATGAATTTATGCAGTATGTTCACTGCCTTGATAAATCTAGTCCAGATCAAGCTCTTGTACCGTAAGTAAAGGAATTTATCATATATCTCAATGATGTTTAATTCCAAGTGAAAGAAAATGTGTTTTATACCTAAACATCTCATGAAATGGATTCTTCTGGCTGACTATTCAACTGTGTTATTATACAATTATTGCGACGATCTAATAAATTAATGTATCTAAGTAATAAAACTTTTAATTATACCTTTAACAATTATGTTACAGATGTAGAAAAACTCAAGCAGTTTTTGACAAATGTGTAAAGGATAACTTAGGTCTTGATAGGCCTCCTTATGATTACTACGCTCGAGTTCACGTGCATAAAACTGAAAGACCTAGACCAGAAAAAGAAGGTAAGACAGTATATGAAGATGCAACTCCGGGTCTTCCTCCAGATGCACCTAAACCTGAAGCTAAATATGGATCACGTTATTTGTTTATGTGGTAAAACATTCACTATTGCATATTGGTGTAATCTGTGTAGTTTATACTTTCTTTAGATTTATTGTAAATAAATATATTAAAATTATTGTTGTTTTACTCAATACTCCTACCACTAGAATAATATTAGATTTTTTTTGGATACACTGTAAGATTAGTTCCAAAATACAAAAAGTATGTTGCTCTGCTCCACATTTTATCAGGTACTGTGAATGGACTTCAATGAACCAATTTTTTTGTAGTCTTACTTCAAAATATTATTGATTGTCCACAATAGGAACCAGAATTTTGAAGAAAAAAAAACTTAATTTTTCTTGATAACGGTAGCTAGAGCGCTACCGAAACGTTGAATTAGTAAAAAAGATTGTGATTTAATTTACCAAAATTATCAACAAAACGAATACATACAGAAGATATAAAATTTAGAAAATAGGAACAACACAACTTACTTATGTCTTGTAAATTTTTTGGAAAAGACATACTGAATATATACATAATCTATTGAAAAGTAGATAGGTACTTACAAAAGAAAGACTGTATACATAATTTAGAGAATATGGGGAATTATACAGAGGATATTATAGTAACGTGGCCGCCCGAAACATTTCATGTAATTTCTTATCAATGTCGCATAGAGCACAGGCATACAGGTATAGAATGTGCTCTGCAATTTTCTTTTCTAGGTGACCTGCACATTGCTTCGTCTGTCAACCTAATTTAGCATGCGTGCCTGATGGTACCTAAGCTTAGAGACAGAGTGCATGTTCTTTTAAAACTACTACTAGTACTACTGCTTTGGCAGTTTTCCTATCATTGCTTATTAGGACTGCCATAAATGTTATTGTCGAATTTCCGCTAATAAACTAATTAACCTGTCTCTGTATTAGTGAAATTACCCACTTTCTTGTGGTCATATTTAGACGTTTATAAGGTACCACACATATTCTTACATTACTCCAAGAAATCTTTATCTATTAAATTGTCCTTTTTATAAATTTCATGATTTTGGATATTGTAGGCAATGCTAGATAGTAATCACAATTTATTAATGCTTATTAATTGAAAATTAATTATCATAAAATACATTTATAGGTATATTTCAGTTCAATTTGACCGTAACAGCATCACTGAACTGATAAATTGAATTCGTCGCCGAGAAATGAACAAACATTATAGGAAACAACAGAAAATGGTTAAATAAAATAACTCGATTTATTACACAGGATCGAATCAGGCATGTGCCGAGGGAAATTCGCTATAATTTATCGAATTAACTTTGAAATCTGACAGCAAATGGAATCTTAATTACGCGCTAGAAATGAAGCATCCATCAGGCATGCTCTAACCAGTGGAAAATATAAAAGTAGCGGTATTTTTCAGCAAAATTCAGTCGCAGTTATTCAGTGTGTGTGCTATACCTACAAGTTTTCAATACTCAGAAGTTAGTATAGGTAATTGTTTTTTCATTGTTTAAGTTCGAATTTCAGAAAGTTTTTCTTTAAAGAATAACAAAGCTATTTTACTTTGTTATATAATAACTTTCATTCAACAGTTTAAAAGTAGTTATAGAAACTCCTGTGGCAGCTATAAGGCATCTTTTTGAATTATTTTTTAATACAATAGGTGTCCTTCAACAAGAAATTTTCATATACATTTGCTTAATAATCTCTACAAATTTGAAATATATTTTATACTTTTCAAAAATACACTATTATACTTTAACCTAAAAGATGTATTTTCTACAGAAACAGATGTCCAGTTTCAGTATTAGTTTTGAGACTTTATTCTTTTTTGTAAAATGTTTACAGTTTACAGTGTTATTCATAAATACAGGCACTCCTGCTTGAGGGTTTTGATTAAATTGTTCTTATAAAGCAAAACGTTGAAAATGTCATCCAAAATTGGCAAATGTCTAGCAGAAACCAATGTTTTGATTACAGATATGAACAGCCAACTACAAAGAACTTTGGCGGTTTTATGCTTGGTAGCTATAGTCATGTTCGGAGCAATTTCTTCTTCAGATGCAGCTTACAGAAGACCTCCTTTTAACGGATCTATTTTTGGAAAAAGAACAGGAAACAATAATGGTAAATATAAAAATAGTTGTTCATTAATTATTAGTATTATTATGAATTCATTTACACAAGATACCTAGAGATCATGATTTTGTTTCTCATTTTCGATTTTTTTGAAACCGTTAGATTTCCTATTCTGTTTCAGATTTCGAAAATGCTGGTAAAGCTTTATCCGCAATGTGCGAAATTGCTAGTGAAGCATGCGCCTCATGGTTTCCGTCACAAGATAAATAAATCATCGACAACGTATCGACTGAAAATGGACTCGAAAAACTTTATTAGTTTCAATTTTTAGTAAAAATAAAAATATTACTACTGTATAACATTTGTTTTCATATATCTTAACAATGGCATATTAAAATAAATTTTCGTTGTACTTCATTTTACTTTCTTTTTGCACCTTTAAAATTCCATTTCAGCGCCTTAATACAAAATGAACAAAAGCTTTCAGAAGAATCTACACAATAATAACAAAACTAGATCGGTTTAAATATTTGTGTTATTAGTGCGGTATTAAATTTTATTTTACAATCACAGTCTTTTACATTTTTACACAAAAAAACGAATACAAGTAAATGCAATTTTAGTATAAAATTAATATTAGGTAGGACCTTGACATAGTTTTATTCATTCCATTCGTGTAGTTTACATAAATTATCTACTTCATTGTAAAATCAATTTTGAGAATATACTGAAAATATGGATGAATAAGGATCAGTTAAATCTTCGATCATTAATTATTGCCAAGATCCTATGATATATACAGGTAGTTTCAAAAAAAGGTGGCATAGTTACTAAGATAAATAGAGCAATAAGGGGTGTTGTTGAAACCACCTTCTCTTAAAACACCCTTTATTATAATGATAATGGATAAATATAAAATATGTATAGCTAAGCCTATTAGAAAAAAGAATTTTACGTTATTCAGAAAAGTGAATTTAAATAAAACTGTCTACGGAAGGACTAAATAGAATGAAAGGAAACAATGAAAACTTTGATATTTGCAATGAACTTTGCTGATAATAATAATATTTTTATTATTTTAAAAGCAATAAATAACTTGTATACTGTTTGAATGTCAAATTATTGGGTTCAATAAACAACTACTAAATAATTAATTTCAGAAAATAATGCAAGATTGATTTGGTAGAATAGTTTTTATAACAATTTGTAGAGGAAAGATTATTTTGATGTTTTGGTAAAACTTTCACTAGTACTACTAGTAGAGTGACTTAAATACACTCCTGAAAAGTTACCAACAGGTGAGATCAATAGAATGGAAAAACCAGAAAGGCTGCACCCAGATTTTTGACAGCAGGACTTTGTCGCCTGAATGGAAACATTAAAATGGTTCAGAGTACTGGAAAAAGAAGCATGTATATGAGACTAATGGATAGAAGACTTACAGGTAAATCAAAATTCTTTGATAGGAATAAGCGTCTGGAACTCTACAGGAACTGAGTTACAAAAAAGTGGCACAATAGATTTTAGGTGCTCCTGAAGATATCAGTAAATGTTCTCCTAAGTAAACTCAATGCAATACAATAGTTTTTTATGGTAAATAGTGTTCAAAATTTCCGTTTTTTCACTTATTTTTGCTTGTTACAGCACCAATTAAATATCTCCCTTTTAAAATGAGTCAAAATGGGGTGTCGACAAACTTCATACTATCAATTCTTTTTTTTAATTTCTTGGGAAGGAAAAAAAAATTTGACAACTTGTGTCAGTTAGGAATAAAAATCAATTTTTACTTATTTTTTCTTGAAAACGGTAGCTGGAACGCTACCGAAACGTTGAAATAAAGAATTCAAAAATATTGTGGTTTAATTTCCCAAGAAATTAAAAAAAAAGAATGAATAATATACCACAAGGAACATACAGAAGATATTCATACTATCAAATACAATTTTATACATACAGCGTTTCCCAGAACAAGTAAATTAAGTAAGTTTTATACACTAAACAATATTGAACTGTTGTTAATGCACAACGTATTTTAAATTGAAAAAATACGATTATTTTTTTTGATTTTATAACTAATTGAAAGTTTATTTAAAATTCGTTATTTTGATTTTTTACTTTACTGGTTTAAATTGAAGTTAGGTACACATTTCGACATGGAGGAAAATAATAATATCACCAAATTTGAAGAAAAAGTGGCAGAGATTTATAAAAAATCCTTAAGTCCTAAAACCTGTGCATAAATTATTAAACAGATTAAAGATTATGCATTGTTTTGTTGCTTTAGAATTCATTCTACATCCGTAAAACCATTTCATTATTATAAATGTTGTTAATCTGAAGAAAACCTTCGAAATAATTTTATTTTTGGATAACCCATTTGTCACTTGTTCATTTTAGTTCAGCACTATAATATTGAGCACTATAATACACTCTGGGAAACACTGTAGATTGCGATAAAATTTGTCATGTCACAGCTGTTATATTTTTAATTGAATATATTAGAATTTTCTTTTGAAATACAAATACAACTATTGAGTACCTATGAAATAAAGTAAAATTAAAAGTTATAAAAGAAAAGATTCTAAGAATAATGCAGATGTTGTTTTAAACTAGTTATAAATATATCTATGTACAAAAATGGTAGTGATACTATGTCAATTCTGCAATAACAGACAGAAATTATTAAAAACATTATTATGGGAAATTAGACAAGGCGTAGAGTAGTACAAAGGCAAATGAGATGATTGAGAACCAAACAGAATCACATATTAAAAATATTATCAGAAATAAACATTTAATGTGGACATTTGAGTTCAAAAAAGAGGGTGAAAGTATTAGAAACAGACTCATAGAGGTAGGTATTATTTTGACAACTTATGAATTGATAAATTCAAACTCCAGGGCTAAAAATAGTAGTGATATGCAATAACAGACGGAAATTTTTAAAAACATTATTATGAGAAATTAGACAAGGCGTAGAGCTGTACAAAGGCAAATGAGATGATATGAGAACCAAACAGAATCACATATTAAGAATATTATCAGAAATAAACATTTAATAAGCACATTTGAGTTCAAAAAAGAGGGTAAAAGTATTAGAAACAGACTCATAGAGGTAGGTATTATTTTGACAACTTCAAATTCCAAGATGATCTGTGCATTTTTTTGAACACAACAGATGAAATTAATGATCTATAAACTGATTATTCTTAGATTGTTACACAAATAATTCAACAGTAAAAATCTTCAAAGCTGCACCATTTGAAACGTCAAGTAAATTAAAAAGTAATTCAGTCATATTAAATACAATACTTATCATGTGATTCTTTTCGTTTTAATATACTGTCGTAATTCTTCGACGAAGGTGAACATCATAGATATAAATTCTTTTTCTAAAACACGGTTCGGTATCCACGTTAGTTTCGGGTCGACGTTGAGTACCCAATTTAAAGTACATTTACTTGGATTGTCCTTGTAATCTTCTATGATAAACCCACCAGCACCATTTTCACCCCTAAATGATAAAAAAGTAATTATAATAATATTCTACAATAAAATTAGGTTACCTTGGAATCTTGTTAACTTTGGGAACTGAAGGATGATCGGTTTTACAGGAAAATATAAAAATAGTATTGTCAATAAGCCCCCAACGTCTTACGTTTACGAAACCTCTACTGGAAACGAGCCCTCCAGCAGAATCTTTCGATATTGTATATGTAATATCCGTACATTCGTCTATAGTTTGTATTTTATGAGTTTCTTTAACGGTACTATTCCATTTTGGCATGTCATATTCCTTATAGTACAACTCTTCCATGAGATATTGCGGCGAAGTATCAACTACAGCCTAAAAAGAACAAACCTATTAGTGAAAATAATGAGAGAAGAAAGTGGGTGAATAGAAAATAATTGAGATTGATAAAAAATTGCATTTACCACTAATTTGAATATTTTTTTGTTACTATTACAACTAGCTGAGTAGACTTGATCATTATTTTTACTAGTCTGAAGTATCCAATTGCTTTTTTTAAACAAATTCCATGCCGCCTCGACCGTATCAGAAGCTAACATCTTGTAATCGTACTCCTAAAAAATAATAATAAAATACAATACTCCAGCTCCCCTAATTCCTATTAGATATTATATTTTATACAAAAAACAACATTCAGCTTTTAATTTTAAAATTGAACTGACTTACCATGTTACTCAGGAAGAACAACATCTAATCTCTTTAGTGCTGTCTTATAAATACTTGAAACTTTTTTAAAAGTATAATATAGGTACTCATTGACTAACAGATACGAAATATTCATTAGATATCAAATTATACAATGAATAAGTTATTGAATTTTGAACGATTCAAATTGAAAGGAAACATTTATAATATCAATTTTCATTGCAGCAGTTCAAAAAGTTTTATATATGAACCTCTAATAAGTCAAAATTTGAAGATATGTCAATTGGGTAATGTGAAGGTACCTAATAATATCTACTTACTTCCTTTCTTGATAATGGAACACAATTATAGACTTTGGATGTGTTTGTGTGTTCAATTTGATACAAAGATCCTTCTGGAGATCCCTGTGGGGAATAAAAGTTTCCCACACTTTCTGTATATAAAGATGGAAGCCCTTGAACATAACTCCTTATCAAAGGAGTTCTCTCAGTCTCTCCTGCTGAAAACAAAAAGAAATTATTTCACTAAACTTATACGCTCAAGATGTTTTTTAAAATGTCAATATCTGATAAGTGTTATGGTTTAAACTTACCTATAACAAATCTATTTGCATAAGTTTCTTGAGGAATAACCCTAAAATCGAGGAACCAAGCCTCTCCCCATGCAAGGACAAATGACACTAAAACTAACAATACTTCAAAAACAGGTTGGGAGGAATGTGGCCACTGAAAGTTCAATACATTAATTATTAGACATTGTGGATGAATTATTATCATTTATATCACAAATATTAGATAATATTAGAGACATCTTAGGGATGTATGATATTAAATTATTAAAAACATTTGATGTTGCTAAATTTATAACTAATTAAAAATTTTAAAGATAGAAAATTAAGCTTATATCCTTACATCAAAATAAAGCACTTTGGCAATAAGAAAACCACAAGTTCCAGCAGTTGTTATCTAAAATAAACAATAATTTGAGTTAAATATAATATTTCATAAAGATTCTTCAACTTACTGATATTACAATCCAATGGTTTTTATAAAGGACTGCATAGAATATAGTTAACATACAAAATCTGAGGAAGGCCACTAACACAATATCAAATAGAGATGTTTGTATATTGTAATGTATCACTTGTTCTGTTAATGCCTTAATGATGAACTCTCCATTTAACTAAAATATGAAAACATTCAAAAACAAATAGATATATAAACTATAAGAGAAATAAACCTAACAAAGAAGTGGTCTATTTATTAAAGGATTTTGTAGTGATACATATATAAAAATTGACTCCTTACCATAACACAGATAATCCACATCAGAGATGTAAAAAGGAAATCAAAAGTAACAAATAGACAAAAAAACCTTCTAACATTAGACATTCTTCCATTAGTGCGTTGTCCAGCTAACAAATCTTCAGAAATAATGTAATCTCTAAGAGAAGGGATTGTGTTAACACTATGTGAAAATGCTAAAAAATAGAAAATTTTAATTTATTCAAAACATGAATAATACATAAGTAACTTTTATACAAATAAACAAATTTAATAACTTAGTTTTTATCTTGAAAGAATGTTTACTTACAGACATCAATAGGAGATTGTGTATTATTAACTTCTGATTGATTGAAGTTCAAAGAAACTTCTTGTCCAGGAGTGTTCATTTCTTTTATTTAATTAACTTTTGATAAAATGTTATAAGATCCCTTATCACAAAAATATTTTTCGTATTAAGCTTCTAGTTCTACAGTTTGTTAAAATTCTAATAGCACTAATAAAATAGTTAAGACATACTTTTTAATTGGGGTTTCAAGTTTTAGTAATAATAACTAAAACAATACATTCATTATAGATAAAAACAATGATTAAAATGTTGGTAACAGATGATATATGTCAAGTCCATTGTTATGACATTGGTATATTCTTTCTTCTTTCGAACTACTTAAAGTGATTAATCCATAGAACTTATAGAACTGATAATGCAAATCAAGGGTGCCAACTGTTTTGAGCTGGCCCCTCTTAAAATTTAGATTCGTTTGAAGATCCATGAAAAACTTTTAGTTTATAACCTACATTAATGTTGTACGCTGTAGGTACCTCACTTATTTGACTCCCAGTTGGAAATACCCTTTCGTCTGCAATACGTTTCACCTCTTTTCTTTACTTCCTCGGACGTAATAACTGCTTTTCTTCATTTTTTTAATCAGATAAACAAATGAAAGTAAAATATCCCCTCGACTATATAAACCAATGCTATGATAAAATATTTCCCCTGTATAAGCAAAGTAAATTATCCCATGATAAAGAAAAATATGCTCACAGATATTCTTCTTTCTCTTCTTTACGTGAATCACAGCAGCAAGAGAGGTAAAATCAACGCTGGCTGGATGTCCTGTAGGATAGAAGGCCATTGTAATTTAGAAGAAGAAGAGGTAAAATATTTAAATATTTCTTCTATCTGTTACTTTTGTCGATACATACACTGCTCGACAAAATTATACTGAAAATATAATTAACAATAACTATTTTTTTGAAATTCTTAAAATATACTGAAAAAAATTATTTATAAATTATTTCAGAACTTTTCTACTTTCCCTGTATACTAAAAATATCAAAAAGAATAGAAAAACGTTTGTTGAAATAAATCTATCTTTATATTTTTAAATTTTGATTTTTTGTTCCAGAAATTCTACCAGTTATAGATAATATGATCTCCTAAGTACACTTGCATGTTTATTTTCTTAACTGTATGGGTTTAATATTTGCATGCTAAAGCTTGAGTGTAGTAGGGGTTGGTATAATAGTGGTGATATTGGGTTGTCAACATTTTATATTTTTGTATAAATATTGTAATGAATGTGTGGACCTAGATGTTAATATTTTGTTGAGCTTGCAATTATTTGTTACTGTTTGTATTATATATTTTTATATAACTGCACTTTGCTAGTAAAGACAAACTTCTAGCAGGGTGCAGCCGGTAGAAATCTTCCTGTAAGCCGGCGGGGAATATTTTCCGTCGGTTGTTAACTTTTTGACCGATTGATTATATTTTCTGCTGGCCGGGGTCATCTTCCAGTCATGAGTGACATGCATCCATCTACAATGGATAACGTTCTGCATTAATTGCTCAAGTTTTCTAAAGAAATATTGTAAATTAAACTATCATCACAAATTAATAGACTGTCATGACAAATTAATAGTCTCCACCCGTAACAGGTGGAATTTCAATTGGACACTCTGTACCACAACTATAGGGCAACAAAGCAGTATGCAACTAAACAAGCATGAACAATGCATGTTTGGTTGCATTCCCATCAATGACATGTGTTAATTGGCTAGTAGATGGCGGTACCGAACTCATCGTAGTATTCTATGGTTTACATTTCTGTGTTCTCTTACAGGCTCGAGTCGAACTATAGAAAAGAAGACAACAATTAAGTTATTTGATTTAAGATGGCTTATTTCCTTTTCCTGCCCGACCTGCCCGGACCTGCCCTGCTATTTTTCAGCTTGCTGGTATGGGTGATTTGCAGCTTATGTATTTATATTATATAATATCTCATCCGTGAATTAAACTTATGGTAACACCATTAATATTATCGTTCGGAAATTACACCTGATCCAGAGGCGGTATGTTGGAAGATACGTTAATATATTAATTTGTTTAGGTTAGGTTAGGTTTTTATTCTATGAAAACTAGAATATAAGTATTTAATAATTATTCATACTTTTCAATCATTTATTAATTAATTAAGATGTGATAGGTAGCATGAAAGGAAGAAATGGGGTAAAATTATTAGCTGCAAAAAAGCCGGCTGGTTTTTCTTCTTAGAACATGATTTCTTTGTTTTAATTGTAATTTTTTTATTTCAGATATACTCAAGTTGTCGTCGATACAGTTGAATAACCAGAGTACCTATTTTATTGGAACAGTAGGTATAGGGCATGTCCACGACAGCTGACATTGACAATACGACGGTGGTAAAACAATAAACAATAGACACGATGAAAAATTATCAAACAACAAACAACTATTAACCTATATTATATAGTATTAAATATGCAAGCTCAACAATTAAAATAACTTTAAAAGTACACTGAAGCAAAACCAACTAAACTCAAACACGATCTAACATTATGAAGCAGCATAACCTCACTATAAGTACCACGTGGCTTTGTTTATTGTTTTACCACCAGCTAGTTTGTGACGTCACGTGGACATGCCCTATTGTAGAAGAGAAGAAGTTTATATGCAGGTCAGTTCTAGTAGTCATTGGTAGAGGTGTTATTTTTTGTAAATCCAAGTAATTCAAAATAATAACATACCACATTGCCTGCTGAAATCATTTCAATATTTGTTTGGTTCCAGGAAAATAAATCGACAACACATTTTTCAATGTTTAATATGGTCATATGAAAATTTCTATAATCTAGCTTAATTTCATTTCGTCACTCTGTATCACAACTATAAGCAACTAAGTGGTGTGCAACTGAACAGGCATTAACAATGAATGCTTAGTTGCATACCCACTAGTAGAGAGATGTGATAATTTACTAGTAGATGGCGGTACCCAACAGCATTTGTATTGGTTGACCTCTCTTATACTAGTATGCTTTGGTTTACATTCCTTACGATTTTCTGTTGAGCTCTATGATTCTAAAAATAAAAAAGAATAAGAACATAAGTCATATGATTTGAAATTGCTTATTTTTTACAATTTTTTGCTTATGGTTTTTTTGGATTATATTTATGGTAACACTATTAATATTATCGTTGAAATAGATATTTAGATATTGATTTCTTAAGGTAGATCAAAGAAAAGAATTTGGTGAAATTATTATCTGTAATAAAGCCAATTAGCTATTTGTTCTTGAAACATAATTTTTTTGTTTTAATTGTAAATATTTTTTCTATTTTAGATACCTATACTGATGCATACCAGTACCTATTGAATCTAAGCTTATTTTGTTGGATTGCAAAAGTATTAGGACAATATGCAATGGAGGAACTTGTGTTTTGATAATATTCAACTGTAAGTATGTATACACATTTTTTATTGATATTCTTACACTACCTGGAACTATAAATAACAATGGACTGAGCAAATAGTTTTTCACTGAAAAATAAATCTCTTATAAGAATAAAATTTTGTACTTTATCTATTTCAGGTCAATATAAAATAGCTCTTTTTCTTATATCCTCCAGTGAGTAAATTTTATTTGTGTCGTAAAACATTGTGATTGAAACTGTCCTGACAAATTGATAATTTCCAAAATTAACCATTCTATTACATTGTATAATTTCATTTGGACACTGTACAACAACTATAGGCAACAGAGAGGTATGCAACGGACAGGCAGAACAATGCATGTTTGGTTGCATACCCATTAGAGAGATGTGGAAATTCACTAGTAGATGGCGGTACCGAGCAACATTTATATTGATTGACCTCTCTTATACTAGTATGCCATGTTTTACATTTCTGTGTTCTTTTTCGATTTTCTGTTGAGCTCTATGGTTCTAAAAATAAAAAAGAATAAGAACATAATAGTCATTTGATTTGAAACATATATTGTTCTATGATTTGAAATGGCTTATTTTTTACAATTTTTTTGCTTGTTTTTCATATAAAATAATTTTTTCTGAATTATATTTATGGTAACACTATTAATATTGTCGTTCGGAAATTACACTTCATCCAGAGGCGGTATGTTGAAATAGACATTTAAATATTAATCTGTTAAGGTAGATCAACGAAAGAAATATGGTGAAATTATTATCTGTTGAAAAGGCAGTTAGCTATTTGTTCTTGAAACATAATTTTTTTTGTTTTCATTGTAAATGTTTTTGCATATTTGATGCATACCAGTTGGGTGTTGTAGAATAACAGATGTACATTAAATAACAATACGAGCTCTTCCGGACTTAACTTTTATTTGATTAAGTTTTAGTGATCATTGGTGAGGGTGTTATTTGTAAATCTAGGTAAATCAAAATAATAGTGTACCACATTTCTCTTGCTGAAATCATTTCGATATTTGTTTGCTTTCAGGAAAATGAATCAACAACACATTTTTCAATGTTTATTATCGTCATAATATGTAAATTTCAAATCATTAATGGATTTACTGCATGTGGAAAAATGCTATAAGGTAAGTACCTATACACATAACTATTGTGTATATTTTAATATTATCCCAACGTTATTTTGAGGAGCAAATGAAGGTTGCTTATTGAAAGATATATATTGTATTTTTGTGTTTTATTTTTGGTTATATAATATATATTGATGTCTTCAAATCAAGTATGACATTCTCTTGATTTGCTCCCTCAATAAGTGACTTCAATTAGTGTATATACAAAATATTTCCCACGTGGCATGTCAAAATTATACAATAATGGAAAATAACATACTTGTTATCTTCTGTATGTTCCTTGTGGTATATTATTCATTCTTTTTTTAATTTCTTGGGAAATTAAACGACAATATTTTTGAATTCTTTATTTCAACGTTTCGGTAGCCTCCAGCTACCGTTGTCAAGAAAAATAAGTAAAAATTGATTTTTATTCCTAACTGACACAACGGAAAAAATTTGACAACTAGACAATCAAAAAAATTTTGAAGTTTAAGACTGCAAAATTTTGTTATCAAATTTTTATTATGGTCCATTCATAGTAGATCATATCTCCGGTAAAATGTTAAATGAAATATTTCATTTTATGACATTCCAACGATATGATAGTCTACTAGAAATGGAATCAAGTGAAGTGCACGTTCTAGGAACGGTTTTTTTAATGGGGATAGCGCGTTTTTTTCGCTTATATTGGAAATGTTGTTAATAAAACGCGTTTCTTGATACTTTTTTTTTGTGTATGAATATTTAAGTTTCCAAAATATGTATATTCAGTTTTGTGATTTTGTGTATTGTGTATTGTGTATCGATTAACAACTATTCAAATTATAAATCATAAGAAAACCTGGATAAAAACTTATGATGCTATCCTGATCATCCTGATAACGCAGGTAATTGATTATTGGAAATTTCTCTTTCTAACATTGGTTACCAAATTTGACTACATTCGGCTGAAATACTAGCTACACATTTATCTGCATTAATGGGTCGATTCTGAGAAAAGTTACAGAATCTGTAAGATATCAAGTCCATAAGTTTGCCTTGTAACCATTACAGATTTTTGCTTACAGATATGCTCAGAATTGACCCATTAGTTGTATTAAAGCACTTTCTTTGATTTTTCGTCTTTTGTTATTGGGTTCTTTTAATATTATTTTTGACGAATCCCATTGAATTTGATGACCCTCTTCCCAAGCATGTTTGCAAATAGCTGACTTAAAGAATTCCCTATCTTTGATATATTTTTTGTGTTCGTTAATTCGCACTTTCAATGGTCTAGATGTTTCACCTAAATAAAATTTGTCGCATTCACATGATATTTGCACTTCACTGGATTCCATTTCTAGTAGACTATCATATCGTTGGAATGTCATAAAATGAAATATTTCATTTAACATTTTACCGGAGATATGATCTACTATGAATGGACTTTAATAAAAATTTGATAACAAAATTTTGCAGTCTTAAACTTCAAAATTTTTTTGATTGTCTAGTTGTCAAATTTTTTTCCGTTGTGTCAGTTAGGAATAAAAATCAATTTTTACTTATTTTTCTTGACAACGGTAGCTGGAACGCTACCGAAACGTTGAAATAAAGAATTCAAAAATATTGTGGTTTAATTTCCCAAGAAATTAAAAAAATAATGAAGAACATACTTGGTTACAACCATAATAAATTGGAAGCATCTGATTGTGCTTTTCCATATTTCTGTAAATTGTATGTACAATGAGGTTCATAGAGTTTGGGATTGGTGCCATCATATAACACGTATCGTATATTTATATGTTTTGGACACGCAAATGTTTTAAGTGATTTGCTAGAAATATTTGAAACAAAAAAAAACTCATTTTGTACGTTTTTCAATCACTTACGATTTATCCTTTTATACCATTGAGATTGTCTTTGTACTTTTTGTTGTATGAAAAAAACCTATTTAATGTCTTATATGATGGCACCATCCGTTCCTACTAGAATTTTTGTCCGATATTTGTAGATATATCAATGGACCTAATCGTACAGAGTAAATGAAAAATACAACTTTTTGACTAGAATATAAGTACTTCAAATATGCGATTTGAATATATTGTGAATTTAACTTTCCTAACAATTTAAAATTTCAACTCTTATATAATGGAGTTTTAATTCTATAATCTAGTATAATTTAATTTGGACGCTGTATCACAACTATTAGCAACAAAGCGGTATGCAACTGAACAGGCATGAACAATGCATGTTTAGTTGCATACCCATTAGAGAGATGTGGTAATTTACTAGTAGATGGCGGTACCAAACAGCATTTGTATTGATTGACCTCTCTTATACTAGTAGTCTATGGTTCACATTTCTGTGTTCTTTGGCGATTTTCTGTTGAGCTCTATGATTATAAAAATAAAAAAGAATAAGAATATAATAGTCATTTGATTTGAAATGGCTTATTTTTTACAATTTTTTTGCTTATGTTTTTTATAGAAAATAATTTCTCCCGGATTAAATTTATGGAAATATGGTTGGAAAGTGAATGTTTGGCTGGAGTTGAAGAGAATCGAAGGTTTGCAGTTCGCAATACAGGGTGATTTGGAAGATACGATTTCGGATAATTCTAATAGGTGAGAATATTTTCAATTTTGATGATTTTATTTGATTATCAATTATTTATTTTCAGTGAACAAGAAACATACAGCTCATATGATATGTCTGCAAGTTGTTTCAATAACTAGAGCCTTATTTTTATTGGACCAGTTGGATGTTGTAGAGCGGTGGAGTTTATATGCAGATGTAAAATAAGCAATTGAATCTGAATCAATTGTAGTCCTTGGTAAGTCTTATTGATACATTCAAACAGTTCTAGTTGAAATATTTTTAATATTTGTTTCAAGAAAAGCTCACTGATCAATATGTAACATCAGTTTGTTGTTACTGGACTTTACTCATTATGTTGTTTTTTAGGATTCCACCATTAGGAAGAATCCATTTGTTTGAAGAAATTAAGAGCATGAAAAAAAAACTTGAATAATTGTATTTTTTTGATTTTATATTGTTTTGCAATATTTATTGTAGTTATTGCAATTTAATAAGAGCAAAATGAAACCACAATCGAAAAAATTATGTTGTGTATATCAAGACTGGGTTACATTGATTGTAGTTCATGGATTGCATTGTATATAATTGAAAAAAAATATGTCTATATCGATATGTTCATGAATTATTGTTTAATTTTATTGTATACTTGCTTTTGCCAATTAAATTGTTCTATTGTTAGTAATTAAAAAATGTGTATCGATCATTCATTGTTATATCGATAAAGATATATTTTCAAATGCCCAGTCTTTAAGAAATAATAGCAAGTGTTGGTTTTTTCTCTTCCTTTCACACCCCCTTTTCCCAGCTTGACATGTCACTCTAAAATTACACAAAAATGTGAAAGAACATAATTGGTTATGACCATGAGAAATTGGAAGTTACTGATTATGTTGATTTGCATTTTTCTGTAAATTGTACGAAAAGGTACATAGAGTTCGAAGGAAAGAGCATAGTTGACGGTGACCATAAGTAAATGGCAATTGCCGATTGTGTATTTTCTCCTAACTCTGTGTATAAATACCGTACATACATCGACATTTTCAATGTTACCCCTAATTAAATTCCTTTTTGTCCATGTAATTCTTGAATTTTTTGTAAATAAAACGAATTTGAAAAACTCCTTTGTGTTTATTATTTATTCATCGGTGCACTAACGTCGTCCAAAAATTTTTTTTGTAAATAGTTCGTAGCGAAATTAGCGCCATCTATCGGCCAGTAGAAAAACTAAAAAAATAGTTCGAGGGTTTACCGGTAGATGGCGCTAGCTGTTTTCAGTGTTGCCAGAAATGTCCGATAGGGGGCGCTGATCAATGGAACAAAATCAGCGCCATCTGGTGGTGACCCCTCCAAGTAGTGATAACTGTTAGCGCCATCTATCCGCAAATCCTCGAACTACTTTTTAGTTCAGCTACTGGCCGATAGATGGCGCTCACAGTTATCACTACTTGGAGGGGTCACCACCAGATGGCGCTGATTTTCTTCCATTGATCAGCGCCCCCTATCGGACATTTCTGGCAACACTGAAAACAGCTAGCGCCATCTACCGGTAAACCCTCGAACGATTCTTCATTGGCGTACTGAATAATTTTTTAGGGGGTAATTTTTTTTCCTCAAAAATCATAGACGTAGTCCAAAATTTTTTCAAGGGGGTTAAATTTGTCATAAAATTTTTTTCAAGTAAAATCCTCGGGGCCTTCCAGGTCTATATCGTTTTTCGAAATAAACAAAAACACAATAATAATGATCCAAGTTTTTTTATTTCTTATGTATTTTACACAAATATTTGAATGAAATGAAGAACATAATAATATTAACATCATTTCAAGTACCTAACGTAGATTCCGAGATATACAAAGAAGAATAGTTGTACGTTCAACTTCTCAGCCGCATCTCTTTTGTCAGTGAAGTAATCCACTGTATTTATTACCACAGAGTACAATACTAGTTCTATAACTAAAACCACAGAACTATAATAGAAAGACTAGTTCTATGGCTGAAACCACAGAACTATAATAGTTCTATGGCTGAAACCACAGAACTATGATAGTTCTATGGTTAAACACAGAAATATAATAGTTCTATGGTTAGAACCACAGAAATATAATAAAAAGACTAGTTCTATGACCAGGACCACAGAACTGTAACACAATACTTGTCCATATGGTTGGTTCTAGCAACACAAGTAGTCTTCAAAATATAGAGCCGCAAAATGACACTAGCTACCAACACATATTGTATTGTACATGGTGATTATGCTGTCTCGGTTCTGGATTGTGTGGATATCTGGATGCTGGAACGCCTGCACCTGAAATCGTTGAAGAACACAATTAGTTATAACAGTAAAATCACAGTATTACAAGACACAAATGAAATTCCAATCAATGGAGGAATAAGATAGAATGAAGAGACTCTATTTTAGATTAACCAACTAGTATTGATAATGTTTGTCAAGTTGAAAATATTGCTATGTACACATATAGAAGTCACACATTTAGGAAGCAAATCAAGAGAATGCCATGCTCAAACATTCCATATCATATAAGTTATATTCTAATAAGAAACATATTTTAAAATAAACATCTCTATTTGTTCATCTAGTTAGGTTATGATCTTCTGGTGTAATTTACGATCGATAATATTAATATTGTTGCCATAAGTTTAATTCACAGGAAAATTCTTAAAAATAAATTTGTCTGCCTGCTGTATGCTGCTATCTACCAAGGAGGTCTGTGCTATCTACTAGAAAACTACCACACCTCTAATAGGTATGCAACCAAACATGCATTATTCCTGCCTATTCAGTTGCGTACCTTCTTGTTGCTAATAGTGGTAAAAGAGAGTACAAATGAAAAAATTATGCTAGGCTAATAATAATAATAATGTACACTTACAGTTGAATCTTGTTCCCCCATTGCATTGTCCTAATATTTTTATATTCCCACAAAATAAACTCAGATTGTTGTTTTTCATCCATTTTCCTAAAACATACACAAATTTTTAAGTGTTGCATTTGTCTGAAATAGATATTTGAACTTATAAATAAATTTTGCAGAGCTCATCAAATCGATTATATTGAGTTTCTGTTATCAGCAAAACAATTCAACATATCACTTATTTTACATGAAAACAACTAGTATTGTTTGTACTGGTATTATACAGTTAAAAAAAGAAACATAATCAGCAATTCCTTGTTTTCACCGTCGATTATTCTCTTTTCCAAATCCAATGTACCTTATTGTGCTTACAATTTCTAATGGTCGTAGCTACACTGCCGTTTGTTTGGAATTTAGAGACATATCAAGTAGATATTATTGAATATGTAGAACCCTATATGTAAAAAAAGTGAAACTTCAAACCTTGTGAACAAAAAGTCCTTAGATACCTTCTTCTTACAGTTGAGTCTTATTAAAACAAAAGCTCCTCCATTGCATATTGTCCTAATACTTTTGCAATCCATCAAACTAAGCTTAGATAGACATAATGTTTTCCTTCACTTCCCGAGAAACACAGAAATTCACCCAATTGGTATGCATCACTATAGGTATCTAAAATAGAAAAAATATCTACAATTAAAACAAAAAAGTTATGTTTCAAGAACAAATAGCTAATTGGCTTTATTACAGATAATAATTTCACCAAATTCCTTTCTTTGATCTACCTTAACAAATTAATATCGAAATGTCTATTTCCACATACCGCCTCTGGATAAAGTGTAATTTCCGAACAACAATATTAATAGTGTTACCATAAATATAATTCAGAAGAAATTATTTCATATGAAAAACATAAGCAAAAAAATTGTAAAACATAAGCCATTTCAAATCAAATGACTGTTATCTTCTTATTCTTTTTTATTTTTAGATCCATAGAGCTCAACAGAAAATCGAAAAAGAACACAGAAATGTAAAACATAGCATACTAGTATAAGAAAAGTCAATCAATATAAATGCTGTTCGGTACCGCCATCTACTAGTAAATTACCACATCTCTCTAATGGGTATGCAACCAAACATGCACTGTTCTGCCTGTCGGTTGCATACCTCTCTGTTGCTTATAGTTGTACAGAGTGTCCAAATGAAATTATACCATGTAATACAATGGTTGATTTTGGAAATTACTAATTTTCCATGACAGTTTAATTCACAATATTTTACGACACAAATAAACTTTAATCACTGGCGGATAGAACAAAAAGGGTTATTTTATATTGACCTGAAATAGATAAAGTACAAAATTTTATTCTAATAGGAACTCTATTTGCTTAGTCCATTGTTATTTCTAGTTCCAGGTAATATAAGAATATCAATAATAATTCTGTACACCTACTTACAGTTGAATCTTTTTAAAACACAAGTTCCTAGATAGACCATTGCATATTGTCCTAATATTTTTGCAATCCAACAAAATAAGCTTAGATAGACATAATGTTTTCCTTCACTTCCCGAGAAACACAGAAATTCACCCAACTGGTTTGCTTCACTTGTATAGGTATCTAAAATAGAAAAGATATTTACAATTAAAACAAAGAAATTATTTTTCAAGAACAAATAGCCAATTGGCTTTTTTACAGATAATAATTTCACCATATTTCTTTCGTTGATCTACCTTAACAGATTAATATTTAAATGTCTATTTCAACATACCGCCTCTGGATGAAGTGTAATTTCCGAACGATAATATTAGTGTTACCAAAAATTTAATCTAGGAGAAAGTATTTTCAATAAAAAACATAAGCAAAAAATTGTAAAAAATGAGCCATTTCAAATCAAATGACTATTATGTACTTATTCTTTTTTATTTTTAGACCCATAGAGCTCAACAGAAAATCGTAAGAGAACACAGAAATGTAAAACACAGAATACTAGTATAAGAGAGGTCAATCATTATAAATGCTATTCGGTACCGCCATCTACTAGTAAATTACCACATCTCTCTAATAGGTATGCAACCAAACTTGTAGTGTTCATGCCTGTTCAGTTGCATACCTCTTTGTTGCTTATAGTTGTAATACATAGACTGTAAAATTTTTTCTTCGTAATAACAAAACAAAGCGAAGGAGAAACTGAAAATGGTAAACTAAATCACCCCCGCTTAGACTGAATAATTATTCGCCAACCTTAATGGAATTTTGGAGTTGATCGTCAGAGTATTATCTACTTTTTAAGTACGGAAATTTCAAATTAAAAACAGTCTGTTCTAATAAAGAAAAGCTGATAATAAATAAATTGGTTGTCTAAAAAGATAATTAATCTTTCCGTGGTTGTTTTCAACGTATGAAAATGGGATGACGTTAATATATATTGCACAGTTTGTTCAAAATAAAATATAGTATCCCAAACGGAAAGCGGAAGTATGGCAGATTCTAACCTAACCTAACCTTATATTATTTTGTCCACTTTTACGAGCGGTATCTACATATTCAAACGTTGTAAGTATCATTTGAAAACACCCTGTATAATCCGGCCCTTTTTTAGAGTGGGTCGTTTTAGCAGACTCATTTTCATGACCGGTTTTCTTTAATACAAACCCGTCGCTGAGCCGTTTGAAAAAAGGTTTGGATTTTAATTTGCAGCTAGCCCCAGAGGCTGGAATAACCCACGACCGGTCACATCTCAGCTCTCAGGAGAGAAACGGGAAAACTTTTCACATATTGAATGATTGCTATAAAGTTTGGAAGTTCGTTTGTGGTCAGAGTTTTTTATCGGTTGTCACGGAACACCTATCTAATTTATTGCCAAACAAAGTTGATTTGCCGCTTCTCTGAATTAATTGTTTGCTCTTAGTTTTATTGAAAGAACTTTTTGACAAGGGAAAGTAAAGGAAAAATAATCATTGCGAGTGAGCAACGTTCGTGTAAAGAATTTTAATTCAAGATGGAAATTGTACAACCGGTCCATACTTCCACAGTCACAATATTATAAGAAATGCATTGTTGCTATGGTGAACGATCTTTATTTGGCATTAATAACAGTATGATCTCCTAGTACGCACTGAAAAACCAGTAGAAATTAGTTACTATTATATTATCAACCTTTGTGTGGAATTTAAATGAGGGACATCGTTATATGGCATTACAGTAATAAAAAGAATGTCGAGTTTTTTTTGAAAATGCTTATTTTTCAATTTTTACGCCCCTTGTATCGTTTGTCAGTGAATTTTGAATATGGAATACGAAAGACTATTATATTATCAATCTTTGTGTGAAATTTGAATGAGGGACATCGTTATATGGCATCACAGTAATAAAAAGAATGTCGAATTTTTTTCGAAAATTCTTATTTTTCAATTTTCACGATCATCGTATAGTTTGTCAGCGAATTTTGAATATGGAACATGAAAGACTATTATATTATCAACCTTTGTGTGAAATTTGAATGAGGGACATCGATATATGGCATCACAGTAATAAAAAGATTGTCGAATTTTTTTCGAAAATTCTTATTTTTCAATTTTCACGACCCTCGTATCGTTTGTCAGCGAATTTTGAATATGGAATACGAAAGACTATTATATTATCAACCTTTGTGTGAAATTTGAATGAGGGACATTGTTATATGGCATAACAGTAATAAAAAGAATGTCGAATTTTTTTCGAAAATTCTTATTTTTCAATTTTTACGACCCTCGTATCGTTTGTCAGCGAATTATGAATATAGAATACGAAAGACTATTATATTATCCACCTTTGTGTTAAATTTGAATGAGGGACATCGTTATATGGCATCACAGTAATAAAAAAAATGTCGAATATTTTTCGAAAATTCTTATTTTTCAATTTTTACGACCCTCGTATCGTTTGTCAGCGAATTTTGAATATGGAAGACTATTATACAGTGTGGAAAAGCTGGCAGCAATTACCTTGTATAGAACTTGTCCATTCTGGAATATGAGGTACGGCTTTCGGATCTTAATGGTTCAATTTTTTCAATCATTAGAGGCTTTATTGGTCGTTTTTCAAATCTTCATCATAGGAGTACGATATCATATCTAAAAAAAGATCATTCATTTGCAAAATGTCCATCTACCATGAACGATAAAAAAAATTGCAAGAGCTTTTATTTGTGTATAAAATATATTGACACACATTTGCATTTCGTTTATAAAAAGAACACTTCAATTTTGTTGTAAAATAAAAAGTTAAATATGCTTAATCTGCAGAGGAGAGACTTTCCATTTTCTTTTAAAATCAAATTACTGAAACAAAAGTGTGACTAGAAGTTTATTAACTTCTCTTTTTCCTAAAGAAAATTTCACTTTCAACCCTCAAGCTGGCTTTTATTACCAGAACAATTAGAAAAGCGAAAAATTGTAAATCTCTTGGAGCAATTAGATTCAAATCAACCACTCAACTTTTTTTTTAATTTCGTCTGGTGTACGTTCCATTTAAAATATTGAATTTGGAAAAAAATATAATCTTTTAGTGTTAATAGTTCAGAAAAATCCAAATCATCCAAAAGAAATTTGAAAGTAAATAAACTAATTGATTGTTATAGATAAATATTGTAATTTCAGTAAATGTAAAAGAAAATTTCAAGAAATCCACAGATATTCTGATAATTCCCAAAATTATATCAATTTATAAATAATTAAAATATCCAAAATAACGGAACTAAGAAGGTGCCCATCTCTATAATCTCTATAGGTACTATTATTTCCCTGATATTTGATTTTTAAATACACCAAGTTATAAATAGTATGTAAAAAGGTACTTGGAAAAGTGGTCATTTTAATGATATTGTAAGGAAATAATTGAATTTTTTGTTTTTGGAATAGTTGCGAAGCATTGAGACTGTTTTTTCTAAAAAAAAAATCGTAGCAAAAAGTGACACCTTTTTTTCACCTGCAAATTCTGATCAGCCCTTAAATTTTTTGACATATAATATTCAAAATAAGTGGGTATACTATACATTTTTTGCAAAATCAGTAAAAAGCTGGTAGGTATGATTCTACAGCTGGGTTATGTTTTCTCATAGCACCCATATACGTAACAAGAAAATTCAAATTCAATTGCAAATAATAAATCTATACTCAAAAATATTCCTACCAGTTCGTCTTGTAGATATATCCTCTGTACATCATCTGTAGGTACCATTTCCACACAAATTGCACAATTTTTCATAAAAAAAGTCACCAAATAATTGTCTCTAAAGCCGGCAATTAAATCACGCACAATTAATTAGTACAACACTGAATGGACATTCACTGATCAAAGCCCATTTCGCGAATATTAATGATTAAAAATTAATACAGAGATCCGCGTTTATACATATATAATACGTAAATGAATCATATTCTGAACGAATGGCAACTATTTGTCGATAAAGAGCACATTATTTACAGCGCAGTCATAAAAACAACAAAAAAATTGTACAACAAAAAATGACTATTAAAAGTTCAGTTTGTTTACATTTTCAACGCATTCTAAGCACTACTACTGAAATAGATATTCCCCTAATATACATTAGAATGGAAAAAATTTAAATTTTACTTTCATACAACTATAGAAAACAATGTTTGTCCATAGGCGTCACATCAAGTACAATCTTTACAATAAAATATAATATTATAATTTATTAATTAAATGTGCTAAAATTAATGTGATATTTTAATTATGGATTTTTATAAATAACCGAATATTAATATATGAAGTCAGCAATGATAAATATCAAAATATTTGGAGTATAATGTAATAGGTGTTGCATACCTTGCCTTATTTTGACAGATTCCTTCATATATCTTTAGCATTGAGACGAAACAGGATGATTTTATCCACAGAAATCTTTAGATCTCCATGTCCTGGACTATTATTGAGTGCTTGAATGTAATAATCGCCAGAGGATGAAACTGAGGTTGAGCTACGAACTGAAGTTGTCGCTACAGCTGTTACCATTTGAGTAATTACTGTATACATAACAATTGCATTTGCTACGTAAAAGTGGCTGTGTGTGTAATTAATTTTCAACCTAAATCTAAATATTAAAACACTATAACAATATTCAATTAACATCAGTTGTGTTTGGATGTCCATGGTTGCATATACCGTGTCGCCAGTAGATCAAAATTTGCAACTGACGCTATACCAGGCGTAAAAATTTTAAGCGCAAAGGAACTAAAAAATAAATTAATTGCTTTGCTGGCCATTGGGGAGACCATAAATAGGATACTCCATTGACTAAGCGCCACATTTGAAACGCGCAGATTTTGAAAATAATGGGAAGAAAAATATTGAGAACAATACTTGGACCAAATATGACGAGAGATGGAGGAAAATATTAAAAAAAAACATCAATAGAGAAGGAAGCAGATGAAGAAAATATTGTCAGGTATATAAAAGCAAGGAGACTGGAAAGGATAGGACACAAATGATAAATAGGTAAGCAAAATACAGAGACAAAAGGAAATGGACAACTATAACAAAAGTGGCCATGATATACAAAATATTATAATCCTACGGATTCAAGAAAAGGATTTAGCATAGTTGTACTTAGCCAGTCATAATACTTCATGATGATGACCAAAATAATACATACGTTATCTTTTAGAAAACGGGCTTTTCTCCATAAAGATGTTTTAGTGTATCTTACGAGAATTTGAATAAATAGCTTCTTCCACTTGACTGTATCCGATCATTATTGAAATCTCAATTCGACGAGTCTCATTTAAATATTTCATTATTCAAACAGCTTGAAATCAGTAAACAGAATTGATGGATAACAATCCTTTTGTTTTCGTTGTTTGTGTTTTTGCGGTTTGTGTTTTTGCATCGTATATCTGGTTTATTTTTTAAATTACCGCGAATAGCTTGGTAGTAGTTATTCTAAACCAGCAGTACTAAATATTTTTAATTGAGACGGTTGTTGATTCGTAAACCTTCCCTTTTTACAATTAAGTAATGCCTGGAAACACTTGAATAGCTCTGAAAATAATTTGAGTGAAAAATGCACTTTGGCAATTCATTCGCATCTATTTGATGTTTATTCATTTTTTTTCACTACTAGCTGTAAAGTTGCCAATTATTGCTACTTCTAGCCAACTGAGAAGTTGAATTTCTCTATTAGTGGTTAATAATTTATTAACTTAGGTCAATAATGGACTAATTCAAATATTTGTTGAGATAGTAGTCCAACAAAAACTTGTGCAACATAATTTTGTATACACAGGAGGTTGTCTTTAACAAAATTTGCTGCTTGAAATTACTTATCAAGATAAAATCATTTGAATTTAAATGCCATTAGTTTAAAATTCGCGCTCAACCAAAAATGACTGATGACATAAGGAGTACGTTCATAATCTATGGAGCGAAAACAGACAGTGTACTTGTGAGTGCTTTAGTGTATAAGTATAGCTCAAGGTGATAGTGTAATATGTCATTTACTTTTAATTTTTGTCTTAAATTTGGCTAGTAGTGGAAAATAATGTATATACAACCCTTTTTCTAAGGAATTATGAAGAGACAACTGAAAAAAAATAACCTGGTGATCACTATTCTGAAAAAGAAGTCTACAGAATTGTGATATTTTTAGATAGTGTGCATCAAATTGAAGCTGAATGAATTGTTAAACTTTTTTCAATGTTTATAGTTAGTGGTGAGCAATATGTAGTAGGAAATAAGTTATTTTTAATGGCTCTTACGTCGACTGAAAAAATTTAACTTTTGGTTGATTTTGAAGGAAGAAGATTATGCCCACCAACTATCAACATTGAAGAATCAGCAAGTTTCTTAAGGTTTATTTAATAAAAAAAGTATACGCAGGTACACGTATAATGATATTTTATTCACAATGAAATAAATAACAGCTTTTAAAACGTCGAGTTTCTTGATAAATGTCACAATTAGTTATACTTAAAACTATGAGATATTCACAAATATCACAGGTGGTATTGGTCCCGATGCCGAGACTTCTGATTGGGGAGACAGGGTCTGTCGCAAGTTTGACTAGAAGGACCATCAACAATAAACACACATCCCGGGCCCCAAAAACCTTGCGCCAGAACCCCTGCGGGCCTTCCTCCCCTGGGACAATGAGTTGGTCCCGGGGGAGTTTCCGTGGACTAAACCGAACTTTCTTTATGTGGAGGAGGAGTTTGCGTGGAGCAGTTGCGGGATTGTAAAATGGGAGCCCAGGTCACGTGGTAGGGTTTGACGGGCATTTGAGTGGCACAATTTCTTTTGCTTGAAGGTCGGGCCGTTATGGTGTATGGGGTCAAAGAGGTGTCGAGAAGTGCTTCTGAGAAAAAGACTACAATAAACTCTGTGACAATAATTTCTGTGACATTTAAGTGCCCCAGGAGATCGTTCCAAAAACTCATGAAGTACTATCACTACGTTTAGCCTATCTATTATCTCCCTTGGTTCAAACTCCCGGGGCATATTGAGAGCAATTTAGCTGATTCAACTTACCACTATTAGGGGCATCTGGTATTAAATCCGGATTGTTATCATCTGATATAGTGTCAGTGTAAAGGGGTTGTACATGGGGAGTCAAAGGGCTTTCTACTATTTTTGGACTTCTTACTCTAGGATTTCTGACTGGACTGTCAACCTGTAACAAACAACAGACGTTTATTTATATAGAATTAAAGATTGTTATTTATTATTTAAATAAATATTTATGAATTGAACAGCGAAGAGAATGAATTTAACGGTCTAATTCACAAAGCTGTCAAATTATTCTGTGTTCCCTGGCTGATAGAATGACGTTCTGCTCTCCTAGATTCAAGAATTAGGTTCCTGAAGTAACAGGCAAACAAAATCCCATATTTTAAGTATTTCGGCCAAGGTCTTCTATTTTGGGCGCAGGATGTTCTATGCAAAATATTCACACTTTCTACTGTGTCTTAGACTGGTTTGGACAAAATCAGATCAAAGAAAAGCTGAGCTAGAGCTGACAAAACATTTAAATTCAAATAATTTTATCTTGAAAAGTAATTTCAAGCAGAAAATATGTTAAAGACAATCTCCTGGGTTTACCTGAACTCTCAAAATATTTGAATTTGTTTATTATTGACCTGGGTTAATAATAAAGACTAATAGAGAAATTCAAGAAACAGAATTTTAAAACTAATGCAAATCACTTTACAAAAAATAAGGGCAGCTTATGGATTAAGCTTTTACTTCGACTACATTTCTCTTCACTATTATATATTTATATTGTCAGAATAATGTAGAATTTCCTTTAAACTAAAAGTTTCTCTTTTTGCTTACACTGGGGATAATGTGAAATCCTTGTAGAACAATGGCGACAAAAATTAACGCTTCTATTATATATATACATATATATTCTTCTGCGACCCTTTTAAGCTATACATTTCGCGAAAAAATCCAATTTAGCAGTGTTGTGAAACGCAACGCAAAAAAGAATTAGGGTTTAAGAGAATAATCCGTCGAACGGAAAGCATCTAAATCGACTGTTTTTCCTAAAGTGATTAGTCGGGTTGACAAAATACAAATTCACAGTTTGATTCAACACAGTTATATAGAGACATTATTTTGTCAATTGAAACATTTCATGACAAACTTCAATATTTGAACTGGAGAATTTATTTTGGAAATTAATGCGGTAGTGACAATGAATTTGCGAAGAAAGAATTTTATTTGTACGGGGAACAACGAAATTTTCAAACAATACGACCGATCGATAACTTATGGTGGGTTTATACACTTTACTTAATTTTAGTTTAGACGTAAATTTAGTGTTAAATTTAGACTTAATTTTAAAAACCATATACTTCAATGGGATGGTTTAGTCATAATTTGTGTTTGTGTTAAATGTAAGGGTTGACCTTGAAAGTGCTCAATAATTGAAACCTTCACACTAAATTTAAAGATAAAACTAAATTTTGTTGATATACACATGCGCTGATTGACAGAGTGCCACACCAGGCAAACCATCACTCTCTTGTTCTTGCGTATCATTATAATTTTGATAAAAAATAGCCTTTGCCAATAATAACATGTACTCTGTGATAATAATAAACACATAAACACGAAACAAGTTAGAATTAGTGTCAAATGTCAAATGCTAAGTATAAAAATCCCCAAATCCTATTTTATACGCATGCGTAGCATTAAATTAAAATTCTGTACAAACACTTTAACCTTCGATAAGATTAAGTCTAAATTTAACACTAAATTTACGTCTAAGCTAAAATTAAGTAAAGTGTATAAACCCACCATTAGTGTGTTTTAATAATGAAGAAATCTTAGGCGATGGAAAACAATTGCTGATTTATTGTTTTTTAATTATTTTTCGGGGAATTGGGAATCTTTTTCTTTCGATGCAAAGCATCCTGTTTTGTTACTATAAGAATCACCGGTTTACTGATCTTATCATAGCATCAATCATTTATGAATGATCTTCCTTCGTTTTGGGGAAAGGTTGCAGTGGAATAGACCGAATAGCCATCTCATTAAATCTAATCTAAAAGAGATATCATGTATGGCCAAAGAATACTGGTAATACAAGAGCTCATAATCAACTTTCCGTTTTGGTAGACAACAATGCAAATGTTTTAAGGGGTTTTCCACTAATGATACAGTCATTATTGAGAACGCAGAGAAACAAATAATAACATAACCTCGAAAAATCTAATTATAAAAATGTTTAAGCAGGACAAAAAGGAGATCTTTTTATCCAAAATGATAATCTACAGAGATTTTTTATGGATGTTATTAAGAAAAAATCGTCTGGAGATTCGGATTTCGTTTCTACAGGGTATAATTGAATTGTTAAGAAAAACAATTATGAAGGGATTTAGTCGTTTAGCTCACTGATTAGTATTTCAACAAAAAGGTTACTTTTAGACGTTTCAACGATTCTTAGTAGTTTAAAATATGATTTTAAGTGTGATTATTGCAGGAATATTTTCATATAATAATGAGAGAATCGATTTCTCTGGGCCAGGCGATAACAAATGTCTTAGAGCAGGAGCAGAGCCTGTATCAAATCTGGTCGAGGTCAACTGAAATTTATTTCTCGAGAAATCTACTCGAAGATTTTAACATTCGGTTAATACAAACCCTTCCTCACATAGCACGGCACTGTTGTGACATTTGCTGTGTGTACTACTATCCTTGTGGACCATAAGTTGTGGTATATTATTCATTCTTTTTAATTTCTTGGGAAATTAAACCACAATATTTTTAAATTCTTTATTTCAACGTTTCGGTAGCGTTCCAGCTACCGTTGTCAAGAAAAAATAAGTAGAAATTAATTTTTATCCCTAGCTGACACAACGGAAAAAATTTGTGGTTTAATTTCCCAATTTTCCTTGTCTTCGAATGAAAGAATCGAAATGTGTTGTCAGTACCTACAACTGTTTAGTATCTAGTTTGTTTAATGGTCGAAGGGTAGGACTGATTTTATTTTTTGAACTTTAAAAGTTCCATGTACTTGAAATGAAGAATGTCTACGATTATTTCTGACATTAAAGAAGCGTTGTACATTTTTTTTAAATTGCATCGCATACTAAAGCAATTCGTTTGATCTTTTTAATTATTAAAAAAGTTAAAATTGATTGCAAGATGCTTAAGGGAATGTTACTTAAGCTAAATAATATATTGTCAACTTCTGTAGTTTGCTACGGCGGAATTTTCTACTTCCCAGTTTTAAAACTTAATTCATTTGAACCTTTTAGAGATTTAATGGAATTTTCAAGTAAAAAATGTATTGCCTGTAGTTACATTTCATTTAAATTCACTGTATTATTTAAGGTGGATCGATTAGATTTCAGATATGAAGCGATCGTCTTTGAAATAGCTCGTATATACAAAGCGTGTCTAGTATTTCAATAAAAACTTGTGCAACATCATTTTGTATACCCAGGAGATTGACTTTAACGTATTTGCAGCTTAAAATTACTTGTCAAGATAAAATTATTTGAATTTAAATACCATTAGTTTAAAATTCGCGCTCAAACAAAAATGACTGATGACATAAGGAGTACGTTCACGATCTTCGCAGCGAGAATGTTTTTGAGATAAGTTGTCATGGTTACGATTTACATATTGACATTTCTAAATAATCAGCTGTATTCGAACCATTCATATGATTGATTATTTATTCTATTAATTGAGATTTGCAGTTATGCCAAGGTTTTGGCTTTCCTAAATAAAGAATTAATGGTTGAAAACGACAAAAAATGATGACACATGACGCCATTATTGTTTTTATCCTATTTTCAGCTTCTGCGTCGATTTTCGCGCACTTTCTAGTAGATGTAATGATGAAATTAAATTTCGATACAAAAAAATCTTGTCTATAACTCAAGTTTAATTGTCCCAACTAACAAATAGATGGGTTTGTAGAAAAAATTTAGGTATTTAGGTATTAATTTTCTATAATATATGAATAATAAAACAAATCTTACTTTAAATCTTCTAACAGCTAATAATATTGCCCCGATTGCTGCTGCTATTATTAAGGTTGATCCAGCGGCTAGTAATATGTAAAGCCATGGTCCAGTTGCCGACTTCAAAGCACTATCACTGGGTTCCGTGGACCTTCGTTGCTCTTTAAGTCCTGAAACAAAATAGGATGCCTAGATACTCGAAAAAACATCACCAAATTTGGGTGAATACGATCCTGATGATTCTATTTATTAAATTTAAGGTTAGCTTTATGTCAAAATAGCAAATAAAATAAATGACATACCGCGAAAAACGGATATACGTCACAAACGATGACGCACACCAAGAAATGTATTATTTGAATTATATCTATCGTTTTTAAAAAAATAATAATTTTGTTACAAGAATTAAAGTCTTTCAAGATGATGTCTTTAGGTTACTCATTCAAGCTACTCGTAATATGCTTTTGGTCTTGTTTGTGATGTAATCCAATATGGAGTAATTGGGTAGAGTCTTGCGAGAACAATCACAAAGATAATGAAAGATGAAATTAATTCATTTCACAAGCTAGGTTAAACATAACAAAACAGAGGGATACATAATATGAAATACCATGGGAAAAGAAATCAACGCCTAGAGGAAGCTCAAGCAATTAGGTAATACGTCTTATTTTCGAAATAAATGAGACAAATGTAAATACAGGGAGATTTGTAACACCAAAACTGGAACCATTTGAAAAATTCTTCACTATTGAATGTAGCAAAATAAGAAAAGAAGGGATGGAAATATATTTTGGCAGAGGTTTTTTCGACCTGAATTTCATGGTGATCATATAGTTAATAAAGGAAGTAAAGAATAAATAGGTACATTAATATAAATTACAAAGTCTTGAAAGGAAGTATATTAGGGTTAGCCTTGTTCCTACAACACACTAGTGACTTTCCGAATTGATAATATAATACATAGACGAAAAATTCCGATGAAGCAGCAATTCAACAGCATACTACTGTTAACCAGGATCTTCACTTGGATCGGGAGATGGACGCTGACGCTGACAAACTTTAACAATAAAAGAAACTCAATAAAATCTAGTATTCGGAAATTTTTCGTCTAGAAAGTATTCTGGAGCTAAATATATTATGGCATGTCATGTTTGGATGACATATGGGGTAAAATCTCAGTTTAAAATCTTTGAATTAGAGGAGAGCCAAAAATTATGCAATTTTTAATAACTTTGAAACTTTCTACCAGGCTAGTGGTTTCAAAAATAACGGTAATTGCCCAACAACTTTTTAAAACGTCCCATCTATGTTGAGTGTCCCTAAATTTCAGCACATACAATCGTGAATATTTTTATAATGGCTTTGCATAACTTGATCCATGCAAGAAAGTATCACTTAATATTACAATTGATCTCATTTCCTTTCAATCTATTCGATTCTTCGCCGTTTTGGGAAGGTCCAGAAGCAATACTTTCCTTTAAGGCATAATCATTTCGAGTTCCATGTTGTCGAAAACACAACTTCCGTCGACAAATCCTTTGTAAGCCATCTTCCTCTTACGATTGTGCGTATTGACAGAAATAAAGATTTTGCCATTGAAATTAAGTGAGACCGGTTTTAATCCAAATCCTTTTATTTTTATAATTTCCAATGTCAGCGTGAAGTTAATTTCAAACTTTCGGGAAATAAGAAAATAAAAGCGATGATATAATACATTAGACAGATGTCATCTTCATTTTTTGTTTTATATAAGATTGGGAAGAGATTGTGTACGAAAAAATTTTATTCGGGACGGCATTTCTAGTGCTGCTCATAAAATAGTCAGATGCGGAATAATATGAATTTTATCTGCGGGTCCAAATTGGGGACCGACGTTGATAACCCTTGAAGCCGTATTCTGAATAATTTTGTCATAATAGCTGAACTCAGGCGTGCAAGGACTAGTTTCACAACTGTTCAAATTAGTACGTTTCTCATGACGTAACTGACAAGAATTTATATGGCATAGTGCTGGTGGAAGTCGGAACTTTTAGGATGATTTGACATGGAAGTATTTTTTACAGGATGATCTAAGTTTGTCGACCAGAATAATTAAAAAATGTATGTATGTATTTTTTGGGTGACATTTACTGAGACCTAGAAGATCTATGGTGCCCCCGATTACTTCTACTTAATTTCTGATAAGAGTATCTATCCAGTAATCTCCCAGGTACTGTGCTCTAGGTTTCTGGAGTGCTGAGCAGTTGGAAAGTAAGTGGATGGAGGTTTCTTCTTCCATGCCACAATATCTGCATTCTCTTCCTCCACTATTTTGGGCTTTTTCAGGTGCCCATTCAGGCGACAATGTCCTGTTATAGGATCCCTGTTAAAACTCTTAACGCAGTTTTACTTTGACTTATGCATTTATTTGATCTCAACAGGTTGTAGTCACCTAGACGAAGCTTTGATTCTATAAGCCCTACTAGATCTTTCCAATGGTCAGATCTTCTCTTTTTTTCTCGGCTTTACCTGTTTCTTCCAATATTACATTGGGACTGATTCAGCAAAAGGGGTCAGGTCCCCAGAAAAGTATTTCAGTCCCCCTCTTTGCTAGTTCATCTGCTATTTCATTTCCTTCTATTCCAGTGTGTCCTGGAATCTATAGTAAGGTTCTCGCCTAGTTCATTGAGTTTCTCTAGGCATTCCCACACCATTTTAGAACTGATTCTACAAGATCAATGCTAAAAAATGTATAAGTACTCAAGTACTTAGGACTTTTCTTAATGCTTGAATGCTGCTTAGTTAAATTATCCGTTTTAATAGTTTAAAATACCTTCAGTGTACCTAACCTTCTCAGCTTCAAATAGTGTTTGTGGTGATTAATGATTTTAATGAAAGGATTGTTGAAAATGAAGAAAAATTATTACCTGGTGCTGCCAATGTTTTAAGTAAAAGTGGCGCTGTATTTTTGGAAGGACCTTTCGTATTTATAGAATGTATAGTTGCCGAGTATTCTCGAGCAGCTTCTAAGTTTGATATGTTGAAATCTGGTGAAGCTAAGGCGGAGAGGTTCGCAATAAAATTGTCTCCAGAACTTAGCGTGAGCACATACTTCTGACGTAGACCTAGAAAAAAATTTAAATATTACATAACATAAAAGCGTGGAGATTCCAGTGTCACTAAAAGTCTATACGACTAGAAAAAATCTACATTTAGTACTATAAGCAGCGAGTCCCAACAATCAAGAGTCTAAAACACCAGCTTATCAATAACGTAACTCAAATTTACTGTAGCCTCCTCTACTCTTTGTCGAGCGAGCATATGTAGACGCTTTTATAGTAGCTGTCTCTGCCAACGGCAGATCGCCGCGTAGTGTGGACGCGCCTTTAGAAGGGAGGTATGCTTTCGCGACCCTCCAGTGGTTTGGAAAACCATCGACTATCGTTTGTTTTAAGAAAAAAATTAGCTTATAAAAGTGGGTTAAAAATTTCCATAAATACTATTTAAGTAATAAAAAACATAGTTGAATAATCAAGTTGAACGAAACATTCAATGATGGGAATTAATAATACAAACTATACAACGATATCGATTTAATCATTTCAGTAGATATAAGCACATCCTACGCTCGTACATTTTGATCCTGTCATCATAAAATATAATGTGAACCAATTGGTTTTTAATTAGGTCATTAAATGTTATCTTTTGATTATTCAACTGCCATTCAGTTCTGTTAATCTATTTTGTCAAACGAATTTTATTTATTAGATAATTGTGCAGTAGCCAAATATTTTGTAACCCTGTTAAATTGATAATTATAAATACTATTTTGATGCAGAGCTTACAAAAACGTTACTAGGTAGGTATATAAAAACAGTAATGGCCGTTTGCATCAATTGACATTTAAGTCGACTTAAAGTTGAGTGGCGCTTTAAGAAAGTTTTGTTCTGCACCATGAACAGCTTTAAGCTAACCTTTCTCTTCCTAATACTTTCTCAGTACGTTTCTGGACATTCACTCCTGTATTCTGTATTTGCAAAACTGTACCTACGACCTAATAGTCATGCAATATTTATTTCATTGATTACTTGTCAATATATAGAAAGAAGTATTTTCAATTTGGCAAGTTGAACCAACAGATTACTGGTAAACAAAATATCCATCTGCTGACTGGGAAACCTTTATTTATTCAATTTATAATCAACACGGCAAACCGCGCCAATAAGCACTGCATCAATCAATATCAACATTTTCCAACGATTATTTCATTTAATATGGATACGTAATCCGCCAATGGAAATTAACTAGCGTATTATGTTCACTTAGAATAACAAGCGTGTTTTAGCATTTTGGCTTTAGAGAAGAAACTATTTAATCATAATATAATAATTTCGCCAGCTACAAGTTACAACCGCCCAACTAGTTACCATATATATTTCCAACATTGGCGGATCGTAAGTTCGTTAACGGATACAAGTTTAATTAATGATGGTCTGAAGTAACAAAAGGTTGGAGAATGGACGGCTTATTAGCAGAGCTTCTTTGTGAACGAGTTTATTCCACCGCGCGAGATTCGTCCACTTTCCAGCTGTCTGTGAACGGATTTTAACCACTACGCGCGATTTGTCCACTTTTCAACTGCCTGTGAACGGTTTTTATCAACTACGCGCGATTTGTCCGCTTTCCAACTGTTCCTTTGACGGTTTTTATCCACTACGCGCGATTTGTCCAATTTCCAACTCTCTATGAACAGTTTTTATCCACTACGCGCAATTCGTCTACTGTCCCACGGTCTGCGAACAGTTTTTACCCACTTCGCGCGATTCGTCCACTTTCCAACTGTCTCTATGAACTGTTTTTATCCAATGTGCGAGATTCGTCCACTTTCCAGCTGTCTGTGAACGATTTTTATCCACTACGCGCGATTTGTCCACTTTCCAACTGTCCCTGTGACGGTTTTTATCCACTACGCGCGATTTGTCCACATTCCGACTGTCTGTGAACAGTTTTTATCCACTACGCGCAATTCGTCTACTTTCCAACTGTCTGTGAACAGTTTTTACCCACTTCGGGCGATTCGTCCACTTTCCAACTGTCTCTGTGAAGTGTTTTTATCCACTAAGAGAGATTCGTCCACTCTCCAACTGTCTGTGAACGGTTTTTATCCACTACGCGCGATTTGTCCACTTTCCAACTGTCCCTGTGACGGTTTTTATCCACTACGCGCGATTTGTCCACATTCCGACTGTCTGTGAACAGTTTTTATCCACTACGCGCAATTCGTCTACTTTCCAACTGTCTGTGAACAGTTTTTACCCACTTCGGGCGATTCGTCCACTTTCCAACTGTCTCTGTGAAGTGTTTTTATCCACTAAGAGAGATTCGTCCACTCTCCAACTGTCTTAGTGAACGTTTTTTATCCACTGCGCGCGAGTCGACCACTTTCCAACTGTCTTAGTGAACGTTTTTTATCCACAGCGCGCGAGCCGTCCACTTTCAAGTTGTCTCTGTGAACGGTTTTCATCTAGTGCGTGCGAGTCGTCCACTTTTAAGCTGTTTGTGATTGTTCTATGAACAAAGCTAATGAGTGAGTCAACATCAAGATCTGCTCATAGTGACGATTTTCGGAAACAAGTGGACAGAACTTCTCAATCAATCTGTAGATAAATGTTGATCTAATTTCGTTCCTTTTTAACTAAAATTTTTTTTGTAGTTACTGCATGTTTCGTTATTATTCTATTTAGTTACCTTCATTCGGTAATTGTTGTGAAATATTCACGAGAAGCGACAATAATTAAGCAAATCTCAATATGCACGTCGGGTTTAAAAATTAAAAATCCAATTAAATCCCGTGGGAAATTAAAAAAAAAACCGTCACTTCCTTTACTGCCGCTCATTCATAATACATTCTTATACCGCTTGAATGCTGAATTAATTCCCTTTAAATGGCGAAATGAACTGTAAATGCATGCAGCCCACAGTCTTGGTGCGCTGATTGAATGCTTTACTCTCTAACAGGAGCTCTCAAACCTTGCCGATTCCGAATTCAAACTACCAACGTTCTATTGTTACCGTTATAATACCGACATGCTTTAGAGCTTCGGTTATATTTGCTACTGGAAAACAGTATTACATCCAGAATATCTGAATGGATAAAAAATTTGAAACATTTGCTATAATAGTCCAGTCATACATTTGGAAAGGAACATGAACCGAGAAAGCAATAACTCTGTTCTTCGTTGAGATTCCAAATTTTTGTTTTGTTTTTCTTTACTTTCTATAAAGGTCCTTGGCTAGAAGAAGCAATAATTGCCAACATCACAGCTAGTAGTGGGAAAAATCTATTTGTAACCTACCTCTAGGCATATTTCATGTTTAGAGTAAGGCTTCGTAAACTTTATTTTATATAAATGAGCTCTGTCCCGTAGTTGGTATCGCTCTTGTTTGTGCGTGACATAGACCGCCATAACATAAAGTACCACTTCATGACTTTGTCGGCCTTTATTGCTACGTGCTATTTAATGCAGACATGATAACATGCTCGTCCGTTTTATCCCGTATAAGCTTATCATGCACGATGAACTGTTTAAACGAGCTTAAGGAATGTTCACGTTCATGTACACGAATTGTTGCCCACGCGCTATTCAAAATTGATGAGCTGGTATCGTTATTTTAACCGAAACATTGTAGTTTTATTAAAGTTTGAATTTCATTTTATTTATTTTAACCTAATAAAAAATTAACTGGACAAATAATTACTATTAATGAGTGGTTTACTAAAGTGTTTTAATATCGATGTTTATCAATTCTTTAAATACTTATACTTTTCGAGATATCTTCAATATTTTTCTTTATGTATTAATATCGTTTTCTTTTTTTTTCACAGATTTCACCAGTCTCGCTTCAGCTCAAGAAATGAGTGTAAGAGTATGTTGTGACGAATAACAAAAAAAAAATTATAACAGCTTAAATTTAAAAAAATTCTGATTTATCTTGAGTATCTCGGAAACAAACTGGGAGAATCTGTTGTTCAACTGATTTATAGAATATATCATAGAGAAATAAATAAAAGAGAGGTTTTAAAACATATGGAATAAACTGGCACAAAGTTTGTGCGCAGCCAGTTAAGTATGGCGCATCACAGCGACTAGCTGAACTAACAAACCCCGCCTCTAGCCACATGGAAATTGTCAATATTATTTTAATTTGAGGTTAGTGACTTTTAGTCACTTCCACAGGTCACTTCTGAACATTTATATATGACATCTATTTTCATTTAATTCTTATTGGTCTTTCTCTATTTAAATTAATTATCTTTAACATTGTCACCTATTATTATCATAGGATTTATCATAACTCATCATAGATAAGTTAAAAAAGTGAAATAACGGAAACAATATTTTTCATATTCTCGATTTTTTTGCAGACAATAAAGAAGATTAGCTAAAAGTTCTAGTTATGTGAAAAAGTGGTATTTCCAACATTTGTTCGTGTGATATTGGTGAGTGCTTCAAAATGCCTCCAGACATCTATCAAGATATGACGTTTTCTTGTTACTCTTGAACTACTATTTGAGCAAATGATCTACCACATACATTCCAATTCATTGATAACATACCGCAACAATGTCCAAGTATTTCGCATGGCCCAGAATGCGGTTCAAAATTTCAAGAGAGCAAGGAACGTTCCTACTCGCGTGAGAGAATACTCACTTCTCTCAACTATGTTCTATCGATGAGAATAGGCGTCCAGGTAGATTGGTGGATTATTTGTTTGTCTGTTCTTACTTTATTTTTATTGACTGTTTTTGTGTCATTTTCGATATTTTATTGTATGAAAAATGTTGTTTTAATAGTAATTTGTTTTTTTTTCTCCTACTCCTTCTAATACAATATTACGCGTATGCTGAAAACTTCCAAATTCAAAAAGCGCGCGTCTTGAATGATAGTTCATACCAGTAGCCAAGGTAGGCGCTAGTGGTAACTTTGTGCCGCAAAACACCAGCCTTATTCATAGTCGTTTACTTAAAATAATGTTAAAACACCACTAGTTAGTGGCCACCAACATCATACTAACAAGCCACTAACGTTTCCTATTCATAGTCGCATATTTTGTTCCCACTAGTTAAAATAATATTAGCAGAAAAATGAATGCGGCAACAATGGAAATTTTATTTTGTATTTGAGATGTTGGTTGTTGGATGGCCGGATGCCGCAAAGCAAGAGGCCAAGAATCTGAAGAAGTGGTTGTTAGATTAGGTATTGATCCGAAATCCGAAACTTTACTTGGAAAAGCAAAATCCTTTGGTTGTTTATAATGATAAACAGTTTTTTACAAAAACGCCATTATTGAATCCAAGAAATGAGGCAGAAGAAAGATATAATAGGGCACACATATCTACTCGAAACATTATTGAAAGAGTGTTTGGTGTGATGGAAAATAAATTTAGATGTTTTTTTAATGGGATAAACATAAATTTGGATACAATAAAAGCAGCTACAGTTGCAGTTGTAATTATACATAACATTATAACGAATGATATACTGCAAAATAGAGGTTTTGTTCTCGATAATGGGGATCTCGCCTTTTAAAAATTCAATAAATAGATCCTTTTGATAATTGTCCCAATTTTGTGACCGGGGTCTTTTTCTCTAGAAGAAATTTATATTAACTGATTAAATATTCTGCAGATACTGCCAATCAAAATAATATACTTACATGAGGAATTATTTCCATATTTTACAAATTACAAATGTAAAAGATAGGTATAATACAGTAATAAATACGAAGTGAACGCTCGATTTTACGTGCTTGACGTTTGTTGACTTTTTAGGTTAGGTATAAAAGTAACTTAAATACCCGTTGTAACGCCACTAGGGGTCATTTGCACCACTAAGAAATGTATTGCCCACTAAAATTAGTAAGATCTTAGTAGACACTAAATACGTCTATGAATACGAATTTCTTTAGTGGGATGTTAGTCGTGTGTTAGTAGCCACTAAATATGACTATGAATAAGGCTGTATACGTTCAACATCTCTACTCTATGGAATATATCCATTTATAAGATGTAAAGCTGCTGAAGCAGTAGAACTTACTTAAGAATCCGCATAATGAAAAATACGAAAGGCAACTTACCACCATCGAATCCTCTCTTGCAAGTAATCATCACGGAATGATGAGTAATATTGGCAACGCTACATTCGTGTGGAGGATCCGGACGACTGGCGGGAGTAATATGAAACGTACACGGAGTTGCTTGTATTCCGATATTATTTTGACCCCAACACTGGAAAATTAAAAGTGAATATCAGCCATTATATACGCGAGTAGAATACTATATTTTGTCCATCAGTATTAATCACCTGCTTATGTATGAATTTATTTTTTTCTCCAATTTAGGAAGGGATTATAGACTTTCATATACGGAGTATTCCAATTGGAACTATACACAACATAATTAATTCTTTTATGAAAAAATGAAAAAAAAACACGCCAAAAACCATATAAAAATGACGTTTTTTTGCTCATATGTAGACATTAAAACTTTAACCTCCTCCCCCTATCCTCTCAATTTTTTTAAATGGGATACACATTATTACATTGTTTGTTTTTTCTCTGAACTTGTTCAAGCTGGTTCATTATTTTTGTATTCACTCTTATCATCGCTCTACAATAGCGGAAAAAATTAAAATTTAACATTAATTCGTATATTTGCAAAGGAACATTCGCGATCGTGCTTATAAATTTCCCAGAGCTATTTCCCAGCCAAATTGAAGCAATAGATTTTTCCCTGTGGATTTTTCACATTGTTTTGGGACGTCTAATTTTCGCTGAATCGTCGGGAATATATTTACCATAATCCCCTTTCAAGAACAGAAGCTCAGGGGAGCACCTCTCTGTAAAAAAGTGAAGTTTTCAAATATCGCGTATTACATGCGATAGATTTTAGATTGTGTAACATCTAACCAAATGTTGCTTCTGTCATCCCTGCACTGGAAAAATGTGATTCTCTTTCACTGAAAAGGCTTCTCCACCCAGGCAGACACAAGATATCCCCTCCTTGGATGTATGTATGCATGTAACATTCACTGAGCCCTAAAAGATCTATTGTGCCCCCTTACTTCTACTTAGTTTCTGAGGAGAGTCTCAGAAACTAGTCGCTCCTTTAGTCCTATTTCCCGTAGGAATTTTAGAATATCTGCAGGCTTCAACTTGGTAAATGTTCCTCTTCTATCCAGTAATCTTCCAGGTACTGTACTGTAGGATTCTGGAGTGCTGTGTGGTGGGAAAGTTTGTGGATGGAGGGTTTCTTCTTCAATACCACTAATTCTACATTCTTCTTCCTCCACTATCATCATTTCATATTCATGAAAGAAATATGATTGGGAAGCGTTTAAAATGAGGTCATTCAATCCATTAATTCAGACAACAGGGTGACACATCATAAGGAAATCTCACCATTGTTTATGATAACCATTTTCAAAATTTTTATAAACATAGAGTGTAAATATAGTATCGTAAAGTGGTACTCTATGTATAGAAAAAATCGAATGATTTCGACTGATGAAACTGTGTTCATACGTGATGGAATCGACCAATATGATCAAATGAGTTTTCCTCTTTGGAAAAATCTAAGTTTAGGAAAAAAAAAAGAAAATTCCCAAATACAACAAGTAATTTGATCGAGATATTGTTTGGACACAAAAGAAAAAGGTCTGTAATTCATCTTATCCCATTACATTTGATAAAAGATATTCCCAGAGGTAAACAAATCGCAATATTTTTTTCTCAAATGAAGATCTTGAATACCATCGATAGAAAATAAATTCTCTTATTTCAACCGAATATTTCTTGTTTTCATAAAATAGTGGCGAAGATGTTATATAAACTCTTGCTGAATCTGCTTCCACTAAATATTGTTATATAAGGCGAAGCCAGATCTGTAACCCTAATGCAAAGTCAACCACATATAAGCCAAACATATGGTGCTTATTATCGGAACCTTATCCAGGAACTAAATGGGAAACTCAATGACGCAACGGCAACGAGTTATAGCTTTAATAATAAGCTACAAAATAACTATTAGTCCAGGCGTGAGAGGATAAATATGATTGATTTGTGGAAAACATTAAAACCATTCAGAATTTTGTTTCGGGAGAGTATTCATTATTTTAATAGAGCAAAAAAGATGTTTCTAAATGACCTTAACTGTCATTCTTGTCAGAAAAAACCACTTTTTGTTGGCCACACTGACCTTAGACTGAATAAGTGTATAATATACTATTTATTGGCTTCAAGTATGAGTAAATATAATAATCTTTTTTATAGTGTAGGCGACTATTTATATATTTTTGAATTTTCCCGCAATGACAGCCGGAAGTCGTCCATTTGGCGTCTTGACGTTGACTTTTAGAAGGTTATGGGGAGTAGGTTGATTAAGATGCTTCATGTACAACAGAGTCTGATTATTATGAAGTAAATACAAGATATTAAGTGTTAGTGTGTTTATTTATAAACCATCCTACAATAGTATTTCCAAAACTTCACCACTCTCACTATTTTCAAATCTTGTTATCACGCCTTTCGTTTTTTAGACCGTCCACATGCTTTCCGTCTACTTCTTTCACTCCAGAAAATCACCGTTTGATCTTTCGACCTCGAAAACTTATCGACAAAGAACCGATTCGATTTTCGCTCGGGCTCATAACTTTTCCAAGCTGTTTTGCAGATCACAATTTTTAACTTTTAACACACATTTACCACAGACGTGCTCTGACTGGCGCAGCGCAAAGTTCTTGGGGTCTACAGACGTCGATTAATATCTTACGCTGAGATATTTCTTGGTTAACGACGATGATTCGCCTTTCTAATCGACATTTCTCTTGCTCGATTCTATTAATTAAATCCACTTTGGATCGAATTTTAATTGAAGAACATTATTCTGCATTGCTGTACCGAGAGATCGGTCAAAAATTTTCCATATTGAATATTAATGATTGTTCCAATCTTTATTGGGTGGAATATTAATAAACAAATAAACCCAGTACTATCTACTAGTACTACATTTTTAAAATAAACCAATTTTTGAAGCATCCATTCCACTCACCTGTTGGTAAATTCAAAATAAAGATTGTTATATATGCCAAAATTTATAAATTTAATATAAAAATGGATAAATTCTGACCTGTAAAGTGCCGTAGTCTGCTGCTACTCTTGGCACGTACGTCAGCACACTGGTACCTCCGGTCTCGGTCTTAAAGTCCGTCAACTCTCTAAAAACCCCAGGGGTGCTGTTGAAACTCCAACGAAACGTCGTTGCTATGGGCTCTGCGTCGACCTGAAACAATGGAGTGCCGAAAAAGGTGAACATCAATGATTCGAGAGATTACTTTTGGGAATCCCCTAAAAAGTTTTGATCGGTTAACATCGTCTAATGAGGATTTATATCTTTGGGATGAGATCTTTTTCGATCAAGCCCAGAAAAAAAAATCGTCTGAAATAGATGTATTTTTTTTCTTTAAGAAGAATGATAAAGTTTTGCGTAAAAAGCCATCGTTTTGTAGTGTTGTTAGTGTGGGATACGTGGAGCAAGAGATAACGTAACAATCTCGAAATGTATTAACCAATTAATAATTGTATTTAACTGGATATACACCATTAAACGAATATCAACAAGAGTAAATATAATTGACATTTGACATAACTAGTGACTGAATAACAGAAATGAAATGGTGACTTGGCAGAAGTTCATAGAATTATTGGTCACTAATATGTTGAGTATTCAGCTAAAAAGTCATGTTAAATTTCAATATTTACGCTTCGGGGGTATATTCATTATTTTAACAAAGCAATGTAGATGTTCGCAATGATAAAAAACAGGCAAAAATCTTATTTTGAATGGTAGATTTTAACTGTCATTCTTGTCAGAGAAAAACCATTTTTTGTTGGCCACACTGTCCTTAGAGTGACCTGGACTGAACTACTCAATTCAGACCATTGTACTATACGTTATTATTATGATTTTATTCCATTATTACTGTTTCGTTGATGTTTTGTGGAATGTTTTATTTTTTTTTGATATCCTATCGTGCTTTGGATACATTCACAACAATCTTCAATTTCATATTTCCAATATTGCATGAAATTGCTCTCATTGAATATTCAAAGGGATGTGTAGCCCGACATTTTCCGCTAAAAATTCAATTATTCTGTTCTACTATGAAATTTCTACCCACAAACGAATGCAATGAAAATATTTGTTTAGTAATATTATCCTCAAATGAAAAAAAAAGGATGTTTCTATCATTTTATTTTTCGAGAATCTGTTGAACGATTTCCGAATATTTTTTTATATTTCTGAATGTATCCAAGATATATAAAGTATAAATAAATGAATAGCAATCAATATCTTAGTTATTTAGAATCTCATTTATTAAGTGAGATTAGACAACCCAATATCCTCTCGTTCTATTTGATTAAATCATAACAAATTGGTTGAAAGCTGGACAGTGTCACGGAATACACAAAACGATGAGAAGAGAACATCAATATCACTTAAGAGCCTTGTTCCCTGTCAGTTTTTGTTAAGTCTTCGCTATTTTACAAATTGATTTTCACATACGTCGCTAAACATTCATTTGGAAATTTATTTGTTTTTGTGTAGGTGAGTAGTTGTTTTTGATACTTTTGTAATTTCGGGAAGCGCTTAAAATTTAATCGAGCTAATTATTCGCTCTAACTACTTTCCAAAACTTTGTTTATACAAATTAGGATTTTGATGTTTACTTTGGGCAGTTTGTGTAAGTCTGAGTGAGCTTATTGTTATTTTGGAGCGTTTTATTTGCACCTTTTCATAGATATTATATTCTAAGTTGGCAACGCTGCTTTCCTATAAGATTGGTAGCTGGAACTGAACACACGCCAAATGTATGACTCGAATAGACTTTTATCTGTATGTCAATCTAACGAGATGTTTCTGTGTTTTTCGTGAAGACGGCCCTGCTACTTTTAAAAATTTAAACTCTCAATAATTGCAGTGACCAATAAGGTAATATTGTTATTAAGAGTTATTTATGCAACAAGTGCAAAAAGTGAGTGTTTTTTGCAAGAGTTGCTTACAATATTTTTTCTACATTCATGCAAAAACTGAAAATTAGAATATAATATATTGGGAACCTAACTTAACCTAATCAAACTCAAACCGTTCTTCTTTTTTTTTGTATCTTTATGGCCTTCACCTTGTCAGTACTCAATCATAGCTGGTTTTCGCCTTGACCATTCAAATTTTAAATAATTAAAGATCCTTGCAATTATTGTAACTCGTTGAGACTAAGTAGTAAGATATAGATATATTATTGTTGTATTAGAGCAGGATCAGACACTTGGTCTGGATTTTTATTTTATTTAAATGTTTATGTTTGTCATAAATCATCACAAAACTGACACAAGAATGACAGATGAGTGCAATAAAGACTTTATTGCACTAGTGCAAAAAAGAACCACTCTTTCCATTAAATATGTTTCACAAAAGTGTTGTTTTTTGCATGAATGTAGAAAAAATTAATAATTCTTCAACAAAAAATTTTCAATTTTAAAGTTGAGAGAATAATTTTAGATAAGAACGTTTACCATAAATAGTTTATTTCCAATACAATATCGCATAAGGTCATGTATAATTTGTGTGTGTTTGTGTGTGTGGGCTTGTAACCAAAGTTCTGCCACTATAGGTATACAATCACATATCAATGGAAATGTCTGTATGTCAACAATAAATATTGTCGGAGACAGCTGTCCTATTTGAATCCTCTCTATCTCCATAGAGATTGGTGATAAATAAACTGACATAACATTACGATGGCTATTAGATTCAGTAACAATTCATTGCTTTATTGGAACAGTTTTAATACGTTAAATTCACAATAATAATTGGCAATTGCAATTCGTGAAAATAAAAAACCATAAATTATTATTTTCTACATTCATGCAAAAAACAACACTTTTGTGAAACACATTTAATGGAAAAAGTGGTTCTTTTTTGCACTAGTGCAACAAATATTGTTATTTGTTGCACTCATCTGTCATCTTGTGTCAGTTTTGTGATGATTTATGAATAAATAAACATTTAAATAAGATAAAAATCCAGAGCAAGTGTCTGATCCTGCTTTAATACAACAATAATATATGTATATCTTACTACTTAGTCTCAACGAGTTACAATTATTGCAAAAATCTTTAATTATTTAAAATTTAAATGGTCAAGGCGAAAACCAGCTATGATTGGGTACTGACAAGGTGGAGGCCATAAAGATACAAAAAAAGAAGAACGGTTTTAGTTTGAGTTCCTGACATATTATATTCTAATTTTCCAGTTTTTGCATGCATGTAGAAAATATAATGTATGCAACTCGTGCAAAACGTGTTTTTTGCACTGGACGTTTCGTCCAACTCGGCCTCGTTGGACAATTTCACGTCGCGTGCAAAAAACACTCACTTTTTGCACTTTTTGCTGACTTAAAATATATCATATTAACATTTATTTTATTACGTTTATTTTTAAAAGTTAAATGAATGGGATCCAAATATCATTACCAGAATTGGAAAGAATATTAACGGAAAACACTTGGACACAGCCTAGTAAAATTTAAATCGTCAACTTGACTATGTATGGATTAAATAAAATATTTCTAATAGCGGAGACATCGTCAAACTTAACGACGTACTTTTTACAACTAATTCTTATAGAATTAATCTTATAGTAGCTAGACATTTAACATCCACTTTTGGAATCACTTTCAAGGAATTGACTACCCGACTATTAATCTGTTCACTCCAAAAGCTAGTATATCAATCTTCCTACCCAACAATCTTAAAAAAAGTCACGTCTAATCATGTGTCATCTTTTGATATTCTTTGCTGTTTGAAAAATTTAAAATTACGACTGACTAAAATATCAGAAATCGATCGCTTCGAATTTTCTATTCTACTTTAAATAAAAAAATTGAGTAGTCAGAGAGGTCGGGATTAAAAATTTTCAAACTCAGATTTTAAAACAGAAGACTGGTCGTCTCTGTGTCGCTCTTAAATATCCCGGTATTAACAAAACCGGGATAAAAACACCTGATAATTTACAATACCGCAGCAAGGAACTCCCACAGCATGGTAGATTGCTTTTGATTAATGTTTTATCCCGCGGGCTATAAAACGGTTTTTGTTGACAAACATGCAGAAATGGAGTTGACCCATATTTTCCTGACGTAAACTTTAATGCCGAATACAGTTTTGTTATACAGTGTGAGACAGCAAAATGGAATAAATAATTATTGAGGGGGTGTTAATTTGGAAAAACGATTATAAACGTAGATTTGTATTGAAAAAAATTATAGAGGAGTTCAGTCTAAGCAAAATATGTTTAGGTCTACTGTCTACTATTCAAAACATAAGATTTTGCATGTTTTTTATCATTGCGGACATCTATATTGCTTTATTAAAATAATGAATACACACCCGAAGCTGAATACTCAACATATCAGTGGCCACAAAAGAATATCGGAATTAAAAATGTCAAACGTTGGTTTTAGTGACATACGAGCATACGACTGCAACTTCAAGTGGTTTCTTGTTACATGATATGGAGTCTACACCACTTTTTCACCAAACATCAAGATTATTGTGAATTATTTAAAAACAAAACCACTAAATAAACAATTTTCAACACCACTGTTCGTCAGTGGCATTACAAAGTCTACAAACTACAATGACAATTTTGTTTTATTCGGCAAACTCATCAAATAAGCGTGTTAAACGAATTCCTACTTTGGATCAATTAATACCGAGAGGACAGATAGACGGAAACTAACCCACAAATAAATGAAACTTGAAGCCCGGTTATCTGAAACGCTAACTTGACCAACCGCTCTGACATGAAATACATTTTGATTTCTGTTCTTGTATACTTCGATCTGACCGTTTCAATACTTTACTACTTTGTTGTAAATACGATTTCCAGTAAATAAGTACGTCGTAGTCGTACGTCAACGCCATTACGATTACATCTTTTATTTTCAGGACAAATCCAAAACCATTTTGGTGGTTTATTTTGTTGAAACTTAAGCAAAAGTTGTTCGAACTTTTCTCGAATCGATAACGACTTATCGTGTATTCGCTAAGGTAGAAAGTTCGTGGGGATCTTCTACATTAAAACTTTTAACTTTATTAACTGGTAATTTAAATATTTATAAGTAGATTGCGATTCAATTAGATATAAAACGAAAGAGATTTATGGTTTTTATTTATGTTCTATCGGTATATTAAGGTAACAGGTTTCGTTTTAATAATAATTGAATTTTAAGGGTGGATTTAGAACCGTTTTGTGGAAAATCGATAGCTGGCTAAATAGGAAACACTAAATCAAATAGAGGACGATACATGGACAGTTTTCTGAGCAAGGTAACCAAGGAACTCTCAACCAGGATATTAAAACTGGATAAAAGACATTTGAAGACTGTTATTGACTTAGTAACTAGACGAAAATAGACAAAAAGCTACTGAAAATCCCTCCAGTTAAATTGCTAGTCTATGTAGAAGACACGGAGCTTCTGGAATGGAAGTAGATAACATAAAGATTGCGAAAAAGCGTATCGAAACATGCGGATTACACAACTACGACAAGGTAAATATTAGAAAATCAGCTTGAAAGAGAGAGAAATAATAATTGTGCGCGGTCATCTAGGCGTTTACTTAGTTCTAGAGACCAGAGGCCGAATGTTGATTGCTCCCCTATTTTAACCGCTGTTGCCAGAAGCAGATTAATTTGTACAAATGATCAGTCGTGCACAATAGGTAAAACAAAACACTTTCATATGACAACATTGTCCTTTACAGAGGATTCGATTATTTATACAAGAATTTCTAATCCATTGTCCTGTTCACACTAACGTTTTTTTTTCATTAAGATGCATTTATTTATAAGCACTTTATTGCCATTGTTGTCGTATTGAAAAAAAACTGATGTCAACCAGCTGTGACAGTTTGGATTGTCGCCAAATAAACGCTTAGTTGTATAGAAAATAAATTTGCTGATGTTTTATATAAGCTATCGAATTTATGTTCGCGTTCCGATTGAAAAAATAAAACTGATATTCTGACAAAGCTTTATTCGGGCCATAGCTATACACTACGTTCATCTGTCAAGTTGTTTCCGGTGACTTTAGTATCATAGCTAGCTAAAAAATATAGTCAGGAAACTCGATGCAATCATTTCATGTTATCAAGATATCTTATATCGTCAGAAATGTAGGTATAGAAATATTGACGGCTCCATTATCAAGACTGTTTTCTGTGACAAAGTGCCGATACAGAGACGGGCTGGTTGTTGGTATGGAAATTGTTTCGGGTAAAAACTTACGTTGGTGTGCTAAACTCGCTCTAGGTTTTCGTCTTACGTCCTTTTCTATCAATAACGCATACCAAGAAGAACTTTATAACGTTTTCTCCTCCTGTGAGTGTTCTTTAAGTAAAATAAATGAAAACCGTATAAAAATAAAGTTTCCAATTTTTATTATTGACTTCAACACGAAATAGTTATTTTCCTAACATGCGACTGCAATTGACCCGAACGACGCAGAGCGGAGTTCGGGCAAGCGGTCAAGTGCGGGAAAGACACTTTACGCATGAGTTAGGAACATTATTTTTTCTACGGCCGTATATAGGTACCTGCAAAAAAGTATAGTGCGGGAAAGTGATACTTTCAAAACTAAAATGCGTGCGGGAAAGTGGGTTAAAACGCACAGTAGTAGAAAAATGTCTATTTAATAAAAATAATAGAAATTTCATACTACCGTTCAGTGTCTTACGATACTAGAATTTTAGAGTGAAAAAAAATCCATAAATTTCAACGAAAGGTCTCAAGAGAAGCAGTTAAAATTGTAAGAGCTGCGACTGGTAGCGAAAAATAAATTCAAGTCGGCTATAAACATAACAGTAAACTTGATTAAAGGTGGGTGTAGCTTTTATCACACTTGAAGATTGAGATAAATTTATGCTTCTATTTGCACCCGATTCGCTTAATGCTTAATTTCATACGTGGTATCGCTGAAACTTATTCACACACGCAGAAAAAATAATCATTAACGTTAACAGCAATATTATCAAACATAATCCAAAGAATGTTTACTATAATTTAAAGGACATTGTGAAGGATTTATGTCTAGAATTTAATATAAAAGAAAGTTTAGATTTTCTTAATGATTAAACTCGATCTATCGAATAGATCCCAAATAATACTCGTCACTTTTTATCAATTTAGCTAGCGTCACATTTACCTTCGACCTGATCTGTGTAAAGCGTCGGAAAGTGTGTTTAACTTGCAAAGATTCCAGTGTGAATAGAAATTAAATAGAACTTTAACAGCATCAACCGACACCATTTGATTGAATTTTGTGGCCGAGCATAACAATCAGATTTAATATTAATTGGGTAATTTCATTGAAAACTCATAACGATATGTTATTGTATTTGTATTTTATCTGGAAACAAGTACAATAAAAGCCATTTCCAGACTGGATAGTCGTCGCTACAGTGGACATTGAAAATCTTCATTAAACCAAAACAAATAATTTATGGATGCGTTGGGTACCAGTTTTCATCCGAAAACAACATGGCAATCATGATAATCGAGGGTGAAAAATTGATAATTAAACTTACCTTGCACTCCACTTTCAACGGCTCATCTTTGGCAGCCCCCAAAACTTTTCTGGTAGCTTCTCCGCACAAAGGTTCGAATTTGATTCTAAGATGGAAGACAGGGCTTCGCGATGTTCCTTCTTTATTAGTAGCTTCGCAACAGTAACGACCAGAACTACTTCTTGTAACACCCTGTAAAAAAATTCAAATACTAAGATGTAAAGTTGAAACACTTGATGAAAGGGGGAGGATTATTGGCACTAGCAAGGACGTGGGTATTCAGTGTTTGGACTCTTAAGAGACCCCTACAATATGGAGGTGTCTTCTTAAGTAACAAGGGTAAAGATAGGCAGATCTAAGTGGAGAAATATAACCAGGATATCACCATAGAGCTAGCAATTCATGAGTTTTAATATTTGTAACAAAATATCCCTTTTTTTATTCATATTAAGCTGTCAGTATCTGATCTATCCAAATTGGTATTGTCGCCAATTATTTCTGCCGAGAGTTTGGTCACTTTTGACATGCTGTTGATTCCAATAGGTAAGTTTTCCTTTTTTCCAATCCCTATCGCTTTTGATTTTTGATTTGATATGATATATGTTTTTCCAATAATTTTAAAAATATACGAGTAGGATAAAAATCTTTGTTAGTGTTGTTTTTTACCAACAATGCTTTTACCCTGCTTTGTGTGGTCTTTTGAAAATATGAGATTGTATTCGATACTTCCCGTAAATTCTTATGTTAGGTCTTATTCTTGTTGGAAATAATGTACCTACTTGGCTTGAATTTCTATTATTTCCAATAATTCTTTCGAACATTCTTTTCTTTTCTACGGGTTTTCCTTTCGAGTTCTTTGCCAATGGAAACAATATCGTTAAGAGCGCTTTCAGACGAGACACTTTGTGGCCGGCTACTGGTGTGTATGTTTTTCTTATCTGTATTTTTGTATTTTTAGCCACGCGATTCTTTTCAGGCACTAGTAGCCGGCCACAAAGTGTTTCGTCTGAAAGCGCTCTTAATGGGTCTATTTTTACATTAAATTCTCTATAATACTTTTCAAAAATACCGATATGCTTTTGATACTGGAATTTTGTAGACCCGCTATCAGAAAATAAGTAATGTCTGACGACAATGGGATCTTGGAATGGAAGAGTAAAATTATATATGAATATATGAATCCACGGAATGTTATGTATGAAGCTCAGGTGGCCTCATTCGTGTCAATTTTGTTTTGTTCTGTGTAGTGCACATAAGATAATAAAAGTATACTACGTGAGCAGCTTACAGCTGCGGATACAGTGCGGCGGATATTATTATCCAACTGGAAAAATGACCGGACTAATGGATTTCGTAGAATCATGAAATGGTTTAAAAAGCACGTAAACTCTGCATACTAGTCAGGGATGAGAATTAATTCGTGAAAACCTGCCATAAATTTGACATTATAAAGTAATTCTGAACTATCAAGCAGGATACCGCTGAAAAGTGAAAAGCCGAAATACAATGAAGCTTTTGAAGTTACTTTTTTTTAATGGAAACTACAATTATTTTTTTTCTATCAAGGAAAAGGAGACGATGAAACTAAATGGAAACGTTACGGATGGACTGGTTAAATTTAATTAGAAGTTTCGCAAAAACTTCTAGGAAAAGTCTTTAATACCTTTATTGAGAAATTAGTTTGCAGTTTCGATACCCGGAGGAAGGAGTTAATTAACAGAAGGATGCAAAGCTTTAGACACGGTACAATGAGGTTGAGAATGAAGTTTAACTTGGTAGATACAGTCACAGAGTCTAAACATGACCTGTAATTATCTAAACGTTAGTTTGGCTAAGTATCGCAAGTGCCCTGACCCAATTTTCCACAAATAAGTAGATGGAGTTGTGTCTTTATTTTGATATTGATTTTGCATTACCTGTTTCTAATAATAATATTATTAAATTCTTCTCCTGAAAGTAAAAAGTTTGGTAAACTGGTGGAGAAAACTAGAATTACTATATTCTGGTTGTGGAGTTCAGCAACCCCAACCCCAAAATGACACCACCTCTTCTGTGATACCTTTACAGTTTTCTAGTAACCCAAAGGAATAAAGCCTTTGAGGGGTGTTGAATCAAGTGATGTTGTCGTCCATTCTATTCTACCTCTGATCTCAAACTTCTGATCTTTCTGGGTCCGTATTTTCGAGATCAATCGAAATTTTTCGTATGCGATTTAGTTCGAATGAAAAAAATCGCACACGATTCGATGATCGTATTTTTTGGAAATGTATTCGTATGCGATGAATATTTATATTGGCAACACCGCAAATTTCTCGCTCATACAATTTTTGTCTTTTTTAACCACTTTTCGGTTGTCACTTGTCAGTGTCGGAATGTTTTGTTATTGTTATTAGGTATAATCAGTTGGAAATGGAAAGTGGAAAAAAAGTAAAATTAAAACATGCAGGATTCGTTTCAGCTGGACAAAAAAAGAGTTAATAGAGTTAATGGAAGAACATCCGGAACTAAAATCTGCGATCCAATAATTTCTCAAAGGAGTTTTGAAAAGGATAGTACACTCTATTTTCCCTATCCGCCAGAATTTCCGCATCTTCCAATGCATTTATAACGTTTCTTTCAATAAGAAAATTCAAGCCTGCCATTATTCACAATATATTCACAATAGAAACCTGATAAAACACCAAACTGACAATTCTACACAAAAATAAGGTTATAACCGTATACGAAGTTTAATATTCGAATGGTGCATACCCACTCGACTCAACCCATGCGAAACAAATCGTGCACGAAACCTACGAAAGCGATTCGAAAATACGGATAACCGATTCTCGTGCGAAACTCATTCAATTTCGTACACGAATTGTACTCGAGTGATCTCGAAAATACAGTTCCTGATTGACAGAAAACTACAACTAATAATCTAAAAGCGCAATTCAACTGGAGGTAACATGTAGCATACTACAAGTTGTCTAGTGTTTTCTATTTGTATTTTTGTTGATATATTCAAAAGTGAAGAACAGTTTGTATATTTAAAGATGGTACATCATGATTTATTGAAATTGTTTGTGTTGAATTTAATTAAAGAACTTATGATTGAGTTGTATGGGGAAAGTTTGTTTGTTGTTTTTGCGTAATTTCGACTGTTTATTCATTTCGTACTTACTTACTTTCCAGAAGTTTCCAATTTGCATTTTTATTACTTTTGTCGATAGAGATTATTATTTCTCGGTAGGAGAATGTTTATTTCTTGGTATGCAAATAAAACAATACGTTCACTCGTATATATTCAGTATTATTTTCCATTTTTACCAACGTATTCGATTCAATATTTATTTGCTCGTGAAAATCACAATGTGTGCTCTCATGATCGGAGCATATTTTCCTCGAAATTGAAAGCCAATCGAACTCTATCGGCATAATAAAATTATATTAAACATGGGCTATTCCTGAGAGACATGGCGTGCCAGGAAATGAAATTCTTTCGATTGTATTTTGACATCAATGTTGTCTGATTTTTTTTTTTTTTTTTTTTTTTTTTTATTCAGCTTAACGTGCATGTGACAGCTATGGCCATTAGCACGAGTTACATTACAAGTTACATTACATATATATCATTGGTTGACAAATGAAAAATAAAAAAGTTGTAAACAATAAATAAAATAAAATAAAGTCATATCTTGTTTATAAGCTGCTCTTCCTCCAAGAACTGGATCACCTTTTCTACTTGGTTTTTGTTGCTCAAGATGTCTACTATGCTAGATTTTATACCAAGCTGTTGGCGTCTCGTGGCGAAATGTGGGCACTCAGAGAGGATATGTTTTATCGTTTGCTTCGTGTGGCAATATTGGCATTTTGGTAAAGAAGATGAGGTCATTATATATCCATGCGTTAGACGAGTGTGTCCAATGCGTAGTCTACGAACGATAGCCATGTTTCGTCTAGATAAACCAAAGTAGGTAGGTTGGTTCACTGTTGGTTGAATGTTACGTAGCATTGCTGTTACTTGATTCCAGTGATTTTGCCAGGTGGTCAAATTTAGTTTTTTAAAATAAGCTTTCACATCTCCAGATATTTGTAAATCAATGGTATTGGGAAGAGAAGAGGCTTCTTTTGCAAGGCAATCGGCTTTCTCGTTACCTTTTATCCCGACGTGGGAAGGAACCCATATAATGGTGATTGTTATGTTTTGCATTCTTAAGAGTTCATATCTGTCATGTATATCTTGGGCTATAGGATGGCTGGTGAATGCGTTTTTTATCGAATATATCGAGGATAAGGAATCTGTGCATATAGCTATCTGTGAGTTTGTGTATTGTTGCACAGAGTTGAAGGCTTGTAGGATAGCGAATACCTCGCCTGTATGGACACTGCAGACTGATGAGATTTTGAAGGATCCGATGTGTTCTTGTGCGGTAGTTACAGAGCATCCAACTCCAACTTCAGTCTTTGAAGCATCAGTGTAAAGAACCATATCATATTGTTTTCTGTTTAATAGATCAAGAAGAGCTGACCGTAAAACATTAGAGCTGGTTTCGTCCTTGTTAAATTTGCAGAGAGAAATATCGAATTGGGGAAGGATTTTCAACCAAGGTGGAGTATTGGAGAGTGGGAGAGGTCTGGTTTGAGATAAGTTTATCTGTTCGGTTAAGGTTTGGATGATTAATGGAAGTGGGCGAGCGTTTAAATGACATGGTGGGTTATCATGGAACAGATGAGTAGATGTTATTAATGGATATATTGGATTAGAAGGATTGGAGGAAATTGCGGCAGCGTAGGAGAGAAGAAGATGTTGTCGTCTAAGCCAGAGCGGAGGTTCGCCAGCCTCGCAGCAAAGACTCTCTGCGGGACTCGACCGAAACGCACCCAAGCACAGGCGTATGGCTGTATTATGGACCGAGTTGAGGATTTTTAAATGAGATTCAGCTGCAGACATATAAATAAAGCTTCCGTAATCGAGTTTGGAGCGTATTAGTGCTCTATATACTTTCAGCAAGGTAGTTTCTTCTGCGCCCCAATGGTAATGAGAGAGAGTTTTAATAATATTGAGCCTTTTAAGGCATGTTCCTTTAGTTTCCTTAATATGTTGTTTCCATGAAAGTCTGGAGTCAAATATTAGGCCAAGGATTTTGCAATTATCAACAACCGGTAGCAAGAAGTTGTCGACTGTTATTTGTGGGTCGAGAGATTGGGTTCTTCTGCTGAATTTGATAACTTTTGATTTAGTGTGGGAGAGAGATAGTCCTAGAGAGGTGATTTTGGTTTGAAGATCATTTACTGCTTGTTGGAGGATTTTACAAGTAGTGGTGTTGGAATTGCCATGACAGAACATTATTAGATCATCAGCATATAGAGCGCATTTGATTGGGGAGGGAATATTGCAGCATACTTTGTTCATAGCCAGGATAAATAGAGTAGTACTCAAGACGGATCCTTGGGGGACACCATCTCGCTGCGGACGTGAAGATGACAACGAATTATTAATAGAGAGCTTAAATGATCTAGATGTTAGAAATTTTTCTATAAATACGTAAATATTGCCTGTAAGATTGCAATCAGAAAGACTCTCTAAAATTGCTGGTCTAGAGATTTTATCGAATGCCCCTTCAATATCGAAGATAGTAGCTATAACATCTTGTTTATTATTCATAGCGGTGGAAATGTGGGTTTGCAGAAGTACTAGATTATCTTTAGTTGAGCGATGTGAACGGAATCCAGATTGTTCCTTTGAAAGGATGTTGTGTTTTTCGAGGAACCATGAAAGCCGATTGTTAATCATTTTTTCTAGAAGTTTGCACATGGTGCAAGTAAGTGAGATGGGCCTGTAAGATTGTGGTAGGAGAGGTGGTAGATTCGGCTTAAGTACTGGAATGATTAAAGATTTTCTCCACTGTGAAGGGAAATTTTGTGATGTCCAGATGAAATTGTATATGTTCAAAAGTTTAAATAGACTGAAATTAGACAAATTTTTGAGAAAAGCAAAGTGGATGTCATCAGGGCCAGCAGCGGTGTTTTTGCATTTAGCCAAAGCAGATATCAGTTCCTGTATTGTGAAAGGACAGTTTACATGTTTGCTATCTACTAATAATGATGAGTTGTTATTAGAATTGGGAGTTTGCTCACGGGATGGAATATGGGGATCACCCTTACTTTCAAACTTCTGTTCGAAGTGACTAGCTAGAGTATTGCAAATTTGTTTGGGTGACTGATATTCTGAGCCGTTAGAAATTAGACGTGTAACACCTGAGTTAGTTTTTTGGCCTTTGATTTGACGAATTTTTTTCCATACTTGAGAGGGGTTGGAGTTGTCATCAATATTTGTTATATAACTCTGCCAAGATGTTTTCTTGCTCTGTTTTACCACATATTTGGCCTTTGCTTTGAGTTTCTTGTAATTAAGTAAATTTTCCAAACTTTTGTTTCTTTTATATTTGTTAAGAGCTTTTTTGGATTCTGAGATCGCATCTTTACAGGAGGAATTCCACCAGGGAACCGCTTTATGGTTGGGAGAGAACGTCTTTTTGCCAATGTGGGTATTAGCTGCTGAGAGAATAGAGTTTATTAATAATTCAATTGAGTCATCCACATTATTGGAGATAGGAAAGTCGTATGCAGATAAGAAAGTATCAACAGCTGATGTGTACTTAGGCCAGTCAGCTTTATTGAGGCACCAATATGTTTTGGAATATGCTGTTTCGTTTTGGTTGTTGGTAATTATTATGGGATAATGATTACTGTCGTGAAGATCTTCAGCAGTTTGCCAGGATAAGAAAGGGGCAGATTTAGGATCGCATATGGTTAAATCGATAGCAGAAAATGTACCAGAAGAAATATTAAAGTGCGTATCAGAGCCCGTGTTAAGTAGACAAGAATTTGTACAGTTTAGTATAGTTTCAATTGTTTTTCCTCGTCCGAATGTGTTTTTTGAACCCCACATGATGTTATGTGCATTGAAATCACCAGTTAAGATGAATGGCTGAGGAAGTTGGTATATTAAATCAAGAAGTTCTTCTTCTTTTAGAGGATAATTTGGGGGAATATATACAGAGCATATTGTGAGTTTATCTGGACAGTATGCTGTTATAGCAATAGCTTCTAGGTCTGTATTCAGAGGAAGTAAAGTTGAATAAATTTCATTGGAAGCGAAAATTGAAGCACCACCACTGGCTCTAATGCAGTTATTCCTGATAAAATGATATCCTTCAAAAGATTTAGGTTGCGGAATATTAACTTTTGTGAAATTAGTCTCTTGAAGACATATAAAATTTGGTCTGTAAGTTGAGGTAATATGCTGAATTTGTTCTAGGCGCGGATAGTATCCGTCGCAATTCCATTGTAAGATAATGAATTTAATATATTAAACTGGCAAGCAAATTAGAAACTATTCCATATCGGAAGATTGTTGAGATATATCGTGATCGGCGTGGAAGGAGTCATTTGAATTTGTGGACGCTAAGCTTGCAGTTTCGTTGGGGTTTATCTTTTGCTTCAGTTTTCTCTGCAGTCTTGTTATACGGTTTTTGAGAGATCTGTCGGTAAGACTAGAATGTATTTGTGATAGATCCTCAAGAAGGGCTTTTATATTGGTGGTGAAGTTGTAGGCTTCTTTTACAGGATTACTATTTCCGAAGGAGTTCTCTAGAAAAGCTATCATTTGTATGGTCGATAGAGAAAATTTTTCTGGATTGGAACTGATCAATTTTTCAATATTGGATCGAGAGGAGGGGTTTATTTTGCAGTCTTTTTCATCGCTTTTGTATTTCTTTTTTTGGGTTGGTTTCGGTGTTATAAACGAAGTAGCTGATGAGGGAAGTACATTATCAATATCTAGAGTAGGAGGACACTCAGTATTTGGGATAGGAGGAGATCCTAAACTGGTATCTGTGGAGTGTGCTCGTTTAATTCCAGAGGGAGTGGGGAGCTTAGCAAGTATTGTAGGTTGCTTTGTAATTGTGGTTGTATTTTCCAAAGAAATGTTTTCATTCTGGGATGAGACGGGGAGGGATATATTAGGAGGGGTTTCTTCAGTTTCTTGACTAATAGTGGTAGGTTGGAGCGTGTTGCAGGATATTTCTTGTGGATTTGGGCAGGAGTCTGCGGTGTGACCAGTTTGTTTACATAGAAAACATTCAAGCTTGTCCGTAGTGATGAAGATCCTGAAGTTTGTGTTTTCATGTAGGATGACAATAGAAGTTTGTACGTTAAAGAGCTCTTTGTCAGGTATTACGTAGATTGATCGCCGGAAACTGAAAATATGTCCATATTCATCTTCTGGTGACCCACATCGGATGAAAGACATGGGAGATGCGAGTTGTAGCCCAAGTTCATTTTTAAGCGCATCTTCAATAATTGAGTGTGGGATAGACGGGCAAACATTGGAAAGTAGTAATCTTTTCGCAGGTGTGATGAGTCTGCGAATTGGTATTATTTGTTCTTTGATTGTGACAGACGGATGATTTTTTATAAGATTATCAACGACAGATACTGAAGATAGATAAATGCATATGCGATGATTGGAAATGCGGGAAGCGAAGCTTATTCCTTTTGGAGTTACGATTTCGCCGATTGCCTTAATGTAGTCAAAAAGGACGACGTCTGGGAGAGCATTCATTACGATTGCTTGATTTCTGCTTGGAAATGATGGAAGTATTTGCACTTTCTTGGGTGTGTTCTTAGTTACTGCTGCAAAACTAGGGCCAGCTGGTTGAGGTTGGATAGTGGAAGCCATATTTTGGTTATAATATTTTGGATACCAAAATATTAATTGTGTTTGGCCAGAAGAACTGGCCTATTTATTTAGTTGTCGATATGTATAATTGAAGTAAATCGACTTACCAAAACTGATAATAGCGGAGGTTGAAAAACTGAAATACACATTTGCTAACGCGTATTTAATGATTTTGACTAAAACGGAGCTAAACTAGAGATACGTGTTTACTCGTTCACTGCCAAAACTCGACTCCTGTTGTCTGATTGAATTACATGCAGATGGTTATTAAGAATACAGATTAAAGGAGAGATGAATTAGATACAGATTGCGAAAATCCTTATGGAAGTGTGCTGGGTTATACAAGTGCAACAGAAAAACAGCTGAAAAAGAGAGAAAGAATAATTATGCGCGGTCATCAAGGCGTGGTCTTAAGCCAGTGCCCCCCCTATTTTAACCGCTGTTGCCAGAAGTGCATATTAATTTGTACAAATGATATTTTTCTCTCGTTTTCGATAAGTCATGCACAATAGGTAAAACAAAACACTTTCATCCGGCAACATTGTCTTTTACAGAGAGAATTCACATTTAAGCTGCCAGCCTCGGAAAATAAGTATACACCCCTATTATTTCTCTCTCTTTGATATATCCTTGTCGTACTTGTGTAATTCGAGGCGAGGTTCCATAAGATTTTCGCAATCTGTACATCCAGACTGAAGAGGCTCATTTTGTCTAAGCATAGCCGGTGCTAACTTGCATGTCAAGGGACAGAAGCGAGATTAAAGACAATGGGAAAAAGGAATCAGCACTCGTGGTTATCACAGATGCAATCATAATTTAATGAAATGCTGGCCATAAACAATGACAGCCAACCAGCTAAACTAGAATGGGATAAAACATGTGGATAAAATGGGAATATAGTGTGATACACAGACGAATCTAGAACTGATAGAGGAAAAGGTGGTGCAGTCCATGGTGCTAAGTTTAAGGGTAATGCTTACACATCTTAGTTCTGACAGAAAGAATGGAACGAGAAAAAGCCACTAATCAACTAAGAACTGATTGTCGTGCTGAGAGAGCAAATAATAATAATAAGAATAAGTTTGCTAATTCCAAATAGAAATAATCTGATAACAAACTAGATTGAGCAAAGATAATTTATAACATAAACTTCTTTGAAATTTTTGTTTTTTACTGTATCAACGTACATACATTTATTATTTCTTTTGCATGGAAACAAATTTTCTCTTCTGGGCTTTCAAAAACATCTTCAGCAAAAAGAATCGCTATTTGGATGAACGTTGAAAAAGTTATTTTGATGAAAACAACTACAAAAGATAAAAACACTCAATTTTCCTCGAAATTTTATACGAAGAATGAACAAATCCATCGATTGCGGGTATTGGCAATTCTTACGATATTAACGTAGAAGTGGAAGTAACAAAATCTTGGCAACTCTGCGGAATTCATTTTAAAATGTTTATGAACATATTTGCGAGTCTGAGCCAAATATATATTTAAATCGAATTGAATTCATGAACAAAATTAATATTAATTAATCACATAGGTGAAGATCTAAGAGGTAGAGGGTTGGTTTCTCCAAATTAAATTCTTCAGGAATTAGTTTTTGTAACATTTTGGTGGATCAGGGTTTATTACGCACCATCCAGGTATGTAGATCCGTCTTGCTGTATAATAGGAGATGTATGTGACAAGTTTTCAGCTCGCCTCAAATACAGAAACAAAAATTGCAAGCTATGGACTAATTTCTTAAGCCAATAATATTTCTAGGCGTATATAAGAAGGTATGTAATTCTATCTATAAGCAACAAGCTTGAGAAAATTCTCGTCAGTATTAAGACTAAATCGTGACAATTTGAAATAACAAATTTTTGAAACGTCAAAATCGACGTAAATCAAAACGTATCCATAGTAATAGAGTGAAAACAGCCCGTGGGATCTGTATAATGTTGTTCTGATTGGTTGTGTTCAATCAAATAACCCCAAATTAACTGATTTCATTGAATATCCACTAGAGCAGAACATTTTCAGCTCAATATCGACAGAGGTCTCATTTTCAACGAAAATCATCGTTAAATATGATAGTCATCTAATTATCTAATCTAATCCACAAAAATTGCAGTTGTCCTTATTTAAAAAGGATTCAGAAGTTCGCTTAAATTTAGTTGTAAGTCCAGAATAACTCAAATTAATACATCCATGTGCTCACCTGTAGAACTAAGGTCTGATTGCTAACTATAACTCCTGCAGAACTATTACTGAGCAGTCTTTCTCCGTCGCGAAGCCACCACACTCGGTAAACCTGAAACAAATTACAAACTTAATTAGTACAATGGTTTTTCTCCGAAGTTTATGTAAATTCCCAAACCAAACCCTGACGAAAGTTATGCGACAATAGAAACCGCACACAAAAAAAAACACAGTTAACAACAATTTCATGCTTCAAGGTTTAGTTAAGACAAATAGATAGTGAGGTAGGAGCTGGTCTGGAATATATTTTCTCCACGACTAAATAATAACGCACCAATTATTTTCACATATTTAGCTACATAATGATATTCATTCTTCACACCAGTGAATAATGAAAAAGAATTCACTGGTGTGAAGAATATACATCATAATGTAGCTAAATATGTAAAAATAATTATGTTCCTTGTGGTATATTATTCATTCTTTTTTTAATTTCTTGGGAAATTAAACCACAATATTTTTGAATTCTTTATTTAACGTTTCGGTAAATATTTTGATTGTCTAGTTGTCAAATTTTTTCCGTTGTGTCAGTTAGGAATAAAAATCAATTTTTACTTATTTTTTCTTGAAAACGGTAGCTGGAACGCTACCGAAACGTTAAATAAAGAATTCAAAAATATTGTGGTTTAATTTCCCAAGAAATTAAAAAAAGAATGTAAAAATAATTTGTGCGTTATTATTTAGTCGTGGAGAAAATTGTTTTATTTCGTAATTAAATAAATATATCTCGTTATTTATTCGCTTTCCAGTTTTTCCAAACTCAAATCATGAACAGCTATCAAGAATCTCCAATAAAGACTCTTTTGATGTCGACCTAATTTTCCTTTATTTTTGCGGTATAACTTAAATCTCTGTTTTCTCGTCTCTTGCTTATGTGTGTTCTTTCGTAATTGAGATTTAAGATTTTGCGAGGAAAATCCACTATAATACACTTAGTCTCAACATATGGCTTTGTTGGAAAAGTCAAACGAGAGATATAACCGGTATCGATCAGAAAGATTTGTGCCGTATTCCGGATTCCGTTGTAAATGCGAGATGAAGTCGACAGTGTGGCTGATAAAATATTTTAAGATCGAAATAAATGTTGGGTCGAATTCCGATACACAGTATTTATATAGTAAGCGTTTGTGTAATCTCCGGCGATCAAGAAATAAAGAACGATATAGTCATTTAGCTGTGGGGCTATTATGATATTTCAAAGAGATGATGAACTCTTTAAATAATGAACGCGAACTTGCAATGAGGATTGTTGTTCTGGAAACATATTGAAACAAATTGAACATAAATAGCAGATGAACTAGCAAAGAGGGGAACTAAAATACCTTTCTGGGGGCCTGAACCCTTTTGCGGGATCAGCCCCAATGTAATATTGGAAGAAATAGGTGAAGCCGAAAGAAAGAGAACATCCGACCATTGGAAAGATCTAGTAGAGCTTAGACAATCAAAGATTCTTCTGGGTGACTACAACCTGTTGATATCAAATAAATGCATAAGAGTTTTAACAGGGATCCTAACGTGACATTGTCACTTGAAAAAGCCCAAAAAGAAGAAAACTCCATTCACATATGAGTACTTTCCAACTGCACAGCACTCCAGAATCCTAGAGCACAGTACCTGGGAGATTACTGGATAGAAGAGGAACATTTGCCTAAGTTGAAGCCTGCAGATATCTTGAAATTCCTCCAGGAAATAGGACTAAAGGAGCTACTAGTTTCAGAGACTCTCCTCAGAAACTAAGTAGAAGTAAGGGGACACAATAGATCTTTCAGGTTTCAGTGAATGTCACCCCAAAAAATACATACATACATACGGAAAAACATCAGCATTTTGAAAGTTCCCAAGTATTCTTAGCTAGAAAAATAGGCTGGTAATTATTCATTTCATAGCCTTTTAGAATTTGGCTGAATACGATCCTGATAAGTTTTAATAGCAAATAAAATAAACCACATAAAAAAACTCGAATATACGTCACAAACGATGACGCACACCAAGTAGGCTATTGAATGTACTATACTCACTTCTAACTTTACTAATAAATCATGATATATTTATGTATTTTTAAGTATCCCCCTAGTTTTAATAAGTAATAAATTATAACTTAATTCTAATTTAAAAAGTTAAATATTTACTTTTCTAATAAATTGCTTGGTCTCTTTGAAATTTGGAACTCCGCCTGAGTCTCATACGCAGGGATTTTTCATATTAGACATTTTGTCGATTGTAGCGCGAGGTAAGCGACTATAGTCTGGAGAAATTAATTTTTATTAAAGTTTAAAATTGCTATCACGTCCCGGCAGAGTATTCTAAATTTATCTAGAGCATCACGACCCGGAACTTTTTAATTTTCAACGATATTGATACAGTCTGTACGTAGATCGATAAATATTGAAAGAAATATGAAAATGGAATAAAAGAAGAATTTTGATATAATTTATATGTACAAGACAAGACAAAACAAGACTAATTAGTGTTGATAACTTCAACCTTTAGCATAATTTACGCAAATTATATATTTTTTCCAATACTTGTACCCTTTTTTTGAATACAACTGTATAAGCTTTCTCGAAACTTCTGTACTATTTCAATAATATTTTTTTATCACTTCTTGCATTTTGCACATTACTATATAAAAAGAAATAAGAAAGAAACTTTCCAATCATGAATCAAAGCAATTGATATTTCTATTTTGGTCAATCCAACAGACCAATTACGAGTGATCTGATCACTTGCATCAGATATTACCTTACCACAACCCAGGGACGACGATAATGAATGATGTTCGAATAATAAACAGACTTGTACTATGTTCAATTGGTTACGATATAATCCGAAAGCGAGTCCGTGTAATGGAAATAGCGCCATTTTCATGTGATTGTCTACATCATTTGATATTAGATTACATGGCGTTTATTGAATTATTCGTATGTACACCCTCGGTTTTAATTAGCCGATATTCAATAACTTTTTGTCTCATGAAGTGAACTAATGGGAAACAATTATGTGGAATACTGGTTTTATCACTGAATATTGTGACAAAAATTAATTTCTTATAAAATCTACACCTTTTATATGCTACTGTTAAATTATTAAATCCTTCATTTCATAGAATACCTAGTTATTTCATGAAATAACTGATCGTGTACGTTAAAGTGTAAGATTCTCTTGTATTTCATGGTTTAACTAGTTATTTCATAGAATAACGATCTGCAGCAGCCCGTTAAAGTGTAAAATAATCTATATCATACATCTCGTACGACAAATCCATTTTAGCTAGCCGAAAGAGGATTTTTTTAATTGGGCACAAAAACAACCACATTCCCGATCCCAGTACAGTGTCTGGAAACAAAAATCAATTAAAATCGAAGAAGTACCATCGCTTCAGCTCAAATCTCAGATACTGGTCAGGGATCTAAGATCTTTCTGTCTCTAACTTAGTTAATTTATAGAATACCTAGTTATTTTATAGAATAATTAGTAATAAGGGTCAAATTATTAACGTATTATATACTTTAACAGACACGATCAGTTATTTCATGGAATAACTAGGTATTCTATGAAATAACTGCTGAAATACTTTAGCGGTAACATATATCTATTGTTCTTCGAAGTATTTCTCTTTAGTGATGCCAGTTATTCTACTCGCTTGCTGCTACGTTTAAAATACGACTAGTCGCCTTTTTTGCTAGTTCAATTTGAAAAATTAGTCATTCTGATCGCGTTGAGAGTCTTGTGCTGTATAAAAACTGATTGTGATTGACTGCTATCAAAATTTTAAACTTAATCTAGTAAATATTACAACAATATACAACATCCTTATTTGTCTTCATCTACAGTTCTCCTCGGGAGACTAGCTTAATTTGAAAACAAAGTTTGTGTTGAAGCCAGCCTCTAACGGCATTGTTATGTTGTATATTTAAAAAGTTTAGAGGAGCGTATTTGAATATAAAGTTGTCCAGCTAACTTCTAGTGGAACGCTCGGTTGCCATTCGGAAATACTCTTTTGAAATTTTGATTAAGCCTTTATCCGTCGTTTCTCTTCATCCTTGTATGTAGTACAGTAAACTACTTCTCAAGTACGACAAAATGAATACACCCAAGAATCTATTCCATTTCAATTGCTCGTGAGTGTGGTTTGAGCATGTTCACCTTGCTCAGAAACAAACTTAGTTCTTCACAATAAAGTTTCCGGCGAGGACGACTATAACAGTTATCTATAATTCTACATAAATATAGCAATAACAAACTCAGTTATCTATAGTTCTACATGAATATAGTAGTAAACGATAAAATTTTGACACTAGACAATAAGAGATTAAACAGTTGTTAAATGAACATGTCAATTCGGACCTCTAGAAATATACTCCACGCTAGACTGAATCAATAAAGGTTTCTGTACCTAAGCAAAAATACATCTAACAATTTATCGAGCTCAACTGAGCTGTTACGTCGAAGTAATGTTTTTGTATCTATTTTTTATTAGATACCTACCACTAGTTATCACAATTTCTTTATATTATGTCTTTCGTTTATTGCATAGAGAGAGTCTCCCAGCGATGAAATTCAATTTTGACAGAATTACTTCTATTGCACAACGGTTATATGCGAATTTCATAAAACGTTTTCGAGGAAGTTATGCAAATGGGTTTTGTGAAACGGAAGAATTTTTAACTCATCATATATATGATGAATATACAGAAACTAAATGAAACAACTTAAGTACGTTATTCATCAGAACATTTACGAACAGGTGTTTGCTGAAAACTTCAGATTATTTTCCTCTTTACTCGTTGAAAATATAATTTGTTATGAATGAATTGAATCAACAACAAACCTACGTATACGTTTTACCGAGTGTTTGGTTAAGCTAGGCTGTATTTCAGAAGATATTTACCGTACAGTTTCTTAAAACAAAATCGGCAAACAGTGGCCACAGGAAATTGGTTTTAGTTCTCCAATTTTATCCCAAGGGGGCGTTATTTGAAGGACAGGCATAAAATTTAGATTTGATCTTCACATTCTCATCTATTATTTTTCAACGCGTTGAATCATGGCTAGTACTAGAGTGCCATAAAGCTTCAACTAACGCTGAGGTGGGTTAAAGAGCATGGCAGGAATAAAGATACCTGCATTGGCGATTTTTTATTCAGATAAGCGGCTGGACTAAGACTTTTAGAACCCAGCGACACCTTTAGCCTGACGACTTTGACAAGGATGCAGTTTTGCCAGGATCATCCTGAAAGCTGTAGTCGAAGAAATACTTGGCGAGGACCAGGTAAATCCTACACTTAACAGGATTTGTAACTGTCCACTGTCAACTGAAGAAACATCTTCATATTATGAGGCTAGAGGACATACCTCTATGCAGGAAGTGTGAACAGGAAGAGAAAACTGTCTGGCATGTCCTATGCAAAAGTTCGGAGTTATCGATATGAAGGAGATGTCTCCTAGTGACCTGTCCACCTTCCTGAAAATGACAGGATGGGTTATGACCTAGGTGGACAACTCCACGGGAGGATGAACAAAGAATCGCATGTGTCCTGAGTGCTGTGGGCCTAAAATCACTTCCCCTACTCTACAAAGAGTAGTCGACATGCGCTTCTTGTTTTTAATTTATCTCTGCCCTCATGGGAGATACAATAATTTCACGTTAAATTTTAGCTAACTATAATCAATAGGAAACTCGTGAGTGTCTAGATCTAATTTCTACTGTAATTTATACAATATACATGTAAGCAAACAATCTTCGTTGCGTTTGCTTGAAACTCGCTTATCTATTCTGGCGGTAAACATTAGAGGTATATAACCGCGTATATGTACATACCTACATCCCTATGGCTGTTTGAGGGGTTTTTAAGATCCCTGCAAAACCCTATCAGTAGTCAAATGTAACGAGGGTGTTATTTCTACACTTAATAAGTTTTTGTCTGGTTTGATAGTGTTTCGAGTACCCTTATTCAACACGAATTTCAACTTTAAAGCTGCTATGAATAGAAATAAGTGCTGGAAGTTGAGTTTGGGTTCGATAAATTTCATAGTTTTGAAAAAAAATTGGAATTTATAATGGTCGACCGCACTTTGTAGAAGATATTTTTTCTACGAAAGTGTGGAAACTAAATACTATTAATTTCACAGTAGAAAGTTGTACTTTTTGCAATTATTTAATTTAAAATGGATGGACACTTTTTTCTACAACTTTTATATTTCCTGGTATTTGTTCATGAAAAATATTTAACTCAGACGGTAAAGCAACATGTTTGATATATAACTTGAATGTGAATTCTATATTTGCAGAAATAATTTGCACAAGTTCGTGAATTATTGAAAAATATGTTTAGAGATATGAAACAGGATTTATTTTATATCAAAGCATTACGGGTATGTCCATAGAGAAAACGCGAAACTTCCAACGATAATATCATATCTTGTTGAATAATTTGGTAGTTTGAATAAAACAGCAAAACCTAGTTGAAAGCTTCTGCTTGGTTAGCAGATAGAAGTGGTCGAGGTACCAACAGAATTTTAATGTCTTTCAATATATATTCATGAAAAATGTATTATGGGTGTCACCAAAAACTTTAATTTTTGAATAAGACTTGTAACTATTGAATGCCAGAAAATAGTTTGAATAAAATTGTATAAAATTCTGGTTTTAATCAGACCAGAAGACGCCCATGTGTGAGAACGATCTCTATAGAATATGATGCCGATCCGCCCGGGGACTTGAAATAATCCCAAACAGAAAACTTCGCTTTTGTTCTGTTTTTCTTGTTTTGTTCTGGAAAGAAATCTATTATTAAATTTTCAACGGCGGCATTTTCAATAAAAAGAGCTGTCGAAAGTCGTAAGAATGTATAAATAAGAAATTGTTTCGCGAGATTTTTACTGCTTTCCATATTCTTTCATATAAATTCATAGTTTGATATTAAATTCATGGATCTTAGACAGTCACGTAGATGAGTTTCTAAAGAAGCGTTGTTAATTGTTGATTTATTTAAATAAAATTGATCCTGAATATTATGATTTTAAATCTACAAAATTACTCACAAAATTAATATTTGAAATACAATTATTAGTCCCGGTAGGTGGCGAAGCAATAGTTTTCATACTGTACAACTCCTAATCGGTTGGTCCGATTGAGATGAATTTTTGTGCATGTGTTTGAGTATGTATCTGGAAGGTTTAGATTCACAATTGGTCCCAGTAGTTGGCGCTGCAATCGTCTGAACGTCTGAACTGAACTTCTCCTAAATGGTTGGCCCGATTTTGATGTAATTTTTTGTGTATGTATGAGTAAGAAATTGGATAGTTTGGATGGCTAAATTTAGCATACATAAACAAGAAAAAATTGATTGAGAACGTGTTCATGATTTAATCTGACACAGCTACAAGAAAAATCGAGTGCCGCATACGATTTTTCATAGAAGTGTAACAGTTTTAAAAAAATTGAAAATTTCGCTTACCCATGGATTTGCTATAAGATGACATTCGAAGTAAACATCTTCACCTTCTTTTATGTTGTTTCCATTTAATCCATGACCTAAAGTTAAAGTTACTTTAGGCGGATATAAAACTCCCAGCATCCAAGTTCGGGTTTGTTCACTGCAATTAAATAATACAAGTTAGATCTTATTAATTGTTGTTGTTTCTTGAATATAGAATCAGGTCTAGGAAATTATGATACTAGAAGTCCATACTTAAACTTTAAAGTATACGGGGGGTGCTCAACTCATTAAGATTTTTAAGAACAAGTGGTCAGAACTTCTTAAATACTCTGTATAACCAACTATGGGTCAAGCAGAATTCAAATTTGAAGCAAAAGTAAAATACAAGGACTCATTTAAGAAACTGTAACTTGGATCCGGCACGGAGTTCTGGAAGACGCTGTACGACAAGTGAAATATGAAAAAAATTACTTGAAATAGAGAGAAGTTAGCATTGGGCGTGTGTTCAGTTCTAGCTACCAATCTGATATGAAAGCAGCGTTGTCAGCTTAGAATGTTTGGTATTTTATAAGGAATAAATAACTTACATTGCATTTTTTGACTTTTAACGCCGTATTTAGGGGATAAAATCGAGATGGATAATATTATTGATTTTGAAAAATAAGTGAGATCGACATGGACAGGAATGAGATAATATGGTTCAAGAAAGAATTTGGACAAATTAGGAATAACTTGGAATAAATTGGGAATAACTTTTCTCCACGACTAAATAAAAACGCATGATATATATTCTTCACACCAGTGAATAATGAAAAAGAATTCACTCTCGTCAGCCAATCACATTTTATTATTATCAGAATTCACGCTTAAGTGAATTAAAATGAATAAATCAAATCGTCTCTTTTAAAACGTCAAATACCAAATAATGCAAATCGATTCTGACAGCGCGTCGTTTGAAACGTCAAAATAAATCATAATTTTACGTACGTATTATTTAGAGAAAAAATGGACAACAGTAGTTATATTTATATATAACTCCCAATTATCATTTATAAATGTAAGGGTTTCGATTAAAACTGTATATTACGTATCCCTTTTTGAAAATAAACATGCTCTATAGCCTCACTCGCTGAACTCGCTCGTTTTGGAAACTTCATCCGCGTGAATGATAGCCATCATTCTGCACTCGTTGAAGAATATACTATTACAGATAAATACATTTGACAACCGCGATTAAAATAGGGGGAGACTGAACACACGTCACACGCTGACTACGCACAACTATTCCTCTCTATTTCAAGTAGTTTTTCTCATACTTTCCTTGTCGTATGTCGCGAATGGACTTTTCGCAATCTGTATATAAAAATAATGTCATAATACACGGCAGGTCTCTGTATATCTATAAAACTCAGTCAATAAATTTCACTCACCTGAAAGGTATTCGTTGATTTGACGCCTTGCACGTGAGGATTAGACCATGATCTGCTGCCGTTGGCGTGAAGCCAAGTGCACTCGTCGTTGTATTCCCATCAGGACTCACGTTTACTATTCCGCCTTCTAGTGACTGTCCGTCCTGCAATAACAATATTGGATTACCGAATTACAGTTGTATATAACCAGGAATATTAATACCGAGAGACTGTTGACTGTTTAACTTTGGACTGTATATACGGTATAGTTCAAGCAGGTTTGCTTTCATAACGAAAACCTACTCATTCGTATTGTTTATCTTTAAAATTATCAAATATTTCCAGTGGAAAATTGAAAAAAAGAACCTTCCCTATAGGTATTACAAAAAATTCATTAAGCCGTGTATAAATTAATATATTCGGGGTGGTTTGTTTAGCAGAATCAATTACTTTTCCGCATAATTAAGATTTTACTTTAATTTTAACTCTTCTGCTATGAAAGTATATAGAATATTATAATTTTAAAAATGCCAAGGACCAGTATTAACAGTTGAGCCTGAAGCGTGAAAAGGACGCGAGGGTAGGAAAAATCTGAAACACTATATGAATTTTCATGCGTGAGGTACATGTCGATGTAAAATTTCAGCCTCTACAACATTTATTTGAAACTTTTTTTGGTATTGTTTATGGTTATTGAAATAAATGTGAATGCAGAATAGTTTTTCCGCGATTTTCACTGATTCCCGGGTGATTTGTACTCCGCGAATATTTAAAACACACTTTTTAAACCTATATTGGGGAGTGTTCGATAAAAAAGTCAACTCACTATGTATGTATGTATTTATTTTGGGCTGACTTTAACTTAGATCTAAAATATCTATCTAATTATTCTCTGAGGAGAGTCTCATAGACCAGTAGCTCCTTTGAACATATTTCCCGAAGGAATTTTAGGATATGTGTAGGCTTCAACCTAAGCAAGCGTCGGTCTTCTGTCCAGTACTCCCAAGTGATGTGCCTAGAATGCTGAGTTTCTGTGGTTCTTCCTCTATTTTGGGATTTACCAGGCAACAAAGTTCAGTTAGGATATATTCCTGTTAAATTTCTTAGTACAGTCTTACCTTGACTTATATTAACAGGAGGTAGTCATCCAGAAGAATCTTTATTGTCTAAGACTTACTTTCCAATCGTCAGATATCCTTTTCGGATATTACGGTGGAACTAACTCCGTAAAAGGGTATTTTAGATCGCTAGTACATCTGCTATTTCATTTCCCTCTATTCCAGAACTCATTGCTTTAATTATTATTATTATTATTATACTATATTATTTATTATTATATACCTACCATTACTTTTTTTATTCTCGTTTTTATTATTATTATTATTCCTTTTTTATTAACACGAATTTGTAAATTTCCAAGCAATAATTTCGGTTAATGAAATTCTTGCTGCAACTCGATGACATTTAGAACTTAAGGACTATATCTATTTCAGAGCGAATCACCAAATCTGAGTCAGATTTCCTGGGATTGCCTTCGTTTGGTTCATATCACGTTTAGTCGATTTAAAATGAGAATAATAGTGAAAAACCGTCTGGATAAGTCTTTTTAATTTCTTTTACAACGACATCGTCTAGGAAAAGTTGTCTGTTTTTACGAGAAAAGTTTATTAATTTGTTAAAAGGGAGTGTTTTCTAGCCTAGCTATTCCAATTTTTTATTTAATTCGTTTCAGTTATTGATAAAGTGAAATAGGTATGTCTTTTCAATTTGGTTATAATAAAACATTAAGAATGCTGAATGTAGATATTATTGAATTATTGATAAGCATGATTACACAATAAGCATAGAATCTGTTGCTTAAGAGCACGATCATACGAGACACATTGTGGCCAGCTACTAGTGTCTGAAAAGAATCGCCCAGCTCAAAATACATTAAACAATACATATTTTGTGTCCCGTGTCCTATTTATATTAATGTATTTTTAGCCGCGCGATTCTTTTCAGACACTAGTAGATGGCCACAAAGTGTCTCGTATTATCGTGCTCTTAAGCAACAGATTCTATGCTTATTGTGTAATCATGCTTATCAATAATTCAATAGTATCTACATTCATTTGAATTTCATGGCTAAATCATTTTAATACTTTATAAATGCACTCAATTAAAAATAGAGAACAAGGAATTAAAAACCCTTTCGTGTTACACGATAATCTCATTATTTTTGTAAATTTTCAAAGAAAAAGCCATAATTCAGGTAATTTTTTTAATTATACATTCTATCAACTATTGATAATTTTGAAAAGCTCACTTGAAGAGATTATGGAATTAATTGTTTTTCGATAAATTTGGATAACTGTACTTTATACTGTCACGGAATTTAAATCGCATTTGTTATTTAGCGTTTTATTTACAAGTGATAAATTGATTTTAAATTTTGCAATTCGAATCGAAAGCTTGTTTGATGAAGCGTTGAAAGTCTTTATAAAAAATACATGCGTTTGTGTCGTACAGAGCATTTAAAAGTGGTCGAGATGTGGTTGAAGATGTATCTCGTTCTGTTCGACTTCCTACAGAACTCAATGGTCGCTGTAGACTAGAACGAGTCAATTACGATTCCACAAGGCATAAAACTGGCCAGAGATGGAGATGGAGAGGGTGGTGGAATGCAGATTACAGAACGGTACATCGCAATTTCATTAACTCCAACTAAATAACAGTTATCAAGATTTAAAAAAAACGGTAACCCATTCAAGTGGATAAAAGAAAGAAGAGTTTCCTCTACTTTTTATTGACATATTAATACATTGGTTTGTGATAAAACCTCTATAATCGGTTAGGTATGTTTAAACTAGTAAAATGTTATCTAAATCCTCTAAACTATCAATTTTAAACTTAAGGGCCCGTTATTGAACGAAAATATGACCGTAAAAACATGGCTTACGTTTTTCATTCAGTTAATTTTTATTAATGATTTCAGCGGAGACGTAAGGTGTTATATTGATTGTCAAACTATTAAGGTAGTGTGCATCATAATTTATATGGGTTTCTTGTTAGTAATAAATTTCACAGACGTTGTCAAATATCCCCAATTTTGAGCAATGAAGATTGAAATGAAATAAAGGTGATACACTCTGATACACCCTTCATAACATTATTTTATAGACAAACATGTGACAATGAAGCAAAAATATTGTTATTTTATCTAGAACTGAATGAAATAAAAGCGGCGTAATTAGCGCCGTAATTCAAATATGGTAGCCAAAAATTCTGTCTTATTTGGTTCAACCGATTTGGCATCAGAGGGCGCTGACTGAATCAGTATCATTCGAGTGATAGGTATATATTATATCGATATGGGACTCTAAATTTCCAATCCAGTGTTGCCAGAGTGGGTACATTTGTATCAGATTTCGTACTCTCGATAATATAAATAATTAATGTAAACTGGTACAACGTGTGTAATGCAATAATGTTAACTTTTAATAGGGAATGTATTGTTATACACGAACGCCTTCAAAGCGTTTTTCATATTGACAATCAAAGATCTCGCATTATATCTTCTCTTTACAATAATAAATCACAATAAACCAAGTTAGATGTGATTTAATTTATTCATATTGATTTATTCAATTGAATGTTGTTTGTTCTTGAAGGTTTCATTAAAATTAAAGGATTTGTCTGGTAAATAATTTTGGTAGTAGCTGGCAACTGTGTTCTTATTTTCGTTCCATAGGATAGAGTCGAGGATATTAGATGAATATCCTTGGGATAGAATTGCCTGTGGTTTTTAAAACGTAAAACAAATATGATGTATACATGGAGGAAAAAAAGCGTCATACAATATTTATATACAAAAAATAATCGAAATATTATTTTATTATACAGACGGGAAAATAATAGAGATACAAATTTTATAATAAACATTAAACAGGGTCACATGGCTAGTAGTCGGCTATTTTATAGGACATTCAAATTAGATAATAAGTTGCCCAGGTGTTTTCCAAGTTAGGATGTTAGTTCTGAGATAGTAAGAAAGCACAACTATTGTACTATTTATGTACTAACAGAAAAAATATTACAATTAAGAGAAAACTCTTTGTTAAGTCGGCCACCCATAAGCTAGTTGCCGGCCGCCAGCAATTTACTTCAGATCAGTACTTACAATAGTAGTTAGAGCGGAAAGTGATACTTTTCCGCACGCTATTGCACGCTAAATATATAGCAATCTCGTGCGGAAGTCACTTTACACACGTGTTAAGAACAGTATTTTTTTTAAAGGCATGCGCAAAATATCCCAAAAGTTAGCATAAATTAAGGAACATTTATTGTTAAATACATATCAACAAATTAATTATTATTATTTGTCATTCATTTGACGAGGCTTATACCAGGGCCATTAAAAAATTATTTAAATACCTATAAGTTTTTTTTATAAAAAATTATATCAGAATTATAATAAATTTATAAATTTCTCAGTTATTTGGTAAACTACAATCATACAAATATATATTTTAAATGTTCAAATAACAGTATACTACCCAAAAACTTGACAAATTTACTGTCTGCACGCTAGTAGAAAAAAGTTATTGTTAGAATTTAAATTAAAAACGTTCATATTCAATGGCACGTTCTTTGTGAAAACTTTCCAAGGTGGTATAGTACCTACCTAATCGCTAGAATTAAAAAAAAAATGTTTCTTTATCATTTATTTAGAAAATATACAAGGATACATAGAAAATACAAAAATAAACTGTAAAAACATAAAATAATCCAATATAAACACTAACACTAAAACTTAAATGTCACAACACAATTTCAAGCATTTGCTAATAGCGTTTCCGTCAGATTTTCACTTTTGTGTATACAGTGTGTCTACTTAAGTTGGACTCATATGGGAAACTTTTTTATTATTGGTTTTAGGAAAAAAAGTTATTCCTTATAAAAAGCTCTGCATTATCTAAAACCTGGAATGCAATCATTAGATATTTCTTATTTTGAGCCTTATACGAGGTTTGTCAAAAAATATTAATTTTACTCAAGAGTAAAGTACCTACCTTTATTTTTCACAATACAGAAAAATTATAGGAAGTAAAGTTGTTTAAAATTGAAAGTTATATCCAAATATGCAATTACAGCTATTAAGCATGAAAATTAAGATTTGGTGATTATTTACGTTTTACATTATAAAGTATTTGTAATCGTAAATATTCACCAAATCTTAATTTCCATGCTAAATAGCTGTAATTGCATATTTGAATATAATTTTTATTTTTAAACAACTTCAATTCTTACAATTTTTCTGTATTATGAAAAATCAAGGTACTTTACTCTTGAGTGAGAAACATATTTTTTGACAAACCTCGTATACGGCAAAAAATAAGAAATTTCTAATGATCGCATTTAAGGTTTTAGATAATGCAGAACTTTTTATGAAGAATAACTTTTTTTTCCTAAAACCAATAATAAAAAAGTTTCCCATATGAGTCCAACTTAAGTAGACACACTGTATAAACAAGAACGTAAATATCAACAACAAATCAGGTAATATTTACCCTCGTTGCATCGTTATCTCTGGCACCGCTCAGGTTAACAGATCTGGTAGGAAATATAAATTATATCGAAAACTATAACATCTCGATAAATTTATCACTCGGTATTGTATCGAATGATACAAACTGGCATGGGAAGTGGAGAACGACACGTGTTTATTTGTCCGGTACATGGTTGAACAAGTATTTATTCAAGATTATAATAGTAATCAACCATTAACCACTTATTTGGTCAACTAAATTACCTGTTCCAAGAATATATGATTCAAATTTGGGATAAAACAACATCCTCTCCCCATCTTGTGGTTTTCAGTGGAAGCTAAGGTTTATTATTTTACCGTGGTGGCTAATAACGGAGCCTTAATCCATTTCCACATTAAATCGCTTTGTCTCAATTTGAGAAATATTAAAGGCAAAGCATCCAGTATGTTTGCCTTGCTTTGCCAAATCGCATTATTACCGTAGTACACATGTAGAACACAACTTTACCCATACACATTGTAAAACGTTTTGTGCATTAATGCCCCAATCCCAACGGCTATCCTTTGATAGGTACACCAAAATACTCTTTACCGGATTTACATTCTAAGTGCTCATGATCTTTATAGCATAAACATTATTGTCGCTCGAGCATTTCAGATTCAAACTATGCAATTTACTTCATATGGATACCGTTATATTATGGAGAAGTGAATAAAGGTGAGAGGAACAGCTTAACCTAATCATAATAAGGTCTGAAAAAAGAAGAGGAAAGTAAAATGTAAAAAAAAACGGTAAAATTGACACTCATCACAAAACTAACCTTACCTAACATGTGTAGGCCACAAAAATATGTGACCTAGTGACCTGTCCATTTTCCTGGGAAGGACAGGATGGAGGACAACTCCTCGGGAGGATATACAATGAGTCACATGTGGCCCAAGTGCTGTGAGCCTACACTCACCCTCTCTACTCTACAGATACAGATACCTTGGCCAGTAGAATTAGACAAAATTTTTTAATGAAACGAAATTTTCGTATATAAAATAATACAAATGCCAAATATGGGAATAAATTTGGTTTTAATTCCCTTTCCTATATTTTATTCAAGTTTCCCATTTCAAATGTTTGTATGAAAACATATTTTGAATATTTTTTGGTGGCACAATTGGCACCATTCATTAACAATTTATTTCTGTGCGCTACAATAACTGTGCATGGAATTGATGTTAGTCCTCGATTCGGAGTATTTCATTCAATATAATAACCGCAAAAAATAAATAGTTTTGTTGCCCATAAAAACGTCAAGGCCGTTTGAATGTATCCATTTATAAATTTAACTTTTACAGATAATAAAACGGCGAAAATATTTTGTGTTCCGTTTTATTTGAATTGATTATAGCATAAATAAAATGAAATTCCAGCTAAAACAACATATTTCTTTGATTTCCCAGTATAATATTACATTTATTGAACAATTCTATACATAAATTTGAAAATTGATACTAAAAAAACGACTTATTTAAAGTCCTTAAAAAAGAGCAGATAATCTACATATTTTTTTAGATTATTCTCATTCTCATGATCTTATATAGAGGACTGTTGGCAACAAGGTAACAAGGAAAGTAGGAACACACAAAGGTACCATTCCTGTCCAGATTCAAAACATTTTCTACCCAACTGGCTTCAAATCCTGACTCCAAAGATCTTCATACTCATTTCATACGTTTGTATTATCTGGTGCTTACAATGCAGAAGATTGTTGTGATCCAAATGATGTTTTACCAACCCCAGGTTAGCTGAAAAACGATTTACAACAAAATATGTAGGAAATTTTATTATCTACAGTTCTAACTGTTTATTATTGAATGGAATGAATATAATGATTATCAACATTTTGTTAAAAAATACATTCAAACAATAACAATATTTTATGCAAAGCTAGTATCAATGATCAATATTTATAATTTTATTTTATTTTCATCAATTATATATAATACTTTTCAACTATTATCAGCAAGCACACCAACATTACCAACAAATATCGCAACTTGGCATACGAAATAGATTGTTTCAGCTATTTTTCGTCGTTGATTTAATTATTGTGTACAGTCTGTTCGCTGAATCTTTTCCCATGTATGAAATAATTCACATACTACTTTATGTATTACGTCTCTTTCCTACTCACAGAATCTTAATCCCCGAAATGAAACCGTTTGTTCCATTACAGCGTAATATAACAAACAGAGATAGCCATATGATGAATGTCGGCGATATGTTTAACGCGAATTTGTACCTTGACGTCGTTGACAGACCAAAGACTTTGTTTACATTTTTATTTTATATTTTTATTCATTTTTTCGCCATTTGCATAAAAATTTATTTCAAAAACAGTTCCTATAACGACTAACTTATACCTGAGTGTTCGAATTATTGAGGTAAGTGTGGGTAAGTGAACATTATTAATCCATTTATTTATTGTTTACTTCGCAATGAAAACTAACCTTAAATTGACATTTCAATATGATTCTGGATAGAATTCCATCAAACTAAATTATATGAAACATATTTTGCTTCCACTAATGTAGAAAATAATGATTAATTAGTTAATTACCTTTATTTCTGAAAGACCAAAACTAATTATGAATGATTTTTATTTTTAGAATATGAAAGAGGTTGAATTCGCAAGCACAGGAGCTGGTCCTAAATGTGTTGGAGTGAAAAAAGAAATGGAGAACCTTTGGAATCACTTTCATGTGTTAATCAACAGGGTAAATATTTATTTATTATTTAATAAAATATTTTGGTAAAATGTGTAGGTGTAAGTACTTTGTAATGAGTATATTCAAATCATGGTATATTCAAGAAAAATTTAGTAAGTTATTTTTGTAGATTTTAGTAGTTTTGTGACTACATTACAACTCAATTCAACTATTAAATTTATTTTAGTTAACAGTCAGGATTGAAACATTGATGAAATGAACAATCAAATTATCATTGAAAGTATAGTATTTATTCAAATGGAATCTACTATCATTTTTGTTTTTGTTCTAGAGAAGTATATTACTTTGACTACCTTAAATTGTGAATTAGGAAATGAGAAATTGTATATCTATTGGCAAAACATCTCTGAGCATTTTGTTGAAAACATTGGGATTCAAATGTAACAAAGATGACAATCGAAGAGTGTAGTGAATAGACAAAAATATATTTCGTAAAATATATTGTTTTAATTGATAATTGGTCAATACTTAGAAATGCGCGAATTATGTAGTTGAATGAACTACAGGAATTTAGTACACGTCCCTACTGTTGCCAGGTGTTTATTTATTTATTGTAGTGTAAGCATTTTTGGTTAGGTTATAGATTTGTAGACATCAATTTTAATGATTATTAAATAAAGTTATGCTGAACGAATAAGTTGCTTTATTCATTGGAAGTATGTAATTAGAATCAACAGAACCTGAAGATATACTTTGAACATTTTTAAACAAAGTATATCACATGGCGATCCTGCCAGTTCTACAAATTGTATAATAGTTTGTAGTTATGTGTAAGTGACAGTTTGGATTGTGAAATATTATCAATAATATGGGACAAGAGCATTCTAAGGAAGAAATTATCATAGCCCAGGCTGGTAATAGTGGTGGTCTTACGAATACTCCCAAATTAAACGGAGGGAACTCTTTTTCGACAGCGGAGATTCTGGGAATTATTGCATTTGCTGGGTCGTTGGTGACAGTGATCTACTTCGTGATGAAGACATTCAAAAGGCATTTGGAAAATAAGATAAGAAGAGAAATAAGGATGAGTCAAGAGCTAGTATAGTAAAACAGTGCTAGTGAGTGAAACATTAATGGAAGAAGGTATTTTTAACTCTAATTTTTAATTATATTGTATTCTTTTATTTGTACAAATGAGTAGTATAGACTTATTTAATGATTTAAATGAAAGTATTAAGGGATTTAAACGGACCTTAGGTAAAGATAATCAACAAAGGCGTTTTAATTTAGGAGTTAATAAGCAGCAAAGTAGTGAATTAAGTCAGTTTCAAAGAGAATTTGTAGCTTTAAAAAGGGCATTTAATTTAAAATCTCATAGTACAGAAACTACTGATACTGTTAAATCAATTGTGGAGTCAATTGAGAAAACAATTGACGAAGTAAGTAAAAGTTTAGAGGAGAGATTGGCGATTATCATAAATTCAAAGGAGAACTTAATCAATATGGGAGAGAAATTTGATTTAAAAACAGCTTCTAGTTTAGTCCCTGTAATTGACGATACGGAGGAATCGGTAAAACAACTAATTGATGCCATAGAATTATACGATAGCATTTTAGATAATGATGGTAAAAAGTTTTTGATTAAATATGTGTTAAAAACTAGGTTGACACAATGTGCAAAATTAAAATTGAATTCAACTTACAACTCTAATGCAGATTTAATTACAGATATTAAAAGTAATTTGCTAACAAGGCAATCAGCAGCTTCTTTATCGTTAGGTTTACATAATATGAAACAAAAAGACAAATCAATCGACGACTTCGGTAAATCTATCGGAGAGTTAATGGTAAATTTAACACTAGCGCAAGCTGATGGGGATGCAAGCGCGACAAAAATTTTGAAAATTACGAATGAAAAATTGGCTATTAATGCTTTTGCAAATGGTTTACGTAACCACGATTTAAAAACAATAGTTAAAGCACGAAATTATAATTCGTTAAACGAGGCGATAAGAGGAGCTAAAGACGAAGAAATAACGAATAATTCAAATTCCCACATTTTTAGTATGCGCGGTCGATCCAAATCTAGGGCAATTAATAATAGAGATAGAGGATTTGGCCGAGGAGTTAATAATTACTCTCAAAATAGAAATTTTTCCCAAAACCAAAATTATTTCAGAAATCAAAATGCTTCGAGATACCAAAATTCGTCCAGATATCAAAATTTTCCTAGACATCAAAATCGAGGTAATAATCGCGGGATGAGATCTCGTGGAAATCCTTATCGTGCTCCACGCAATTTTTTCTTGCATAATGAAGACCAGAGGAGCGAAAATAACAGTGAAAACGTTTTTTTTCGTCCCTAAAGGTAATGATCAAGATAGTCATGTAGTACTGAATGTAAACGGTTTAAATTACATTCGAATGAGATATCAAAATAGAGATTTAGTTTTTTTGCTGGATTCTGGCGCTTCTATTAGTGTTATTTTTCCATCTAGTATTAGCGAGAATCAGTTTGTTGACACATCAAACCGGATTAAAATAAAAGGTATATCTGGGTCAACAGTTACAATGGGGTCAGCAAATATTTTATTACAGTATGATAATATTAAGATAGGTCATAAGTTCCATGTAGTAAAAGACTTTGAAGGTAATATAAATGGTGTAATTGGATCGGACTTCTTTGTTAAACACTATGCAGTATTAGATTACGAAACATTCATGTTCTATTTTCACGTGAACGATAAGAAAATAGCTATTCCTTTAGAATCCGAACACAATAATTTTACAATAATTCCACCTCGTTGCGAAATAATTAAATATTTTGAAGTCAAACATAAAAATGATAGCTTAGTAGTTCCAGAAGAAATTTCACAAGGTGTTTTTATAGCAGGTATTATTACTAGAGCTTGCAATAACAAAGTACCGGTTAAAATCTTAAATATTAATGATAGAGAAATTACACTTAAAAATTTTAAACCTAAATTAGAAGATGTTTCGAATTTTAACATTCATGAATTTGGAGATATTCCCTTTTCAGTTGACCGTTTAGATAAATTATTAGGTATAATAAATGTTAATGGATTAAGTGAAGAAGAAAAGATATCTATTCACAAAATATGTGCAAAATATGCAGATGTTTTTCATTTAGAGAACGATCCATTTACAGTGACTAACGTTTATAAACAAACAATACATCTAAACAACGATTCAAATCCAGTTTATATTAAACCGTATAGATTACCTCATGCACAAAAATCGGAAATTCATAAGCAAGTAGATAAATTATTAAATGATGGTATAATTGAACCGGCAAAGTCACCATTTTCTAGTCCATTATTACTAGTGGAAAAGCGAGCTATAAATGGTCAAAAACGCTATAGAGTAGTTATCGATTACAGACAACTAAATAGACAAATTACCGATGATAAATTTCCTTTACCATGTATAGACGAAATTTTAGATTCTTTATCAGGAGCAGTATACTTTTCTCACTTGGATTTGTCTCAGGGTTACTATCAAGTAGAGTTGGAGCAAGCTTCGCGACCTTGCACAGCTTTTACGACAGACAGAGGACAATTTCAAATGACTAGGTTACCTATGGGTCTAAAAATTAGTCCTAGTGCTTTTTCGAGAGCTATGACGATAGCAATGGCGGGTTTGAATTACGAAAGATGTTTTGTATACTTAGATGACCTTGTAGTTTTTGGAAACAATTTAACAATTCATAATCAAAATTTAATAAAAGTGTTGCACCGCTTACGAAAAGTTAACTTAAAATTAAATCCACTGAAGTGTGAATTTCTAAAAAAGGAAATATTATATTTAGGACATGTAATATCTTCTGAGGGAATTTCACCAGATCCACAGAAGATTAGTGCGATGCAATTATATCCAACACCAAAAGATTCAAGCGAAACTAAACGTTTTGTAGCATTCGCTAATTACTATAGAAAATTTATTAAGCAGTTTGCTGAAATTGCAGCACCTTTAAACCATTTAAGTAAAAAAGGAGTAGTTTTTCAGTGGACTCCGGAATGCGAAAAAGCATTTCAAACGTTAAGACAAGCATTAATCCAACCCCCTGTTTTAGCCTACCCAGATTTTTCCGAAAGAAATCAATTTATTTTAAAAACGGATGCTTCAAATTTGGCTCTAGGCGCCGTTTTATCAAATGGTGATGATAAACCTATAGCTTTTGCGAGTCGGAAATTGAATAAAGCCGAAATAAATTACTGTACAATAGAAAAGGAGCTGTTAGCCATCTGTTGGGCAGTGAAAAAATTCAGGCCTTACCTTTTTTCTAGAACCTTTTTGATTCAGACAGACCACAGGCCTTTAGTGTATCTTTTTGGAATGGTAAACCCGTCTAGTAGACTTACAAAATTTAGATTAACTTTAGAAGAGTACGATTTTGTTATTGAATATGTTAAAGGCCGCGAAAACGTCGTAGCGGACGCATTATCACGGGTAACAACTAGTTCGGATGATTTGAAAACGCTTTTGTCAGCCAAAGATGAAAATATGAAAGTAATAACAAGATCCCGAAAAAAGGAAATGGAAAAAACCGATAATTCTGAGATTGATTTTAACAATTCTTTAAATGAAAGGCTTGATCACCCTGGAGTTGTAGAATTATTGAAATCACCGATAGAATGTGTCGAATTAAGATTTGTGTGTGCTAATGATTTTAATGAGAAACTTATCAAGGGAACATGTAAAAGAAAAAATAATGATTGCAAAAAGGTTAATACCTTATTTGATAAAAAAGCAAATATTATTTATATAAATCAAGCAACTCTATCAAAGACGGACAGCCTAGGCACATCTTTGAGAGCCTTGAAAGAAATTTGCGAAACTGAAAAAATTCCGGAATTAGTTATAATAAAAAATAAAAGATGCGCATCAATAATAAATGAGTTTTTAAAAGTTCCCAATGATATAAGAAATGCAGGTATAAAAATAACTGTAATTAATAGTTCTCAAAATATTAATAATAAAGAAACACAACAGTTAATTATCAACGACTATCACATGCTCCCAACAGGAGGTCATACCGGTGTTAATCGGATGTACAAAAATATTAAGAAATTGTATTTTTGGCCGGGACTTCGAAAAGATATTGAAGACTTTGTTAAGCGTTGCGATGCTTGTCAAAGACATAAGTATTCTAAAAATACAAAACATCCATTACAAATTACAACTACTGCTACCTCAGCTTTTCAGAAAGTTTTCCTTGACTTGGTTGGTCCCTTAGATCAAGACAAAGAAAATAATCGATACATCCTGACGTTACAGTGTGATTTAACTAAATTTGTCGAGGCATATCCGATACAGAATAAAGAAACTGTAACAGTTGCTAAAGCATTTGTTGAAAATTTTATACTTCGTTTTGGCATACCCGAACAGATCTTGACGGATAAGGGTTCCGAATTTATTTCTTCCACTCTCGAGGAAGCTTGTAAATTCTTAAAAATTCAAAAACTTAACTCTACAGCCTATCATCATGAAACTGTAGGAGCTTTGGAAAATTCACATAAAAATCTCGGCGCCTACTTACGCATATACGCGTCAAATCATGTTAGTGATTGGAGTTCTTGGGTTTCTTTTTGGTGTTTTGCATATAATAACACGGTTCACACAGAAACGCGTTATACCCCTTACGAGTTAGTTTTCGGAAAAGCTAGTAGATTGCCTTCAAACGTGTTAAATGATATAGACCCGATCTATAACTTCGATGATTATCCGAAAGAATTAAAATATCGATTGCAAGTCGCTTGGAATGACGCGAGAAATAATTTGTTGGCATCAAAAATACATCGTAAAGCGAAATACGATACAAAAATAAATATTGTTAATGTTAAAGTAGGAGATAAGGTACTAATTAAAAACATGGGTAGTTCCACAAAATATGATCCTCTGTTCAAAGGTCCTTATGAGGTCATAGAAAATAAAAATAGTAACGTAGTTGTGAAAATTGGAAATAAAGATGTAGAAGTTCATAAAAACAATATTAAGCTTTATAATTCATAATTCTGTTTTAATGTTAAGTAAATCATGTAATATAATTTTGTTGTACTATGTATAGGATATGAAAATGAATTAGATAATTTACAAAACCTGATATGTCTTTGTGTAATTATAAAAAAAAAAAAAAAAAAAATATATATATATATACTATAAATTTTTTTTTTGGTCAGCGAGGGAGGTGTAGTGAATAGACAAAAATATATTTCGTAAAATATATTGTTTTAATTGATAATTGGTCAATACTTAGAAATGCGCGAATTATGTAGTTGAATGAACTACAGGAATTTAGTACACGTCCCTACTGTTGCCAGGTGTTTATTTATTTATTGTAGTGTAAGCATTTTTGGTTAGGTTATAGATTTGTAGACATCAATTTTAATGATTATTAAATAAAGTTATGCTGAACGAATAAGTTGCTTTATTCATTGGAAGTATGTAATTAGAATCAACAGAACCTGAAGATATACTTTGAACATTTTTAAACAAAGTATATCACAAGAGCTTTAATGGAGCGGACAAGTATTGCAGCCTTAAGAGCCAATTTTCTGTGTGAATATATGGAAAACCTTTCAAGTACTCACCCAAAAGAACTTGTATGTTTGGATGAAACATGGATCTATTCAAAAGGAAATAGAAAATATTCTTGGCAAGACAACAGCACTAAAAGTGTACGTAAACCAGATGGTTATAATGGAAAACATTTTATAATTGTTCATGCTGGATTCTACCAAAGGGTTTGTCTCTGAAGCAAGTTTATTATTCTGTTCAAAATCTGAAGAATCTGACTACCATGGAGAAATTAACAATGTAGCTTTTATGAAATAAATGAGTACTCAATTAATTCCCAACTCAGAAGAGCTTTTATTGTTATTGATAATGCTCCATACCATAGTGTCCTTTTAGAAAAGCAACCTTCTACTAATTCGACAAAACATGAGATTGTTACATGGTTGACAACAAACAACATTAAATTTGGTACAAAACCTGAATTGCTACAAACTGCAAATGAATAGATAAGGAAATGTATATAAAATTGATGAGTTACTACGAGAACATGGTTATGAAGTGCCTCTGGGAAGATGCACTGGAACAATGTGATCAACAAATTTGGGAAAAATGTGTTAGACATATTCAATAAATTATAGAAAAGTGGTATGCCCAAGAGCAGAATATAGTTGATATTAGCATTCAACCAATTACCATTGACATAAATACTGGTGATAGTTCTGATTCCGACTATGAGGAGGATTAAATGAAATTTATTGTATATATATTAAACAAGGACAAGAATGTTGGGGAAGCGGCAAATTTGTAAAAATTTACTCTTTTTTACATTATTTTCCAAGCTTTTGGAATATCTTTATTTCCATTTTCAAGGATAGCATTAGAGATTGTATTACAGGTTGTTTTAAATGGTAAATACATTTAACAATTTAATTTCCCCAATATTCCTGTCCTTGTACATTATTATTCGGCAAATATCTACTATAACTATATTTAAATGAGTCTCAAATATATACACTCAGGTGCAGAGAAAACGGGCCACCTATTATTTTTTCAAAATCGGCTTAATTTTGTTATTATTTTGGTTTTTAAATTATATTTTGTATTCTTTATCAACAAAGGACTGCCTTCTAAATACAAAAAGTTGGAATACATGTGTATTTTCTCGTTTTACATAAAAAAAGAACATTTTGGAAAATTCAAATTCAAAAATTCTATATTTCATTCATGCAATTCGAAAGGAGCTTATGTGTTTTCAATTGCTGGGCGGTTTCTAGGCAATTTTTTGTCATTGTTAATATTGTCAATATCAACGTTGACAATTTTAAAGTCTTAATTATGGTTTTAAGTGCTGAAGATTGTGCTAAGGCAGTAGCTCTCGTGGAAGATGGTCGAAGCCAAATATTAATTTTTTATTTTCAAAACCCAGAGATATTTATTTTCCATTGTTGAGCCGTATGGGTGGGACGGCCCAATAGTAATGGTTGCAGCCACAACCAAAAAAAGGCAATTCTGATTTGCAAAGTTTCAACACAGGAAATTGTTATTAATACTAACTCTTGACACTCTTGTGCAAGTAAATTCGCAGAACAACCCCATAAAACTATGGAATTCTAACAGTTTTTCCAAACTAAAGGTTTAGGTAGCACATTGCTAAATGGCTGTAAAATATTCACAAATATCTATCACACCAACTTCGATAATAAATAACGCACACCGTAATTTTAGCCACATCTCAATTAAACGATTGAACTACGACCTACGTCTTATTTAATGTATTGATGTATTGCGTTTGTATATTAATGATGACGCATGGGAAAAGATCCACCGAACCAACTTTACAAGGTTATCTGGTATTGCATGTATTTGTAACTTTGAATTTTGACTATTATTATCATACTGACTCGTTTATAGAACTTAATGTGTACGGAAAAATGTTCATTTTGTTATGTGTTGTTTGTTTTGTTGTGATAGTTTCTACTGTTTACTTACTTTTAAAGAGACACGAAAATAATAAATATTTAAAGGATATTCCTGGGCCCAAGCCAAATTTATATTTGGGAAATCTTGATAAAGTCATATTCGTACCAAAAGAAAGTAAGTTTTGTTTATTAATATGGTCTCTTTATGTTATTCAGTACATATTTATGGAAGCGTATATCCAACAACTTTGTCAAATCAGAGATCGTTATATAAAAAGTTGACAGCATTTTATAGTGAGCGTATTCTATTATTTATAGACCTAGTTCTTAACGTTACTTTTGACACTTTTGACATTAGGTGCTTACTATGCTTTTTCTACGCTTGTTATTAAACAAATAAGGTGACAATTTTTTGATAGATGCTTCCAAAAGTAGAATTAACCGACTGGATTGTTGTAAAACGTTGAAAATGTAGTTGATTATATATTATTTTAACTCTGCTTTAGAATACTTGGATATATTTTTCGAACTGATCAACAAATATGGTCGGCTGATCAAATTTTTTGCCGGTCCAAATAAGTTAATTATTCTCTCAGCTGATGCAGCTTTTAATGAATACCTTATGACGTCCACAAAAATCATCGACAAATCAGAATTTTATGGATTTCTACATGCTTGGTTGGGTACGGGACTGTTAACCAGTACAGGTAAAAATAAAAAAATAATTTGAAATTTTCAATTTCCAATAGTTGGATCTTCTCTTTCTTTCGGCTTCACCTATTTCTTCCAATATTACATTGGGACTGATTCCGCAAAAGGGTTCTGGCCCCCAGAAAGGTGTTTTAGTCCCCCTCTTTGCTAGTTCATCTGCTATTTCATTGCATTCTATTCCAGTGTGTCCTGGAATCCATAGTAAGGTAACCATATTGTTCTCGCCTAGTTCAGTGAGTTTGTCTTGGCATTCCCATAACATTTTGGAACTGATTACACAAGAGCTCAGTACCCTAATGGCTCCTTGACTATCTGCCATTATGATAATCTTTTGTCCTCTGTATCCTTTATCAATATTGTACTGGACGCACTTTCTTATTGCCAAAAGGAGGTATAGATGCCTAAAGATGAGATCATGTCCCCAGATCAGATCTGGGACTGCCTACAAAAACTATTAGGAAAGGAAAAGGCAGACACCCTAGCAAAGCTTGGAGATAGAGACTTGTAGAAGTAGGCTTTCAAAGAAAGATTTCTCCAACGAGAACCTGAAGCACAACAAGCCTGATGACTAAGGTGCTTTTTTCTCGCAAAACTGTTCGAAAACAGTTTAATCTTGATTTATTTCCAATGAATAGTTAAATAATTATGGAAGAAAAAAATACGAATTCCTAGTTTTAGTGGCCTACATTAAGTTTACGATGGTAAGGCGCAAAATAAATATTTTTTCAATTACATACGTTTTATTTAAATCATGTAAACTATCACGAACTTGTCGTGTTGGTTATCTTAGTTTAGTAATCCTTGAAACTATTCATAACTTTGTTGTTTACAATGAACTTTGATTTACAAAAATTTTTAATCATAATGTTTGCTCGACATACAGTGTGTTCACTAAAATGACAATTATTTACAGAAAGCTGTAATTAGGTAAATGAAAATATTTATTTTCTTCCCATCCGTGGACACAGTGAATGAGGCAAAATGTGGCGACCATGATTTTTTCAAAATAAAATTTTCACAGGTCAAAAATGGAAAAATCGCAGACGTATCTTAACTCCCACTTTTCATTTTTCCATCTTAGAAAATTATGTGGAAGTGTTCGAGAGTGTGGGTAATACTTTTATAGAAAAGTTGGAGAAATATATTCACGAAAGCAGCGTCGACATATTTCCTTTGGTGACATTATGCACGCTAGATGTAATTTGTGGTAAGTTTTTTTTGAAAGATTCATTTTTCACCTAGTAGATAATGGCCGAGTTCATCACTACGTAGTGAACATCAATTTCTTGATTTTAGTGAATAATGTTGACTTGAAACGTACAGGTTGACCCAGAGCTTATACTCTTGGATTTATTAATTAATACTATACCAGTGAATAATGGCAATTATTGCTTGTTTAGTGTGAATATTTTATTCTAGAAACCGCTATGGGTACCAAGCTAAACGCGCTAAATAATGAAAGCACGGATTACATCGCTAGCGTTAAAACTATGTGCGCCATATTCATAGAAAGAGTAAAATCCCCTTTGCACCCACTTTTATATTTTTTGACTCCCAACTATTATAGAGAAAAAAAGGCTTTAAAAATCCTTCATAGTTACACAGACAAAATAGTTAACCAAAAAATACAAGAAATGTCGATGATTGATGAAACGACATCTGTAGAAACATCGGAGAAAAAGAAGAGATTGGCTTTCTTGGATCTTTTATTAAAAATTACGGTGGATGGAGAATCATTATCAAAAACTGATATTAGGGAAGAAGTTGACACTTTTATGTTCGAGGTATTTATTTTATTATTTTTTAAAAATTAATATTTTTAAGGCAAACTATAAGGAAATATCTATTTTCAGGGACACGATACTACAGCGACAGCTATAAGTTTTGCCTTATATTCCTTGTCCACGAATCCAGAAGTTCAGGTACTTATGTGATTTATTTTACTATTTTTATAATGTCCCAAGTAGACTGACGCTTATCCAATGTGAGACTTGGTAGGGGAAGGATGTACTGTAAAATGAACTGCTCATTAGAAAAACATGCCTCAGAATTTTTGGCGGAAATTTATGCCCGTATAGCATCAAACATTCACAAGGTGGCACTAAAGCAGGATCATTCTGGAAATGAACAAATTTGAAAAGGACCAGAACCAATCCTGGGTAAAAGAAAGCAGATACAAATATCCAGAAATGACAATGGATTTGGCTGAGAATCATTGCAAATCGTAATGAGAAAAATTGAGCATATATTATGTCAAATTATTGTTATTTTTCCAATAACCAACTGTGTTTCGAGCAACTGTTTTCATTTTCTTTTTAACTTATTTAGAAGATATGTCACACTATTTATTTTATATAGGAAAAAGCATACCAAGAGCAAAAGAATCTTTTCAAAACTGAGTTGAAAAGTGTAAAGCCAACCATGTCACAATTGCAGGAAATGAAATATTTGGAAAAAGTCATCAAGGAAACGTTAAGGTTATATCCATCAGTACCTTCTTTAGCAAGAAAAACACCTTCAGAAGAGATTACTTGGAGTAAAGTATTTCATTTTTTTTAAGAAGATTAAATAGAATAATTTGCAATAATTTAAATGAACAGTTTATTTCAATACAACATTTTTTTAAATTAAAATCATACGAACAATAATTAATAAGAACAATATAACTCTTAAGCTAACAACATGTCAAACTGACATGGAATTTCTTCCATTTTTTTCCGGAAAAACTGCTGACAGCTAAGTTGACAGCTGCTAAGTAATTTTTCCCCCGATTGGTCAAAATTAATAGGAAGGAAATAATTAATATAAAATATCACTTAAAAAGGTGACCAATTCATCTAAAATTGTAATTGAGATTAATATCACCTCCATAACAAACTTAGTCATGATTGTTTTTTTTAGATGGACATACTTTTCCTAAAAATATGGAAATTTTAGTGTCCATTTTTGCGACACATAGAGATCCAAAATATTTTCCAGATCCTCTAAAATTTAATCCTGACAGATTTAACGAGGAGAGTAGAATCAACACATTTGTTTATACTCCATTTAGTGCAGGACCTCGTAATTGTATTGGTAAGTATAAAAGTTTCTACCTGGAGATGTATACTAGCAGTTTTTCACGAAAAAATTCAAATATATAAAAAAATATCAGCATAAGGAACCGTTTTGTTAATGGCTTTGATCTCTGGACAATACCAATATAATTATAAAACTCAGCTTTAATTGAAACTTTAGAAAACTTTCACTCTTCTTTTTGTAATGTAATTATATTTTCAGGTCAAAAATTTGCTATGCTGGAGATGAAGAGCATCATTTCAAAAGTTTTGAGAAATTACCAGCTACTACCATCAAATCCGTATCATGAAATCAAGTTAATTCCTAACGTAGTCTTAACATCAGCTAATGGTATTTGTATAGCTTTTCAGAAACGTATAGATACATAGTTTTATTCGAAATGTGTATTAATTTGTTTTAATTAAAAGCCCAGAGTATATTATTGGTCTTCTGCCTTTTGATTCAAGTCGTTTTCTTAATATTAATATAATAATATTAATATAATAGCATTGTTAGAAATCATATAGCTCTCAATTTGTTTCATCTACCTCTATTGTCTACTAAATCGCTCCAACTTCTTTCATAAAGGATCTTTGGACTAGTTCATACTCACTAAAAATATCTATATACCAAAAAAGGTATATCTGAATCCACATAATGAATGAACGTATCACTGAAAACGGTACATTTTCTCAATAAATTTTAAAATGAGATCTACTTACTCGAAACTTTATATTATACGTATTGAAAAAGAAGTAGGAAAAGATCAACGATGCATCTTGATCTCAAGTTCACAGAATAGTTTCAACGTGCGATTTATTACCGTCTTTTTCAACACGACTTTCATAAATCTTTTCAAAGTTTATCACAGTCGACGGAATTTTTAGAGTTCGTTGGAATTAAATTAGTAAGCCCATCACACGCGGCGTATATTGATCGGCGCATTAAGTATTCGACGTGGAACAAGAGAATTGATTACATTCTTTATCTTAAATGTTCGATTATGGAATAAAATCCTAAGGGGAAGACATGTCGTCTTCACATTCAAACCCTTTGAGTAACTGTCGTTTCTTATCCATCTCGACGAAGCATGGTGTTTAATTTAAGCCTGAAGGGATGAATTTTTACGGTATTGTAACGGAAAAAATTGAGGTGGACAGTTAAGCCTGAAGGGATGAATTTTTACGGTATGGTAACGGAAAAAATTGAGGTGGACAGCATTTTTTTGAAATGAAGATTATTCTTGAAACAATGGGATTGAGCAATTGTCGAAGTCACTGGGTCCTGAAATTTGTAGTCCAGTCACTTCCCTGGCTAAAGAATCTAACCTTCACTCCTGTCGTACCCTTTAATCTACCTCAGGAAGGTTAGCTGAAGCTTGAAGGCACTCTAATACTAGCCATGATTGAATACTGTTACAAAATAAATTCAAACAACGCATTTCGAACAAATTGTAAATCCAATTTGTGTTCCAGTTAAAGCTTTCCTTATATTTTAATAGCTATTATTGTTAAATACAATAAGCCAAATCTTTCTTTATCTTTTTATATGTTTTAATGACTGCGAATTAATTTAAAAATGTTTTGGTATCTTGCGAGATCTTTGGTGGGTACTGTAAATGTACCTGTACTTTACGTAACATGAATGTATAAAAATGTAAAGTCATAGCCTTGTTGATTTTTCTTGAGTCACTATATAAGTTTTAACCGCAAAATATCTTATCGATACATGTAAAAAATGCAAGTCATTTTCTAAATTATTATTAGTTTTTGCTGTTTTCGTAATAAACTGGATTGAAAGTATTTAATTTAAAGCAATCAATTTAATCGGAGAGGAAAGGAAGAGAGTTTCCTTTAAATGCGTATTGGCACTAATCTATTTGTCAGTTTCATGAACAATTTTGACAGGTGACAGAAGAAACATGGTGACTGCTGCGAATGAAAACCAATTCTTGCGTCAAACAGCCCTCGTATCACATAAGTAATAAGCTTAATGCCATTTTATTTGGAAAATTATTTTCCACAAACAGTTTGTCCCACTAAAAAGGAATTCGGATTTATAAAAATAAAATCCCACATCAATTTAATGAAAAAAAAAAAAGAAAGAAACGATTTGACATGCTGAACGACATTTACCACAGCGGCCTCAAAACCTAAGTTGCCAAAAAAGATTCTCACAAGTTCTCGCTGGAAATTTATCTAGCAAAGACAAAATCGAAGAAAAGGTTCGAATTTATAAAAGCGGAAAGAATGAAAACAAATAAAACCAAGTGAAATCAAATATAATTCCGGCAGGTTTCTGCTCGCCGACTGGTAGTATAAAGTCAAATCACTCTGACAAAATTGAGGTTCAAGGAAAACACAGGGCAGCAATACATCTCACTGCAAAAAGGTCTGCGTCATGGAAAATTCTAACAGACCGGAATAGAAATTTGTTTTCCGGTTGATTTTCCAGCCAACTTCCATAAATTGAAATTGTCATAGATTATAATTTTTTCGATATCGACAAATATTGTTTTTCAATAAATCTATTCACCTCTCAAAATTCTGAAAGCATCACTTTTATGGAAAAATTGAAAAAAAATATGTAGTCGTTACAGCTTTAACCCCTTCCCATTATGGAATAATTTCCTGCTCGGTGGATATGTATATGTTGCCGAATCTTGGAATGGCCACATAGGAGTCCCCCTAGCCTTTTCTTCTTGTTAATATTTGAAAACCAATATTTACGCCATCCACCCAGCCTTTGTTAATGATTTATGTCAGCGAATTATCCAAGATTGCCGGAAAATAACCCCAGAAATGTTACACAATGTTCGAAACTCATTTGACGGTCGATTGTTACATTGTATGGAAACCAATGGAAATCAATTTAAGCACCCTATAAAATAATTTAGTATTGTTTTGCTGATTCGTCACGAATTAAATTGTTACTATTGGTAAATTGGAGTTATCCCAACTGATTGAGTTTCCACGTTTAGTTTGGTAAACTTATTTGAAGCTATGAGAGGAATGTGGCTGAAAATATTCGATACTGACACGTATAACTTTAAAAAAGTGCTCAGTATGCAGTAGTAATGCCGTTAAAGCACTGAGCTACTGTGTAATCAGTTTCAAAATGGTGTGGGACAAACTCAATGAACTTGGCGAAAACAATATAGTTACCTCACTATATGGATTCCAGGACTCACTGGAATAGAAGGAAATGAAATAGCGGATGAACTAGCAAAGAGGGGGACTAAAATACCTTTCTGGGGGCATGAACCCTTATGCGGAATCAGCCCCAATGTAATATTGGAAGAAGTAGGTGAAGCCGAAAGAAAGAGAAGATCTGACCATTGGAAAGATCTAGTAGGGCTTAGACAATCAAATATTATTCTGGGTGACTACAACCTGTTAAGATCATAAGTCAAAGTAAAACTGAGCTAAGAGTTTTAACAGGGATCCTAACAGGACATTGTTGCCTGAATGGACACTTGAAAAAGCTTAAAATAGTGGAGGAAAAAGAATGCAGATATTGTGGCATGGAAGAAGAAACCTCCATCCACATACTTTCCAAATGGACAGCACTCCAGAATCCTAGAGCACAGTACCTGGGAGATTATACTGCATAGAAGAGGAACTTTTACCTAAGCTGAAGCCTGCAGATATCCTGAAATTCCTCCGGAAAATAGGACTAAAGGAGCTACTAATTTCAGAGACTCTCCTCAGAAACTAAGTAGAAGCATTGTCTAATATACTTTTTATTAGACAATGGTAGAAGTAAGGGAGCACAATAGATCTTTCAGGTCTCAGTGAATGTTACACCAAAAATACATACATACATGCAGTAGTAATTATTTGATTATATTGTAACGTTTATTCTAATTCATATTTACAGATTTAAATGTACTGTCCTTAATTTACTAATTTATATTATACACTAAACTATACACTAATTTATATGAACGTCACTAAATAAACCCTTTATCAATCGCTTTCCATCAGTATAAACACTAACTGTCCATCTATGTGACTATATCTCAACTAGCTGATGACTGCTTGGCTGTGCGATGCGATGCTTATGTATTTATATCGCGTAAGTAGATTTCTAGAAAGCTCTCGTCGTTGCTGTCGGAGGCGCTATACAGACTAGATCTCTCTAGTGATGAGTGTCTGGAATGTTCTCGGCTAGTAGCGGGGGAAAGGGATGGCAGTCTCGATCATTCTCGATTAATGAGCTCAAACAGTCATAGTTGTCTCATACGGGAATTTCGCTGGGGCACTCGCGTAACAATATTCTAGCATTATACAATGTGTTATTTATAAAATGTGTGAATGGCCGGCCACAAAGTGTCTAGTCTGAAAGCGCTTTCAATGTTTAATTGTGTGATTCAAGAAATAAAAATTTATAGTTCAAATACATGTGTATCTAAAATTTATCAGAATCGTTGAAAACTAGTCCACTTTGTATAGAAAAATTCAATTCGAATGATTCACGTAAAACAATACTGCTTTTAAGCCGAAATGTTCAAAATGTAATTAGTCTGAACATTTTACATCCAAATAATGTTTATTCATATATATATATTGTTTATAATTTCTCTTTGCATGAACTAACTCATGTTATATTATTAATTACCATTTTACCAACAACAATAATAGTAGGAACGTACTGAATATAATACCTAGTGTTATGTAATATTATGAAAGTGCATTCATTAAACATGTTTGTTTTTAAAACGGTATAATCGCTACATACAACATAATACATTTGATTTGTTCTTCCAAGTTTTATTAATCGATCTTGGTCGAAGCAGTGGCAGCCAATAGGTAATAAGAAGAAGATATTATGATGGTTAATTATATGACGTTTGTTGGAAAATTGTTTTGGAGAATGGAAAATTATGTTTGTCAGTCAATTAATTTATTACTAACAGCTGAAGAACTTCTAGTGACTTTTTAAAGTGTTTTCTCTGAGTCTGTTCTTAACAGATCCTTGTAGAAAGGTTAAGGGTTCAGGATGTATATCCCTTTTTGCAAGCTCGTTAGCTTTTCCATCGTCCTTGATACCCTGGTTACCTGGTATTCGGATATTTGATGCAATCCATCATTAATTTCTGGTCGAGATTGCCTTAAGTATAACTTTCACCTGTTCTTTTTGTTTACTGAATAAGTCCGCAGTAAGAGATTGTTTTTTTAAAAATTTGATTATTTTATTGCCATCAAAAGCGATTAACCTGGGTGGGGCAATGTGTAAATTTGTTAGAAAATTATAGTTTATCAGTTTTTTGAAGGATTCGAAAGTGTGCAGAGTCCCAGGATAAAGATTTTCTAAATTGGAAAATGTTGCACAGTGTGACTATATATTAGCATAAAAATTTATATCTACCGCTAAAAAAATTTATTAAAAATTAATTAGAATTTCTATTATAAATATTATTCGCCGCCGCCTATGTCTAATCGATGCTGGGCGATGTTTCTCACTTTCATTAAAAAAACTAAACTGAATATAATGAGAATAATGATTTTGGAGAAAGAGATAATTGAAATTTTGATGACGTTGGAGTAGGATGCGAGAATAGAATAGATATCATATATATGATATCACAAAAAAAGAAATTTTGTTGACTAAACTTTCGAAAGGTAGGTATGAAAGTTTGAGCTCGTGTAAGGAAAATTTATTCAGTTGATCTGGTGCTTTTCAATTAATTTTAACAGGAAGATTCTGTATCTGTAAAGTAGGGAGGGTGAGTGTAAGCTCACAGCACTTATGCCACATGTGACCCACTATACATCCTCCCGAGGAGTTGTCCATCCTGTCCTTCTCAGGAAGGTGGACAGGTCACTAGGAGACATCTCCTATATATCGGCAGGTGCAGGCCAAGACTAACCGAACACACACTCTCTTATTTACGATAACTCCGGATACTCGCATAGGACATGCCTGACAGTTTCATCTTCCTGTTCAAACATCCTGCATAGAGGTGTGTCCACTAGCCCTATAGTATGGAGGTGTTTCCTTAGTTGACAGTGGCCAGTCAGAGATCCCATTGTTAAACGTAGGATTTTCCTGGTCATCACTAAATGTTTCTTCGGCGCCAGCTTCCCAGGGTCGCCCAGGGTGATCCTGGCAAGACTGCATCCTTTAATTCGATCCCATTGAGCATGGGTTCAACGTTTGGCTAGTTCCGCAATTGTCGAAGTCGTCAGGCCATAAAGGAGTCACAGGGTTAATAGGAAGAATAGGGGATATATTCTCCGATTCTGCCTTTCCAATTTTTGCTGTTTTTTCTTTATAACTACTCAACTATTTTGTCATTTTCTATGACGTTTTCAATTAATATCCGTTTTGAGATTTAGCTTTGTGGAATAGAAACCTCCAAAACAACGTCAAACACACGTTTCAATCTAATTTACTTCCCATTAATTATGTGAAAAAAGCTTTTTTCACTAAAAAAAACGTTCATCATGTATTTGTCAAGAGAGAAATGTCGAACAAAATGATGATATACAAATCAGATCATCAAAATCGCTGTCGCCAATCACTTCAATACCCTACACATTTCAGTTGATTGTCTGTAGATCAGAAAATAAGTGTTCATTAATCAGATGTCGCTCGATGTTTTATCTCCGTTACTTTTTTTTTCCTGATGAATGGAAGAAGAGAAGTGTTATTGGAAAATAGCGATAATTTGTCTTTCTCGTGTTTAACATCATCAGTACGTTGAGTTTCATTTTCGTGCCTTCAATTAAAAAAAAAACAGAATCGAGTAACGATGTAATGCCAGGCTTTTGTTGGGTGATTTTAATAATACACTTCCATTTATAACAATTTAACATGAAACAATACAATCATTTTGCTAGTATTAGCTCTACTACACTATGAAATTTTATTCCAAGCACAAGTCGTAATCCCAGGTAATTTTCATTCAATTTTATAGAAGCTTTATTCCATAATGCCACCGAATTATTATCAAACAGAAAAATTGTTTTCCAAATACTGTCTGTTGCAGGATTACTGTTTTCATAGAACTGAATGAAACATTATAATTGGATGAATGAATGATTCATCTACTTCTACTTCTGCAAAACAGTTCAGGTCATACAAAGGGAGAAGTCGCTGCTTATTTGCAACAGTCGGGTTTTGGATTGAATTCATAATACCATAATACCAGAGAGGTAGACGGTATCAGTCTCTGACAAGAAAATAGTTTAATCAAAAAACGAGATCAAATTAAACGTAAATTGATAGTGAATTTTGATGAAGAATATTCCGAAATAAATTGGGTCAATTGGGAATCCAACAAAAAGAGTAGTCTCTAAGAAAATTGTGCTAAGCTTAGCAAAATGCATCAGTAAACGTTTCAAACTTGCCATAGCTTTGTACTTTCGATAAATTCTTGTGACGGGCCATAAATGGAGACACATTGAGTGTAGTTGTTGCGGCAAATATTTTTATAGTAGAAAAGTCCAATTATCAACACTCATTGTGAAATCATCTCCATATATTATGTCGTATTCTGTTTTATAACCACAACCACTAATTCAAAAATAATTGTCAAACATAATATATCCAAATATTTTCCAAATAAAACCATATTTAAGCCTCATCCCTAAATATTCTATAACTTAAATCTATTTACATTCGAGCAAACAAATTTATCTCTTTTTGTTAGAAAACGAGAGTTGTTTTGTTATTGAACAGTAATTATTTATTTAGTATTGAATACCCGAATTCATATTACTTTTCATAAACGATTTATTGAGAGCTTTTTAATGAGCCATCATTTATATATTTACCTGACTATCAATATCAGATGTGCTTCAGTTTTATTTTGTTGTTGACTCAGTTTGTTTGTTAATTCAGTTAAATATGAGATTCTATCAAGAAAGTAAGTTTAGGAGTTACAAAATTAAAGGAAGAAACTATCTTAAAATCAATCATACTCATTATACAAAAAAAGAAAGAGAAATAGCTGCTAATGTCGTGATGGTTGAAGAAAATAGTTCAAATTTTCGAAAACTGAGTGGAATACAACTTGGGGTAGTACACGTTTCAAGGCGACATTGCTTCAACCAATGTAGAAGCAAAAGAGTGAGTTTAGAAAGTGATATTGAAGAAATTTCTAAGCTACTAGGAAATCTTAACACCAACAATGGTAATAGAAGAAAATCTTATGATTGTAGTGATATTTCTTCAAAAAGTATATCTTCGAAAAAGGTTATTCCTTTGAAACAAAGTTGTCAGCACGTATCACGACGCAAGCACCTGTTTCCGAAGAAATCAAAAAATTATGAAGCGAAACAAGATAATCTGGGAGATGTTATTGCAAGAGTGATGGCAGCAAGAAAACTTAGATTGCAAGAAAGTGTTCATCAAAGAAATATGTCTTCTTATGGTGAGAGTGAATCTAAAAATAAAAATTTGAGGAATTCTAATTAAAATAAGTTATAAAATCGTAAAAATAATTTATTCAATAATTTGTTTAAGCAGAATAAACATTTAAAACAGAAACAATGTAATATTCATGTCTAAAGACAAACACATGAAACTTTCAATACCCATACCTAGGAAGTTGTATTTCAAATACTTCCTCCAACATAATAATTCATGTATAAACATGGTATTTATGAATAATATTCTAATTATTCACGATAACCGAGCAGATGGTGCTGATTTAAATTCCATTAAAACTTTTTAAAATAAAATGGTTACTTCATACATTCTTTGCATTAGATAGTCTACATTATAATATAGCATAACGTGAAAGGTGATTTTAATATAATGTTAATTCTTTTCAATTTCATTAAATAGATCATCTAAAATGTTTTGTAGATAATAAATGATTCTAGCTTTTAGTTAAAAATATGTTGTGTCTAATTGTAAAACTATCTCTCTTAACAATATTTCCATATTAATAATAAATACATAAAGTCTTCGAGAACTAAGTGTTTATTACTTAATTCTTCCTGAATACTTGAACAAAAAAGGATTAACTATCCTTAACAACCCTTTAGATATTGTTAAAAGATTTGTAGATCAGTTTTCATCTGTTATTCAGACTAATTTCAACTTGACTTACAACCTTAGTACAAGCTCTTATTGATACCAACAAATATTGAAGAAGTGATGGTGATAATTAGGAATTTGCAAATAATTACCTACTCAAGTGGGGTGGATGGCATTCTGGCAACTGTAATTAGATATGTAACAGAAGAAGTTGTGAGGCCTCTGATAGATCTTATAACTAGTCACTTCCTAGATAAAGTGCTGAAGATATATACCTTTCTGGGGGACTGAACCCTTTTGCGAAATCAGTCTCAATGTAATATTGAAAGAAATAGGTGAAGCCGAAAGAAAGAGAAGATCTGATCATTGGAAAGATCTAGTAGGGCTTAGACAATCAAAGATTCTTCTAGGTGACCACAACCTGTTGAGACCAAATGAATGCATAAGTCAAAGTAAAACTATGATAAGATGTATAGAAGAGGAACACTTGCCTAAGTTGAAGCCTGCAGATATCCTAAAATTCCTCCGGGAAATAGGACTAAAGGAGCTACTAGTTTCAGAGACTCTCCTCAGAAACTAAGTAGAAGTAAGGGGGCACAATAAATCTTTCAGGTCTCAGTGAATGTTACCCCAAAAATTAATACATACAAAGTGCTTAAGAGACCTATGTACAATTTTTAGAATTTTTAAAATCACACAAGCTACTGGCTTCATGTCAATATGGCTTTCTGTCTACAGAATCAATTGAAAGAGCTAAATTTCAATTTTTCGTCTCGCAAATGTTGTTAATGAAATTTTTATGAACATTTAAAACAAAAAAACGTCTTTATCCAGTTTTTTGTTGATTTCAGATACAGATACAGCTGCAAAATAGGTCGGTAGGTGCACAAAACCGGGGGTGTTCCTCTCCTCTATTAAATATGAATACTCCAAACTATTTATTCCTGTTTTAAGAAACTACATTTTCTTTGAAATCTATCACAACTTATCTGTTTAAATTTTTATCTGTAATAGTTATCACGTTACGTTACACAGGTTCGGCGTGTACCGATTAAAGAAACCAACACAATAATTTGCTTTACTAAAAACATTTTAGTCAACATTCAAAAGTGACCGGAACTTTTAGAAAGCCTTTCACTGATTTCATATCAGTCACGCCCGAGAAAAAGGTATAAGAGTCGATCGCGGAACAATCGTATCATCAGTCTTAGATTTTCATCGTAAATTAATTCGTTATGAAATCAGTCACAGTAAGTGGAAAATATTTTTTTTTTACTTAGTGGTAAAAAGAGTGTAATACGATTTTTATCGGTTGTGATTTTTTTGTAGCAATTTGTAGTGGTGTTTATTTACAATGGAATAGGGGTGTATGATGTTTACGGGTGGTGTTTACAGGGTTCTTGTTACACAATTTTGTCATTTTGCAATTTTTAAAAATTAATAAAATTTATTTTCGTAAGAATAATTTGAAGAAATAAACAAAATAACTCCAAGCTTCAACTATTGTGAAATATTTTTTTAAATTTAATTATTATTATTCAAAAATTTCAAAAATAATTATTCAAAAACTTCAAATTGTAAAAATTTAATCAACTGAAAGTATTAGAATTCAATAAAACTTGATTCAATTTTGAAAATATATGAAAAATTAGGAGATTATATGGTAGAGTCAGGCTTTGCTAGGGTGTCTGCCGTTCCATTGCCTAAACTACCCTTGCACCGAGCACCACTTATGAGTTTATACTCTATCATGGTTTGCCAGGGTTCAGAGATCATTATACCTATATCTGATCTTGTAGACTTAAGTTACAGTCACGTGGGTATTACATCTCATAAATTTCTTTAAATGCTTATACGTTACAATGAAAAGCCCTCATACAGTACATTGTACACTACTGTTTGAAGCTGCAGTGGCTTCAGCTAAAGCTGTTCGGCGAGTAGTAGAGGAATCATGTATTCCTAAAAAGAAACACTGCCTTTTCTGCTTTCATTGACAAGCACTTATATTATAGATGGGAAATCTTCTAGCTATGATTGAATCTGTTTTACTATGACAGTTTTTATGTCTGGGTATAGGTCTACATTTCGTATCCATCTAAGACTTTATTTAATAATTTAATTTTTAATTTTTTCTAATGTTTACCTTCAAATTTCTGAGTCTCTCTCTCTCTCCAGCAGCTTAAAAATAAGGCCCATTGCTAGTTCAGTCCTTAAGAGCTAAATTTTTGAACGAAAACCACCCTCTAAGTGAGGTTTTTTAATTTTTAAAAAACCTTAAAGGCAGAACAGACTGACGTTTATTGTTACAATTTTTTCGGAGTCGTCTAGTTCCTCGCACATTAACAGGTAGGTACAAAATTTGTGTTCAGTTCCTCGCAGCATACGAAGGGTAAGGGATTAGGTATCAGGTAGCAAGGTCCACAATGACAGTGCGAGGGATTTTGATTAGGTAATATTTACATATTGCTAGTAAATGTTTCAATATGAAATTATATTTTTGTCAAATAATAACAATAAAATACAAAATAAAAAAGAAACAAACAGAACAAATACATATGAAATAAACAAACAGAAACACACCGCAGCAGAAGAAATACCGCTAGTAAATATTAAATATGAACAAATATAAGTAAAATAAAAAACAGAAACACAACATTAAATCAATGATTTTCGTTAGGTTAGGTTAGGTTAGGTTAGGTTAGGTTAGGTTAGGTTAGGTTAGAAATTGAAACTGAAGAAATTGAAACTGAAGACAAATTATTATAAACAGGTGCATTATTGTGCTACCCTACAAACAATAGTGTGAGGAACTGCAGACCTGTCTTAATCCTACCCTCCGTTCGAAAAGGGATTAACGCAGGTAGATGCGAGGAACTGCATCACGTCCAATTTTTTGTATTAGTTGGATGGGATTAAATCTTTGGGGGATTCACTAATTCCCCCTAATTTAAATTTTCTTCTGGGTCTACCGTGTAGTAGAAAACGTTCGGAAAATCTCAATCGTGTTTATATAATGCTACACATTCAACAGATGTTTTCAATGCATGTATTATTGATAAAAAAAACTATTATGAATCCATTATCCACCTGATTTGTATGTTTTATATGATCGTTTGAAGTTGGCTTAGTTTTTACTTCTTTTTTTACAATAATTCCAATTTCTAAATTTCATATTCAATTATGTTATATATATTCACATTCATCAAGTTACACAATGTTACACATTCAATTAAGAAATGATATGTGAAAGTAAACCTAAATCATCCAAATAATGAATTTTTTAATGGAATCTGCTCCGAAACGACTTTCTCTTTCACTTAAAAACGACAAAATGTGTAACTGGAGTTGATTTTTTTGAATAGCGGTTTTTAATAGTCTATGAACAAAATGGTCTATCCACAAAAATTGTGTTTTCAATCATTATCAAACAAAGTATTATGCTTTGTTTCAAAAGAATACCTCGACATCCTGTAATGAAGATGAATAGAACGGAAAACAACACAATATTATGAAACAATATATTGAAATGAAAAAGGCAATAGTTGAGAGGAATAAGAATTGAATGTATAAAAGCGCTGAGATTTTGAGAGATTTTGAGAGAGAGGACTGATTACTAAATTTCCTGAGTGTATGCTACGCTCAGTTGAAATAATATAAATACAATTCTTTAGGATAATTTGATTGTCAAATATTATAATAACTTCAATATAATTCATTGTTGCCGGCTACTAGTGTCTAAGAAAAACCGCGCGGCTAAAAATACATTGATATAAATAGACGCATTCACACGAGACATAAAAAATTAATACATAGTGATTAATGTATTTTTAGCCACGCGATTCTTTTCAGACACTAGTAGCAGGCCACAAAGCGCTCTTAAACCGACATAGAACGGTCAATTCTGAATAGTACACAGTAATGAATAGGAATAAATCACCATGAAATAATCAGTTCTCGCAAACAACTTCCTATTTTATCGGCCAATAAAACGCCAAATTATCCCATGCGCCTCGTTTGGCACCAGCAAACGTATGGTAAAAATTTAATTTCGACCAAATTCCACAAAGTGAAAATAGATACTTCACAAATAATCAAATATTTTCACCTTTGGACTATTTAATAGCCATTTTTCTCTAAATTTGTTGAAAACCCTGGATATTAAACACAAATTTTATTTTTTTTCGCGTGAAGAGTTTGACGTTTGACCGAACTGGAAATGTATGCAAACGGAATAAAGGCAATTAAGTCTATAGAACTGCTATTTTTCTATTTATAAATAATAATCGTTCTGTAAAATGTATAAAATGGAATATTGTTATGTCCGCAATCTGTTTATTCGGTGGAAAATTATTATACACAAGGATTATTGTCGGAAGAATGCTCGATAACTGTATCTGTGTTCTAAAATAAATTATCTAATGGAAGGTATCTTTTGATGGTCTTAATTTATAATCCGGAGCTTCAAACGTAATAAATTCTTAGATGGTATTAACTGTACTTTCCACTTGAAGAATTTTTTTGTATATTTTAACTAACGACATGTAAAAAAAACAGATATTTGTTAAAAAAACTGAATAATCAAATTGGTATTTAGAAAGTACCAAGAAAGTGTGAAGAAATTAATTATGTTCTTTGTCATATTTATTCACTTAAAATTGTTGATTTGATTCAATGGTTCCAACCAAAATATCACTAAATATTTGTCATATTTCATTAATATTTAAATAGTATTTTGTGTCACAAAAGAGATACGATCTGGATGGATTTCATGAAATAAAGGCTCTTTTTAAATACCGCAGCATACCAATAATTATTAAACTTTCAATTTCAAAAATTTTTAGGTTTAGTTTACTACGAAAGTGGATAGATCCGATATTGAAATACAAACTACGTTTCTGTCCACCCGGTACAAATTTGAATCAATTTGTGATACATTTTTGTCACAAGTGAAGAAAATGAGAGTCGGCTAAAGCGGTTTCTGCATGTGTAACAAACAACTGTTTTTCGCCTGATGGTTTATTCGGTAGACAAAAATAGTTGTGTGTCACACGTGTAGGAAACTCTTTAGCAGCCCTTAACTATCCGCTGTCCTCGCTTGGCTTCGTTCGTGACTACAAACAATAAGCTCCACTCCACAGTAAATTTTGATAAAATAACACAACTTCTTTTACTCATATCAAAAGTAAACTAGCAAAAAAAAACTCATACAGCTCAAAAACTTGTTGGAATAACATACCCTAGGTAAAAAATAACAACCTCACTTCACTTTGCATAACCCAATTTCTCCTAGTATATTCGAATGGCCTTTTTAAAATGTCAGTTGAAAGTCAAAAGTTCACAATTGTATTTGAAGCGTTTTTTGTTGGGGCTCGTTCGGAAAACTCCAAGTGTGTTTCTTTATTTATTTTGCTTCGTAATATACTTTCTCGTATGTACTAAATTTGCTGTAGGATAAACAATATTTATCGACTGTCTGGTTAATGTGAAAATGAATCTTCGATCGAACGTACAGTATATGGTATCATTTTGTGAACTTTTGCTACGGAAGTGATTTGGAAGATTTCCAAATTGTTCGAAAGGAACTAATTTCCCGAAGAAATGATTTACGGCTTTAACAAAGACATTTCGTTGCACCTATAAACATCTACGGAGTAAATCTGTCAATTTTATACAGGGTGGTTTGTCAATAATAATTCCATTTCACATTATAATGGTATTCTGATATTTCCAGGTACCTATTTTTATCTTGGCTTTAGCCTTGCGATCGGGATTAGCGGGAGTTATCCAAGACCACAATCAGCAACAAAATTTGGACCAGCAAAAACAGGAATCTGTAGATCATCAGGCTCAATATGATTCCAATGATGTTGCAGACCATGGAGAGCAGACTGAACAAATCGGTAACGAGCATGGAGGAGGTAAAGCTAAATAAATATTCATTTCAACAGGTTTAGAACAAACACCAGTTTAAGAGACAAAAAATGATCATGAACTATTGAATTTAGGTAGTATTTTGGCAAAATTTTAGGTAAAAGAATAGTTTCAGTCAATATTCTCATTCCCATAGTAAAAAATAAGTTAATCATAGCCTGATTTGTGTTCTATTGAATGAATCTGCAGATCATTTTCCGAGAGGTATTGTAGAATGAATCTTTTTTCACATTTCAGGCGGTTATGGTAATGAAGCAGGCCAAGAGTACGCTGGTAACCAACAGAGTTACAATCAAGGCTGGCAAGGCGTCTTAGCTGGTGCTGGTCAAGATGCAGGAGCTGGACAAGGATGGCAAAGTAACTCAGACGGTTCAGGGCATGATGCAGGAGCTGGACAAGGCTGGCAAAGCTACACAGCCGGTTCAGGTCATGATACAGGAGCTGGAGAAAGTCATGCAAATTTAGAAAGCCACGGTTTCAACCTAGGAGGTCATGATTTCGGTGGACATGACGAAGGTCACGGACACTACGACTTACAACCTAAAGTAGAAGTTCAACATGATCACATTCCAACCCACACGATCGAAAAAACCAAACATGTTCCAGTAACTGTTGTTAAGAAAATCGGTGTACCGGTACCTCATCCCGTAGGTGTACCGACTCCGCAAATAATCAGAGTACCAGTACCTCAGCCGTACGCAGTGCACGTACCCGTACCTCATCCAATCGCTGTACCAATCTATAAGCTAGTACCACAAGAAGTTGAGAAAAGAGTTCCAATTACAGTGGAAAAACTAGTTCCAGTATACGTTGAGAAGCCTGTTAAAATCGAAGTAGAAAAACATCATATCGAATACGTAGAAAAACCTTATCCCGTACACGTTCCTATTTATAAACATATTTTGCATTCGAGTGGCCACAAAAAATGGTAGACTATTTCTAATAGACGACTGATAATTAAATTAGTATTACTTGACTAGCTTGATGCCATTTTATCAGCTATTTTTAAGTTGATTATTGTTATTGTTGTTGATTTTTATTGTTTTTGTTACTTTTTTTTTAAATAAACATATTAAATAATATATTCTGTCTGTTTCCTAATTGAACGAAAATTTAATGAGCACAAATACATTTTCTACCACACTAACGACTATATACGAAATGTTTTAGTTTAATGTGTGTGACAGAGGCAAAAGTCTGGCATCAAGAACGCTTCAAAAAGTTTATCCGGATATGATGGTTCACTTTAATTTGCATGAGGGAAATGTGCCATTCAAATATTCTCTATTCACACTTTCAACGAAATTATACATTCACTCTGAATGGCTCATTATACAGTATGTGTTTACTTTTGTGACGGGAATATGTAGAGAAGGAAATTGGGAATATTACATTTTAAATTTCTTTTTTTTTACACGTTTGGATAACTATTTCAATTTTAAATCCACAATATGCACAGGAAGCTGAGGTGGTACAGGCGAATAAACGGCTCCTTTTCAAAAAAAGGGAGTTGGTAACTTTTCTAATCAAACTTATAGGCAAGGTTCTCAAAGGCATCTTCCATTTTGGATTATAACAGACATGTTTTAAAAAAATATTACCTTTTAGTATATCCCATAGAGTAATAAATAAAAGAGAGATGTTGAACGTGTAGCGTTTTGTGGCACAAATTTACCATTAGTGCCTACCTTGGCTACTGGAATGAACTAGCATTCAAGACGCGCGCTTTTTGAATTAAGAAGTTTTCAGCATACGCGTAATATTGTATTAGTAGGAGTAGGAGAAAAAAAAACTCTGGTAGTGAGAAATTACTATTAAAACTACATTTTTCACACAATAAAATATAGAAAATAACACAAAAACAGTCAATAAAAATAAAGTAAGATCAGACAAACAAATAATTCCACCAATCTACCGGAAGGCATTTTGAAGCACACACCAAATCACACGAACAATGTTCGAAATACCACTTTTTCACATAACTAGAACTTTTAGCAAATCTTCCTCATTGTCTGCAAAAAAAACGATAAAATGAAAAATATTGTTTCAATTATTTTACTTTTTTTAACTTACCTATGATGAGTTATAATAAATCCTATGATAATAATAGGTGCCAATGTTAAAGATAATCAATTTAAATAGAGAAAGTCCAATAAGAATAATAGCCATTATACGCAAGTAGAATACTATACTTTGTCCACCATTATGAATTACCTGTTTAGGTATTTATTTTTTGTCAAACTAAAACAATATAGTCTCTACATAAAACTTTATAACTTCTTACCTTATTGAATAAATTATATATTGAATAAGTATTCAATTCATTGTCTAATTCACTTTTCATATTATATTTTTTAGTAATATCTATCAAACACTAGTATAGTTGTTTGAATTTTTGCAACTAGCAATAAATTATTTAGTCCACGACTATTTGATAATTTCAACATTTTAAGTGTACTTCTTTAAGTATAATGACGTACATAATTCACCCGTGGATAATAGGTGTGGATATTAGGTGTGTATAATGAAAAGGTCACATGACGTATAATTATATTGAAGATTATTCCTACAAACGACACAATATATCTATTAAAAATTTTCATCAAGACGGGATTCGAACCTGCGACCTCGCTATCCCAAGTTAGAGCACCAAACCATCAGGCCATAGAGACATATATGTACAATGTTATCAAGGTTTTCTTTATATAGGAGTAGATCGAATTATTTTATCTAGTGTGTATGATGTATGTCAAAAGCAGAATTGACGTTTTAAAATAGATATCATATACATGTTCAGAAGTGACTAGCCTCTATTAAAATAATATTGACACATTGACAATTTTCGTGTGGTTAGAGGCGGGGTTTGTTAGTTCAGTTAGTCGCTGTGATGCGCCATACTCAACTGGCTGCGCACAAACTTTGTGCCAGTTTCTTCCATAATTATGTTTTAAAACCTCTTTTATTTATTACTGTATGCCACTCTATGGTATAGCCGCATTATATGATTTTACCATCAGCAAACAAGATGATATTTGAAATACAGCGGCTTTGTTAGACCAAGGTTGATATATCATATATCTTTGCTACATTATACACATAAATCATTCAATGTGATATTAATTTTCTTTCGCGTACCATCTGTACTTACGATTTCAAAATAAATATAAACATTTATAGTTCTACTGACATCGTGACGTATTACCTTTGAGGAATAATCAAGAGAAACATCCATCATACTTATATGTCAGGTTGGATATTTCTCCATAAAGTAATGGATACATGTATATGGAGTTCTCCATTCATTACTTTTCGAATGTTATTTATCATCTTCTCGATAAGAGGCATATCATTGGAATGAAAGGATATGGAAACGAACAAATACCGTTTTGCTACTGAAATGTTTCGGCGATCCAAGCTAAAGATAATTAAAAAAAAAAGTAGAAAAAGATTCCAAACGAGTCTTGCTGAAATACCTTTCTCGGGTTATTTGTTGGAGGATTATAAATGGAGAAATATTTGAGAGTTAGTGCCTGGAAATGTTTTAGTGTTTTCCTGTCTAGGAAACAACTCTTAAAAGCTGTTTGGTTTTAAAAGATATTGAATACATGAATTTTTAAATATTCCACGTTTTGGAAGCGTTCCAGCTGCCGTCATCAAGAAATATTGTTTATTCCAGCTTTTTTCTCAATTGACACGAAATTAAGTCCCTCTAACAAATTTGAATCTAATATTTAATTTCCAGAACAAATTGGAAAAGTGCCAGAGCCACATTAGACTTTCTGGCAGGACCTGTCACCTAGAAGGGCACTATAAAAAGCTCAAAATAGGGAAGCAAGGAGAATGTAGGATAGAAGGATTGTAGGTAGGAAGGAAGGTAGTATAGATGGAAGGAGATTAATGGATAGAAGAGAGCTATTAGTACCTGAGACTGAAAAACGGAGAGTAGATGCCTTAGACGTATTATATACACTCTCAACTCTATATCTTTTCAACAAATCGGTGAAAATTTGAATTGAAAATTTGGATTTTATTAGATTCAAACAAATATCGTGAAAATAGTTTTGAAGATATTTCGATCCATACACGACAGATATCGAAAATGATGCACATTTTAATAGTTATTATCTCGTTTTATTGACAATAATAAAAGTCTTCACCACCTTTGTGTGAAATATTCTTCTAGGTGACTACAAAACCTGTTGAGATCAAATGAATGCATAGCTCAAAGTAAAACTGCGCTAAGAGTTTTAACAGGAATCTTAACGGGACATTGCTGCCTGAATGGGCACCTGAAAAAGCTCAAAATAGTGGAGGAAGAAGTAACCTCCATCCACATACTTTCCAACTGCACAGCATTCCAAAATCCTAGAGCACAGTACCTGGGAGTTTACTGGATAGAAGAGGAATATTTACCTAAGTTGAAGCCTGCAGATATCCTAAAATTCCTCCGTGAAAGGAGGGACTAAAGGAGCTACTAGTTTCAGAGACTAAGTAGAAGTAAGGAGGCACAATAGATCTTTTAGGTCTCAGTGAATGTTACCCCAAAAAACACATATGGTTCATACAACAGCCTTTTTGGTGTGCGTCATCGTTTGTTAATGTCTTTCTAACACATTACGTGGAAAGAAATGCAAAAAAAGTCAGGTCTTTGATGAATCCTAATCAAAATATCGCAATTATGGTTCGTTTAAATTTATTACAAACATCAATCCTAATCATTGACTTCCAAAATTTGATTGGTTGATGTTCAGATCAAGCGCAAGCGCGACCTTTCAATCGTGAGAAATTTCTTTATTCAAAATAGGCATGCAGATATACCTTTCGTATTGTCAATGTGTCTGACATCTTTTTCTACTGTCCCACTGACAGTTCTTGTCAGGTCTGTACTTTGTTGTTCACGGTCAATTATTATTTATGAAAAGTTAATATGAATATTATTGTTATATTTATTCGAATAGGTAATACAAAAATAGCCTAGATACACGGAAAACATTAGCATTTCGAAAGTTCTCAAGTATTTTCAGTTAGAAAAAGAAGCTGGTAACTATTAATTTCGTAACCTTGTCGAATTTTGCTGAATGCGATCCTGATGATTTTATTTATCAAATTTAGGGTTAGATATGTGTCAAAATAGCGAATAAAATAAACGACATACCCGAAACCCGAATATACGTCACAAACAATGACGCACACCAAAAAGGCTGTTGTATGAACCATACGTACATTTTGTATAATATACTATTTGTTACATGGATAACAATTTTATCAATCTTGTATTAAAATTTCATTTCATGCTTAAAAAAAATCGTTTAACAAGAGAGTTTAAATTCAATTTTTGCGATTAGTTTCCAAAAAGCGAACAATTCGCGATTTCAAAGATTGAAGTTTAATAGTAGTAGACGAAATTTCATTTATGAGATTTATGCGGTGGCAAGTCTATGTAAGGCAGCTTTTCACTTTATGTAATCACCGAACGAATTTCATCAGAGTCGAGCACGAGCAAAGTTTTTCTATTAGCATAAACTACGAGAAACGGGCAACTCCGTAAACAGATGCATAAAGCACGGCAAGTTATTTTTAAAATACTTTCGGCTTAAAACTTTTTTTATCATTTCCTTTGTAGATGTTTGCAGTGAATTGCGGGTAGCATTGTGTTGACTATATCGTTAAATAAATTGAATTGTTTTGCATTTACAAACTAGATTTGTTGAATCCTTTCAGCTGTGTTTTCAAAGCTACAAGTGGGATATGCAAACAGACCACCCCTATATTTATTGATATTTATCAGATTAAAAAGCTGTAATACTTCGGGTTTAATCCTAAAGAGACGTAATTTTAGAGCCATTTTATTTTTGAATCCAATCTTCTACAAAATTAACGTTTACGCTCTGTAATCTGATGAATCTGGCAAAAACCATACGAGATTTTATCAGTTATATCTAATCGAAATGAGCTGGATGGAGTAGGTAGTTCAGTCTAAGGTTTATAAACTACTGATTTATTTAGTTTTGAAGATTTGGATTTGTTGTTTTTAATGAATTTGGATAGATTGTTATCGGTTTTGAAGCAAATATTCAAGTCCAAAGTTTCTACAACTTTAAGTTTAAATATAATGTAGATTTCAACAAATTAAAATTGTTTTATTTCATAATTTAATATGGATCTACATCAAGTAAAAGCCTCATCTATTCAAGAATGACAGAAAATGTCTACATGTTAGCTCTTGCAATAAAGCAGGTTATGTTTTATAAATCTTGCTCTTTAACTAACTATAATGATAAATTATTGGAAAAAAGGCTTCAGGATAAACGAGCTTGCAATCAAAAATATTGATGCAATTTTATATAATTAATTCGGTACATTGAATAATTTTCATTATATTAAAAATACTGGGTCCATTCATTACTCAGCTTCTCTCTTGCAAGTTTGTTTTTGTTTCGACATTCAAATAATTTGGGATTAAAAATGGCATCGAATTAAATTGTATCTGACATCACTTTCCAGTGCAGTTCTTTTGGTATCTCGAAATTCATTTATAAAAGTTCTCTTGGATCCCAATTTTTTTCAGAGTTTCAAGCAGCTTTGCCAAGTTACACAGGGACTTTGCATTATACCTTCTGAAATCCACTACCACTGTAAAATAGTTTTATCATCTTTGAAATAAAAATAAGATCGAATTTTTCGGTAGAAAAAAATCATAGTCATAAAAAATTCATGTGAATACATCCCTTATTGTGAACATAAATAGATTATACCCGAAACACCGGAATACATCGATCAATATTCATACAATTTTCATTATTAATAGTGGCGTTTTCCATCAAGCTCTCCAAACAACGGCATATTGGACCCGAATTAAATTCTAATCCATTAAACATTCACGTAAACTCTAAGTCCTTTCCTACACCGAGTCGAGCATCTTATAAACTTAGTATGCATCAAGGAATTAAATCCCAATTTGCCATTTTAGAAAATTACAAACTCACTTGGGGAAAGTTCGAGTTCATAATTTTGAAAATGGTATCCCAGTATCATAAAATATTTATCTGATTTATGTACTATGTATCAACAAAGCATACTTTCAAATTTGATTCTCATGGTCGAAAAAAATAGTAGTATAAAATGACAGGCGAGTGAAATGACATAACCTAGAACATAGAAAGCATATAGAGACTCACACTTAGTGACAGATCGAAGCTTGTGCCAGCACCAGTCGCGTACTTTGAATGGCGTGGTGAGGATACACAATTGTTAGATTTTTGCAGTCACATGTTCCAGTTATTTTCTATTTAGCAATTATTAATTATAATTTTACCGAATAACTTTAACAACATGTGAAAGGTGAAAGAAAACCACGCAAGTATCCATGTTGTATGTTTGTATGTATTTTTTTGGGGTAACATTCACTGAAACCTGAGAGATCTGTTGTGCCCCCTTACTTCTACTTAATTTCTGAGGCGAGTCTCTGAAACTAGTAGCTCCTTTAGTCCTATTTCCCGGAGGAATTTTAGGATATCTGCAGGCTCCAACTTAGGAAAATGTTTCTCTTCTATCCAGTAATCTCCCATGTACTGTGCTCTAGTATTCTGGAGTGCTGTGGAGTTGGAAAGTATGTGGATGGAGGTTTCTTCTACCATGTCACAACATCTGCATTCTTCTTCCTACATTATTTGAGCTTTTTCAGGTGCCCATACAGGTAACAATATCCAGTTCGGATCTCTTAGCACAGTTTTACGTTTTACTTTGACTTATGCATTCATTTGATCTCGGTTGTAGTCACCCAGAAGAATCTTTGAGTGTGTAAGCCCTACTAGATTTTTTTAATGGTCAGATATTCTCTTTCTTCCGGCTTCAACTATTTCTTCCAATATTACATTGGAGCTGATTCTGCAAAAGGGTTCAGGTCCCCAGAAAGGTATATAACCATGTTAACTTCAACACCAAATATAGAAGAGGCAAAAGAAAATCAGTTCCTCTACCTTATCCTTTATACACTGAAACTGGAGATGACGAAGAATATTGCCATAACCTCATAATGTTTTTTGTCAAACCATAGCCGAGTGCCAGTCCAGGGCAGAGACTTTTGAAGGGAGTGAAAGACGTCAGAAAGGATCCTTTGGTGAATGTTCATTCCTGATTCATCAACCTAATAAAAAGTTCGGAATACAGAAACAAAACGAAAAGAATAGTGTTATCCAAAGTAATATGTTCGTTGCGTCGTTGGTAAATTATGTGACTCTGTAGATTAAATTATATAAAAAAAAGGAAAAAGCAGCAATGAAATAGATATATTTATCGACTCATTTAATATCCCAAATGGGATATATCGATTCCCTTTTCATAAATTGCTTCTGATTATCTAATTTAGATTCTGTCTAACAGAAATAATACATTCAACTAAGCTTTTTTATTGTTTGCGTCCATACAACATTTTATGTCATCCTAATACACGAAGTTTTAGTGGTTTCTGAGATACGATCGTTCAAAATCTATACAATGTATTGCTTGGGTTAATTTTTAATGAAGTATTTTCGGTCGTTATCAATCACTGTCGTGTTTTAGTGGAATTGTGACAGTGTTTTGTACAGGCGAATAATTGCTTCTGTAATGGATGAGATTTTTTTGTTTTAAAAAGTAATTAGGTTGTTTTTGGGCAGTTTTTTATTCAAGATTACAGTAAAATACTCGTGACATGAGGGTTAATATTTTTATTTTGTGAGCTAGGATGGTCAAGGGTGGATTTGTTCTTTGCTACTCAATAACAATTCTGTATTGTCATGTTGTGTCAGTTATATAGTGCAGTTTATCAAGAATTTTTTTTTGAGGTACACTGTATAAAAGCTTATTCCTTTAAATGAATTATTAATTAATACAACTGAACATCTACAAATTATAAGGTATACGAAAACAAAATAATTAAACTTCCATATTCAGAAAGTTACAGTTAAAATATGGACAGAAACATGTTATACACTCGGTATAATGATAAAAGCTTGTATCAAATATATCAAATGATCTAAGTCAAAAAAAAACATTTCTTTCTTTCCATTTATTTAAATAAGACCGAAAATTATATAAAAACATGGAGTAACCATTTTAATTTGTCAAAGTGTACGTTATTTCATACATGCGAAAAAAGAACAAAGGAAATATCAAAATAAAACACAATTTCAAAGTTCGCTTCGGTTTTATAATCTCCGATAACGCCACAAATATTTGGATTCCCGATTACTACATTGATCAACAACTTTACCAAACTGAAAATAATTGTTTTTCCTCTAAATCCTTTCCTACCGATTCTCGGGTAGATTGTTCTATGATCAGATAACCACAAAATTCGTACAGCTATACAAGATTTACGGAGCAGGTTCAGATTTATGTCCAATGTAGTGCATTGTAATTAATTTCAATCTATTTCTCACTTCTTCGAATCATATATAGATTGTCAATTGAAAAAACTCACAATGGACTTTACTTTTCAAGAATAAAGTGCGATACAAGAAGTTCCCATAATCGATATAGGACAAGAAAGATTGAAATGACATAAATAATACATCTACTACTTAAAAAAGAAATGGTCTGTAAGGGAAAAGAATTCATGATTTAATAGTGTTTTATAAAATGTGGAATGTTTTGAGTGTATCTATATAGAAATGTGTCCCATTGTTAAAGAAATATTATGGACCTCTTGATTTAAAACGTATTGGAAACTATTTAGTAAATAATTACAAAGCCAAGATGTTTTTTTGTCAACAACAAGTATTTTTGTTTGTGGCTAGAAGTGGGGATGTCGTTGTTATCGTATTCTTAACACGATCTTTACCGAGGTTAATGTATTGTTCAAGAATAAGCTCACAGTTTAACTTAGGTAATTCAATAATGTCTGTCGTGGCATGTAGTCAGAGAAGTAGTTGTTGCTTCCAAGTGAAATAAAGACCTAAACCGTTTTTATTTGTTCTAGTACGCCGTATAGAATTTTATTTCGACAGGTCCCTGGATTTTCTCATATGCTTCCAGTTAAAACCCAAAGCCACTAATTGAGATTAACCGGAAAGTCTAATCTAGATCTAGTTGCAATTTTTGAGTCCCAACGGACATTAAATACTTTGTGGTTTGACTTTAAGTTTCATTGAACCCTTTGTTTGGATTCTAACCACATTTGAGGTATGGATGAACTCTTAGAGTGAAATAATGAAGATTAATAATAGCAAGCTATTTTGTCGAGCGCCATTTTGTCCGTCGCAGTTTTTGCTCTGTGTTATTTTTGTACGGCGATATTTTGTCTTGCGCTGTTTTTGTCTAGCGCTATTTTTTCCGCTGTTGTTTTAGCCAAGCGCTATTTTGCTTGAGAGCAATTATTAATGTTTGTAAACATGAAATTAGAATACATGCTCAACAAGAATTAAAGTAGGGTGAATTTCCTTTCTAATCTGGGTTAATTTTCATATGTTCACAAAAGCTTAGCTGCAATACGGCTTCCTACTTCAGTTATTAAGAAGGTTGTGTATTAGTGGCTTGATACAATATTCAACGTACTCTTGTGTAAAATAATTCTCTAAAAGTAGCTTTATTGGCCTCACCGGGACAGTTTATCCTTCAATGTGTAATTAGAGTTTGGGACAGCGTCCGTTTTAAAAAAAGAACGGTAAAAAAACTAAATGCAATTTAGGCCAGAGATCTTTTTTATTGCAAAACACTTCCCCTACACGGTGATATTTATTTTTCTCTAACTTCCTCCCAGCGCGAAATATTAAAGAATATCGAAAAAAAGTTTTTTGATTTTTTTTTCTAATTTGGAAAGTCGATATATACCAGTAAATCATTTTATAAATCAGAGGGGTTGGAAAAAACAACTTTTTGCCAATAATTGAATAAGGAAGTACAATTTCTATGCTTGAAAGTATTCAGGTAATGAGGTAAGTTTGTATAGAAAATATTCTGTGAAGTTTTTCCAATCATTTAAGCTGCCATACTTTTTTGTTCCTACCCTCGAGATTGTGAAGTTGTTAGTGAACAAGTAGGTACTATATCATTAATCAATATAACAATGTGGCAGGTATAAAAAGTTTGTTTCATATTATTATAATTGTTTTCACGAAAAAAACTTTTTTGAACAAAAGTTCATAATGATGAAAGCAACTAATACAACTTTCAGCACATATTCACGTTATTATGTGGATAGTTTAAGCCAAAAACAAAACTAGACTTATTTCGGAAATATTATTTTTTGTTTTCGTTAAACCTTTTTAATTAAACAAAGTTATTTTTATTCTAATTCCTTTAATAAACTAGATGGATTGGTATTATAAGAGTTTTCAAAGCTTCAAAGGCTCATTCTATTAGAATGAATTTGTAAATTTTCTAAAACCATTTCAAAATTGATCAAACTGTGGCATGTATATTGGGGTGACATTCACTGAGATCTAAAAGAACAATTGCGCCTCCTTACTTAAAGTCTCAGAGACTAGTAGCTTCTCTAAGTCTATTTCCCGGAGGAATTCCAGGATATCTGTAGGCTCTATCTAAGTAAATGTGTCTCTTCTATCAATAACCTCCTAGGTATTGTGTCCAAGGATACGAATTTGTTCTGTAAAAGTATGTGGATGGATGGTTTCTTCTTTTATGTCACAAAATCTACATTATTCTTCCTCCACAGTTTTGCTTAGACTGGTGGTGCATTCATCAGATCTCGGATTGTAGCCACCAAGAAGTATACTACTAGATCTTTCCAATGGTAGGATTTCTTCTTTTCAGGGTGTTTCAGTCCGCTGCTTTGCTAGTACATTTGCAATTTTATTTCCTTCTACTCCAATGTACCCTGGTATTTATTTCCAGCGTATTTCAACTTAAAATTATCTGAGCTAATAGTTTCGAATTGTTTGGCATCACTTTCCACTTTCTATTTTATTTCAATACTCAAAATATTTTATTTTGTAAAAAATTTACAGCGACTGAAAATCCTCTACAACTATTAGTGTTAAATATCATCTTGAATTTTTCTTAGAATACTAATCAAGTAAACCTTCCAACCATCACAATCTGCGCCAATGGAATCGAAGGTGCAACGAAGTGTGATTTGAAAGATTTAAAGCTATTGTCAAAGTCTTCCTCACCGTTTGCGCTCCAAGTCTGCCATTGATTTCGATTTAACTTCGGCATAAGATACGGATTTCTAACAATTCAATGAAACAATTTTGAGGTCGACTGTATTGTTGAATTGAAAGGTGAAGATAAATATGATTGGTCTCGTTCTGGTTATCAACGAGAAAGAAAGTATAAAAGCTATAAAAATTATCTAATAAAACCAGGAGGAATTCAAAATACGCTTATTATAGAGATCGAGATCCAATTCGGAATAAATGAAATGAATGGGACTTGTCAGTAGATGCTTGATTCTCAAAACAAGATGCTTATTTTAGGAGTGCTTTCAGACGAGACACTTTGTGGCCGGTTACTAGTGTCTGAAAAGAAACGTACGGCTGAAAATACATTTACCTTGAGGTGACGTTCTGGCTAAAAGATCAAACGAAGAACAATTTTGATTTTTTTATTGTGTGTTGATTCAATTTGAGAATTACAATGCAATTAGGAGCTACTGACAATGTGACCACATTTAAAGAGATAAATCTCTCACTCTCTGCTACTTCAACATTTTTTTGATGGCACAAGCACAAGAGCTACCATAAAATTGGTTTCACGTAACCTACATCCAGAATAATCGATTTGCATTCAATTTTGTTGTGCGGAAGGTTAAAGGGCGCAATTAAATTTATAATGCTCTCATTAAATCGCCCAGACCGGGTTGTCCCAGTTAAATGGAAATGTCATTACAGACATGCATTTTGATTGAAAAGTTAAATTACCTTAAACACCGGATCGGTTGGATATTCTACAAATAAATTATTCAAATTCAATATTATTTTCCACGCAGAAAGCTTTAAATGTTCTCAGTAATTATACATTATTTTGTATGGATGGGAAGATTTTGGTTCAAATATTTAGATTGAATTAGATGGAAAGCTGTAATTTTAGATTGGCTTTACTGTACAATGTATATATTTATGAACACGTCAAATGGAAATTATAAATTGACATTATTTAATGTGCAAATGCCATTACTACCACTTATTGAAGATTCTCTTCATTTTGTATTCAGAAATGTTATTGCTTTTAAGTTTTAAGAATAAAATGAAGTCTTGTCATGTCAATACAATCCAAAACTAAAATGTGATGCAAAGCGTTTTAAAATATTAACACTGAAAAGAACTAAGAATTTCAATGAAGTAGACGTTAAAATTGTTCACCGTGAACGTCTTGACAACATCCTGATCTTAAATAAATGTTTGTTTAATGAACAGAGGTATTAATTTATCTAATGAAATAATTAAAACGCTATGAAGACATATTGGAGCGAGTCAATAAGGTTTTAACTTTATCTCGTTTCTGTGCTCTCTCTATACTTGAAAGACATTCGTTGCTTATCTATTTTAATGCTCCCGACCAAGAAGTTGCTACATAAAGGGCAATATTCACAACCAAGTAACGCTTCAGGCTGCTTCCTCTATAGTTTCTGTTTCACAGCAATTTGTTAATTTGTGGCCACATTTTAAATAACCAGAGGCTATTTCCAGAATCTCGGATGAATACGTTTTCCTTTCCTTTTTCAACGAGCTTAATGAAAAAAGAAAACGGTACAAGTATGAGGAAAAATTAAAAACTTGCTTATTCAACTTCAAGTCAATACTTCAACTTAAGTTATGATTACATTGAATAATTGGTATGGTAAGAATTTTTTACTGTCAGGTGAAAATCACCACAGATCACTTCTGGTAACGGTACATCTTATAGGATCATACCCAGTCAACAGCTAAACGATCTTTGATCAATTGGTCCTCCAGAGCCAATGAAACTAGAATTGTTTCTAATTCCTGCTTTCTGATTCACGTAGCTTTCTTTTCCAATCAATAAAATGACTTGACACTGTGTTTCCTCAATGATTTTCTGTCAGTCTTGATACTCCTTACCTCACAAGCTATGATTCTCAGTTGAATATTTGTACAGCTATTACTTCCCTTAACTATCAGAATGGAGCGTTTCTGGAACTATTTTTCTAAACTTTCCAAGTGTAAGTCTTACTTCTATTCTAGCTCCATTCATAATATTTGACACAAGTGTGAAACATACCAATAAGTTGTTTGGTAAGAGACAACAGCTTTGTAAATATTTCAGAAAAAGACAAAGAAATTACTAGCAAAAAACCCGCACAGAGATAAATTTATGACTCGACAACAAGCAGAATAATTCCTAAACCAAAAATAAGAGCGAGTTCATGAAAATATAAACAGAAATGATTCCCGGGAGTGATGTAGTGCGACATACAGCCAAAGGTCCATAATATAAAAATCCTGACTTAAAAACAAACAGAAAAGGTTATACGCCAGAGAATTACGGCAATACCAAAGTGGAAAGTAACATCCTCATTTAACTGTGTGTAGCTTGTGCATGGAGGGTTTTCTTTCAAAAGTATAAACCGAGCAACAGGAAGAGCCGAGAAAGTATAGATCATTAACTTCGAGTAGGGCCGTACTAGTAGAGTTTTCTTCTTAACGTCACGTTCAAGAAAAGGAAAATTGCAACCGCAATAATCATTATATTTATTTCGCTTTGAGAACGTTAAATCAATAAAACAGTCATATAGTCACAAAAAAGGGATCCAATTTAGAAATGAAAGATAGATAAGGAAAACGAATTCATTCGAGAAAATTGATGAAATTGTAAATAAGCGTTTTCTTTTCCACCGATAACGTCGTTAAAATTCCTCTCAAACCAGTTGGAAACGTTAGTACTGGTACTGGTACTGGTACATGTACCACAGAGTTTCACTATTTGTTTGACTTAATCAGTTCAGTTTAAACTTAGGTGCAATGGTGTCTTTCGCTTTAGGCGATATTTTGCTTGACTATTGTCTAGCAAGGTTAACGCCAACACATTAGGATGATTTTCCAACCGCACAAGATATTTATTACTACACTCCACAATCACTTCCCTAACTGCAGGAATCTCCAGATCTCTGTATATATCCCCATTTGTAACAAACCATGGTGCATCGATCATTGTTCGTATTGTCTTGGACTGGAATCTTTCAATGATCGCTATATTTGATTTAGCTGCTGTACCCCAGAGTTGCAGGCCATACGTCCATACTGGCTTAAAGACTGTGTTGTATACCAGATAAATGGAGTAAAAAAATAAATATATTACGACAAGATTCCAATATTGCACGCAAAATACTTCAATTTTGCTTTTGGTCCACGCAAACACGCAAATACAGATTTGGGAGAAGTGAAAGTGAATGTAAACAATGGTTAAATACAGGATCAATGTCTACGTATATCTTTGACTGTATGTTACGTATCCCTTTTTGAAAATAAACATGCTCTATAGCCTAGTGGTAGGAATAGTTGACTCTGGCGCAGACGATTGGGGTTCGATCCCCACTGGAAGCTTTCTTTTTTTAGTCGTGGAGAAAGTATAGTCTTTTACTTGTGTAAAATGGCTAATATTCACTTGTATCATTCCAAAACTCACTTGCTGCGCTCGGAAACTTCATCCGCGTGAATAATAGCCATCATTCTGCACTCGTTGAAGAATATACTATTATTCACAAATATGCCAAGCATCAGGTGGATATTTTTGTCAAAAAATGTTATATTTCTTAGCCTAAAACCATTCTAATCTCTCCTCCATATACATTATATAAGTCACCCCATACTACCTACCCTGTTTATACTAATCCTTTATTGATTTCTCCGATGATATTTCTCGAATAAATTATGACGAAAATTAATCCACACCCTTGGGTTTGCATCGACTAAGGTAAAATCGACGTAGTTACCTTGGTAATTTGTTTCATGACCGTAACAAAATGTAAGGACCGCAAGGTTAAGAAAATTAAATTGAGTACTTAACAATGAGGAAGAGCAGACTGAAGGCATATTTTGAATGATGGCAAACTTCTTTTGTAACCAGGGGCTTACGGAATAGAGAAAAAATTAAGTGGCGATGGATAATTTTAATTCTCGAGTCAATTTTAACTAAATTTGAAGTTCTATGTTTAAAATCTTTTCAATGGAGGTCATTCATAGCTCTTTAATGCACTTAAATCGAGTGACGTAGAACAGTAGTACGCCCAGCTGTGCAATATTTGTGTGCCAATCGCCGGCCACTACAGTGGTGCTAATTTAAAGGATTTTTGGGGCTTCTTAAGGACAATTTTCGGAAGAACTATAAAATAATAGGCATTTTCATCAATAATCACCAATAATGAAACGTGTCTCTATTCATCTCGAGACAAATAATATTATCTTGTATCTAATGAAAAAATTAATTATTCAGTAAATATAAACTGTTAACTGCCAAGAGTAACTTATATTTTTTCTTTGTGTAGTTTTATCTGTCCCTACCAAAATATTCAGGACGCACGTCTGGAGAGACGGTGCTGTCATCGTTTCTGAGGGTCCATTGGAATAGGAAAACAAATAAAACACTCACGTACCTAATAAAATCTAAATTATACGCCACTCGAACGACACACGGAGCTATTAGGAGGAACTATTAAATCCAAAAACTAATTCATGGAAGAAATAGGATGGAAAAAAAGATTCCTCAGGGCGATCGGTCACATACAATATTTTATGACGATTTTGTGGGATAGCCGATTAGAATATTCATGCAATAAGATGGAACGAATAAAATGAATTTGCCTTTCCAATGAGAAGGTTGGTGTAGTATAAATCTAACAAAACAAAAAAGGTTTCTTAAACAGTTACAAATATGGTCAAGTCTACCAAAAACTGGAGGTCCTTCTCAAAAAGTGAATTAACTATGAAATGGATGTGCTGCTAGCAGCTGAGAGACACGCTATTTTTCGTAATATTGATTCGGTCTTGTAGGTTTACATATTATATTATTTCACTTGAACCCCATTTCGGAATTTCCGAACCTTCTTTACCATTACTTAAACCCGTATACAATATTGCTTTGTCACTCGAAATCTTTGATAAAATGCAAATTCCTTTATGTCGTGAAAATGATCAGATCGAGTGGAAAGCATCTCTGGAAGTCGAAGTCAACTATTTCGAGGATAGAAGATTCAACTTCGAAAATGTCATTCAGTAAGGAAGAGTTTTTCAGGTTGAATCAGCTGTCATTCGCTATTTTAAACTAGATCGAACTTGAGTAGAACCGATCGGATTAATATTCAGAGTTTCTTAACCAGTTTTAGGAATACATAAAGAGCGGTGCTAGGATTTTCAGTTTATTTTAAGACTGTGTGCAAAAAGGGCGTAAAGCAGCAAACTGTCATATTTAATTTAGAACAAAATATAAATCCGAGGGGCTACGAGCGTTACCGAAGCATTTTTTACGGATTCACCTTCAATTGTGTCCGTATGTTGAGCAGTGTAGGTAGCCTTCAGTTAGTGAGCTACTTTCAGAAATTCAGATAACTAAAATATATGCTAAAGAGGTCAGAACTCATTTGCCAAACAAACCGAGTTCCGAATATACTATAAATAGTTAAATGGATGTATGGAGACAAATTTAAATATCAACTTACTATATGGATAACTCATGAGAACTCACCTGAAACAAAAAAAGGAAATAAATATTATTATCAGTCTTAAAGATTGAAAATAAGAGATAAATCTTATAAAATAGAGTAGACAGAACATGAGCATTGAGAGATCCTTTAACAATATCAAACAAATGCACAAAGCGAGAGCGTTGAGGTACCTCGATTGTTAATACCCTCTATTAATACACTCTAAGCCTTGAAATGTATCATTAGTCATCAGCTAGGGGACCATTCATGTCTTGTCTAGAGATTAACGAACTTTTAAAATCGAAATTATGAAACACGTACGTTTTGTAAGTATATTTATGGCTCTGTAGCAGAATAGTGTCACTCAAATTAGCTCTAGGTTAAATCAGAGACGGACAAAATAGCACTGGACAAAAACAGCGCAGGACAAAATAGCATCAAACAAAAATAACGCAGAACAAAAATGGTGGTGTGTTATTTTGTCCTGCGCTGTTTTTGCCCATTGCTATTTCGTTCTGTCGTGGTTTTGTCCAGTGTTAATTTGTCCTGCGCTGTTTTTGTCAAGTGCTATTTTGTCCTGCGCTGTTTTTGTCCGGTGCTATTTTGTTCTGCGCTGTCTTTGTCCATTGCTATTTCGTTCTGTCGTGTTTTTGTCCAGTGTTATTTTGTGCTGCGCTGTTTTTGTCCATTGCTATTTCGTTCTGTCGTGTTTTTTTCTTGTGCTATTTTGTCCTGCGCTGTTTCTGTCAAGTGATATTTTGTCCTGCGCTGTTTTTGTCCAGAGCTATTTTGTTTTGCGCTGTTTTTGTCCAGTGTTATTTTGACCTGCGCTGTTTTTGTTCTGCCACAAGTTTGTTCACTTATTCCATATCAGAGACTGCCTTTGGTAGAAGATATTCAAAAAACCAGTGTAATTACGACCTTTTTCGTTTTTTTTATTTAAAAATCTCCACATTATATGGAAATACCGTTAAACTAGTCTGGACTGCTGGTATCAAATCGAGACAATTACCGAAATTGCTCGCATGTCATTTAAAATAAATCTGGTCACGTTGTTTCCGCGAGTGACTATCAATTGTTGGACTATAGATCCGCATTGGCTCGTATTTTATCTCCATGAAGACGTTTTTCTTATCGATTTGATAAATCTTATGAATCGCTATCTTTTATGGAATTATTTGCTATTTCAGACAGAGGAAATGTAACGGAAAATTGGTGACGGTCCAATTTTCGAAAAGTGACAAAAGTAGATTGAATAAAAATAGAATATTCGCCAGAACTGACAAATATATTAATTTTTGAGGTTAACTGTGATATTTTTAACCAACAGAATAAGTATTACATCATACCACCACTTAGTCTCACAATTAAATCAGCATCATTTACTTTTATGTCCTATTTTAAAATTATAAATAACCGCACTCCAGAAGGTTTTCTGGAACCCATTTCGACAAAATTGCATTTTCTATCTCACTTTGAAATGCGCTAGATTTGTATTCCTTGTTGATTGTGTCTAGTTAGAGTCTAGTCAAGATAAACTTCTGTGGTTAATAGACAAAGCTGTTTGAACTATTTGATGTAATATTGTTAGCGTTGCAATTACTTTTAGTTTATTGTATAGGATGAAATAGCTATATGTGCTTTATGTTGTTAGTAGACTATTTTACGACAACTACAAAAGAGATTACCAAGCTCATTCTAAATCAAAAGAAAAGTAGCTAAAACACGATCCCGTTTGGAATTTATGGAATCACTCAATTGGTTTTTTGGATATTAATGATATTTTGGGTAATAATTTTTGAATGAAAAATCGTCTACTCCTGATGACAAGTATTTGTCCAAGAGTTTACGAACCTACCTAATTTTTTCTTGTCTATCTGTAAAGAAACATTCAATGAATAATGGAATATAGGGATTTAAGGCATTGTATCAGAAATGCTTTTGAATTAGTCGACCAATACATACTTCAACAGATTAAATGATCTTTGTTCAATAAATTTTTTTGGCTCAACAAGGAGTTAGTTTGAGCATTTTAATTTATAGAAATTTTTTGTTGGCTGACTATTTAGATTGGAGAATACATTAAATCCCTATGTTCCGTTTTTTATTGCATGTACCTGTATATTCCAAAAACTTGAACGGTAGAAAGCTGAATTATAAAATTGAATGTCACATAAAATACTTAATTGAGATATAATTTGTATCTGAATAAGAAATTACGAGTAAAGTTTTATTTCATTCACGTTTGGTACAAAAGCAATTTAACTTAGGCTTGAAGGATCCAACGAACTTTCAAAATGTCCACAATTTCCTTTGTACCTACCCAATACAAAGTTTGACTTTTTTCTGGAAAATCATTGAAATTATTCGAAAGCTTGTGAAAAAGTTTCAAACAGATATAAAGAGTGTCGGCGACGTGCTTAAAAATTTGTAACTGTTGAAGTTTTTATCAAGAAACTTAAAAGGTATATGTAATAAATATTTATGGCAAAAGAACCAGTATAAGCAAACATTTTGCTTTATATTTATATATTTAAATTATATTAACATATTCATCTCGTTCCTTACCATGAATATGTTATCTATCGTCACCATATTATATGCTTTTCGCAATAAGCTTTTCATACATTTTTTCTGTAATTTATGAGAAAAAATCTATCAAGGTACTGTATTTTACTGAAATTGTAGGCTCAAACTCCTGGGAGAGTTTTTTTCGATTTCTTTAAAAATTTAAACAAATTTATAACAATCAAGCAAAAATAATCATTTGAAAAAAGTAATTTTTCCGTCTTTTGCATTTTAGAGCATGTTTTTCCATTGTGTCTACTATTTTTTAACTTAAATTTGGTTATTAGTGGAAAAAATTGTATATACACCATGGTGGTGAAGACATTTATAACCCTCGCAATTTCGGAGCTCAATTCATGAAATATAAAAAAGACTATTTGAAAGCACTGTTGTTTCCGGTTTTTTCCAGTACATTTGTACATACTCCGCTTGTATAGAACATTCCATAAATAGTTTTAAAGTGTAAATAATTAAGAGTAGCTAGAACTTTAGCAAAACCAACTTCTTCCAATAATTCAGGAAGTGAAAGCATCAATTTCAAGTCCCTAACTTGTGGCACTTTTAAATAAATGTTAACCGCGCCCAATCCATTTCGGCTAAAGTTTTACTTGTTCGGAAAATCACACAGGAAATAATTCTGTAGTGTTTTATTTGCGAAATAAAAGTAGCTTGTTTGAACTTTTTGTTTTTTTAAAGGTTTTAAACAATTTGTAAATCACTGGTGTTTTGTGTTGATAGTAGGGTTGTTTTGGACACGGAGGACGATTCACATGATGTGTTGAAGATTTAGTTTTAATAATGGAAGTAAACATTTCAATCGCTCGTTAATAAATAATATTTTCTTTTATATTTTGCATATAGAAACAGTATGGTATCATAGCTTTCTCATTTAAAATCTTTTTTTTGGCAGTCTTCAGATCTAAAATATTATTTTTCTTACTACCTCGGTTAAAAATATGCTACGATTATACGACAAAATGTCACTTATATCAACGGTTTTTGGCATCCAATCTATATAATACATCTTAACGAAAGATCCCATCAAAATTTAGATGATACTTCTTTCATTTAATGGGCTTGTTATCAATGAAATATTTTCTCGGTTTTTTTCACGTTTTTTTGTAAAACTGAGTCATCAAAATAACAGGTAAAATTTTCAGCTCTTAAACTTTCTCCATTACTTAGATATTAAAGGTTGAAAATGGAGCTCCCTCAAAAAGCGGCAGAGCGGACTGTGACGTCACATTGCATGTCGGGGTATGGTATTCGGCATTACACCGCTGCGTTTTACATGAGAAAGTTGGTTCCAGCTGCAATATCTTCAAATTTCAAATAGTTAGTGGTTTTTGCTATTGAAGAATGATGTATTCAGTACTTAGATACTGGATTTATTAAAGCAGATTTTGGAAATTCACCTGAACCCGATATCTTTATGGTGATGGACTACTTTAATAAAAACAAAGAGTTTACACTTGGTTCTTGAATTGTAATATCATAACAATCTATAATAAATAGTACAATTTCATATCTCCCTCTGCAGGAAATAAGTTCTCAACTCCAGAGAGGAGCATCCAATGCACGAATGGCTAATAACGGTATACTTTTTTGTATAATGCTACATACTCTGGAAAGTGGCATCCCAAAATCGTCTACTAATATCCCATACGGTGAATACAGTTTGATATTTTTCAATGTTAAAAAGAAATCAAGCTTGTCTAGCTCACATTTGTTTAACAAGTTCACAACAAATAATGAATTATTCGGAACTCCTAGATGAAGCTTTGGATTTTTTCATCAATTAAATCGAGAATTAAAATATTCAATATTGTATTTCTTCTGACCTATAAATGTCTGAATAACATAAGTTTTTGGGATCTGGCAAGCTTAAATCTGACGAAAAAACCTCTAGTGGATATTGAAAATTCTTCGTTAATGGGTTTTCGTATTTTTCCAAACGCGATTTCTTCATTTTTCTTTTTTTGCCATTTTTCGCCTCCGCATTGAATCGCCTCATAAGCCTCAATGCAAGCCTGAACCCTTATTTTCCGAGATACCTATAGATTCCATTCGTGTGATATCCATTGATTTCCTCCTCTACTTGACTTCCTCCAAGGGTTCTATTTTCTTAGCTTAATGACAAATTACTGTGCTTTAGTTTGTAAAAACTGTGACATGAATTTTAACTAAGCGTTTTTGACAGTCAAAAAATCGCGCTATTGCTACAGGATTACTTTCCACTGTTCATTATTTGTACATATTTTTCTGGTGCATTCTTGGATGTGCTAGGACAGTCGGGAACCAAACAGTACTTATTAACCACCTCTTTCTCACTCATTAGGTATATAATAAAATTAAGAAACATCTCAATCAACAGTCCAGCATTTTGTTTCTTACAAAACAAAATATATAATGTAATAAACCAACAGTACACTTCCACATACAATAGCTCTCGACTCGCGGCGTTTTAAACGTTAGGTAAGGCACATGCATTGTGATGTCACAGGTAACCACGCCCCGTTTTCGTTCAATCCAATTTCTTTAATTAATTTGAGGGCTTAAACGTCCGCGGAAAAATCTAAAATTTTGGGAATCCGTTTAAAATGAGTTCTAGTTTCTATTTTTAAATTAAAATTTTTTTCTTGAACAAGCCCATTGAAGGAAATTGAAGTTGCGGATAAATCTTGATAGAAGCAAACGGCATGAACAGGACTAAATGAATTACGACAAGAAAACTTCCCAAAGATTACTTTCAAACGACCGGGACGCGCACAGCTACCGACGATAATGTCGTTTTTTCCCCAATTTGTCATTGATCTCTGGTGGTTTCATATTAATTTTCATTCTTTGAGCACCGAAGAATATTAAAGGCAGTCTGGAAGATATTATTTTTTTTTTAAATTTCCATATAAAAAAAAAGTATAAGTAGTAAAAGAAGAACTGTTCGAAGAGACTTATAAAAAAAAAATTTAAAGTAAAATCTAATCCGCAGGACAAATTTTTCTGGCTCTAGCATTTTATCATCTAAACTCCATTGATTATGCGATACTTAAGCACCATTTATATATTCCGACGCTGACGCCAATTGTACCAAATATAATTTTACAATTTCCATCCTAAAATTGCTGCACAAACCACCCCAATCGGTTTTTAATATTTTTTTTCTCCCTTTGAGCCCTGGTTCGAAAGATTCCAGTTCCTTTTTTTTTTTTGGTTATTGATTGGGGCATTCTCAATTTTTTATCACAGTATGAATTGTTGAATAAAGCAATGATTAAAAATTAACAGTAATTGAAAGCTAGACTATGAAAAAATCCCACTCTTTTTTGCTAAACAAATATGGAAATGCCGCAACCGTTTCAGAAATTTGAGAGAATATGCTCGACTGACGTCCTATTTTCGTTTATATATTTCATGAAGCTTTGTCGTATACATCAATTTGGTTAGTTGCATAAACAAGTCTGTCGCCTTTGTTTCTTTTTTTTCCATCCAGACACATATTTCATTTAGTCATGAGGGAAATTTTTGATGAGAAACGCCTGTTATGCATTATAAAACAACATATTTTTGGTGAAGATATAAAGGTTTTCCATTTGAATGTGGAAGATATGTACATTGTACATGACTGAAACGGCTGTAACTTGCTTTCTGATCTCTGTGAGTTTTCAAACGACAAAAGGTTTTATGAGCAGTGGTAATACAAAAAGAATTATTTCAAACACTCAAAGCATGCCTTTTAGACTGCACGATGTTATTTTTTTCAAAAATATCAAACTCTGCTTTGTATAAAACATGCTCACTTGAACTTACGTCTGTTACAATCGTGAATAATTAAAATAAAAGACAGATCTATGGGGAACAATATTTTTGTTGCTTGTTCATGGTTTTTCTTTTCTTTATTTTATTTTATACCTGCTCTATATACCGTGTCATAAGTTATAGTTCCCTTAATCAGGAGTAAAATAAGAAATGAGTTGGTGTACAGATTCTTTGAATCTTCTCCTGCCTCAATTCGACGAGGTTGTGGCAAGAATCCGACACTGACATACTTTTTCTAATCACATGAATGATGATTATTATGCAGATGTACAAGCTGCTCATGCGAGCATTCGGTACTTTTATGTACATCCTCCAGAGAAGTTGTCCTCCTAGGTCATCGTCCATACTATACTTCCCAGGAAAGTGAACAAGTCACTAGGAGACATCTCCTTAATAATGCAGGTGTAGGCCAAGGTTCACCAAACACACACTCTCCGGACACTCGCATAAGACATTCCTGACAGTTTCATCTTCCTGTTCACACATCCTGCATAGATGTGTGTCCAAGAGCTCCATAGTATGGAGGTGTTTCCTTAGTTGACAGAAATGCTACTATTGAACGTAGGATTTTCTTGGTCATCGTTAAATATTTATTCATCACCAGTTTCCCAGGGTCATCTAGGGTGATCCTGGCAAGACTGCATCCTTTCATTCCATCCCATCTCTTAAGGAATAGGGTACAGGCACAAATTTTGCTATTGGTGGGAATCGTCGTTTTATCAGGTCTCCTAACACCATGCATGCTTATTTTTTCAAAAAAATATCAACTTTACTTTTAAAACGACTTTAAAAATCATAAAATTTGAAAGTCCGCCAAAACGCGTTTGACGTCACTGTTTTACACGTACTCGTTTACATTCTTATTCGGAAATATCGAATATTTATGAACACTTTCCACTTTACGTTGACTTTTATAAATTAAAAAAGCACACACAATCAGTTAATGGTCTCAAACAAACATATAAATGATATTTTTACATCGAATAGTTAATTAAAATACAATAATAAACACAAAACTACACATAACCTCTGAATTCTTCTTCTTCCTTTCTTTTTTGGGCTATATCCTGAGGGATAATCTACCCAAACCTATGCATTACCGGCCATGGCAATTGTAAAAGTGTTACGTCACACGTATTCGGAAATCATCGGGTGTTGGTCGGAAAGTGCATTGAAATTTGAATTTTACTTTAAAATTTGGAAGTAATTTGAAATGGAATAGTTATTTATGCAACAAGTGCAAAAAGTGAGTGTTTTTTGCACGCGACGTGAAATTGTCCAACGAGGTCTTTAGGCCGAGTTGGACAATACGTCAAGTGCAAAAAACACGTTTTGCAAGAGTTGCATACAATATTTTTTCTAAATTCATGCAAAAACTGGAAAATTAGAATATAAATATATTAAAAGCCTAACCTAACCTATTAAAGTCAACCCGTTCTTCTTTTTTTGTATCTTTATGGCCTCCACCTTGTCAGCACTCAATCATAGCTGGTTTTCGCCTTGACCATTTAAATTTTAAATAATTAAAGATTTTTGCAATAATTGTATCTCGTTGAGACTAAGTAGTAAGATATACATATATTATTGTTGTATTAAAGCAGAATTCAGATACTTGCAATGGATTTTTATTTAATTTAAATGTTTATGTTTGTCATTAATCATCACAAAGCTGACACAAGAATGACAGATGAGTGCAATAATAGTATTTTATGCAACGATCATGTAATGATAGCCATTAAGACACGAGCATGTTGTAGGATACGAAACGAGCCGCAGGCGAGTTTCGTATATAATATGCGAGTGTATTAATGGCCATTACATGAAAGTTTCATACAATAATTTTCCTACTCCGCTTAATAAGAATTATTCAATTAATAATTGTTTAGTTTAATTAATTTTAAATATAGTTACTTTTGAAAATCAAAATTATTTGGCAGCTGTCAAATTAAGTGTCACTTAGACCTGTTCGCCTGCAATAAAAGTGTAGCACTGAGCTATATAATTTTGAAAAATTCAGGTCAATCTGTGAAAAAATGCGTGTAAAATTGCTGAATTTGGGACTATCTATGTATAAAATTGCATTTGTATACTGCAAAAAGCATTGAAACATAATTAAAATAAATAAAATCGTATAGCTCAGTGCTACACTTTTATTGCAGAGAAGAGACCTAATATAATTAATTTCAGAAATGTCAACCAGGTATCCATGGCTATATTAAATATTGTGCGAATGTCGCATTCCTATTGGCTTAAAAATCTGTATCATAATGAAAATCTGTATCATAATGAATTTCATTATGATACAGATTTTGGTCTTTTAATTAGTATATTATAAAACAGGAGTAGAAAAAATATTTTATTGCACTAGTGCAATAAAGTACTACTTTTTGCATTAAATGTGGTTCACAAAAGTGTTGTTTTTTGTATGAATGTAGAAAAACTGGTTTATTTCCTATTATTAGTTATTTTTGATATCAACTTTACTATTACAAATTAATATTTAAGTAAAATATGAAATATGCGTGTACCCTATTGAGCATGGGCTCTCTATTACTAGCCTATGTTTTGACAGCACCCCGGAGAGCGCGTGGAGAGAAACCCTCACTAAATCTCTCTCCATTCCATTTAAATTTTTCAGACCACCTGTTTGAGAATTAAACATCATATTATAAGTCCTGGAAATAGGAGGCTGTTGTTATGTTTTGTTTAACGTTGAATTTCCCACTGATAATCACTCGAATGGATATATTGATATGAAAATGAGTGCTCTACATAAATTTATTTCCAAATTTAGTTATGGTCGAATAACTTTCAATATTATATTCATAAATCAACATTTGAAATGCAAAGCTGTGTTAGGTACTGCTAGAGATTACTCAACTTAAAAGCATTTGAGTGTAACATTATTTCATTGCTGCTGGTATCTACTTAAAATTCAAATTTTCCCATTTTTCTATTCTGGTGGTTTCGTAAGTATCGATTATATTTCCATGAACTCGGATAAACGAGGTGAGTGTACTGCTAAAACGAATACTGCGCGAGATACTCAAAAAGTCACCAACTTATCGAAACAACCTCGTATTTTTGTTGATATTGTACAGTGCGGTATTTTCTAGTTTATTTTTAATTTGCAGCATAAGCTGTAACTTTTTTTAAACAGTGTAAAAATGTAGACTTAATTAAATCTAATCCGTTGAGAGTTGAGTACTTTCAGCGTTGGAGAATATTTTCGCGTTAAATTCTGTTATAGCATCACCAGTAATTTCACAGTTTTTAGTTGAAAAACTGCCGATTTTAATTAAAAATCCTGAAAGGAGAGGCTACATGTGTATCCGATAAATTAAATAAACAGTTGATTATGTTTTAGTTACTTTGAAAATTAATATTTGCTGCCAATCGGAGAAAAAAGTATTCTCCATTAGCAAAATTCTAAAATACTTCACTAGTTTTGTATCGAACAAATTAGTATTTCAACAAACAAATCGATAAACCAAATATATATTGATAAATTCAATTCCCGCAACTTCCCAACGAAACAAATTATATATAGAGACAAAGATTGATTGTGCTGATTGCTCAATTATACATTACACACAATACGCATCGACAAATATCGGATAAAATAATTAATCAATTACACTCCTCACTGCTAAATATCGTATATAGTAATTCATCTATAATTGAATGAAATTGAGTTCACCATTTGATGATCACAATATTAAATTTAAAATATCAGAACATTTGTATAATTGGTTGGTGATTTGTTTTAAATTTCCTTTTTTTCTATTTTCGTTAAAATGCGTCTAATTTCAATCACTGTCAAATTTAAATCTGATGATGAAGCTTGCTTGAAGATTGACATTGTCAACAAAATAAATCGGCTCCTCACTTACATCATCTGAAATAAGAACGCTGGTATTGGTACCACTTGACACACACTAATAAGTTTTTGTTTTGAAAAAAATGCGCAGTTAGAAATACAAACGTATTCAAACGTTTTCCCAACAGCTTCCATTTGGATGTACCACACTGTATGTTAGCTCTGCCAATATAGTGTGAGAGTAATTTCATATCATGTTTCATGAGCCACTACGTAAATTAGATAAATATATTCGATGAGTCTGTCAACATTTTTTCGTGAAGTATAAAAAGTTCACGCCTAGTGGTTCGTTTGTCCTTGTAAATGATACTATCAATTCAATGTTTGGACGGTGCTGCGACGCACATCAATCACGGGGCATGTAGATGAGATTAGATTAGAATTGGAGTTGCTCTTTGTCTTATGCCACTGCAACCTTTGCAGATATATTGTAGTCCTCCCAATATTTAGAGCTTGATATCTAGCTTCATTGTTTTCTTTAGATTTAATAGCCTGGATACCGCCTCCCTTACGTAGCTTTCTGTCCTCGGTTTTTCTTCTCCGAGTAAATGAAACAGCACCCTTGCTAGGCACTCACAAAGTATGTGCTCCGCGGTTTCGTTTTGTTTTTGGCAGAACCTGCATAGGCTGTCATCTTCTAGACCAATCGTGTGCATACGCTCCTCAGCCTCCAATGTCCGGTCAGCATTCCCACCATCATCCTCGTCGTTTCACAACTTTGACATAATAGGTCGTGTGACAGTTTGGCCGAAGGGCTTTTAAGGACCAATTTAGCGTGCTGGAGCTTAATTCTACCAGCGCAACGCCTGGTTGTTCACCCATTTATGGATGAGGCATATAACAATGAGATAAACTTTGAATAAAACTTTTCAAGACTAATTATACATCAAAAAATAAAAAAAGATAAAATACTACTACTAATTATCTGAATTTTGATGTTTGCTTCGGGCGAATTGTGTGTTTACTCTTCTTTTACTCATTGTTCATTGTATACTAATCCTCATAGAATATTTAAACCCTAACAATGGAGTCATTCATCTGCTTTAGTTCTCGACTCATGAAATATAAATAGCAGACGCCTCGCACTTCACCTGTAAAAGTTTTTTCATGTATTTCTTCGTAAGCGTGAGCGTCAGGGAATAACTAATCAAAGTAACTGCGATATTATCTCACGTGTAGGTATACTCGTATATCACCGCTACTGGAGTTCTCCACAACGGATGAAAAAGATTTCCTCCTGCTCCCAAACACGAACTCGAATCAATTTGAATATTTTGTAAAAATTAAGCTTTATATTAAATCAGACATGGATACGTTCGAATTCGAGGATATAATCAAACACAGAGAAAACAATTTTATTTATTTAGGGTAAATCGAATAACTGATTTCCTGCAATGCGAACCACGACCGCCATGTCAAACAAGCGGAATTGAATTTTTTTCCTATTAATGGAACGCTAGCTGAGGAAGTCATAACTTACTAATGGGTGAATGAATTGTTTAAAAACAGAACTCGTGTATCATGTATCACGCTATAGGTCATTAATATATTTCGAATGGATAATTCATACAAGACCAGCACTTTTCCATTTCCAACACTTTTAGTATAATGCGTGCATTTTCAATTAGAAATTCCACATTTTAAATTTACTTAATCCATTCATTTATCTCTCATGCTGGATACTTCAATTGACCGAAATAATTATAGAATATATTCAATTAGTTATTTTCACTGATATTTCCACCAAATCTCTACCTTAACATAATCAGAATGCATATATTGACCTGTACCTGTATCTGTAAAGTAGGGAAGGGGACTTATGCCACATGTGACCCAATGTACATCCTCCCGAAGAGTTGTTCTCCTAGGTCATGGTCCATCCTGGCCTTCCCAGGAAGGTGGACAGGTCACTAGAACACATCTCATTTATATAGGCAGGTGTAGGCCAAGACTCACGGCGCACACACTCTCTTATTGACGATAACGTGTCCGGCACTCGCATAAGACATGTCTGACAGTTTCATCTTCCTGTTCAAACATCCTGCATAGAGGTGTGTCCACTAGCCCTATAGTATGGAGGTGTTTCCTTAGTTGGCAGTGGCCAGTCAGAAATCCCACTGTTAAACGTAGGTATTCCCTGGTCATCGCCAAATACTTCTTCGACGCCAGCTTCCAAGGGTCGCCCAGGGTTATCCTGGCAAGACTGCATCATTTGATTCTATCCCATCTCTTAAGGAATTGAGCATGGGTGTAACGTTTAGCTGCTTCCGCAATTGTCGCTAGCCCGTGGGTGTCACTGGGTCCTAAATAATCCATCCGTGGCACACTAGTACTAGCCCCTATATAACACGTTGTCTGTTCAAGGCTAATAGGGCTGGTCTACTATCACAAATTGTTATGTTTTTGCAAGAAATTCTATTTTTGGTTAGCTCTTTTGTAGCAATTGAGATACCAGCCAGTTCTGTTTGAACCAAGCTGGTATTTTTTCCATCCTCTACTCAATCCTTAGTGTTCTGGAGTAAACTCCACATCCAAGCCTTTTTTCGTTTTTGAGCCATCTGTATATATTCCATTTGCAGCATCTATTGCCTATATTGAATTGCAAATCAATATTTCTTTTCCTAAAAGTGCCAACTTGACAAGTTTTAATTTTGTTCCCAAATCTCTTCGATTCTTATCTCGATTACGATATATTTCGTGACATCGAAAGGTATTCCGATCAGGTCATCTCTACAATCGGAGCTTGTGAGTTTCAGAGCACCAATTCCAAGGATTCCAATTTCAACTTTTTCATTCCAATTCTATTTAAAGAAATTCTAGACTTAGAACAGACTGCAGCTGAATATTATCAACGATGACAATAAATGTGCAAGCGCAAGTTTCTTCTACACATGATATTGTCATAAATAAATTTAAACTGTTGTAAATAAACTGTTGATAACAATTTTTTGTTCTCCAACAAAACCAATTATCGCAAACAGGGCAGGATAGCCAACTAGTTATTGTTCTGCTCGCTTTCTACGGTCATTTTCAAATTAATTGAAGGCATTGTTACCTTTTTCATCGACCCACAAACCGACAAAACCTCCGTTTTATACGTTTTAAAAGTTCGTTAAAATAACCTATATGCTGGTATATGTAATGTTCCGAGTCTCAAAAAAACATTGAGACAAATATGGTTCTAATATGAACGCCAAGTAGAGAAATTAATCAATTAATATACTACTATAATTTTATCTAAGGACTTACAACCGTCTACGTTAAAAGAAAATTGAAATTTTAAATAAATATTTGTACGTACCTTCCACCAAGTGATGATTGCCGGCGGTCTGGATCCACGACATCTGCAGGTGATATTGTATCGTCTTCCAGCACTGAAATCTGGATTGTTTCCAATGAGCGTTACTTCTAGTGGACGTAGATACATGTCGATTGCAGTACGTACTACTAGAGGTGGTTGTAATCTACTATTGCTTGCTTCACAACTGAAATTAAACGCTTACTATCAATGCTTAGAACAAAGATGCAGGAAAAAAAGATTATCCATATGGACTGATGGAAAATTATTAAAAATTGAATGCTCAATAGAAATATTGGTAGTGGAAGTACTGTTGACAAGCAAAGCAAGGAGGAATTTTACTGTAAATATACACTGTAAGTTTAAACTCTTTACATTTATATTTAGATGTGTCGCATTGATAATTTTTATTTTCCAATCAAATGACATGGAAAAAAAGTTGTTTTGTGCTTTGGAATTTTATAACTCACGTAAGAAGCAATAGTTCGGAATGACTAAGATTTATTTTTGTAGAAAAGTTAACGTTCTACAAAAAAGGTTCATATAATTATTTGATATTTTCAGTCCTTTCAAAGTAATTCAAAGTTAAAGTTGATATAATTATGAATGTTGCAATTTTTTCAAATTTTCGATGCTACCTACAATCATGTTTATGTACGCTCTAAATAATATGGACAATATTTTTCAATAAAAATCATAAGCACCATGAAAGTTTCGTGCATTCTCGAGATAATGTAGAAACTTCATTTCATATCCAGCCAGGACATATTGAGAAAATTTCGAATTCCACATTATACAACGAAATAGCTTCCAGATTAAAAACAGATCGAAGACAAAGTTGTGTACATTCAACTTTTGAGTCCCTTTACCACCCATGCTGTACCCGAAAAGTTTGCAGGTCTATTTAGTTTGGGGTATTATACATATTACAGTTGACGAAAAACGAATGACAGCTGTCAACACATATTTGTTTCTTCTCGATGGTATTTGCAATAATAAAAGCAGATCAGGAGTCTCACAAATCACAAACAAAGGTAGAATAAAAATTAGAATCCAATATAAGTACACACAAACAAAGCCAAACAAGTATGTGTTGACAACTGACATTAGTTTTTCGTCAACTGTAAGATGCAAAATACCCCAAACTAAAAATACCTCAAAACTTTTAGGGTACAACATGGGTGGTTAAGTGACTCAAAACATAAGAAAGACCGAAAATTGATTAGAAAAACCAATTCCTTAGGCGACTAACCTTTTTTAATATTTTTTTGTTCGTTATGTTGGCAGCAATTCCCTTGTATAGAACTTGTCCATTCATTTCAACGAATTACATTGAAATTGAAATGAGATAATGTTTTTAAATCAATTTTACGCCGTTTTATAATCGGGCCAATGATTTTTTTATTAGCAACAGTGCTTTTAAATGCATCTTACACAGTTATCGCGGAAAATAGTATATTATTCAACGAGCGTGTAATGATGGCTATTACTCATGAGAATGAAGTTTGCGACGTGAGCCGCAGGCGAACGTCGTAATCATTCGAGTGAGTAATAGCCATTACACGAAAGTAGAATACTATACTTTTTCTATGACTGAGTGTTTACCTATCAATCCAAACGAACGAGATATTTAGAGAATATATTATTGAATGAACTTAATGCTTTATGTCAAACAATTCCATTTTGGAAACTACAATGAAAATTTATTTATTGCTTACAATATTAATGGTGAAATTTGAGCAGTTGAATTCGTTTTCATTTTCTGTATCCATTCTAATAAAAAATCAGCTCTAAATCACCTTCGGTAGGTAGGTATAGGTAGGTACTGTCAAAGTAAAATTATGACATTTCATGGCGAGTCTGATTCAAACATTACACCGGACATAGTCGTGTGGAATGGCATTCTTTGACGGTGATTGGCCAGATAGTCGTGTGTAATGGATCATTACACACGGGGTGTGGCTTGTTTTGTGTAATGCATCCAGTTACTCAACAAAAATGTTACATAAAAAGGGTCCATTTCTCAACAGTCATAGAAAAAGTTATTTACCCAACATGATTGCACATGGTTAATAAAAATTTTACATATAGCAATTTCTTTGACTTTAAAATGAAGTCAGCATCAATCGAAAATTGCTATTGCATTTCTTTACATCTTTTACAACTCCGTTGCTACGATCCTCCTCAGAACACTGATATGTATCAACGGAAAAAAAGTAGAGTGAGAATTGTATGAATTACCTGTATATAGCCAGAAGATGCGAACGAGTGAGCTTGTCGATTCTGAGAATGCTCTGGGATTTCCGACGATCGGAAAAATACTCAGTTTCGTCAGTTACAAGATCTCCGTCTCGCCACCAAGAGACCTGGAAATAATGAAAAAAAGTTAATAAGAATGATAGTTGACAGCAGACATTGACGTCGAGTAAATAATTATATTTCTTGTAAAATATAAGTAAACACTTTTATGAGAGTTAATAAAGTAAATATGGAACTTAAGATCGCATAATAAATATTTATCTATTGGTATATTATACACACAAATGGATTCTATAAAGTTTCAGGAAAATACAGCTGAAAAAAACGTGATTAATTATTGCTAATATTCTCATTGACAGTTTAACGAGTTCAACCGCGATATTTCTGTTTTCAACAATACTTTTTCAGTAAGTTTTTGACGGAAAAATATTGGATGAAAAATGGAGAGAATAAAAAACAAGATGTATTCAGGTAGATTATGTACAAATTGCCAAGAAGTTTTGAGAAGTTAAAAAGAGCCCCATGAAGTTTGCAATACTTTCATTCAAGGTTGTATACAATAGTAGTTTTTACAACTAGTGCGAAAAGTGATTTGCGTACAAGTTGTTTGTTTTTTCTACAACCACATTTATTAATGAAAGAAATACAGTAACTTTAGTATTTTCAATGTCCGAATTGGACAACTCGAAAGATAAATTATTTTGATCTTGGTTCATGATTCCTAAAATAATGCTTAATAGGTTAATGTTTTAATAATTAATAAATTAAACTAAATTATAAAGTAGATAGTTTACTTACTTTTAGTTTGAATTTAAAAATTGTACACCAATAAGAAATTCAATTAAGTTGAATTGTCAAAAAAAGTTGACAGGTCATAGGTAGCTTTGTTTGACATTTCGGTGCGGAAAAGTGCCATATCGTGTACTTTTCGCATTACTTTTACAACGGTTATCAAAAGAATTGAGAAAAGGCCTGCTTTGCGTATAAAAATTTGTGTAGAAAAGCGTGTTTTGCATAGTGGTTGTAGGAAAACAAAGTTTTTGAAATGATCAAATACCGAATCAAATAAAATTATGTTATCAAGCATGATATTATTTAATTGATATAAAGATTGGATCCGAAGATTCATCATTAAATTTCTTCTTCACCAGAGGTGAATGGCACTTTAAATTTATAATTTTTGATTCAAATCTTGTCAAATATACAGGGAGTTTGATAAGTCTGGTATTGCAGTACGAATTAGATGTGAATATAGACTACTTTTACATCTCATTATTTGAATAACGTCAATATTTGACATTATATCATTGGACTAGAGCTCCTAAAGTTCGAGGTACGACCAGTTACGACCTATTGAAGCACTCTGTATCATTCTGTTATAAGTTATAAGTGACAGTAAGAAAAGGTAAATAGTAAAAAACTTCAGGGTAGTTTATATTGAACAATACCAAATAAAACCTGTCGATGTTTACAGTATAATGGATATAGAGAACGATTGAATTATTGATTTTGAAAATCAACCGTAACGATAGCAATAAAAGCGTTGGCTCTGCCAAATAAATTGTAAAACTGACGTTATAGGCGTCTATATAAAGAGAATAACATTTTAACAACTTCTTTTCCAATATCTATACTCACATCAAGAGTATAAATTTTAAAGTTATCACCGAATCGTAAATTATAATTCTATAAATAAAACAGGGAAATGTTTGAGAAATTATATTTCATAAATTCAGTATGGAGTAACGAATATTAATTTCACATTATGTATTTGACACATCAACAATAATATGGAGAAAGTCGCGAAAAAGATCTATTTTTGATCAATTTTCTAATTTTAAAACAATAATTTATTAAACAGATAACAGAAATGGATTGGTGACATTCCAAAAGTTCCTAGAATTATTGGCCACCGATATGTTGAGTATTCAGCTGAAAAGTCATTTTAAATTTCAAGATATACGCTTTGGGGTGTATGCAGTATTCAGCTGAAAAGTCATTTTAAATTTCAAGATATACGCTTTGGGGTGTATGCATTATTCTAATAAAGCAATATAGATGTTCGCAATGATGTAAAACATGCAAAAATCTTGTTTTGAATGGTTAATAGTAATTCTTGTCAGGAAAAATCACTGTTTGTTAGCCACACTGACCTTAGACTGAGCTCCTCTATTTTATGAATCGCACGCACCCAGATTGTGAACTAGTGATGAGCAGTATCGCGATTTCTTAATATTAGTTATTTTAAAACGTGATCCCATCACTTGATATTCTGTTTTGAGTATACGATAGGAAAAATGTATCCCATATTTATCGGTATCAGTATATTAATATTTTATTCTCTACTAAGCTAATAAATTGTTCTCAAATTCCTGTACCATTTTTTCTACTTTCCCATTTTCCAAACATTGTTTCCTACATATTGCTAATGAGAAAATGTTAACAACAGCAAGGTATAGAGATAGCAAGTAAAGAGATCATAAAAAAGTAACTATATGTCTTTTTTTATGTCGGTATCAATATTTATTTCAACTATAGTTTATGATAGTCGCGTTCGTTATTTGTAACCGATCAATAATTTTAGTCTGAATCGTTTGTTTATTACATCTAGAGGTAAGGAGGTTAAGCTTAACTATTCGGTAAATCAGTCCAACGTAAATCTGTTTGCTCGGAACATTTTCAACAACGAGAACGATTAATCTGTGTATCCGTGATGTTTTAAGGTTATGTTGCAGCTACACTAGATAAATCTTGCTATGCTTTTATTGGTAACCTTTTGTTTAGTACCTATATACAAACATTTAATTTGTGTCTTTTAATTCTCCATATCTTTGAGAAAAAAATGATTGGAGCTAGGAGTTTGTTTATATTTATGATTGGTCGAGCCGTTCGTTAGTAGGGATTAATCTGTGATCACGTAACCAAAAATCCGTCGCCTCTACGATGCTAATACCGCATCGTAAAACAGACAGAAAAATGCAGAATATAAACAAGCAAATGGACAATTGTCCAGACAATCGGCGATTTGCTGAAATTCCTGTCAGTATAAATTTAATTCCCGAACGAGACTTTCGAGTAGCTCAGTAATCAAATATTATTCCTGTTACTCCATAAACGCTATTAACAAAATTAAACAACGGAAGGAAATAGAAATCTCAACAATACCGAAACACTCACTGAGATTCCTGACAAAAATAAATTTAATTCCTAAATGAAACTTTCGTATCGCCCAGTACCTAATCAAATATTATCCTGAACACCGAACAAAGAAACTCTATGAGCAAAACAAAAGATCAAGGAGAAAAAATGTCAAAGTAAAGAGAGCAACCAGTGTGACAACGTAGCTTACAAAAATCTTGATTTTGGTTCAAAAGTATATCTACGGACAAAATTAGTTCAATTAAATTTTGAAATAAATTATAGTAAAGCTGATAATTTTTTTTTAAATATGTAATATGAGGGAATACGTGTAGCTAACGGCAGTAGAAATAAAGTTTTACCTTTCAAATTAGGTCAAGGATATTCGATTTCGATTCATTTATACAATTAATTGTTGTTTTCTCTGGCTGTGACCAATTCACGTTTTAGATTTGCTTATAGGAACTGTGATTGTGTAAGTATCAGTGAAAGAGTAACAGTTTGTGAAATATGTCACTTATTACTATCGTGTACAGCAAACAGAATAGAAAGGAGAGTTCTCAGGATCAAATATTCTTGAAAAGGCAGAACCTAGATGGTTAAATATGCGATGTACGATATTTTTAACACAAAAATATTAAGATTATTTCGAAAAGCAATAAGTTTTCGCCCGCAGCTGCGAAATAACGTGCATCCAATTTCTTGCTAAATATATTTTATCCGCTCTTTTAATAAAACCGTAGCGGTTGGGATAATCCTTATTAAAAAGTTTCCAGGATATTTCCCATCAACTTTGTCTCTGTCAGCTCTCAATAACAGGCACTCGATATAATAATATTAAAAGCAAACTAACTTCCTACAAATATTTCAGTAAACGTCGAATTCAAAACAGGCAGACCGCACTTGAGCTGACCAAAATACCATTGAAGGTATAGGTATATAGAGCTGAACGAAAATTTTTATTTCCAAAAAGTTTTCCTTTCGAGTTTTACCTCAATTTTCATCCTATTTGGATAATTTTGACTCCTTTTTAAATTATGCGTTTATTAAGCAGAATCATGTAACAAAGTGACAAGTGTTGAAGGACGTAGGAGGTATGAGCCGGTCTTAATATTTTGGATATATAAGGATAATAAAAAGGATTCAATTTAAATGAATGTTTGTTCGTAATGCAATGACAAGCTCGTATAGTTGAAAACGTGAAGTGTGCGCAGATCTGTCTCAAGGATTCAAGCCGGGAACACATTGTTCTGATGTTACACCACTCCACGCCACGCCATACGACGTACGACACAACGTTCGAAAGATCTGACACCGTGGATTTTAATGCATATTTATATATTCTGTGTACACTATTTTGATGCAATCCCACGCGACTCGTCGCCATCCGACATGGCACGAACCCTCTCTTGATGGATGGCGTGGCTTGGTGTAGCATCAGAACAATGTATTCCCAGCTTTATAGTGACAAACGTGTGTACTGAAAATGCAGCTGAGAATCAGTACATATGAATGTCTTGGCAAAAAGATAAACGGACTGGGCATTCAATATGCTTAAGCAGAATGGCGATAAAGACAAAGAATTTACTGAATTACTGCATATACCCTGTACATATAAATTGTAACAAAATATTGTTTCTTTTAATAGAAAGAAATGAAATCGTACTGGAGAAATATTAAAGTTAAATGATAGAGAGAACTCTTGTCTTCGTCATTGTGTGTGGCTTTTATATGGAAGTGTTTCGAGAGAAAATGGTCAAAATAAACTAAAAGTGATTCTGTCGACGACCGACGGTTCATATTTCACGTTTCTTTGATTTTTTTTTCTTTGCTTTCAACGTACTTTTACTCTGCTCGAATAACGTAGAAGTACGTTTTTGACTCGCGTGAATTGGAAAAAATAGCTTCGAGAGAATTCAATAGCAAAAAGAACTCGAAAAGTTCTTTCATTAATTATGCTTTTCCAGTATTAGCCGATAAAATTGAAAAGTTATAAAGGGGTGCCTTAAGTCTATCCTACTTAAACTTTTGTTTTAGGAGTTACAAAAGCCGGATGCATTTTTCCGTTTCTTTGTTTCAATAAAAAAAAAATTGTAGAACGAACAAGCTTAGGTCTCGAATGTGATCGATTTTCACGTTTTCCATGGTATAATTTAGATGGAAAATGTAAGTTGATGCTTCCATTTTAATTATAGTTTTCATTAACTCCATATTATTGAAAATCCGCTTGCCCTTTTAGTTCTGTACAATCCCATAGGAGAAATTTGAGGTTCGCTATGGAAGCTTCATAATATGATGTGTAGTATGGTAGCAAATCGGGAAAACGCTTCTTGTGATGCGTTTGTGAGCGCTGTGGTATAGAGTGTGAAAAAATATTAAATGTTTTATGAACGCTAACTTTGTACCCAAGTATAACTCTTACACTTGAGGTGTTAATAGCGCACTACCACTGTAATTTGGTTAGATGAAAGAGGAGTTCAGTCTATGACAAGAATGACAGTTAAGGTCTACTGTTCAAAACATAAGATTTTGCATGTTTTCTATCAAAGCGTATATCTTGAAATTCAACATGACTTTTTAGCTGAATACTCAACATATCGGTGGCCAATAGTTCTAGGAACTCTTGGCATGTCATCATTTTATTTCTGTTATTCAGTCACTATGGGATTTTTACGATAAAAAGACGATGACGTCACACTTAGTTACTTTCCTGCTCATCAGAATAAATAATAATTTACCAACCGTAAATACAATTTATCCTTAACAGCCAGTGCAATTTACAGCTAACGGGTTGGCAAAACTTCAAGACGTTGTCAGATGAACTGGTAAAATTCCCCAGTTTGTTTTGACGTTTATTGACATTCGATCATCGTATTTTTGGTGCTTTTGAATTCATTGTCTCTTTGAGATTAACTAGATTAAGAAAACAATTATTTCCATAACTAATTATTTACGCTAATCTGCAGTGTGTAGTTAATAAAATGCCGAAGCAGTTGAACAGTAAATGTCAAGAGATGGTAACATGTTTGTTAAGCTATTTTGAACGAAAATGCCGAAACGGGGGCCCGCTGCTTCCTAAAGACGTAAGTAATAGCATTAGTTAGGTATTTGTATTCATTATTATTAACATTATTGTTACATATTTATGTAAAGGTTGATTAAACTTGATATGTTATTCTTTCATAAATTAAAATAATTATGTTGTAGAGGTTTGCAGAAGCATTACAACTTAGCCTTACTACTGTTAACCGTATTGCCGCCAAGCATAATAGAGGTGAACAGCCTAAAAGCCCACCTAAAAAGAGACAAGGCATAAAACCTACTGTTGAAATTGATAACTTTGAACAAAATGCTTTCCGAAATGTATGGAAACAGTGCATTGGTTTGAATACCAGCTTTTAGTGAACTTGGAAGAGCCTGCCACAATCATAATGGATATTGCAAGTTATCACAGTATGGTGATCAATAAAGTACTAATAACAGCTACCAAAAAGGATGATACACAGAACTGGTTGATACAAAATGATATTCCGTTTGAAAAAACTTTCTTCAAAACCGAATTATTGAATTTAGTACAACAGTAAGTTGATATAAACATTTTTCGATATATTATGGTAATACTGAGCTAACTTATTTTGTTTGAAAATATGCATGCTTTAATATTTTTGTAGGGATAAATAAGTTAAATAAGACATATCTGAAAAATATGGTCACAAAGTGCTTCGACTTCTTCCTTACCACTGTATGTTCAACCCAATTGAACATATTTGGGGAATTTTTATAGAGATCATGTGGGATCTGATGGTGCATCAACAGAACAAGCAATTGGTACATGTAAAAAGGCTTTGGAAAAAGTTATCCATAATATTTGATCAACGAAAAAATTATACAAGATTAGTGTGATAGAGAAGTAGTATTCGATAGACAGGATGTGCCTCCACTTATTATTAATTTTGACAGTGATGATGAAGATAGTGATGATTCTGAGATGGATTAGTGGACATATTGTGTTCTACTTTTCTATATTTTTGTCCAATTTGCTACATTTCCACCCTTTTAAACTCACTAATAACTATTATTGAATTAATTATTTGAAATAAAATGTATATTCACAAGTTATTGTTTTCATTATTAACATAAGTAAAACTTAGAAATACAATATAATATCAGGAAGGTAGTGACTTAACATAATTGTCATACAGTCTTCAAATTATTATCGGAAGGAGCAGAGATTTTGTGCAAGGTATTCCAGTTGTTGATAAAGAAATGTTCACTCGATATTTCATTATTTCAATTTGGTTTGGTCTAATAGCACAACCTATATGTATCCAGCTACCCAAGTTTATATATTTTTGTGAATAACACTTCACACAAAATTAAAACTGCATAATATGAAACAGAGATACGAATGAAACCATGGAGCATCTTAATTTAACTTCCCAATGTATGATTGTGTAGGAAATAGACTCTTTACATCACAAAATTATTCAGATTACAGCATTTAAAGCTGTATGGATATTGGATTCTCTTTACCAGTGTTCTAGTGGCTCTAGAGCATAGAATGCTTTTCATATAACCCTCTTCTATGTAAAATCAAATGTTAATTCGAATACAGAATGCTTGGTTACTATTTCTTCTTGTATCTTATCCATAGTTTTTCATAAATAAATATTTATATTAAATACAAGCCTTTAATTTTTTTAAATAAATATTTTTGACTTAACCTCTACACGAGGCACGGACCAACAAAAAAGAAGAATTGTCAATCTAACATCAAATTGACTTTTCTAGTTTTCGTAAAGTAAAGAAAAAAACTACAGTTTGGCAACATCACAATATTTTGTTTTGCAACGTCATCGTCTTTTTATCGTAAAAATCCCATAGTTATGTCAAATGTCAGTTATATTTATTTTTGTTGATATTCGTTTAATTGTGTTGGTCCATTTTCGATTAGATTTTTGTAGCATTTCTAATTAGCTGTATCTCTATTCGTCTAATTACTTTTTTCACTGACATTTGACAGAGCTAGTGACTGAATAAGAGAAATAAAATGGTGAATGCCAAGAGTTCCTAGAACTATTGGCCACTGATATGTTAAGTATTCAGCTGAAACGTCATTTTGAATTTCAAGATATACGCTTCGGGGGTGTATTCATTATTTTAATAAAGCAATATAAATGTTCTCAATGATAAAAAACCACTTTTTGTTGGCCATACTGACCTTAAACTGAACTCCTCTATTGTACTTAATATTGGTGATTATGAACTATATATGGGATAAAAGAACCATCAGAAAAAGTAGCGAAAGAACTGCTCTCAATGAGCAGGAACAAACTGCGCACCATTACGGGGCTACTTACGGGACACTTTCCCACAAAGGAGCACCTAAACAAAATAGGGCTGTACAACGGAGACCTTACATGCAGAAGATGCAAAAAGGATACCGAAACAGCTCTGCATATACTATGCAACTGTGAGTCGCTGGACCACAGAAGGCAGAAACTGTATGGCAGAACCCAAATGACTCCAGAAGACTTCTACAATCAACCAGCAAAGAACCTGTATGAGCTAATACAGGGAACGGATTGGCTGAATAGGTTGTAGTCAGAACACTAGGAGTATCCACAATAAGCCCAGGAGGCTGAGGTGGTACCGGCGAAAGGACGGCTCCGGGAAAAAAAAATATATGGGATAGATGGTATTTTATTGCTCTATGGTTAAATTGTGATAGCAGCAATAAAGAAGTCCAAATGCACCGCTTCAACATTAAAGATCCTTTGGTAAATAATATTTTAGCATTGACATAGTGTATAATGTCAATTATTTTTCTTTTAAATTTGGAAAGTAGTGGAAAAATTTTATGAACACATTTATAAGCCTGCCTGCGGCACTTTATTCCGCTGGGGCTAATAATTTTGGTGCTCGGTCAACATTAATAGTCTTCACCACCTTGGTGTATAATAAACTAAAATCCTTCCTTCTAATACATTTTATTTATTAAAAAAATACTTCTTTACTATATTTTCTTGTAAAAAACATAAAATTTTCCTTTCTGCGTTCACCATATTAAATCATCCACTGTTATTTGTAGTAAACTCAAGAAAAATTTGCATTCAGGTTATTGTTTTTTTATCAAAACTAATCTAATACGAATTGATGACTTTCCATGAACGTAATTTATTAGAAATATATTTTATGTCCTCGAAGGGCTCTTACAATCTTGCGTTCTTGTTATTATGACAATGTTTTACGACTTTATTCCAAATAGCACGGAAAAACGATATACGAGTATTATGAATATAAACTAGAAACTGGTTTTTGTGATTGGATCTGGAACGTCGAGGAAATCATTTATTATATCCCCATTGTTCGGCAAAGCAGATTTATAACTTATTAAATTTGACCTTGCGACGACATTTTTCGTCCAGAATTATATTCTTGATGCATTAGCGTTTTTTTTTTCTATCAACATTCGTAAATTTAATTTTTTTCCATGTTACATTAAAACAAATAAAAAATACCGCTTTCTCTGCGACCGAATCGTTATGTAATAAATCTTTCTGCTGTTAGTCACCACCAGATACATGGTTGGAATTGGGTTAAGAGGATTCCACGCGATGAAAACATTCTGCCGTTTATTTCGTTATAATGTTGCCATTTGCATCATCAACAGAAACATTACACGGGAAAAATAAATCGCCACTGATACTAACACACTAAGTGTTGCTTTTTTGCTGGTTTTTATGCGTTGCCATAATATATATTTCACAGTAGCGTATTATTATTGTTTTTGTATAAATTTGTCCGAAATGAAGAACGTTATATGTAGTCTCCTAAAATATATCTTGAATGACAACTGACAATAATAATATAATGCTCAAAATATCAAATCTTCAAGTTATTCCAATGTCACAGATTTAAACATGTGTATTGTTTTTAATGGAGTATAGTTTTTGTTTTATTGAATCGTATTTTTTGTAAGCTTGAAGCGAATAATTGAAAACTGGAAAGCTTTATGCAGAGTAAAAAATTACGATACTCTAAAAAAACTGTGAGGTTTTCCGAAGTAGTAAGAGCCGTTTTTCCGACGTGTTCATTTCGGAAATAGCTGGGAATCCGTCAAAGTCATAGCGGCAGATATAACACATTTACACGAAAGGTTTAGTTGTATGGGGGGAGATGGCACTAAACTGAAATGAGAAACTTCAAGGTTCCAATAGACATGCAGAATAATGGGACATCTGGATCGTGGGAGATTTCTGTATCGTGCGACGTTTATCAATCAATTTAAACTTTAAAAAATTGTATAAACAATTCAATTTAAATATAAAAACCAACGAAGAGAGCAATTAAGAAGTTTGTAACATTCCAACTTTGTATACCTTCAAGTGTTCACAAAATACATTTTATATCCCCTAAAGACAATTATATATTTCATAGCACAAATAGTCCAGCCTGTATACTCCACAAACTACAAAATACACACCGTAGATATCAGTCTACAACCCGGTTGGAGCTTGTAGCAGCGAAGACCGAGTGAGCTTGTAGTGCACCCACATTTGAAATTCTCAACTTTCACAAGTGAACAGACTCCGAGTCTTATCCTTTTGAAATATAAACCTGAGATTAACACTTACCCTAGCTAACGGTTTTCCAGAACTAGCAGCACATGTTAGTGTTAGACTTGCCCCTTCTGCGTAGGCCGTTGTGATTCCATTTCTCACAGGGCCCCAGTCATCACTCACTTGGACACCCGAAGGAGGCACTGTAACAAAAAGTAAAAAAATAAGAGTAATGAGGTTTTAATAGAACTGATAGCAGTGTATGATCTCAAATAATTGTTGGTGAATATTTTTAATTTTTGACTGGTTTCAAAGCTGATAAATTTATCAAAAATAATACTAGAACTTGTCCAGCTCCCAGAGAAATCGCTGTCAAAAACCAGTGAAGCAGCTTTGCAAAATTCTACTGAAACTCTGTCATTTCCTGACGTTAACTGACGTTGCAACGATTTTTTGATAATTTTTCCAAAAGAAATTATTTTTTGAAAACTCAAACGATACTGCAGCTTGTGATATCAGATTTTCCACTATAAAAGCAAGAAAACACGAGTTTTCAATCGGCAATTTACAGGATTTTGTATTCTAAACTCACTTAAAACTTACGCCGTATTTCAAGAGAACTTTTCCACCGACCGTATTTTTGTTCAAAGTAAATTGAACAAATTTTTCATCGAATGACTGCTGCATCTGTATTATCCGACTACTAATCTGAAAAGTTTTTCTTTTATATAAAAAGTAAGTCCCTAGCAATCGAAATCAACTAGCGAGCTTTTAAATCAGCTCGTGCCACCCCTGACTAACCACCATCTTGAGCGAAAAAGATCTTGATTGACAGTCTTTTTCAAAGTCTCATTATCTAGAACGCGTTCCATTTTCCTGTGTTCTAGGAAATTGCATGAAAACTATTCCGGAAGTCGTTTAAATGCGAACGGAGTTTAATGGAAAAATATCCAACGGTTTTATATGTGAATTTGCGGAGTAGTTAAAAATTAGAATAGTTGTCCAACGGCTCGTGTTGATAAAATAGCGACCAGAGGAAGTACAAACATGCATTTATAAACTGCAAGCTTCATTAATTTCAGATTAAAATTAATTGCTTTCTATTCATGTGTCATTTAACTTCGACATAAACTGCTCGCCACAATTTCAGTATATTACAGTCAGAGGAATTTATCGATGAGTGTAAATACTTGTATAGGGTGTCTTTCCAGACACTTTTTTAGGTATTTTTGGTCTGAGATTTCCACTTTAGTATGCTGTAGCTTAAAAAGCTCATAAACAGCAAATTCTTTTTGTTTGGATTTGGAAATTGGAAAAAGAAAATGTGTGTTTGGTACAATTTTAATCAAAGAATCTCTACAGTCATTTTAAACAAGCTGACGCTCAGTAACTTGATTATCCTGCAACAATTTTGTTGAAATTCAAACATCCGTAATTTTCAAAGGATAATATTTCCTACTAAACATAATAACATAAGATTTAACCGAGCTAGGAGCAAAACATCTTCGCAAAGACGTAAGTATGTGATGTATTTAAATCGCGATTTAACGTCGTAACAGCTTGCTTGATTCCATATGCATAAAACGATATTTAAATTAGAATTTCATCAGCATCAAGAGCGATCGTTGTGATAAAGTTCTTGGAACTTTCAAATGTTTATTCGGAAATATATTATATAAAGACAAAAAAAAGTTTTCGATTTTGTTTGTGTATACACGTTCTATACCAATTTGTTCATAATTAGGGGACATTTTATTTTCTTGAAACCCTTTTTGTTACACAGGCACCATTTGGGATAATTTAACCTATAGACCCTAGCAGATTATCTACTCATTAGCGGATTAATAATTTCTAATATGCCTTTGAAATGCGGCAAGAGACAATTCGACCATTTTTGTCGAAATTAACCCAAAATAATAGTATACATACACTTTTTTTCACTACTAGCCCAATTTGAGACAAAAATTGAAAATACATAATTGACATTATACTCTATTCCAATTACAAAATATTACGACACAACACAACACTTGAGTGTAAGAGCTATACTTATACACCACAGCAGTCACAAACGCAGCACGAGAAGCGTTTACCTCGTCTTCTGACTGACAAGTACACTGTCAGTTTTCAATATATTATGAACGCACTCCTTATGTCATCAGTCATTTTTGGTTGAGCGCGAATTTCAAACTGATGGCATTTAAATTCAAATAATTTTATCTTCATAGGTAATTTCAAGCAGGAAATACAATAAAGAAAACTTCCTGGGTATACAAAATTATTTTACACAAGTTTTTGTTGAACTACTATCTCTAGATTCTCAAAATATTTGAATTAGTCCATTATTGAAATGGGTTAATAATACAAATAATTATTAAACGCCAATAGAGAAATTCAACTACTCATCTAGAAAAGGCAATAATCATCCATCTTATTCTGATATTCAATTGAATCTAATAAACGACAGAGAGAAAACCGTAACAGTGAGGATTATGAAAAAAACCGGAATATATTTTTCATTTCCATTCTCATACATTTAAATATGGCCAGCGAACAATTTGTTTTTGTGTCATAAATAATGTATGGCATGAAAAATATTTTATACGAACACCACAGTGACATTATAGCTTCCTAGTTCTAGTAAATCATCACAGTCTCAACGTTCTGCAAACAAAAAACTCGGAAGAAACAATATGCTCTAATTTCGGATGGCTGGAAGGAAGTGTCACTATAATATGTAGGTCGACAAGATATTTGGTGTATATTTTCAAGACGCTGACACATTATTGGATGACATCGGTGTGAAAGAAAAAAAAAGAAAAGGGTATTGTTTTTTTTTGTCTATACACTACTGAACAATAAGTAAATATTTTCTGGTTTTTTTTCTTGATATATAATTTGAGAAAGTAACAAAAGGTATAACTCAATTTGGTAGGCTTTCATGAAGGTGTCACACAGAGTACAGAAAAAAAAATAGCAAAGAAGGAAAAGAAGCACACTCCAATTCCAGGTCTTCAGTTAGAGCACAGTTAATTATATTTGAAGGAGAAAAAAAGTGAGACAGAAAATCCCAGGAGAAGTAGACAATAAAGAACCCGCACTTTCAGTTTCAAGTATGACCTGTAGGAAGAATGTTCAGCTGAATTTATGACCAGAAAAAGAAAAACAGGTTATGTCTAAAAAATTACCTGAATGCTAACATCTTATTGCCATTTTTCAGGCATGAAGCTCTGTTGGAAAGGTTGGAGAAGAAAAATTAAGGAACAGTTTTTGTCACGAATGATATGGCTTCAGGAATGCCGAATAGATAAACGAGTGTCTCCGCTAGCTGCCATTTCCGTGAAGATATCAAGTCGGTCATTACCTTGATACTCACCCTAGTGGCCGAATTTCTTAATTACACTGATAATGACATTCCAGAAACTTCTAAGTGCTTGTAGGAAGCTGCAAAACGTGGGTTTTCACTGAAATGAGAAATTTCCCCAGCATCTAACTATAGATTTCGGTTTTACTTTTCAGACATCAAATTGTTGATATTCCACGCACCAAAATCAGAAAAAGTGCAAAAACATCTGAATAAATACGTTAATCTCCTGATATGCACGCATTTGAAACAAAATAAAGGAATATTCGATAACTTTTCAAGACATTACTCGAGAAATGATCCAATTGTGACAACAGAATGCGGCTATGATGTAGAACCGAGTATAACTAAGCTCCTTTTCAAAAAGAATATCATACTTTCGTGAAAAATGCATCTCCAAAGACCCTTGACAGAAAAACAAGTTGTCTGAGAGCTTTGTTACAAATGAAGGTTTGTGAATCAGTATGTGGGATGTCATTGAAAATGAAGAATATTCATTAACTGTGTTGTGCGTTCTAGGCGTGATCTTTATTAAGAAATGAAGTCTTTAACTATATTCCAAATGAAATTCTTCGGCTCTACTACAATAAAATTAGCACTTAATGTTTCCACTTTCAATTCAGTCTCTATCTGGGAATTAAGTGATAAAATCTAAATTTTCTCTCTAAATCTCTCTGAAACTGATTATTTCTTATTAGTCAATTACTGAATAAATCCATTACAAAGGCATAAAGTGCTTTTAATCTCCTAACACAAAACCTGTATAAACTCGAACAGGATTTCCAGCCTTACATCCAAGTTTTTGTTGAACTACTATCTCTAGATTCTCAAAATATTTGAATTAGTCCATTATTGAAATGGGTTAATAATACAAATAATTATTAAACGCCAATAGAGAAATTCAACTACTCATCTAGAAAAGGCAATAATCATCCATCTTATTCTGATATTCAATTGAATCTAATAAACGACAGAGAGAAAACCGTAACAGTGAGGATTATGAAAAAAACCGGAATATATTTTTCATTTCCATTCTCATACATTTAAATATGGCCAGCGAACAATTTGTTTTTGTGTCATAAATAATGTATGGCATGAAAAATATTTTATACGAACACCACAGTGACATTATAGCTTCCTAGTTCTAGTAAATCATCACAGTCTCAACGTTCTGCAAACAAAAAACTCGGAAGAAACAATATGCTCTAATTTCGGATGGCTGGAAGGAAGTGTCACTATAATATGTAGGTCGACAAGATATTTGGTGTATATTTTCAAGACGCTGACACATTATTGGATGACATCGGTGTGAAAGAAAAAAAAAGAAAAGGGTATTGTTTTTTTTGTCTATACACTACTGAACAATAAGTAAATATTTTCTGGATTTTTTCTCAACATATAATTTGAGAAAGTAACAAAAGGTATAAATCAATTTGGTAGGCTTTCATGAAGGTGTCACACAGAGTACAGAGAAAAAAATAAATAGCAAAGAAGGGAAAGAAGCACACTCCAATTCCAGGTCTTCAGTTAGAGCACAGTTAATTATATTTGAAGGAGAAAAAAAGTGAGACAGAAAATCCCAGGAGAAGTAGACAATAAAGAACCCGCACTTTCAGTTTCAAGTATGACCTGTAGGAAGAATGTTCAGCTGAATTTATGACCAGAAAAAGAAAAACAGGTTATGTCTAAAAAATTACCTGAATGCTAAGATTTTATTGCCATTTTTCAGTTCTGTTGGAAAGGTTGGAGGAGAAAAATTAAGGAATAGATCTTGTCACGAATTATATGGCTTCAGGATTGCCGAATAGATAAACGAGTGCCTCCGCTAGCTGCTATTTCCGTGAAGATATCAAGTCGGTCATTACCTTGATACTCACCCTAGTGGCCGAATTTCTTAATTACACTGATAATGACATTCCAGAAACTTCTAAGTGCTTGTAGGAAGCTGCAAAACGTGGGTTTTCACTGAAATGAGAAATTTCCCCAGCATCTAACTATAGATTTCGGTTTTACTTTTCAGACATCAAATTGTTGATATTCCACGCACCAAAATCAGAAAAAGTGCAAAAACATCTTAATAGCTACGTCAATCTCCTGAGATGCACGCATTTGAAACAAAATAAAGGAATATTCGATAACTTTTCAAGACATTACTTGAGAAATGATCCAATTGTGACAACAGAATGCGGCTATGATGTAGAACCGAGTATAACTAAGCTCCTTTTCAAAAAGAATATCATACTTTCGTGAAAAATTTCATCTTCTTGAAGCTTAAAGTCGTGCAGATTCCATATTGTGAATGCAAAAAGAGAATATGCTGCCGAAGGTGAGAAAATACCGCTTGTGTTAAATTTAAATAGTTGTTTAGTAGTGCGATGCATCTCCAAAGACCCTTGACAGAAAAACAAGTTGTCTGAGAGCTTTGTTACAAATGAAGGTTTGTGAATCAGTATGTGGGATGTCATTGAAAATAAAGAATATTCTTTAACTGTGTTGTGCGTTCTAGGCGTGATCTTTGTTAAGAAATGAAGTCTTTAAGTATATTCCAAATGAAATTCTTCGGCTCTACTACAATAAAATTAGCACTTAATGTTTCCACTTTCAATTCAGTCTCTATCTGGGAATTAAGTGATAAAATCTAAATTTTCTCTCCAAATCTCTCTGAAACTGATTATTTCTTATTAGTCAATTACTGAATAAATCCGTTACAAAGGCATAAAGTGCTTTTAATCTCCTAACACAAAACCTGTATAAACTCGAACAGGATTTCCAGCCTTACATCCAAGGAAACAAGTAAAACATTCCCCAGGTATATAGTGTAGAATCTGATAAATCCCTTAGATAAGTTATGCAGATTTTGGAAACAAGAGGGTGTGTTGATGTTACGTTAAGTTTAACATATACAGTCACAATATTTGTGTTTGGTGAAAGTTTTTCATTTATTTTGATAATAAGGCTTGTGAATATTATTTTTCTCGGAGTCTTCATTATTATTTACCACAGTTTCACAACGCTTTCAACGTCCGATTCAATTTAAACTTTGCACAGTTATTCAAAAACCAATCGCATTCATTCATTCGTTTGGGTTGTGTCCAGGCAATTGTACTTAATCTTTGTACTTTAATCTTGTATTCCAAAAGTTTCGTGTATTCTATTTTCCTCCAAAATTTCTTGCGTTTGAATCCTGGTAAGTTCTCTCAGAATGTCTTTTACCCAACTTCAATAGCATGGTTGAGAGTTCCTTGGCTATCTTGCTCAGTAAATTCTTTGTACGGAAGTACCCTTGTGTCAATCTCCATTTGAGGTAGTGTTCCTTGCCTAGTGTTACAATCAGCAGAACGGTGCCGAACCTATGAATTTTCTTCCAGAACCTTCTTTAGGTAACTGGTCTGCTATTTAATTACCTGCAATCCCCTTATGTGCTATCACCAATATTAAAGGCACTTGTCAGCCTGTTGAGGGATTCTTTGTGCCTGGCTGTCAGTGAATATTTTATTTTTTGCCCGGTATATCATAATATTATTACTCTTAGCATGTTTACAGAGAATGAATTACTTACTTGTGAATTTTTAGGAACTTTTCGCTATCGTTACAATTTATTGAAGTTGAGAAAACGAAAAATACGCAAAGCTGGAGATTAAGCAATACTTATTCACCTCTCATCATTACCATTTATCAAAACTTCGTTCATCCTTTGTATAAAATCTATACTGTTCAGGATTTTCGATCATTTTTTATATGAAATTCACCTTCCAAGTCATAAGCGTACCAATTTTATGAAATGTTATTTAATAATATGTTTGTTAGGAAAATCGTGCTCTGATTTCTTGAAAAAAAAATTGAAATTCATAGACGAGCTGCGCATCTCCGAAAAAAATGCAAAAAGTGTACGTTTTTGTGGATTCATTCAAATTTCAGTCACGATTTATGATGAAGTATAAAGTCAATGCCTGTTCGGGCACATAATACAAGGAGAAATACAGAGCCACATTGAGGTAAGAGCATCCAAAATAATATATTGAATAAAATAAAGGTTATTTCAAACCATAAGGAAAAATAAAGTGAAACATGTCAACGTTTAGTATTACTGTGAAATTATATTTATATAATACATGTTTTTCCCAGAGGTATTCCTTGGTTGGTTAGTTGATAATGTATTCCTTCTTAATACTAACTCAATGGCTTTCAAATAATGGGCACTTAGGGTTTTTATACTTATATTGAGTAATACAAAAGCCTAGATCGACTTCCGATTCCACACAACGCCAAAGTGATTGACAAGTGACATATCATGGAGTGCGAAAGGCAGTTTTTGGCGTTAAATTTTGAATAGACACTACTGAAATGTTAACAATGTTATCATTCACTGAAGATAAGTATATTTAAGATCAACGCATTAACGCTCGAAATGGTTTTTATTTCGATATTCCCATTTATATTCTCCCAAGATCGATGCCCTGCATTTATTATTCTCATATAACACTTTTCTTTAGTATTCATATCGCACGCTACCCTTAATGCTTCGATCAAAAATTGCTGCAGGGCTCACGGAATTCGTTGGCAACCAGCTTACTACATTTCTTTTTAATTTCAGTTATATATGTACGAATCTGCGACTGTTGCAAGTATAGCCAACGTCCGCATACACTTATTTCAGTACTATTCCGATGAAATAGGATATTTTACATAAAAAATGCCCAAAATTTGTCTAGAGAGGTTTTTTGAACCAAAAAATCGACTGCTACAGTCTGTTTCTGTATGAAATCCTTTTTTCTCTACAAATTGAGTCATAAAATTTTCGAAAATTCAGTTTTCAAAACTAAATATGCTGATTGCTCGACTAATATGATATATAAAACGTTCTAGTCTTCGGCAATGGATTCAGCAAAAATTTTTACACATTTCAGTATATTTTGAGTCCATTATTCCCATTATTATGGAAGTTATCAGAACCATTTCAAATTAAATATTTCCATACCCACTCCTTGCTTCAAATTTTTCGACAAAAAGAATGTTTTTGGCAAGAAAAATGCTCAAAATTGGTCTCGAGGGGTTTTTTTGGGACGAGAAATCGACTACCACAGTCTGTTGTTGTATAAAATAATTTCCCTCTTTGAAATGAAGTCATGAAATTTTCGAAAATCCATTTCTATGAAAGGAATGCAGTTAACTTTAATAATTAATACACATACTTTGTGTTTAATCCATCAATTGCCAGTATTTTTATTTAAATCGACGTACATCAAATAGTGAAATGTTGATAAAAGTTTCCAAACAAATACTGTTATCAAAAGCAAATTGTTTATTTTTCAAATGGAAATAGAAATGCAAATGTGACATAAAAAATATTGTGAATCTCGTGCATCTAACGGTCAATATTGATATTATATTATTCATGTTATCAATTTCAGCTACTGTTTAATTATAATAACCACAAAAATTATTATTATTTAATTTAATAATTCAAATTGTATTTAAAATTTTCAAAATTTCTCTCAACTAGATAAAAAAATTACAACAATGTATAGTCAACGTTATCCTATCAACTTTTAAGAAAATATATTTGTACCTTGCTGTAACATCGTTTCAAAATCAATAAAATCATTATTATTATATACGAAATTCTTATGCTTTGGTGGAAAAATAAAATTCCATTAGTAATTGCCCCTTTGAAACAAAGCGCTCTAAAGTTCAAGTTTTTTATAATACCTACCTTATTTTACTTGATTCTTTCATAAATTCAGTTTGAAAACTCAATTAAACTGCTTATCCGTCTTATGAAAGACTTGTAAAACTAATATTAGAACTTCATGCCGAGTTTCTAGTCTCAAATTATTTCAATTTAAAAACATCAACCTTGAATTTTTTATGGCGTAGCGCTGTTCCGTTATCAACCCGTAACCAAACTTAATGAATAAATATGATGAGACGACGAAGTTTCATGTAACAAAAAAAATTACAGTACAGACTTTTACGGAATACTCAGTATTTTTTCTACAGGGATCCTAACGGACATTGCCGCTTAAATGGCTCAAAATAGTGGAGGAAGAAGAATGTAGATTATGTGACATAGAAGAAGAAACCTCTATCCACATACTTTCCAGCTGCACAGCACTCCAGAATCCTAGAGCACTGTACCTGGGAGATCCTGGATAGAAAAGGAACATTTACCTAAATTGAAGCCAGTGGATATCCTAAAATTCCTCCGGGAAATAATACTAAAGGAGCTACTTGTTCCAGAAACTCTCCTCAGAAACTAAGTAGAAGTAAGGGGGCACAATATGTCGTTCAGGGCCGGTATTCTCAACTCGCTCCTCTCACAAGCGAGCGATCCATAAAGGGAGTGAGGAAAAAGTGATAGCTCTTCCTTCATGGTTATCATTAAATGTCTCTAATTTTTCTATTAACTAGGGACAAAGCACCACGAGAAATAATTCACTACCTTGGTGTATGATATACTTACCTCTTAAAGTAGCTAAAGTAAATAAAAAATAAACATGTAAATAAACATATACGAACTCATATCTAATTAGCTCGTTTAAACTTTTTCACTGCGCATATGACCTCGGATTACCTTTGAGAATAATATTTCATATAATTTGATACCCTTTTCGCAATTTTATCATGCACAATTAACAAACTTTATCAAAATTAACGTAGATGTACTCAAACGTGTTGCTTTGCAAGTTCTACGGCTGTTCTAATGAGGAAACTCCTCGTTTTCTGTTAAAACCTTTGTATCATCATAACTCATAATTATTCAATTTGTACACGACAAGAGCATAGTCGGTGGAAGTGAATCAATGTAACAAGTGTTGAAAAATTGCTGCTATGTGCATTTAAAGTTTGAAAAATGACAGTAATTAAAACATGATTTTGCTTTTGCTACGGTAACGATATAATGTAGATATAATTTAAATTTTAAAATCGTGCCGAAGTTGTGTCTCAATACAACCATGAATATTTGCATCACATTATGCGGAATGTGATATATTTACTTAAATAGACCAAGCGATAAAATGTTCATGACCAAAATCCTAGTATTACACTTACGATTACACTTTCAGCGCCTTAACTATCAGCTGCCAAGGCTAGGTGGCACCAACCGTTTTCAATTAGGATTTTGGAAAATTTACACCTCCATACTATGGGGCTAGTGGACACACCTCTAACCTAACCTACCAGAGAAGATAATAGCAAAAATTATTGAGCACTAATATAGAAATTCAAGTTCTCAGATGGCTAGAAGAAGCAATAATTGTCAGCTTCACAGCTAGTAGTGGAAAATATGTAGTTATATTAACTTACCCAGCTAACTGCAAAGAACATTTTTGGAGCAGTGGTACGAGTTTGAAAATTTAAAATATCAAATCATAAATTCAAATATTATCCTATTTTGGAAAGTTGTTGTAAGTCACTGTAACGACTGCGACTTGTAGCTTGATAATTCATGAAAGAATGTTGACTATTTGCTTCTTATTTGTTTGATATTCAAAACTTACGTTTTTTATTAAATTAAGCTTTTAAAAACATATTTCTCATTCAATTCAACCAGTTTTTAAATAACATAGTGATATTTTCGAATATCTCGACCCAAAAGTCACTCACAATCTTCTGTTACACGACACAAACATTTTTAGATGACTCGTCAAAACGAGAAGTTGATTCAAAAGCTTGACTTCCTCTCCAGCGAGTTTGTACGCATTCAGGTATCGGGAAAATTATGGTAAATGAGCATAATAAGCATAACTATGTCATCTAAAATTCTCATGTCGTATATATAAGCGATTCCTCGAGAAATTGCCGGGACCAAGATGTGGGATTGTCGTTTCGGAACTGAGATGTCTTGACTTGACGAAGGTATATGTGAGATTGAATAATTTTATCGATTCTTACCAAAAGTACAGCGAATATAACTATCCAATTAAATTCAAAAATTGGAAGTAGAAAACAATTTTTTTGTGATAAACCACTTTTGAAAACAAATGCGAGCAACAATGTCACTGAAGGAAACTATTAGCGATTGTCAATCATACCTCAATTTGCCTTCTCTTCTGCTACGGACAACTCAGGAACAAAGTTCAATTATGAATCGCCCTATAATAGTATTTTATAGTTAACGTGAGCACCGAACAATCCTTTTTTTAATTTGAGGTCTTATTGGAAGTAACATGGGACGCTGAACTTACATGGATAATCCCAACGCATACAATTAATAATCCTCCTAAGGCGACGGCAATAACTGAACTAGAATGAAACAATGGAAATTGCGGAGGAAGTGAGGCTTCAAAACAATCTCCAACAGAGTAGATTATTTGTCGTCTCCACGGTGAAGCGTTCTTAGAATTAATTAAAAATAATAGAAGTAGCAATATGAAGGCGAATACGCACTTGTGCTTGTGTGAACCAAAGACGTTAGCATATATACAGATGGTTCAAAAATGAAAGAAGGCTCAGGATGTAGAGTTTGCTCGAGAGAACTAAACCAAACGTTACACCCACGCTCAATCCCTTGAGAGATGGGATGGAATCAAAGGATGCAGTATTGCCAAGATCACCTTGGGCGACCATGGGAAGCTGGCGCCGAAGAAATATTTGGCGATGACCAGGGAAAACCTACGTATAACTACGGAAACTAAGGAAACACCTCCATACTATGGGGCTAGTGAACACAACTCTATGCAAGATGTGTGACCAGGAAGATGAATTGTCAGGCATGTCTTATACGAGTGTCCGGAGTTATCATCAATAAGAGAGTGTGTGTTCGGTGAGTCTTGGTCTACACCTGCCAATATAAAGGAGATGTCTCCTAGTGACCTGTCCACCTTCTGGGAAAGGACAGGATGGACGATGACAACTTCTCGGGAGGATGTACAATGGGTCACATGTGGCCCAAGTGCTGTGAGCCTACAATCCCTCCCTACTCCACAGATACAGATCTTAGTCTCTCAACCGTTCCGAAATTTTCATAGAGCAGTTTCCACAGTGTATTCTAATAACAGACAATTATTGCGAAGAAAGCTCCTTGAAACTAAAATACGCAGAAGGAGTGCTATTCAGAAAAGGACCGACAGTAATGTGTTTCGGAGTATAAAGTAAATTCCAGAGGTCCTTGGCATAAAATCATGCTTGTTGAACGCTTGGCTAACTTTTTACTTTGATAATGTACATAATTTGAATAATAGGAAGTAGTAGAATGGTGTAGATGTAGATGTACACGGACCGTAATTTCACTCAGTAAAGTCTTTGAGACAACTAGAGAATTAGTTAAGCACATATTCGCAAAGATTTTCTCTTCAGGATAGTGTAATATTTACACAAAATACTCATGTATAATTTGCTGTAGGCAGTTGAATTGAATTTTGGAACACAAAAAAAAGTCTATATTCCATCCAGTTAACAGATGAGTGAAGATTCGCCACCTGTACTAATATCAATCATACACAAAATGGCGTTTGAAGAATAAAAAATTTGGAGAAAATAAATTGACGCTTCATTTTGAAAGTAAGTAAGATTTATTTCTATAGAACAAAAGCCAAATTCTTAAAAAGCTCTAGGGAGTTTCAAATGACCTCGAAAGTAGGTAGGTACTTGAATGAAGTTCTGTGATGTCTTCGGTGACCCTCTCTACATAAAAAAATCACTTATTTGAAATGTCTAATCTACAATCGTAATAACAGAGGTTTTATAGGAGACAGGTTAGAAAAAAAAAGATATGTGAAAGATATGTGAATATGCGGAAACAGTGCAACTTATTTTTCGGTTTTCCTTCTCGTAAAATACAATGTCCTTTCCAGAGAAATTGACCTTAAAATAACGGAAAGCTTTGGGAAGATGATAAAATTATATTGACCCTTTCTCGAATGTGTTCCATTTGGTTAAAACGGAAACAGTTTGACACAGTGTCGTACTACGACGTATCACTTTTATTACAGTTTTTTTATTATTCTCAAAGATTGTCACAAAAACAATTTCCTTGGTTTTTATTTTTTACGTGTGAGGTCGAAGATAAAGCGAATTTTATGCATTTAGAAATTTGATACGAAATCAAAAGGGTGTCGAATGAGGTAAATTATCATAATTCAATTATAATGTAACGTTTATTTTAATTTATATTTACAATTACTTAATTTAAATTTACAGATTTATATGTAATACTGTCCTTATTTAATAATTTATATCATACACTAAACACACTAACTATAATTTATATGAAAGTCACTGAACACTTTATCGATGCGCGATTGCTTTCCTTTAGTATAAACACTAACTGTCCATTTATATGACTATATGACGACGAGGTAGATTTTCTAGAAATCTCTCGTTCTGCTGAAGGCGCTGGGTAGCAATTCTCGAAAGTTCTAGGGGTGGGGGAGCGCAGGGTAGGTAGTCACGATGGTTCTCGACTGGTCAACGGAGGAGTCATAGTCGTCTCATACGGGAATTTCACTGGGGCACTCGCGTAACAATACATAGCCAAAAACTTTCGGTTTTTAGCAAAACATTTCATTCAAAACTCAAGTGTTAAAACAAATAAATTAAATAATCTCAAAATTTCACCAATTACAATTTTTTTTTCATGTTCTTAGTACGTTTTCGAAAAAAATGCATTCCTCTCATTGATCAGATAATCTTATTCCAGCTGAGGTAATATTTTTTTTAGCTGATCTAAATACATCTTCACCATTGCTGTTATTTCAATAATTCTCAAACTAAACTGCGACTACATAGATTTTGATAAAGTTTCTCAATTAACTTCAAACCGAATAGTTATTATTAAACATTGCCCTAAAATAGCCCACAATGTGGTACAATCCCAAGAAAGGTCTTATTCAATTTGCTTTAACTTTTCTGAAAATGTAATCAGCAGTTTACATAACAAAGGCATTAGTACCCTTTAACCGCAGAAAGGATAGTTTTGTCAAACATAACTTAAATCGATATTAGGAAACAATAAACTTAAGATAACAGTGTTGATAAAACCGTAATATAGATTAAAGTACAGTTTATTCCAAAAGTTTTGGCTTGCACTTGACGTAATCCCCAAAATTTTCGATACAGACATAAAAAACCACAATACAACCTATACAACTTTGTGTCAGGATCATCCTAGGTGCCTTGGGAAGCTGGCTTTGAAGAAATACTTGGGGATAACTAGGAAAAACCTTTGCTTAACAATAGGACTTCCTGACTGACTTACTTTCAACCACTTTCAACCAAGAGAAATCTTCCGTACAATGATGTTAGTGAACACACTGAACTGTCAGTCAAGCGTGCAAGTGACTGGAGTTATCGTCAATGAGATGAGCAGAAATCCTTGCCTCCCAGTGACCTGTCCACATTCCTGGAAAGGATAGGGTGGACGATGACTAAGAGAACAACTCCTTGGGAGGATGTACAGTTTTGAAAATTTAGCAGCTGTTAATCTTATTGGAAGAACTCTTCAGGACTAAGGTTGTTTCCGTTATCAGTTGATCAAAGAACACTAAACAGTTTGTCACTAGATACTGCATTGTTAAGCCGGCTACTCACTACGCGGGACTTGACAAATGCTTGGCAAGTACTTGGCATATTTCAAGTAGTGTGTGCGAAGCTAACATGAAAATCGGCGAGCTACTTGTACTTGCCGTACGCAGTCGGTAAATTGAACAAAGTCAAAGGCAACAAGTAGCGAGTCAAGTAGCAGCGCCACACTTATTCGACAAGTTTGTACAAGTAAAAAACTAGTAAATAGTGTTGTTGTGTGTTGTTATAGCTTCTCCCAACTTTGTATCTTTTTTAGAGGTATGACATTCAACTTTATTTAGCAAATATTCGAAATTTTGAAAAGACATTCAACAAAAGTACTCGAATACGCCAGAAGGTTCCTTTAGAATATCCGCCATCATGTCTGAATTTGGTTTCATTAAAAGATATGCACTGCTCATTACAACAATTGCTGCTGCTGCTGCCTCTGTTCCACTATCAACTTCCATGATTGTAATTATCTTTCACAAGTACTTGCAATATCCGCAAAAATTGGCATTTGCCAAGTAGCCGCATAATGTATCGACCATACTTGAACTTGTACATGTACATGATCAAGTACCAGTACTTGTCAAGTATCGCGTAGTGAGTAGCCGGCTTTACATCCAATGGAAATAATGATGATAGTAGAGCTTGCATATAATATGGCGAAGATATAATAGAAATATGTGGGAGATTGGAACATTCAGAAAATGTAACAGCTTCTTCAACAAAATAAGATTATTTCTAACAAACGAATAGATTAGAACGACCTACAAGTTTTTTCAAGATTAACAGGGCGAAAAAAAGCATTAAATTCAATCTAATCCAAAATTCATTCGTTATTCCATGTGGATAAAAAATATATTCAACAGGCTTATTATTTACGTATTTAAGTCATATATTTAGTAGAATGTCACCAATGAAATATTCGCTCCCATAAACAGCATCTGTTAATTGTGCTTGTTTCATAAACAACACGAAATATTAGAGTTCAATGCCACAATCCAACTCTGAACTAAGCTAAGATGTATTTTAATAGCACCACATGGAAAGCGTTGAGGTGAATAAATCAATATATTAATTATAAGTTCCTCTTGGTACATTTATTTGAACAGTTGATGGTAGAACTGTAAATATATACTTTAAACATCATTTATCATTGATAGTGTAACAAAAATCAGTGCACTTTTGTGCGCATAAGACAGAGGGGACATTTTGGGTACCGGGAAAAATATGTAGACTCACATTTTCTATTGTTTTATTTTTGACAATATTATTTTCAAACGTTGCTGCTTTGTGTTTATTAATACTATTGTGGCTATTAACATATCTCTTAAGACCGTCATCACAGCTCCATCCAGCGTCGGAAACTGTTTTCCCAACTACAATAATTTCGAAATACAATTTTGAATTGTTTCAAAGCCTTAGGCAAACAGAAAGCGTAATGTCAACTTTTGAGGGAAGATACATTTGCATTTTGTGAATATATTGAACAAACAGGATTCTGTGAGCAGCACTTACGTTACGGCATTATTAAAGACATTAAAATTTCATATTGTAGAGTTGTTATTTATATTTCGAGAGTGAAGAATAATAAATTTTGTTTTGCATGGAAGATTTCCTTCGTGGGTTTCAAAATGTTTTTTAAAAAGATCAATAGTTCTTCGCATATGCTTTAAGAAATTTCTTATCAAAAAATTCCTTAGTAAAATCAACCTTCACGCTGGTTAAATTGAGGGTATATTATTATCCCTTGTCTCTATCCTCAAGTTAATACCATAACATGTATCAAAGTTTCTTAGCTCATAATGTATCAGTCTGTCTCATCTAGTTCGCAGATGGTTCCCAGCTGATATAGAAATGTCATTGAATGTCCGTCGGGGTCTGTAGTTAGGGAAGTAGTTGTTTTTCTTAGTTGAACGGTTAGGAACAAACTCCAGATAAATAAAAATTTGGGCATTTCTTAAAATATCGTTAATGAAGTCTTTGAGAATATTAAACGTGAGTTATTTTTATTATAAATTAAATAATACCTTTCCCGACTATATGATTACCAAAAAAATGATATATCAGTTAGCTTAAATTTCATCTCATTTATCTAAAATATCCAGGAAATCGTTTATACCACAATTGTTCCCCATTTTGTGAGGGATAATTATTTAAAATTATTTCCAAGCTTTTCACTTCTAACGAATTTATCAGTGAAGATCTTTTCGTTGCAAATAAAGCCACATCATTTTCTCTTCGTCACACTTATTATTCGTCTCACCTCTTCTGAGACTAATAGATGAATAAGAAAAGCCGGATTTTCAACGAATTTGAAATTGAAAAATTCGAATTTTCCAAAAAAATCCGACATTCTTTTTAATACTGTAAGTCCAAATAACGATGTCCATCATTCAAATTTCACAGAAAGGTTAGTAATGTGATAGTCTTTCGTATCCCATATTCAAAATTCGCTGACAAACGTTACGAGGGTCGTAAAAATTGAAAAATTCGAATTTTCCAAAAAAATCTGACATTCTTTTTAATACTGTAAGTCCAAATAACGATGTCCATCATTCAAATTTTACAGGAAGGTTGATAATGTGATAGTCTTTCGTATCCCATATTCAAAATTCGCTGACAAACGTTACGAGGGTCGTAAAAATTGAAAAATTCGAATTTTCCAAAAAAATCCGACATTCTTTTTAATACTGTGAGTCCAAATAACGATGTCCATTATTCAAATTTCACAGGAAGGTTAGTGATGTGATAGTCTTTCGTATTCCATATTCAAAATTTGCTGACAAACGTTACGAGGGTCGTAAAAATTGAAAAATAAGAATTTTCGAAAAAAATCCGACATTCTTTTTAATACTGTGAGTCCAAATAACGATGTCCATCATTCAAATTTCACAGGAAGGTTAGTAATGTGATAGTCTTTCGTATTCCATATTCAAAATTTGCTGACAAACGTTACGAGGGTCGTAAAAATTGAAAAATTCGAATTTTCGAAAAAAATCCGACATTCTTTTTATTACTGTAAGTCCAAATAACGATGTCCATCATTCAAAATTTACAGGAAGGTTGGTAATGTGATAGTCTTCCGTATCCCATATTCAAAATTCGCTGACAAACGTTACGAGTGTCGTAAAAATTGAAAAATTCGAATTTTAGAAAAAAATCCGACATTATTTTTATTACTGTAAGTCCAAATAACGATGTCCATCAGTCAAATTTCACAGGAAGGTTGGTAATGTGATAGTCTTCAGTATTCCATATTCAAAATTTGCCGACAAACGTTACGCGGGTCGTAAAAAATGAAAAATTCGAATTTTCAAAAAAAAATCCGACATTCTTTTTATTACTGTAAGTCCAAATAACGATGTCCATCATTCAAATTTCACAGGAAGGTTGGTAATGTAATAGTCTTTCGTATCCCATATTCAAAATTTGCTGACAAACGTTACGAGGGTCGTAAAAATTGAAAAATTCGAATTTTCCAAAAAAATCCGACATTCTTTTTAATACTGTAAGTCCAAATAACGATGTCCATCATTCAAATTTTACAGGAAGGTTGATAATGTGATAGTCTTTCGTATCCCATATTCAAAATTCGCTGACAAACGTTACGAGGGTCGTAAAAACTGAAAAATTCGAATTTTCCAAAAAAATCCGACATTCTTTTTAATACTGTAAGTCCAAATAACGATGTCCATCATTCAAATTTCACAGGAAGGTTAGTAATGTGATAGTCTTTCGTATCCCATATACAAAATTTGCTGACAAACGTTACGAGGGTCGTAAAAATTGAAAAATTCGAATTTTCGAAAAAAATCCGACATTCTTTTTATTACTGTAAGTCCAAATAACGATGTCCATCATTCAAAATTCGCTGACAAACGTTACGAGGGTCGTAAAAATTGAAAAATTCGAATTGAAAAAAAAATCCGACATTCTTTTCAATACTGTAAGTCCAAATAACGATGTCCATCATTAAAATTCCACAGGAAGGTTGGTAATGTAATAGTCTTTCGTATCCCATATTCAAAATTTGCTGACAAACGTTACGAGGGTCGTAAAAATTGAAAAATTCGAATTTTCCAAAAAAATCCGACATTCTTTTTAATACTGTGAGTCCAAATAACGATGTCCATCATTCAAATTTCACAGGAAGGTTGGTAATGTGATAGTCTTTCGTATCCCATATACAAAATTTGCTGACAAACGTTACGAGGGTCGTAAAAATTGAAAAATTCGAATTTTCGAAAAAAATCCGACATTCTTTTTATTACTGTAAGTCCAAATAACGATGTCCATCATTCAAAATCCACAGGAAGGTTGGTAATGTGATAGTCTTTCGTATCCCATATTCAAAATTCGCTGACAAACGTTACGAGGGTCGTAAAAATTGAAAAATTCGAATTTTCAAAAAAAATCAGACATTCTTTTTAATACTGTAGGTCCAAATAACGATGTCCATCATTCAAATTTCACAGGAAGGTTAGTAATGTTATAGTCTTTCGTATTCCATATTCAAAATTTGCTGACAAACGTTTTGAGGGTCGTAAAAATTGAAAAATTCGAATTTTCGAAAAAAATCCGACATTCTTTTTATTACTGTAAGTCCAAATAACGATGTCCATCATTCAAAATTCACAGGAAGGTTGGTAATGTGATAGTCTTCCGTATCCCATATTCAAAATTCGCTGACAAACGTTACGAGGGTCGTAAAAATTGAAAAATTCGAATTGAAAAAAAAATCCGACATTCTTTTCAATACTGTAAGTCCAAATAACGATGTCCATCATTAAAATTCCACAGGAAGGTTGGTAATGTAATAGTCTTTCGTATCCCATATTCAAAATTTGCTGACAAACGTTACGAGGGTCGTAAAAATTGAAAAATTCGAATTTTCCAAAAAAATCCGACATTCTTTTTAATACTGTGAGTCCAAATAACGATGTCCATCATTCAAATTTCACAGGAAGGTTGGTAATGTGATAGTCTTTCGTATCCCATATACAAAATTTGCTGACAAACGTTACGAGGGTCGTAAAAATTGAAAAATTCGAATTTTCGAAAAAAATCCGACATTCTTTTTATTACTGTAAGTCCAAATAACGATGTCCATCATTCAAAATCCACAGGAAGGTTGGTAATGTGATAGTCTTTCGTATCCCATATTCAAAATTCGCTGACAAACGTTACGAGGGTCGTAAAAATTGAAAAATTCGAATTTTCAAAAAAAATCCGACATTCTTTTTAATACTGTAAGTCCAAATAACGATGTCCATCATTCAAATTTCACGGGAAGGTTAGTAATGTTATAGTCTTTCGTATTCCATATTCAAAATTTGCTGACAAACGTTTTGAGGGTCGTAAAAATTGAAAAATTCGAATTTTCGAAAAAAATCCGACATTCTTTTTATTACTGTAAGTCCAAATAACGATGTCCATCATTCAAAATTCACAGGAAGGTTGGTAATGTGATAGTCTTCCGTATCCTATATACGAAATTCGCTGACAAACGTTACGAGGGTCGTAAAAATTGAAAAATTCGAATTTTCGAAAAAAATCCGACATTATTTTTATTACTGTAAGTCCAAATAACGATGTCCATCAGTCAAATTTCACAGGAAGGTTGGTAATGTGATAGTCTTCAGTATTCCATATTCAAAATTCGCTGACATACGTTACGCGGGTCGTAAAAATTGAAAAATTCGAATTTTAGAAAAAAATCCGACATTATTTTTATTACTGTAAGTCCAAATAACGATGTCCATCAGTCAAATTTCACAGGAAGGTTGGTAATGTGATAGTCTTCAGTATTCCATATTCAAAATTTGCCGACAAACGTTACGAGGGTCGTAAAAATTGAAAAATTCGAATTTTCCAAAAAAATCCGACATTCTTTTTATTACTGTAAGTCCAAATAACGATGTCCATCATTCAAAATTCACAGGAAGGTTGGTAATGTGATAGTCTTCCGTATCCTATATACGAAATTCGCTGACAAACGTTACGAGGGTCGTAAAAATTGAAAAATTCGAATTTTCGAAAAAAATCCGACATTATTTTTATTACTGTAAGTCCAAATAACGATGTTCATCATTCAAATTTTACAGGAAGGTATGTAATGTAATAGTCTTCCGTATCCCCTATTCAAAATTCGCTGACAAACGTTACGAGGGTCGTAAAAATTGAAAAATTCGAATTTTAGAAAAAAATCCGACATTATTTTTATTACTGTAAGTCCAAATAACGATGTCCATCAGTCAAATTTCACAGGAAGGTTGGTAATGTGATAGTCTTCAGTATTCCATATTCAAAATTTGCCGACAAACGTTACGCGGGTCGTAAAAATTGAAAAATTCGAATTTTCCAAAAAAATCCGACATTCTTTTTAATACTGTAAGTCCAAATAACGATGTCCATCATTCAAATTTTACAGGAAGGTTGATAATGTGATAGTCTTTCGTATCCCATATTCAAAATTCGCTGACAAACGTTACGAGGGTCGTAAAAATTGAAAAATTCGAATTTTCCAAAAAAATCCGACATTCTTTTCAATACTGTGAGTCCAAATAACGATGTACATCATTCAAATTTCACAGGAAGGTTAGTAATGTGATAGTCTTTCGTATTCCATATTCAAAATTTGCTGACAAACGTTACGAGGGTCGTAAAAATTGAAAAATTCGAATTTTCGAAAAAAATCCGACATTCTTTTTATTACTGTAAGTCCAAATAACGATGTCCATCATTCAAAATTTACAGGAAGGTTGGTAATGTGATAGTCTTCCGTATCTCATATTCAAAATTCGCTGACAAACGTTACGAGGGTCGTAAAAATTGAAAAATTCGAATTTTAGAAAAAAATCCGACATTATTTTTATTACTGTAAGTCCAAATAACGATGTCCATCAGTCAAATTTCACAGGAAGGTTGGTAATGTGATAGTCTCCAGTATTCCATATTCAAAATTTGCCGACAAACGTTACGCGGGTCGTAAAAAATGAAAAATTCGAATTTTCAAAAAAAAATCCGACATTCTTTTTATTACTGTAAGTCCAAATAACGATGTCCATCATTCAAATTTCACAGGAAGGTTGGTAATGTAATAGTCTTTCGTATCCCATATTCAAAATTTGCTGACAAACGTTACGAGGGTCGTAAAAATTGAAAAATTCGAATTTTCCAAAAAAATCCGACATTCTTTTTAATACTGTAAGTCCAAATAACGATGTCCATCATTCAAATTTTACAGGAAGGTTGATAATGTGATAGTCTTTCGTATCCCATATTCAAAATTCGCTGACAAACGTTACGAGGGTCGTAAAAATTGAAAAATTCGAATTTTCAAAAAAAAATCCGACATTCTTCTTAATACTGTAAGTCCAAATAACGATGTCCATCATTCAAATTTCACATGAAGGTTGGTAATGTGATAGTCTTTCGTATCCTATATTCAAAATTCTTTGACAAACGTTACGAGGGTCGTAAAAAATGGAAAATTCGAATTTTCAAAAAAAATCCGACATTCTTTTTAATACTGTAAGTCCAAATAACGATGTCCATCATTCAAATTTTACAGGAAGGTTGATAATGTGATAGTCTTTCGTATCCCATATTCAAAATTCGCTGACAAACGTTACGAGGGTCGTAAAAACTGAAAAATTCGAATTTTCCAAAAAAATCCGACATTCTTTTTAATACTGTAAGTCCAAATAACGATGTCCATCATTCAAATTTCACAGGAAGGTTAGTAATGTGATAGTCTTTCGTATCCCATATACAAAATTTGCTGACAAACGTTACGAGGGTCGTAAAAATTGAAAAATTCGAATTTTCGAAAAAAATCCGACATTCTTTTTATTACTGTAAGTCCAAATAACGATGTCCATCATTCAAAATCTACAGGAAGGTTGGTAATGTGATAGTCTTTCGTATCATATATTCAATATTCGCTGACAAACGTTACGAGGGTCGTAAAAATTGAAAAATTCAAATTTTCCAAAAAAATCCGACATTCTTTTTAATACTGTAAGTCCAAATAACGATGTCCATCAGTCAAATTTCACAGGAAGGTTGGTAATCTGATAGTCTTTCGTATCCCATATTCAAAATTTGCTGACAAACGTTACGAGGGTCGTAAAAAATGAAAAATCCGAATTTTCAAAAAAAATCCGACATTCTTTTCAATACTGTAAGTCTAAATAACGATGTCCATCATTCAAATTCTACAGGAAGGTTGGTAATGTGAGTCTTTCGTATCCCATATTCAAAATTCGCTGACAAACGTTACGAGGGTCGTAAAAATTGAAAAATTCGAATTTGAAAAAAAATCCGACATTCTTTTCAATACTGTAAGTCCAAATAACGATGTCCATCATTAAAATTCCACAGGAAGGTTGGTAATGTAATAGTCTTTCGTATCCCATATTCAAATTTTGCTGACAAACGTTACGAGGGTCGTAAAAATTGAAAAATTCGAATTTTCCAAAAAAATCCGACATTCTTTTTAATACTGTGAGTCCAAATAACGATGTCCATCATTCAAATTTCACAGGAAGGTTGGTAATGTGATAGTCTTTCGTATCCCATATACAAAATTTGCTGACAAACGTTACGAGGGTCGTAAAAATTGAAAAATTCGAATTTTCGAAAAAAATCCGACATTCTTTTTATTACTGTAAGTCCAAATAACGATGTCCATCATTCAAAATCCACAGGAAGGTTGGTAATGTGATAGTCTTTCGTATCCCATATTCAAAATTCGCTGACAAACGTTACGAGGGTCGTAAAAATTGAAAAATTCGAATTTTAAAAAAAAATCCGACATTCTTTTTAATACTGTAGGTCCAAATAACGATGTCCATCATTCAAATTTCACAGGAAGGTTAGTAATGTTATAGTCTTTCGTATTCCATATTCAAAATTTGCTGACAAACGTTTTGAGGGTCGTAAAAATTGAAAAATTCGAATTTTCGAAAAAAATCCGTCATTCTTTTTATTACTGTAAGTCCAAATAACGATGTCCATCATTCAAAATTCACAGGAAGGTTGGTAATGTGATAGTCTTCCGTATCCCATATTCAAAATTCGCTGACAAACGTTACGAGGGTCGTAAAAATTGAAAAATTCGAATTTTCGAAAAAAATCCGACATTCTTTTTATTACTGTAAGTTCAAATAACGATGTCCATCATTCAAAATCTACAGGAAGGTTGGTAATGTGATAGTCTTTCGTATCCCATATTCAATATTCGCTGACAAACGTTACGAGGGTCGTAAAAATTGAAAAATTCAAATTTTCCAAAAAAATCCGACATTCTTTTTAATACTGTAAGTCCAAATAACGATGTCCATCAGTCAAATTTCACAGGAAGGTTGGTAATCTGATAGTCTTTCGTATCCCATATTCAAAATTTGCTGACAAACGTTACGAGGGTCGTAAAAAATGAAAAATCCGAATTTTCAAAAAAAATCCGACATTCTTTTCAATACTGTAAGTCTAAATAACGATGTCCATCATTCAAATTTTACAGGAAGGTTGGTAATGTGAGTCTTTCGTATCCCATATTCAAAATTCGCTGACAAACGTTACGAGGGTCGTAAAAATTGAAAAATTCGAATTGAAAAAAAAATCCGACATTCTTTTCAATACTGTAAGTCCAAATAACGATGTCCATCATTAAAATTCCACAGGAAGGTTGGTAATGTAATAGTCTTTCGTATCCCATATTCAAAATTTGCTGACAAACGTTACGAGGGTCGTAAAAATTGAAAAATTCGAATTTTCCAAAAAAATCCGACATTCTTTTTAATACTGTGAGTCCAAATAACGATGTCCATCATTCAAATTTCACAGGAAGGTTGGTAATGTGATAGTCTTTCGTATCCCATATACAAAATTTGCTGACAAACGTTACGAGGGTCGTAAAAATTGAAAAATTCGAATTTTCGAAAAAAATCCGACATTCTTTTTATTACTGTAAGTCCAAATAACGATGTCCATCATTCAAAATCCACAGGAAGGTTGGTAATGTGATAGTCTTTCGTATCCCATATTCAAAATTCGCTGACAAACGTTACGAGGGTCGTAAAAATTGAAAAATTCGAATTTTCAAAAAAAATCCGACATTCTTTTTAATACTGTAGGTCCAAATAACGATGTCCATCATTCAAATTTCACAGGAAGGTTAGTAATGTTATAGTCTTTCGTATTCCATATTCAAAATTTGCTGACAAACGTTTTGAGGGTCGTAAAAATTGAAAAATTCGAATTTTCGAAAAAAATCCGACATTCTTTTTATTACTGTAAGTCCAAATAACGATGTCCATCATTCAAAATTCACAGGAAGGTTGGTAATGTGATAGTCTTCCGTATCCCATATTCAAAATTCGCTGACAAACGTTACGAGGGTCGTAAAAATTGAAAAATTCGAATTTTCGAAAAAAATCCGACATTATTTTTATTACTGTAAGTCCAAATAACGATGTCCATCAGTCAAATTTCACAGGAAGGTTGGTAATGTGATAGTCTTCAGTATTCCATATTCAAAATTCGCTGACAAACGTTCCGCGGGTCGTAAAAAATGAAAAATTCGAATTTTCCAAAAAAAATCCGACATTCTTTTTAATACTGTAAGTCCAAATAACGATGTCTATCATTCAAATTTCACAGGAAGGTTGGTAATGTAATAGTCTTTCGTATCCCATATTCAAAATTCGCTGACAAACGTTACGAGGGTCGTAAAAAATGAAAAATTCGAATTTTCGAAAAAAATCCGACATTATTTTTATTACTGTAGGTCCAAATAACGATGTCCATCATTCAAATTTTACAGGAAGGTTGATAATGTGATAGTCTTTCGTATCCCATATTCAAAATTCGCTGACAAACGTTACGAGGGTCGTAAAAACTGAAAAATTCGAATTTTCCAAAAAAATCCGACATTCTTTTTAATACTGTAAGTCCAAATAACGATGTCCATCATTCAAATTTCACAGGAAGGTTAGTAATGTGATAGTCTTTCGTATCCCATATACAAAATTTGCTGACAAACGTTACGAGGGTCGTAAAAATTGAAAAATTCGAATTTTCGAAAAAAATCCGACATTCTTTTTATTACTGTAAGTCCAAATAACGATGTCCATCATTCAAAATCTACAGGAAGGTTGGTAATGTGATAGTCTTTCGTATCCCATATTCAATATTCGCTGACAAACGTTACGAGGGTCGTAAAAATTGAAAAATTCAAATTTTCCAAAAAAATCCGACATTCTTTTTAATACTGTAAGTCCAAATAACGATGTCCATCAGTCAAATTTCACAGGAAGGTTGGTAATCTGATAGTCTTTCGTATCCCATATTCAAAATTTGCTGACAAACGTTACGAGGGTCGTAAAAAATGAAAAATCCGAATTTTCAAAAAAAATCCGACATTCTTTTCAATACTGTAAGTCTAAATAACGATGTCCATCATTCAAATTTTACAGGAAGGTTGGTAATGTGAGTCTTTCGTATCCCATATTCAAAATTCGCTGACAAACGTTACGAATGTCGTAAAAATTGAAAAATTCGAATTTGAAAAAAAATCCGACATTCTTTTCAATACTGTAAGTCCAAATAACGATGTCCATCATTAAAATTCCACAGGAAGGTTGGTAATGTGATAGTCTTTCGTATCCCATATTCAAATTTTGCTGACAAACGTTACGAGGGTCGTAAAAATTGAAAAATTCGAATTTTCCAAGAAAATCCGACATTCTTTTTAATACTGTGAGTCCAAATAACGATGTCCATCATTCAAATTTCACAGGAAGGTTGGTAATGTGATAGTCTTTCGTATCCCATATACAAAATTTGCTGACAAACGTTACGAGGGTCGTAAAAATTGAAAAATTCGAATTTTCGAAAAAAATCTGACATTCTTTTTATTACTGTAAGTCCAAATAACGATGTCCATCATTCAAAATCCACAGGAAGGTTGGTAATGTGATAGTCTTTCGTATCCCATATTCAAAATTCGCTGACAAACGTTACGAGGGTCGTAAAAATTGAAAAATTCGAATTTTCAAAAAAATCCGACATTCTTTTTAATACTGTAGGTCCAAATAACGATGTCCATCATTCAAATTTCACAGGAAGGTTAGTTATGTTATAGTCTTTCGTATCCCATATACAAAATTTGCTGACAAACGTTACGAGGGTCGTAAAAATTGAAAAATTCGAATTTTCGAAAAAAATCCGACATTCTTTTTAATACTGTAAGTCCAAATAACGATGTACATCATTCAAATTTTACAGGAAGGTTGGTAATGTGATAGTCTTCCGTATCCCATATACAAAATTTGCTGACAAACGTTACGAGGGTCGTAAAAATTGAAAAATTCGAATTTTCGAAAAAAATCCGACATTCTTTTTATTACTGTAAGTCCAAATAACGATGTCCATCATTCAAAATCCACAGGAAGGTTGGTAATGTGATAGTCTTTCGTATCCCATATTCAAAATTCGCTGACAAACGTTACGAGGGTCGTAAAAATTGAAAAATTCGAATTTTCAAAAAAAATCCGACATTCTTTTTAATACTGTAAGTCCAAATAACGATGTCCATCATTCAAATTTCACAGGAAGGTTAGTAATGTGATAGTCTTCCGTATTCCATATTCAAAATTTGCTGACAAACGTTTTGAGGGTCGTAAAAATTGAAAAATTCGAATTTTCGAAAAAAATCCGACATTCTTTTTATTACTGTAAGTCCAAATAACGATGTCCATCATTCAAAATTTACAGGAAGGTTGGTAATGTGATAGTCTTCCGTATCCCATATTCAAAATTCGCTGACAAACGTTACGAGGGTCGTAAAAATTGAAAAATTCGAATTTTCGAAAAAAATCCGACATTCTTTTTATTACTGTAAGTCCAAATAACGATGTCCATCATTCAAATTTCACCGGAAGGTTGGTAATGTGATAGTTTTTCGTATCTTATATTCAAAATTCGCTGACAAACGTTACGAGGGTCGTAAAAATTGAAAAATTCGAATTTTCCAAAAAAATCCGACATTCTTTTTAATACTGTAAGTCCAAATAACGATGTCCATCATTCAAATTTCACAGGAAGGTTAGTAATGTGATAGTCTTCCGTATCCCATATTCAAAATTCGCTGACAAACGTTACGAGGGTCGTAAAAAATGAAAAATTCAAATTTTTAAAAAAAATCCGACATTCTTTTTAATACTGTAAGTCCAAATAACGATGTCCATCATTCAAATTTCACAGAAAGGTTGGTAATGTGATAGTCTTTCGTATCCCATATTCAAAATTCGCTGACAAACGTTACAAGGGTCGTAAAAAATGAAAAATTCGAATTTTCAAAAAAAATCCGACATTCTTTTCAATACTGTAAGTCTAAATAACGATGTCCATCATTCAAATTTTACAGGAAGGTTGGTAATGTGATAGTCTTCCGTATCCCATATTCAAAATTCGCTGACAAACGTTACGAGGGTCGTAAAAATTAAAAAATTCGAATTGAAAAAAAAATCCGAAATTCTTTTCAATACTGTAAGTCCAAATAACGATGTCCATCATTCAAATTTCACAGGAAGGTTAGTAATGTGATAGTCTTTCGTATTCCATATTCAAAATTTGCTGACAAACGTTTTGAGGTTCGTAAAAATTGAAAAATTCGAATTTTCGAAAAAAATCCGACATTCTTTTTATTACTGTAAGTCCAAATAACGATGTCCATTATTCAAAATTTACAGGAAGGTTGGTAATGTGATAGTCTTCCGTATCCCATATTCAAAATTCGCTGACAAACGTTACGAGGGTCGTAAAAATTGAAAAATTCGAATTTTCGAAAAAAATCCGACATTCTTTTTATTACTGTAAGTCCAAATAACGATGTCCATCATTCAAAATCTACAGGAAGGTTGGTAATGTGATAGTCTTTCGTATCCCATATTCAATATTCGCTGACAAACGTTACGAGGGTCGTAAAAATTGAAAAATTCAAATTTTCCAAAAAAATCCGACATTCTTTTTAATACTGTAAGTCCAAATAACGATGTCCATCAGTCAAATTTCACAGGAAGGTTGGTAATCTGATAGTCTTTCGTATCCCATATTCAAAATTTGCTGACAAACGTTACGAGGGTCGTAAAAAATGAAAAATCCGAATTTTCAAAAAAAATCCGACATTCTTTTCAATACTGTAAGTCTAAATAACGATGTCCATCATTCAAATTTTACAGGAAGGTTGGTAATGTGATAGTCTTTCGTATCCCATATTCAATATTCGCTGACAAACGTTACGAGGGTCGTAAAAATTGAAAAATTCGAATTTTCCAAAAAAATCCGACATTCTTTTTAATACTGTGAGTCCAAATAACGATGTCCATCATTCAAATTTCACAGGAAGGTTGGTAATGTGATAGTCTTTCGTATCCCATATACAAAATTTGCTGACAAACGTTACGAGGGTCGTAAAAATTGAAAAATTCGAATTTTCGAAAAAAATCCGACATTCTTTTTATTACTGTAAGTCCAAATAACGATGTCCATCATTCAAAATCCACAGGAAGGTTGGTAATGTGATAGTCTTTCGTATCCCATATTCAAAATTCGCTGACAAACGTTACGAGGGTCGTAAAAATTGAAAAATTCGAATTTTCAAAAAAAATCCGACATTCTTTTTAATACTGTAGGTCCAAATAACGATGTCCATCATTCAAATTTCACAGGAAGGTTAGTAATGTTATAGTCTTTCGTATTCCATATTCAAAATTTGCTGACAAACGTTTTGAGGGTCGTAAAAATTGAAAAATTCGAATTTTCGAAAAAAATCCGACATTCTTTTTATTACTGTAAGTCCAAATAACGATGTCCATCATTCAAAATTCACAGGAAGGTTGGTAATGTGATAGTCTTCCGTATCCCATATTCAAAATTCGCTGACAAACGTTACGAGGGTCGTAAAAATTGAAAAATTCGAATTTTCGAAAAAAATCCGACATTATTTTTATTACTGTAAGTCCAAATAACGATGTCCATCAGTCAAATTTCACAGGAAGGTTGGTAATGTGATAGTCTTCAGTATTCCATATTCAAAATTCGCTGACAAACGTTACGCGGGTCGTAAAAAATGAAAAATTCGAATTTTCCAAAAAAAATCCGACATTCTTTTCAATACTGTAAGTCCAAATAACGATGTCTATCATTCAAATTTCACAGGAAGGTTGGTAATGTAATAGTCTTTCGTATCCCATATTCAAAATTCGCTGACAAACGTTACGAGGGTCGTAAAAAATGAAAAATTCGAATTTTCGAAAAAAATCCGACATTATTTTTATTACTGTAGGTCCAAATAACGATGTCCATCATTCAAATTTTACAGGAAGGTTGATAATGTGATAGTCTTTCGTATCCCATATTCAAAATTCGCTGACAAACGTTACGAGGGTCGTAAAAACTGAAAAATTCGAATTTTCCAAAAAAATCCGACATTCTTTTTAATACTGTAAGTCCAAATAACGATGTCCATCATTCAAATTTCACAGGAAGGTTAGTAATGTGATAGTCTTTCGTATCCCATATACAAAATTTGCTGACAAACGTTACGAGGGTCGTAAAAATTGAAAAATTCGAATTTTCGAAAAAAATCCGACATTCTTTTTATTACTGTAAGTCCAAATAACGATGTCCATCATTCAAAATCTACAGGAAGGTTGGTAATGTGATAGTCTTTCGTATCCCATATTCAATATTCGCTGACAAACGTTACGAGGGTCGTAAAAATTGAAAAATTCAAATTTTCCAAAAAAATCCGACATTCTTTTTAATACTGTAAGTCCAAATAACGATGTCCATCAGTCAAATTTCACAGGAAGGTTGGTAATCTGATAGTCTTTCGTATCCCATATTCAAAATTTGCTGACAAACGTTACGAGGGTCGTAAAAAATGAAAAATCCGAATTTTCAAAAAAAATCCGACATTCTTTTCAATACTGTAAGTCTAAATAACGATGTCCATCATTCAAATTTTACAGGAAGGTTGGTAATGTGAGTCTTTCGTATCCCATATTCAAAATTCGCTGACAAACGTTACGAATGTCGTAAAAATTGAAAAATTCGAATTTGAAAAAAAATCCGACATTCTTTTCAATACTGTAAGTCCAAATAACGATGTCCATCATTAAAATTCCACAGGAAGGTTGGTAATGTGATAGTCTTTCGTATCCCATATTCAAATTTTGCTGACAAACGTTACGAGGGTCGTAAAAATTGAAAAATTCGAATTTTCCAAGAAAATCCGACATTCTTTTTAATACTGTGAGTCCAAATAACGATGTCCATCATTCAAATTTCACAGGAAGGTTGGTAATGTGATAGTCTTTCGTATCCCATATACAAAATTTGCTGACAAACGTTACGAGGGTCGTAAAAATTGAAAAATTCGAATTTTCGAAAAAAATCTGACATTCTTTTTATTACTGTAAGTCCAAATAACGATGTCCATCATTCAAAATCCACAGGAAGGTTGGTAATGTGATAGTCTTTCGTATCCCATATTCAAAATTCGCTGACAAACGTTACGAGGGTCGTAAAAATTGAAAAATTCGAATTTTCAAAAAAATCCGACATTCTTTTTAATACTGTAGGTCCAAATAACGATGTCCATCATTCAAATTTCACAGGAAGGTTAGTAATGTTATAGTCTTTCGTATCCCATATACAAAATTTGCTGACAAACGTTACGAGGGTCGTAAAAATTGAAAAATTCGAATTTTCGAAAAAAATCCGACATTCTTTTTAATACTGTAAGTCCAAATAACGATGTACATCATTCAAATTTTACAGGAAGGTTGGTAATGTGATAGTCTTCCGTATCCCATATACAAAATTTGCTGACAAACGTTACGAGGGTCGTAAAAATTGAAAAATTCGAATTTTCGAAAAAAATCCGACATTCTTTTTATTACTGTAAGTCCAAATAACGATGTCCATCATTCAAAATCCACAGGAAGGTTGGTAATGTGATAGTCTTTCGTATCCCATATTCAAAATTCGCTGACAAACGTTACGAGGGTCGTAAAAATTGAAAAATTCGAATTTTCAAAAAAAATCCGACATTCTTTTTAATACTGTAAGTCCAAATAACGATGTCCATCATTCAAATTTCACAGGAAGGTTAGTAATGTGATAGTCTTCCGTATCCCATATTCAAAATTCGCTGACAAACGTTACGAGGGTCGTAAAAATTGAAAAATTCGAATTTTCGAAAAAAATCCGACATTCTTTTTATTACTGTAAGTCCAAATAACGATGTCCATCATTCAAATTTCACCGGAAGGTTGGTAATGTGATAGTTTTTCGTATCTTATATTCAAAATTCGCTGACAAACGTTACGAGGGTCGTAAAAATTGAAAAATTCGAATTTTCCAAAAAAATCCGACATTCTTTTTAATACTGTAAGTCCAAATAACGATGTCCATCATTCAAATTTCACAGGAAGGTTAGTAATGTGATAGTCTTCCGTATCCCATATTCAAAATTCGCTGACAAACGTTACGAGGGTCGTAAAAAATGAAAAATTCAAATTTTTAAAAAAAATCCGACATTCTTTTTAATACTGTAAGTCCAAATAACGATGTCCATCATTCAAATTTCACAGAAAGGTTGGTAATGTGATAGTCTTTCGTATCCCATATTCAAAATTCGCTGACAAACGTTACAAGGGTCGTAAAAAATGAAAAATTCGAATTTTCAAAAAAAATCCGACATTCTTTTCAATACTGTAAGTCTAAATAACGATGTCCATCATTCAAATTTTACAGGAAGGTTGGTAATGTGATAGTCTTCCGTATCCCATATTCAAAATTCGCTGACAAACGTTACGAGGGTCGTAAAAATTAAAAAATTCGAATTGAAAAAAAAATCCGAAATTCTTTTCAATACTGTAAGTCCAAATAACGATGTCCATCATTCAAATTTCACAGGAAGGTTAGTAATGTGATAGTCTTTCGTATTCCATATTCAAAATTTGCTGACAAACGTTTTGAGGTTCGTAAAAATTGAAAAATTCGAATTTTCGAAAAAAATCCGACATTCTTTTTATTACTGTAAGTCCAAATAACGATGTCCATTATTCAAAATTTACAGGAAGGTTGGTAATGTGATAGTCTTCCGTATCCCATATTCAAAATTCGCTGACAAACGTTACGAGGGTCGTAAAAATTGAAAAATTCGAATTTTCGAAAAAAATCCGACATTCTTTTTATTACTGTAAGTCCAAATAACGATGTCCATCATTCAAAATCTACAGGAAGGTTGGTAATGTGATAGTCTTTCGTATCCCATATTCAATATTCGCTGACAAACGTTACGAGGGTCGTAAAAATTGAAAAATTCAAATTTTCCAAAAAAATCCGACATTCTTTTTAATACTGTAAGTCCAAATAACGATGTCCATCAGTCAAATTTCACAGGAAGGTTGGAAATCTGATAGTCTTTCGTATCCCATATTCAAAATTTGCTGACAAACGTTACGAGGGTCGTAAAAAATGAAAAATCCGAATTTTCAAAAAAAATCCGACATTCTTTTCAATACTGTAAGTCTAAATAACGATGTCCATCATTCAAATTTTACAGGAAGGTTGGTAATGTGATAGTCTTTCGTATCCCATATTCAATATTCGCTGACAAACGTTACGAGGGTCGTAAAAATTGAAAAATTCAAATTTTCCAAAAAAATCCGACATTCTTTTTAATACTGTAAGTCCAAATAACGATGTCCATTATTCAAAATTTACAGGAAGGTTGGTAATGTGATAGCCTTCCGTATCCCATATTCAAAATTCGCTGACAAACGTTACGAGGGTCGTAAAAATTGAAAAATTCGAATTTTCGAAAAAAATCCGACATTATTTTTATTACTGTAAGTCCAAATAACGATGTCCATCAGTCAAATTTCACAGGAAGGTTGGTAATGTGATAGTCTTCAGTATTTCATATTCAAAATTCTTTGACAAACGTTACGAGGATCGTAAAAAATGAGAAATTCGAATTTTCCAAAAAAATTCGACATTCTTTTTAATACTGTAAGTCCAAATAACAATGTCCATCATTCAAATTTTACAGGAAGGTTAGTAATGTGATAGTCTTTCGTATCCAATATTCGAAATTCGCTGACAAACGTTACGAGGGTCGTAAAAATTGAAAAATTCGAATTTTCAAAAAAAATCCGACATTCCTTTTAATACTGTAAGTCCAAATACCGATGTCTATCAGTCAAATTTCACAGGAAGGTTGGTAATGTGATAGTCTTTCGTATCCCGTATTCAAAATTCGCTGACAAACGTTACGAGGGTCGTGAAAATTGAGAAATTCGAATTTTCCAAAAAAATCCGACATTCTTTTTAATACTGTAAGTCCAAATAACGATGTCCATCATTCAAATTTCACAGGAAGGTTGGTAATGTAATAGTCTTTCGTATCCCATATTCAAAATCCGCTGACAAACGTTACGAGGGTCGTAAAAAATGAAAAATTCGAATTTTCAAAAAAAATACGACATTCTTCTTAATACTGTAAGTCCAAATAACGATGTCCATCATTCAAATTCTACAGGAAGGTTGGTAATGTAATAGTCTTCCGTATCCCATATTCAAAATTCGCTGACAAACGTTACGAGGGTCGTAAAAATTGAAAAATTCGAATTTTCCAAAAAAATCCGACATTCTTTTTAATACTGTAAGTCCAAATAACGATGTCCATCATTCAAATTTCACATGGAGGTTGGTAATCTGATAGTCTTTCGTATCCCATATTCTAAATTCGCTGACAAACGTTACAAGTGTCGTAAAAAATGAAAAATTCGAATTTTCAAAAAAAATCCGACATTCTTTTTAATACTGTAAGTCCAAATAACGATGTCCATCATTCAAATTTCACAGGAAGGTTGGTAATCTGATAGTCTTTCGTATCCCATATTCAAAATTCGCTGACAAACGTTACAAGGGTCGTAAAAAATGAAAAATTCGAATTTTCAAAAAAAATCCGACATTCTTTTCAATACTGTAAGTCTAAATAACGATGTCCATCAGTCAAATTTCACAGGAAGGTTGGTAATGTGATAGTCTTCAGTATTCCATATTCAAAATTCGCTGACAAACGTTACGCGGGTCGTAAAAAATGAAAAATCCGAATTTTCAAAAAAAAATCCGACATTCTTTTTATTACTGTAAGTCCAAATAACGATGTCCATCATTCAAAATTCACAGGAAGGTTGGTAATGTAATAGTCTTTCGTATCCCATATTCAAAATTTGCTGACAAACGTTACGAGGGTCGTAAAAATTGAAAAATTCGAATTTTCCAAAAAAATCCGCCTTTATTTTTAATACTGTAAGTCCAAATAACGATGTACATCATTCAAATTTTACAGGAAGGTTGGTAATGTGATAGTCTTCCGTATCCCATATACAAAATTTGCTGACAAACGTTACGAGGGTCGTAAAAATTGAAAAATTCGAATTTTCGAAAAAAATCCGACATTCTTTTTATTACTGTAAGTCCAAATAACGATGTCCATCATTCAAAATCCACAGGAAGGTTGGTAATGTGATAGTCTTTCGTATCCCATATTCAAAATTCGCTGACAAACGTTACGAGGGTCGTAAAAATTGAAAAATTCGAATTGAAAAAAAAATCCGAAATTCTTTTCAATACTGTAAGTCCAAATAACGATGTACATCATTCAAATTTTACAGGAAGGTTGGTAATGTGAAAGTCTTTCGTATCCCATATACAAAATTTGCTGACAAACGTTACGAGGGTCGTAAAAATTGAAAAATTCGAATTTTCAAAAAAAATCCGACATTCTTTTCAATACTGTAAGTCTAAATAACGATGTCCATCATTCAAAATTTACAGGAAGGTTGGTAATGTGATAGTCTTCCGTATCCCATATTCAAAATTCGCTGACAAACGTTACGAGGGTCGTAAAAATTGAAAAATTCGAATTTTCGAAAAAAATCCGACATTCTTTTTATTACTGTAAGTCCAAATAACGATGTCCATCATTCAAATTTCACCGGATGGTTGGTAATGTGATAGTTTTTCGTATCTTATATTCAAAATTCGCTGACAAACGTTACGAGGGTCGTAAAAATTGAAAAATTCGAATTTTCGAAAAAAATCCGACATTCTTTTTATTACTGTAAGTCCAAATAACGATGTCCATCATTCAAATTTCACAGAAAGGTTGGTAATGTGATAGTCTTTCGTATCCCATATTCAAAATTCGCTGACAAACGTTACAAGGGTCGTAAAAAATGAAAAATTCGAATTTTCAAAAAAAATCCGACATTCTTTTCAATACTGTAAGTCTAAATAACGATGTCCATCATTCAAATTTTACAGGAAGGTTGGTAATGTGATAGTCTTCCGTATCCCATATTCAAAATTCGCTGACAAACGTTACGAGGGTCGTAAAAATTGAAAAATTCGAATTGAAAAAAAAATCCGAAATTCTTTTCAATACTGTAAGTCCAAATAACGATGTCCATCATTAAAATTCCACAGGAAGGTTGGTAATGTGATAGTCTTTCGTATCCCATATTCAAAATTTGCTGACAAACGTTACGAGGGTCGTAAAAATTGAAAAATTCGAATTTTCCAAAAAAATCCGACATTCTTTTTAATACTGTAAGTCCAAATAACGATGTCCATCATTCAAATTTCACAGGAAGGTTGGTAATGTGATAGTCTTTCGTATCCCATATTCAAAATTCGCTGACAAACGTTACGAGGGTCGTAAAAATTGAAAAATTCGAATTTTCCAAAAAAATCCGACATTCTTTTTAATACTGTAAGTCAAAATAACGATGTACATCATTCAAATTTTACAGGAAGGTTGGTAATGTGATAGTATCCCATATTTAAAATTCGCTTACAAACGTTACGAGGGTCGTAAAAAATGGAAAATTCGAATTTTCAAAAAAAATCCGACATTCTTCTTAATACTGTAAGTCCAAATAACGATGTCCATCATTCAAATTTTACAGGAAGGTTGGTAATGTGATAGTCTTCCGTATCCCATATTCAAAATCCGCTGACAAACGTCACGAGGGTCGTAAAAATTGAAAAATTCGAATTTTCGAAAAAAATCCGACATTCTTTTTATTACTGTAAGTCCAAATAACGATGTCCATCATTCAAATTTAACAGGAAGGTTGGTCATGTAATAGTCTTTCGTATCCCATATTTAAAATTCGCTGACAAACGTTACGAGGGTCGTAAAAAATGAAAAATTCGAATTTAAAAAAAAAATCCGACATTCTTTTCAATACTGTAAGTCTAAATAACGATGTCCATCATTCAAATTTTACCGGAAGGTTGGTAATGTGATAGTCTTTCGTATCCCATATTTAAAATTCGCCTACAAACGTTACGAGGGTCGTAAAAAATGGAAAATTCGAATTTTCAAAAAAAATCCGACATTCTTCTTAATACTGTAAGTCCAAATAACGATGTCCATCATTCAAATTTAACAGGAAGGTATGTAATGTAATAGTCTTCCGTATCCCATATTCAAAATTCGCTGACAAACGTCACGAGGGTCGTAAAAATTGAAAAATTCGAATTTTCGAAAAAAATCCGACATTCTTCTTAATACTGTAAGTCCAAATAACGATGTCCATCATTCAAATTTTACAGGAAGGTTGGTAATGTGATAGTCTTCCGTATCCCATATTCAAAATTAGCTGACAAACGTTACGAGGGTCGTAAACATTGAAAAATTCGAATTGAAAAAAAATCCCACATTCTTTTCAATACTGTAAGTCCAAATAACGATGTCCATCATTCAAATTTTACAGGAAGGTTGGTAATGTGATAGTCTTCCGTATCCCATATTCAAAATTCGCTGACAAACGTTACGAGGGTCGTAAAAATTGAAAAATTCGAATTGAAAAAAAAATCCGAAATTCTTTTCAATACTGTAAGTCCAAATAACGATGTCCATCATTAAAATTCCACAGGAAGGTTGGTAATGTAATAGTATTTCGTATCCCATATTCAAAATTTGCTGACAAACGTTACGAGGGTCGTAAAAATTGAAAAATTCGAATTTTCCAAAAAAATCCGACATTCTTTTTAATACTGTAAGTCAAAATAACGATGTACATCATTCAAATTTTACAGGAAGGTTGGTAATGTGATAGTATCCCATATTTAAAATTCGCTTACAAACGTTACGAGGGTCGTAAAAAATGGAAAATTCGAATTTTCAAAAAAAATCCGACATTCTTCTTAATACTGTAAGTCCAAATAACGATGTCCATCATTCAAATTTTACAGGAAGGTTGGTAATGTGATAGTCTTCCGTATCCCATATTCAAAATCCGCTGACAAACGTCACGAGGGTCGTAAAAATTGAAAAATTCGAATTTTCGAAAAAAATCCGACATTCTTTTTATTACTGTAAGTCCAAATAACGATGTCCATCATTCAAATTTAACAGGAAGGTTGGTCATGTAATAGTCTTTCGTATCCCCCATTTAAAATTCGCTGACAAACGTTACGAGGGTCGTAAAAAATGAAAAATTCGAATTTTAAAAAAAAATCCGACATTCTTTTCAATACTGTAAGTCTAAATAACGATGTCCATCATTCAAATTTTACCGGAAGGTTGGTAATGTGATAGTCTTTCGTATCCCATATTTAAAATTCGCTTACAAACGTTACGAGGGTCGTAAAAAATGGAAAATTCGAATTTTCAAAAAAAATCCGACATTCTTCTTAATATTGTAAGTCTAAATAACGATGTCCATCATTCAAATTCAACAGGAAGGTATGTAATGTAATAGTCTTCCGTATCCCATATTCAAAATTCGCTGACAAACGTCACGAGGGTCGTAAAAATTGAAAAATTCGAATTTTCGAAAAAAATCCGACATTCTTCCTAATACTGTAAGTCCAAATAACGATGTCCATCATTCAAATTTTACAGGAAGGTTGGTAATGTGATAGTCTTCCGTATCCCATATTCAAAATTAGCTGACAAACGTTACGAGGGTCGTAAACATTGAAAAATTCGAATTGAAAAAAAATCCCACATTCTTTTCAATACTGTAAGTCCAAATAACGATGTCCATCATTAAAATTTTACAGAAAGGTTGGTAATGTAATAGTCTTTCGTATCCCATATTCAAAATTTGCTGACAAACGTTACGAGGGTCGTAAAAATTGAAAAATTCGAATTTTCCAAAAAAATCCGACATTCTTTTTAATACTGTAAGTCCAAATAACGATGTCCATCATTCAAAATCCACAGGAAGGTTGGTAATGTGATAGTCTTTCGTATCCCATATTCAAAATTCGCTGACAAACGTTACGAGGGTCGTAAAAATTGAAAAATTCGAATTGAAAAAAAAATCCGAAATTCTTTTCAATACTGTAAGTCCAAATAACGATGTACATCATTCAAATTTTACAGGAAGGTTGGTAATGTGATAGTCTTTCGTATCCCATATACAAAATTCGCTGACAAACGTTACGAGGGTCGTAAAAATTGAAAAATTCGAATTTTCGAAAAAAATCCGACATTCTTTTTATTACTGTAAGTCCAAATAACGATGTCCATCATTCAAAATCCACAGGAAGGTTGGTAATGTGATAGTCTTCCGTATCCCATATTCAAAATTCGCTGACAAACGTTACGAGGGTCGTAAAAATTGAAAAATTCGAATTTTCAAAAAAAATCCGACATTCTTTTTAATACTGTAAGTCCAAATAACGATGTCCATCATTCAAATTTCACAGGAAGGTTAGTAATGTGATAGTCTTTCGTATTCCATATTCAAAATTTGCTAACAAACGTTTTGAGGGTCGTAAAAATTGAAAAATTCGAATTTTCGAAAAAAGTCCGACATTCTTTTTATTACTGTAAGTCCAAATAACGATGTCCATCGGTCAAATTTCACAGGAAAGTTGGTAATGTGATAGTCTTCAGTATTCCATATTCAAAATTCGCTGACAAACGTTACGCGGGTCGTAAAAAATGAAAAATTCGAATTTTCAAAAAAAAATCCGACATTCTTTTTAATACTGTAAGTCTAAATAACGATGTCCATCATTCAAATTTTACCGGAAGGTTGGTAATGTGATAGTCTTTTGTATCCCATATTTAAAATTCGCTTACAAACGTTACGAGGGTCGTAAAAAATGGAAAATTCGAATTTTCAAAAAAAATCCGACATTCTTCTTAATACTGTAAGTCCAAATAACGATGTCCATCATTCAAATTTTACAGGAAGGTATGTAATGTAATAGTCTTCCGTATCCCATATTCAAAATTCGCTGACAAACGTCACGAGGGTCGTAAAAATTGAAAAATTCGAATTTTCGAAAAAAATCCGACATTCTTTTTATTACTGTAAGTCCAAATAACGATGTCCATCATTCAAATTTCACAGGAAGGTTGGTCATGTAATAGTCTTTCGTATCCCATATTTAAAATTCGCTGACAAACGCTACGAGGGTCGTAAAAAATGAAAAATTCGAATTTTAAAAAAAAATCCGACATTCTTTTCAATACTGTAAGTCTAGATAACGATGTCCATCATTCAAATTTTACCGGAAGGTTGGTAATGTGATAGTCTTCCGTATCCCATATTTAAAATTCGCTTACAAACGTTACGAGGGTCGTAAAAAATGGAAAATTCGAATTTTCAAAAAAATTCCGACATTCTTCTTAATACTGTAAGTCCAAATAACGATGTTCATCATTCAAATTTTACAGGAAGGTATGTAATGTAATAGTCTTCCGTATCCCATATTCAAAATTCGCTGACAAAAGTCACGAAGGTCGTAAAAATTGAAAAATTCGAATTTTCGAAAAAATTCCGACATTCTTTTTATTACTGTAAGTCCAAATAACGATGTCCATCATTCAAATTTCACAGGAAGGTTGGTAATGTGATAGTCTTTCGTATCCCATATTTAAAATTCGCTTACAAACGTTACGAGGGTCGTAAAAAATGGAAAATTCGAATTTTCAAAAAAAATCCGACATTCTTCTTAATACTGTAAGTCCAAATAACGATGTCCATCATTCAAATTCTACAGGAAGGTATGTAATGTAATAGTCTTCCTTATCCCATATTCAAAATTCGCTGACAAACGTCACGAGGGTCGTAAAAATTGAAAAATTCGAATTTTCGAAAAAATTCCGACATTCTTTTTATTACTGTATAACGATGTCCATCATTCAAATTTCACAGGAAGGTTGGTAATGTGATAGTCTTTCGTATCCCATATTCAAAATTCGCTGACAAACGTTACGAGGGTCGTAAAAATTGAAAAATTTGAATTTTCAAAAAAAATCCGACATTCTTCTTAATACACTGTAAGTCCAAATAACGATGTCCATCATTCAAACTTCACAGGAAGGTTGGTTATGTAATAGTCTTTCGTATCCCATATCCAAAATTCGCTGACAAACGTTACGAGGGTCGTAAAAATTGAGAAATTCGAATTTTCAAAAAAAAATCCGACATTCTTCTTAATACTGTAAGTCCAAATAACAATGTCCATCATTCAAATTTCACAGGAAGGTTGGTAATGTGATAGTCTTTCGTATCCCATATTTAAAATTCGCCAAACGTTACGAGGGTCGTAAAAAATGAAAAATTCGAATTTTCCAAAAAAATCCGACATTCTTTTTAAAACTGTGAGTCCAAATAACGATGTCCATCATTCAAATTTTACAGGAAGGTTGGTAATGTGATAGTCTTCCGTATCCCATATTCAAAATTCTTTGACAAACGTTACGAGGGTCGTAAAAAATGGAAAATTCGAATTTTCAAAAAAAATCCGACATTCTTTTTAATACTGTAAGTCCAAATAACGATTCCATCATTCAAATTTTACAGGAAGATTAGTAATGTGATAGTCTTTCGTATCCCATATTCAAAATTCGCTGACAAACGTTACGAGGGTCGTAAAAATTGAAAAATTCGAATTTTCGAAAAAAATCCGACATCATTTTTATTACTGTAAGTCCAAATAACGATGTCCATCAGTCAAATTTCACAGGAAGGTTGGTAATGTGATAGTCTTCAGTATTCCATATTCAAAATTAGCTGACAAACGTTACGAGGGTCGTAAAAAATGAAAAATTCGAATTTTCGAAAAAAATCCGACATTCTTTTCATTACTGTAAGTCCAAATAACGATGTCCATCATTCAAATTTTACAGGAAGATTAGTAATGTGATAGTCTTTCGTATTCCATATTCAAAATTTGCTAACAAACGTTTTGAGGGTCGTAAAAATTGAAAAATTCGAATTTTCGAAAAAAATCCGACATTCTTTTTATTACTGTAAGTCCAAATAACGAAGTCCATCATTAAAAATTTACAGGAAGGTTGGTAATGTGATAGTCTTCCGTATCCCATATTCAAAATTCGCTGACAAACGTTACGAGGGTCGTAAAAATTGAAAAATTCGAATTTTCGAAAAAAATCCGACATTATTTTTATTACTGTAAGTCCAAATAACGATGTCCATCAGTCAAATTTCACAGGAAGGTTGGTAATGTGATAGTCTTCAGTATTCCATATTCAAAATTCGCTGACAAACCTTACGAGGGTCGTAAAAAATGAAAAATTCGAATTTTAAAAAAAATCCGACATTCTTTTCAATACTGTAAGTCTAGATAACGATGTCCATCATTCAAATTTTACCGGAAGGTTGGTAATGTGATAGTCTTTCGTATCCCATATTTAAAATTCGCTTACAAACGTTACGAGGGTCGTAAAAAATGGAAAATTCGAATTTTCAAAAAAATTCCGACATTCTTCTTAATACTGTAAGTCCAAATAACGATGTTCATCATTCAAATTTTACAGGAAGGTATGTAATGTAATAGTCTTCCGTATCCCATATTCAAAATTCGCTGACAAACGTCACGAAGGTCGTAAAAATTGAAAAATTCGAATTTTCGAAAAAATTCCGACATTCTTTTTATTACTGTAAGTCCAAATAACGATGTCCATCATTCAAATTCCACAGGAAGGTTGGTAATGTGATAGTCTTTCGTATCCCATATTCAAAATTCGCTGACAATTGTTACGAGGGTCGTAAAAATTGGAAAATTTGAATTTTCAAAAAAAATCTGACATTCTTCTTAATACACTGTAAGTCCAAATAACGATGTCCATCATTCAAATTTTACAGGAAGGTTGGTTATGTAATAGTCTTTCGTATCCCATATCCAAAATTCGCTGACAAACGTTACGAGGGTCGTAAAAATTGAAAAATTCGAATTTTCAAAAAAAAATCCGACATTCTTCTTAATACTGTAAGTTCAAATAACGATGTCCATCATTCAAATTTTACCAGAAGGTTGGTAATGTGATAGTCTTTCGTATCCCTTATTTAAATTTCGCCGCTTACAAACGTTACGAGGGTCGTAAAAAATGGAAAATTCGAATTTTCAAAAAAATTCCGACATTCTTCTTAATACTGTAAGTCCAAATAACGATGTTCATCATTCAAATTTTACAGGAAGGTATGTAATGTAATAGTCTTCCGTATCCCATATTCAAAATTCGCTGACAAACGTCACGAAGGTCGTAAAAATTGAAAAATTCGAATTTTCGAAAAAATTCCGACATTCTTTTTATTACTGTAAGTCCAAATAACGATGTCCATCATTCAAATTTCACAGGAAGGTTGGTAATGTGATAGTCTTTCGTATCCCATATTTAAAATTCGCTAACAAACGTTACGAGGGTCGTAAAAAATGGAAAATTCGAATTTTCAAAAAAATTACGACATTCTTCTTAATACTGTAAGTCCAAATAACGATGTTCATCATTCAAATTTTACAGGAAGGTATGTAATGTAATAGTCTTCCGTATCCCATATTCAAAATTCGCTGACAAACGTCACGAGGGTCGTAAAAATTGAAAAATTCGAATTTTCGAAAAAATTCCGACATTCTTTTTATTACTGTAAGTCCAAATAACGATGTCCATCATTCAAATTTCACAGGAAGGTTGGTAATGTGATAGTCTTTCGTATCCCATATTCAAAATTCGCTGACAAACGTTACGAGGGTCGTAAAAATTGAAAAATTTGAATTTTCAAAAAAAATCCGACATTCTTCTTAATACACTGTAAGTCCAAATAACGATGTCCATCATTCAAATTTTACAGGAAGGTTGGTTATGTAATAATCTTTCGTATCCCATATCCAAAATTCGCTGACAAACGTTACGAGGGTCGTAAAAATTGAAAAATTCGAATTTTCAAAAAAAAATCCGACATTCTTCTTAATACTGTAAGTCCAAATAACGATGTCCATCATTCAAATTTCACAGGAAGGTTGGTAATGTGATAGTCTTTCGTATCTATATTTAAAATTCGCCAAACGTTACGAGGGTCGTGAAAAATGAAAAATTCGAATTTTCCAAAAAAATCCGACATTCTTTTTAAAACTGTGAGTCCAAATAACGATGTCCATCATTCAAATTTCACAGGAAGGTTGGTAATGTGATAGTCTTCCGTATCCCATATTCAAAATTCTTTGACAAACGTTACGAGGGTCGTAAAAAATGGAAAATTCGAATTTTCAAAAAAAATCCGACATTCTTTTTAATACTGTAAGTCCAAATAACGATGTTCATCATTCAAATTTTACAGGAAGATTAGTAATGTGATAGTCCTTCGTATCCCATATTCAAAATTCGCTGACAAACGTTACGAGGGTCGTAAAAATTGAAAAATTCGAATTTTCGAAAAAAATCCGACATCATTTTTATTACTGTAAGTCCAAATAACGATGTCCATCAGTCAAATTTCACAGGAAGGTTGGTAATGTGATAGTCTTCAGTATTCCATATTCAAAATTCGCTGACAAACGTTACGAGGGTCGTAAAAAATGAAAAATTCGAATTTTCGAAAAAAATCCGACATTCTTTTCATTACTGTAAGTCCAAATAACGATATCCATAATTTAAATTTTACAGGAAGGTTAGTGATGTGATAGTCTTCCATATTCCATATTCAAAATTCGCTGACAAACGTAACGAGGCTCGTAAAAATTGAAAAATTCGAATTTTCGAAAAAAATCCGACATTCTTTTTAATACTGTAAGTCCAAATAACGATGTCCATCAGTCAAATTCCACAGGAAGGTTGGTAATGTGATAGTCTTCCGTATTCCATATTCAAAATTCGCTGACAATCGTTACGAGGGTCGTAAAAATTGAATAATTCGAATTTTCGAAAAAAATCCGATTTTCTTTTCATTACTGTAAGTCCAAATAACGATGTCCATCATTCAAAATATACAGGAAGGTTGGTAATGTGATAGTCTTTCGCATCCCATATTCAAAATTCGCTGACAAACGTTACGAGGGTCGTAAACATTGAAAAATTCGAATTGAAAAAAAATCCCACATTCTTTTCAATACTGTAAGTCCAAATAACGATGTCCATTATTCAAATTTCACAGGAAGGTTGGTAATGTGATATTCTTTAGTATCCCATATTCAAAATTCGCTGACAAACGTTACGAGGGTCGTAAAAATTGAAAAATTCGAATTTTCCAAGAAAATCCGACATTCTTTTTATTACTGTAAGTCCAAATAACGATGACCATCAGTCAAATTTCACAGGAAGGTTGGTAATGTAATAGTCTTTTGTATTCCATATTCAAAATTCGCTGACAAACGTTACGAGGGTCGTAAAAATTGAAAAACTCGAATTTTCAAAAAAAGTCCGATATTCTTTTTAATACTGTAAGTCCAAATAACGATGTCCATCATTCAAATTTTACAGGAAGGTTAGTAATGTGATAGTCTTTCGTATCCCATATTCAAAATTTGCTGACAAACGTTACGAGGGTCGTAAAAAATGAAAAATTAGAATTTTCAAAAAAAATCCGACATTCTTTTCAATACTGTAAGACCAAATGACGATGTCCATCATTCAAATTTCACAGGAAGGCTGGTAATGTGATAGTCTTTCGTATCCCATATTCAAAATTCGCTGACAAACGTTACGAGGGTCGTAAAAAATGAAAAATTCGAATTTTCAAAAAAAATCCGACATTCTTTTTAATACTGATATCAGTTAGCTTAAATTTCATCTCATTTATCTTAAATATCCAGGAAATCGTTTATGCCACAATTGTTTTCCATTTTGTGAGGGATAATTATTTAAAATTATTTCCAAGCTTTTCACTTCTAACGAATTTATCAGTGAAGATCTTTTCGTTGCAAATAAAGCCACATCATTTTCTCTTCGTCACACTTATTATTCGTCTCACCTCTTCTGAGACTAATAGATGAATAAGAAAAGCCGGATTTTCAACGAATTTCACGTTAAGTCTGAAAAAGTTTTATCCTCCCTAATAGACCAATAAATTTTGTTGCTTCTCCTATAACCAAAACTTCGGTGTTATACGGATTGTATGGCCCTTCGTCGATCCATCTCTAGGTAGGTGAAAGTTGTCGAAAAGTTTATAATCAGGTCATAATATTTTTTCTTTTATTCAATATGACCCACTTCTGCTACGAATACTAATTACCAAATTAACAATTCCAACGGAAAATATTTTTTGCAAATCTACCGAAATCTCTTTTGCCTTCAATAAAAGTTGATTAATTCAAGTGAGAACTGAACAGTGACTCACATTTTTAAAAGTTAAGAATCGATTCCAGTAGCATTCTGTTTTCCACTCACCTCTCAGTTCAATCGACCCATTAAATATGATTAATTGGATGAAATTGGAAAATCCATTCCCAAAACGACAAAATAGATTGACGCACATTAAAAGACATTAGTTGGAATGCAATTCAAATTTTAATAAGACAATATCGACAGTTATAAAATTAAGTTGAAAAGATTTTTCTGTCAACTCTATTGTTTATAAGTAATATTTCTATTTAGGCTAAAGTCATACAGGAGCTCAGTAAAAAAAAACAGTTTTATTTGGCATATAAAGTTGTTATTGGTTGAAAACAAGCATTATTTCATTTCAATTGAGAAAGTAATTTTAACTTTACGAAATTCAATTACCTCTAGTGCAGACGTCAATAACACTACTTCATCATTTGGAAAAAATATACTTTGCTTTCGTTTAAGTTTCTGATTTGATTGGTTCAACTACCATCAATAATACTTTTTGATTCCGATGTAATCGATCTTCTGTTTATACATAAAAATATGTTGAAGTAAAGTTGAAAGTGGAAACAATAATTTTTCTTTATTTGTATTAATTTTCATTAATTATATGTAGATATTTCCTAGCGCTTCTATGGGGTGAAAGGGAATACTTTCTATTTTAGTTTATATTCGTTAAAAACATATTTTTGGATATAAAAAAATTATCAGTCGTTATAATCGGAGTAATAATCCAAGGGAGGAAGAGGCAACGAAAACAACTTTGTCATTTTAAATGTAACATTCTCTATATTATCAACTATTGTGTTTTGAAGTTAACATTAACTAAGCTTAGGCTAATTTAAAATTGAGATTGAATTGAAACTAGGACTATTCAGCTGTTCAAAGGGCTTGAATAAGGTAGTGTTCGCAAGAAGCTTTAAGCAGTTATATCCTGCCAAACAGTTACTGTCCATGTACTCCAACAGTCAGACAGCAATTCAGGACTTGCTAACGAATGTCGAGAACGACTTGCTAATCTTACAAGGCGGAACGTGGTGCGGCTAGAATGGATTCCAGTCCACTTTGGTTTTGAAGGCAACGAGATGGCGGATGAACTGGCAGGAATCAGCACCTCGCTCATTGGAATGCTCTGCAGGGTCCTAGACAATCCAAACTTCTACTGAAGGGATGGACTGAACTACCAAGGAGAAGGCTAAGGAAAATAGCAGGACTCCTAATAGGGCACAGCTGTATGACGAAACACCTCCACAACTCAGTCCATGTACTCTTAGTGTGTCCATACTGGTCTGTACTACGCAAGCGAATCTTCGGAGTCCCTGTTATGTTTATGTTATCCATTGAAAAAGGTTGTGGTTGAAGGACTCGGCTTCATGGATGTCTAGGTAGCAAAAATGGCAAAATGGGCCCGCCAGTGGCCTCAGTGCCAGAACCTTGGCTTGAGTTTGTCCAGGACAAGGCTCGCCTGCACATTTAGTAGTAGTAGTACTGTCCAGAAAATCTAAGTACAGGAAAAGTTTGTTCGAAAAAAATCTACAATTTGGTACTTTTTTATGTTTTTTCGCATCTCCAATATCTTCGGGGTTATTTTGAAGAAAGTTGCGAGAAATACAAAATTGGGAAAATTCATCTTTATTGAAATAATGTATTTTAAATTGGATGGGATGTATTGATAAAGCATAAATAAAGAGAATTACAGAAGAGTGAAGATCTTTTTTGAATAGGGGGTTGCTTTCACTGATTTTTTCGTAGAAAAAAGTAAGTACCGACTTAATTCATAATCATAAGCAGCTCAATTTTCGTGCTAGAAACAAGGTTTAGTTGTATACCATACGTTTTTCTCGAAAAAGACAAAGATTTTCCTTTATTTACTTCGAATCTTACAAATTATGCATTTGTCGAAAAAAATATAACCATTTATTATAAAAAAATAGTTTTGCTTGTTCCTTTAAAAGCTGCAGTTTTCGCTTTTATAGTTTTTTCGATTGAATGCATATTTTTCGTGCTATTCGCAAAAGAACCTTTGGAAACACCATTTTTTTCGCTGAAAAACTGTTACTTTCAACCGCAAATAACTCGAAAATTATGAGTTTCATAAAAAAGATGCGAAGAATACAAAAATTACTTTCTCCATCAATTTCTGTAGTTAAAATGTAATAAAAAGTTTCCAACCCCGAGACGGGAGTCGTAACCACCCGCAGGGTTTTAACGTACAGCTGCATAATACAGAAAATGATACTTCTGTAAAAGTTTCGAGCCTAACTGCTTCATTTCCTGTACTATAACATAACAACAGAGGCTCATTTCAAATTAAAATAATAATATGTATTATCAACGCCAAAAATGACTATAAAAAATTCCAAGAAAAATATATTTCATACCAAATATTTCCCAATTCGGCCGCATTAAGAGATTATAAAAACCAATTGAAATAAAGACTGTAAATTTTACAGATTCAAACAAGTTTTATGATTAATTATGACAAACGGAGCTATTAATTTGCTACAGATTTGACAGTAATAACGATCATTTCGGGCTTAGAAAGCAGAGTTTACTATCAAATTACTGAAACAATAAAACGCAAACCGGGCTGGAAGCAAAAGCATTTGTTAGAATTATCAACGGTTCTTAAATTTTAGTTTAATCAATGATGCAATGCGTTTCGAACCGCTGAAAGTAATTTACTGCTGATGTGTAACATTTATACAGGCTTTTCATTATTTATTGTGTATTTCGCGTTTAACGGATGCAGCAGTTATTACCTAGGGAATTCGCAGTGAAAAAAACGAAACCAAAAAACAAACCTGAATTCGAGAATCAATATAATCAGATCTAGCTAACGCCTCGGCAGATAACAATATTATCCTGAGTTGGGCTAAAGAGCACGACAGAAGTGAAGGTAATCGCATTCCCGATTCTTTAGCCAGGAAAGCTGCTAGCCTAAAAGAGTGACACCTACGGCCAAACGACTCAGACAAATGTGGAACGAGCCAAACATGGATGCAGTCTTCATCATCTTCATCACATAATAAATGAAGTATATATTTGAGACACAACTGAAGACATTGCTTGGTTTTATTGGACACAATATTTCTAACAAGCTAAGCAAAACAATTTGGAAATATGATCGTGTAGCAACCAATAAATTTCATTACTCAGCTAACCAACTCTATACATTTCCACCTTATGTGGAAGCTGATTATATTACGAAACCGACAGCTCGACATGAGGTTTCACTCGGAAATTATATTGGATTTTATAAGCTTGAGAATACTAACAAGAACGGAACACCATATACAATTTCATTACAACTTGTGTGTGCTGCAAGACGTTCGGTTTAAATCTAGAAATTGGAAGTGCACTAAAAGCAAATCAACCATCCAATTCACGATATAATGATGTATCATTACTGTAGATGCAAAATACAATGGAGAAGCAGTAAACAAGACAGAAAGCAGGTAGATATTTGGTTGGAATTGAGATATAATTTATTGAAGGGTTATAACCATGTTTTTTTTATTACAGTTAATGTTATCTTCCTAAGTTTTTTCTGTGTGATATTAAAATTCCGTCTATTCCGCACACAAAATCAAAATGAAAACTGGATATAGAATTCATATTATATCTATACCATTTACTCAATACATAAAAATATCAAATTTATAGTAGAAATTGAACAAAATAAGTCTATAAACTTTGTAGATCTTACAATTTCAAATATAAATAATAGACATGATTTTTCTATATTTCACAAACCATCACAGACAGACATTACAATTCATAATAGTTCAGTCCAACCAGTCAGTGATAAATTAGCAGCTTTCAATAGTATGATACATAGAATTTTAACAGTTCCATTGAATATTGACAATTAAAACAAAGAACTAAATATAATAAAACAAATAGCTGTTAATAATAATTACGATCCAAATTTAATTGACAATATCATAAATAAAAAAACATACTTTAGAACAAGTATTTTCTTCTGATAAAAACAAAAATAACCAATTTAGAAGCTTAACATACTTTGGAATACCATCCTTGAAAATCAAATCATCTTTAGAAACTTTAGACTTGAATATTTTGTTCAAAACCGATAACAATTTACCCAAATTCATTAAAAACAACAAATCCATATCTTCAAAACTAAATAAATCAAGAGTTTATTAATTAAAATGTGGTAATGACAACTGAGATAAAATTTATATAGGTAGAACTTTTAGGAATTTTATAACTAGAATTTCAGAGCACAAACGTAGCTATGACAACCAAAAATTAGATTCAAACAGACAGATACAGATTCAAACTACTCAAATCATTTATTTGCAGACCAACATTCTTTCAATTCAAATTTTGCATATAGAACCTAAATTCTTCAAATTAAATATTTTAGAAGCACTTGAGATAAATAAAAACAAATATTCAGATAATCTTCTTAAGGACCAAATACAGTGAGACCTATTTTTAATGGAAACACCCCCATAAAATTTGAAGTTGTAAGCAGATTTTGATAATTTTTTTTTGAAATGTCAAGTACTAAAAGGTCTACCTTAGGACAAAATTTGAAATGTTCATTCCAATTTTCAGGGCATACTACGATATTTTTTCTCAGTCGAAAATCGAAATTTTTCATTAGCGATTTTTTTATTGAAAAAATCACTACGCCACTGGATTCAGAGTGCCTCTAAACAGATGTGACCAAAATTTCATGGAAAAATATTCATTAATAACAAAGTTATGACAACTCAAAAATTCGAAAACTCACACAGCTAATAGTCACAAAAAACAACAGATATGGTCATAAGAATCTTTTTTTATGATTTCAACAATAAAATGCCCCAGATGAAAAAGAAAACAAATAATTTTTTTAATCAAAATAACGGAATTACATTCAAGTTTGGCGTAAATTAACTAGAACTAAGACCTAATTGATTTTTCAATTTAAATCTTAGAAATGATATTACAGAAAATTTACGCTATATTTGTTTTCATCTGGCGGCACTTTATTGTTGAAATCATAAAAAAAATATTCTCATGGCCAAATCTGTTGATATAGGGTATTTGTGACTATTAGCTGTGTGAGTTTTCGAATTTTTGAGTTGTCATAACTTTGTTATTAATAAATATTTTTCCATGAAATTTTGGTCGCATCTGTTTAGAGGCACACTGAATCCAGCTGATAAAAAATCTCGATTTTCGACTGAGAAAAAATATCGTAGTATGCCCAGATAATTGGAATGAACATTTCAAATTTTGTCCCAAGGTAGACCTTTCAGTACTCGACATTTCAAAAAAAAAAGTTATTAAAATCTGTTCACAACTTCAAATTTTAGGAGGGTGTTTCCATTAAAAATGGGTCACACTGTAGATATCAACAATTCTCCCTCTTAAACCTTTTTACCTAGAAAGGTTCCTGTAGGATTGTTGAATGAGTTTCCAGGTAAACTTGCTAAATACTTTAGTTCATCCCATATTTAGACACATTTTCTTCCTTTTTTATTTTATTTCCATATAAATAGATCATAATTTTATTCTATTGAATAATATAGAATTTTAGCTCGAGTAACAAACTTTTAAGCGCTATCAGTCTTTATTATTTTCTAAATGTTTTTGTTTATCGATACGTCAAAGACAAACTTGGTTATTGTGAAATATGAATATTTGTGGGATACCGCATGGCAAATTCAATTTTCATCATTATTTGGAAAACGTGTTACTACCCAGCGTGAGGCTGTCAATTTATCTTTTACCCTCGCAGTTGAATAAGAAAATTTTCTGTTTCGATTTAAATTCTGAAATAGCAGAATACACGTTCAGTAAACATGCGAATATTCTGTTATTATATTCTAGAATAGCTGCTAGCCATTCTAGAGATTCGAAAACAGAGCTTGGTTGATAGTTTTACCGAACAGAGTAATTTGTGAGGTTATGCTGCATTGGATTTTTGTTGGTCGATGAATTTCTCGTGAAAGTTCATGTGGATCCAATAAATTTCATTTTTTAATGTAAGATTCTAATCCTTTACAATTTCTCTCGGCTAGAGAAAACTATCTTATCAATAATTTGAAGGATAATCGTTCTGATTATGATACTGGACAACATAGGTCGCGTTAATCTCATCGTAACTCTAGCAAAGTGATAATAAATTTCCTGCTGAACGCACGTTCTGTCCACAGTTTGATGTCAACTTTGACAAATTTATATCTTGATCAGTCTGTGAAGAATTGATGCTATAGATAATTGAAACTCTTATTAAAGATAACTTCTTGTATATTACAGAGCTTTTAGGTATATTACGCTGCATAGAATATACATTTAGACTACCTGTGAGTAAGTAACCCATTAACATACTTATTCCCATTAAGTTTCTGTCGCGGCGAGAAGAACGAAGTTCCCTATAAATCCTCAAATAAGCTCTTCTTAGTTAAAATTAACTTTGTTTTATAAAGTTTGGAAGAAGAATTTACAACTACATCCGGTTAAAGACAATAAGTACCTCTTCCTCCCAAAATTTACTGAGTATAAATAGCTGAAGCTAAGATTGTAATAGGTGAAAGAAAAAAACACATACTATACCTTGTTTTTAAACTAAAAGGAGCATTTTAAGAAACTTCAAACACAGCACTTAAAGCTACTAGATTGGGAGAGTGTTCTTTGTTAGCGATAAATGACCCATATTTGATAATTTCCTTCCTATCGGGGGCGAAGAAAGTCTGGTACTTGGAGTATTGGTTCATATTCAAATAGTAACAAAGCAATACAACAAAACAACACAAAAATTGAATAGATAAGGCTTTTACTTGATGTAGATCCATACTGAATTATGAAATAAAACAATTTTAATTTGTTAAAATCTAAAACTTAAAATTGTGACGCGTTTCGTTAACACAGAAGCTTTATCAACCGAATGGAGGTATAATGAGACATTTAAAATTTATACAGTGCCTTAATACTAAATTATACGGATATTAACAATAAAATTATGATTTATTTACATGGAAATAAAATAAAAAAATGTGTCTAAACATGGGATTAACTAAAGTATTGAACAAGTTTACCTGGAAACTCATTCACAACAATCCTACAGGAACCTTTCTAGGTGAAAAGGTTTAATAAGGGTAGAATTGTTAATATCAAGTTGGTCGTTAAGAACATTATCTGAATATTTGTTTTAATCTATCTCAAGGGCTTCTAAAAGATTTAATGTGAAGGATTTAGGTTCTATATGCAACATTTCACTCTTGTATAAGGTTAATGAAAAATAAATAAATTCAAGCACGCCTCTGGTAAATCACAATGTTTACTAAACACAGAGTTTGATCATCTCTGAGCGTGATCATTGTTTGTGTTTTCGCTCATCTTAATTGGAAGTGCCAAGATGAATTTGTCTTTTTATGCATAACTTAATTTTGAGAAATAGTTTACAACACTTGAATGAAAGTGTCTGTTGAAACAAATAATTTAGCTGGTGCTTCGGTGATTCACAGATAGATGGGAAGACTCCAAAACACAAACCGATCATAAACTTTTTATTCAGGTTTGTGACCAGTGGAAAATCGCACATACGACCCTAAACACTTTTTGATCACAAACAGAAACACCCTTTCTACTTTTTCAACTGATTCCGTATGCTTTAGTATACGACAGTGTTTTTTACGACCAAATTTACAACCCAAAGAAAATGTCAGATTCCATTATTCTTTTTATGATTTTGTTCTTGTTTCCAATCTTAAATTCGATTCAGCTTGATCGGTACACATTTCAAACCGGTCTAGATGTACATTATATAATTTAATATTGTACGGAGATACGGAGAACCCATGAAAGAAAAAGTTTTTTTTTTCAATCAAGAGTACTCCACTGGATATTTCTCCATTGTTATAAAATATTGGAAAACTACGAAAGCTCGCAGTTTGACTTCTTTGGAAACTAGAGGTAAAAATATTCGTCTCAAGTCTTATCCGATATGAATAGTTCGACAAAAAATAATGCTTTCTATAATATTGGTTGTGTTGAACTTGATTGGATCTCGAAGGGTTTTGAGAAAAGTTCGGACAAATTTCTTATTCAAATGAAAAAAATCACACAAATATTCTATTTTCTTTGAATAATGGTCAGGGTCTAAACAAATTGAGATAAAAAAACATGTACGGTTAAATTATTGGTAAGAATTTCCTTATATCATTTTTCAACATTTTCATATCAACGGTGTTGGGAAAAAATGTCACACAAGGTTCGTTTACTTGTGAAAAATTACATACACCAAGAGCGCACAACACAATTTTTCAAAGGATTTCATTTATTTGTCACTTATGATCTAATTTTTATGGAATATTGAGAATGTTAACATTTTTACCATCGAAGGTAGTGTTGAAAATTACATTTTAGTTATTATTATCCACAAGGTGAGGAAATTTTACACGAGTGAGCCATGTTCCACCGATAAAACAATAAACACCCCTAAAAAGTATCCCAATTTAATTATTCCACTCAACTTAATCTTTCGGCTGGTTTGGAATGTAAAAAATAATGAAAAATTACCAATGTACATTTAATGAATTTAAGCGTTTCATTTTGAAACATCAAAATCTACCAAGAATAGAGAGAAACTAAGTAAGTAATGTCTGTTCTTAGCACATTTTAATATGCTTATATTTTTGTTTCATATTCCCAACGGTACTAAGAAACCGAAATGGTAGCAGATATATAAAAATTTATGATGTTTTCCCTGCATTTGCAATTGCGAAGTTATGCTTTTTACGTTATATGTGAATGAGTTAAGCACCAGCCAGAAAATCTTTCCTGTAGCAACTTATAAGACGAAAACTCGTGGATATGAAAACCTGAATACATATTCTGTGGGGATATATTGTTATGGTTGTTATCCTGTTTTTTTTGCAATACCGTTTGGTGTTTATATTGTATTTTATGATATATTTGAAAACTAAACAACTTTCTGATTAACAACGCAAAAGATTGTCTGAGCACTTTTATTTTCTAACCTCAAATGCAGAACAATAACAGCTAATCGTAAGACTTGCATATACTTTCAGCTCACGGAGTTTCATGTTCAACAAGAACTCCTCTGGGGCTCTTCACTGTCCAATTTACTCTACAACTATGATTTAGCAACAGAAGATTCTAATTGTAAACATACACATTGCAGTATGTAGAAGACATTGGTTTGATCAGTCATGATAATCTTAAAATAATACTGAATGAGCTAAAAAAATTATATACATACATATTACATCAAAGATATTTGTTTCACTAAAATTGTTTATTAACTTCATTTGACTAGCATGTCCTGATACTTTTCATGCAGACACATACTTCAATCTAATTAGGATCCTGCCAGAAAGTTACCGCCGACTCCATGGAGCCCAACTAAAAACTTGATTATGTAAATTGAAACTCTTGAGACAAAAAAGGGTTACGAAATAAGTGTAAATCACTCTCTGCTAGACATCGCAACAAAGCCAGCAAACAAGAACACTGAGAAAAGTAATATATTAATATAATATAGACGATATTTCAACAATCATGCAGAGTTCGGCAATAGTCTTGGAAGTGCCTTTTTGCCTTCAAAAGCGGAACCAACATTATATGGTCTCCCAGCTATCCATAATCCACTAAAACTATTGTTAGCATACTACCAAGTTTAGCCCTGGGATATCCATAGAAAAATTCTTCTCTTTGTCAGTACACTCTTTCGGACAACAACGAGACCCTTTCAAAGACCACCTCTAGGGCTCATTTGCCTTAGGGCATCCAAGAAGTCCATTTTCCGTAGACATTTGGAGTTGAAGTAACGATTCTCTAGAGTCAGTAAATTTAAGTCGAGGACTTCAAAGTTCAGGAATTTAATTTTTCAACCACCTGGCTTGGAGAGATGTGGGAAATTTGGCCAGTTTATCGTAGGTTTTTAAAATGTTTCTACTTTTCTCCAGGTGTGAATCTCCGGATATTTCTCATCAAAAATTGTTTACAGATCCTCAAAAATACTTTCCATCTTCTCTACCTATTAATTATAACACCATGGATCGTTATATGATTTGGATTAATCTTCTATTTCCAAAATTGCGTGGCTTAGCTTAGGAAATGTTTCCAAAAATAAAAAGCATAAGATAAACGTTTTAGAGCAATATATCAACTTTTCGCATTTCCGCTTTAGAATACTATTTCATTTCATATTTTAACAGACTTAGCCAAAACCCAATTAGTATTCATACAACATTTCAACCACAATAAAACTAGGTTTTATCTCGTAGAGAACAACTGTTGTAACTTTTTAAAACTACCGATTTGACATCATAAAGAATGTAATTACTTTTTCAGCGTCTTTATTAAAATGAAGCAGGAGAAGATTGAAAATATTTTAAAGATAATATTGGACTAACACTACGAAGTCATCAATGAATAAATTAATCTAGCTGGTGTGAACCCTGAAATAGGAGTGGACCTATTGAGAAGCGCTTACTGCGCTACCTCTACTGCAGGCAGCCAATGATGAAATTGAACCCAGGTTTGTGTTTAATGAACCACAAAAAATACAAATAAAACAGAACATACAGTCAGATGCTGCAAATGCAATACAAAAATGTACAGATAGTCCAAAAAAGGAGACTCAGGAGGTGAGCACTAAGCCTAAGGATTAAGCGGGAAATGGGAAACAATACCAGCAGAACTGTAACACCTACGGTCTAGCGACTGCGACAATTGCGGAACTAGCCAAACGTTACACTCTACTCAAAAGAGATGGGATGGAGTCAAAAGAAGCAGTCTTGCCAGATTCACCCTATGTGACCTTGGGAAGGCACCTAAGTGCCGATGACCAGGTCAAAGATTTCTGACTAACCACTGTCAACTAAGGAAACACTAACATACTATAGGGCTAGTGGACACACTGGATGTATGAACAGGAATATGATACTGTCAGGCATGTCTTATGCGAGTGTCCGGAGTTATCGTTAATAAGAGAGTGTGTGTTCGGTGACTACTCTTGGCCTACACCTGCCGATATAGGAGATGTCTCCTAGTGATCTGTCCACTCTCTTGGTAAGGACAGTATTAGCCTAAGTGCTGTGAGCCTACACTCACCTTCCCTACTCTACATATACAGAAACGGATTAATCTATTAAACTGTCTTCTCAAGTGAAAATCGTAAAGACCTTGGTTTCCTATATCATTTCACATTTGGAATATCATATCTACTTGTTTGCGGCTGAATCCCCATTTTTTATTCCCTTCTATAGGTTTGTCTGTTTCGTGTAAATGCTTTGGAAGCTCCAGACCCAACTAATTAGTAAATTCCCAAGTTTTAGAGACACCACACAATAAAAAGCGAAACATAAAATCATAAATAAAGGCAACTCCGAAAATATGTATTCTCTTTATCGTAGATGGGAAGCACACTTTACCTAAAAACCTGCTTTTCATAAAGTCGGATTTACTAATAAATTATGAAATCAGCCCTTGATTAGAAACATTTCGTTCAACCTATGAGTAGATTCTAAACAGTAAAGGTCCAAACAGTAAATTCTCTTTCCTGTACGTTTTATTTATCATCATAAAGGACAAAAACCGAACATATTTTATATCCTTATACGTGTTCGTATTCATTTCCACTGGTATGTCAATATTTTCAATAAAAGGGTTCGCCAACACAAAAACTTCATAAAAATATGTGGGTGCAATAAATAAATTTATTTTCCAAGACAAAAACCGGTTCCGCAGTCGCTGTCGATGAAATAATTATTACAGTGAACCAAAACAGAATAAATCAATTCGCTTCGTAGACTTCCTTCCTTCTTTCTTTGAGAGTAAGTGTTTATTCAAATGTTTGAACGGAATTTTTTCTTTTCGTTCTTTTGAAATATTTATATTATTTTATTTATTAGTGAAATAGTATATACAAAGTTCTTGGAATGACTTTCAAACTACGTTTTGATCTCGTTATAGTACTAAAAAGGTTCATTAGTAGTTCATGTTCACACCAAAACATGCTCAACTTCAGGGATGCTGCAGGCTTGAAAGATGATGCTTTAGCTAAAGGAGACCTCTTCATAAATTTTAGAAGCAATGGAAACGAGAAAATCCTAACATTGTAAAGACAATCAAAGATACTCCTGAGATCTTAGGACCGCAGAGATCCAAAAAATGCATAAGCCAGTTTTGAAAGCTGCTCCAATACTAATAGGTTTTCTTAGGGAACTTATATCAAGTGGTAAAGAAGAATGAATATTCTGTGGAAACATCCATTCCTCCAATCCGTTTGAAATATTACCTGGAAGACTATTGGATAAAAGATAACTTGTCCAATGTGAAGCCTACGAATATAATGAAATTGTTCAAGGCATAGAACTATTGGTGACTGGACCTTTGATCTTCTCATTGTTATCTAAATCAGGTTATGTTTGCAGCAGGGCTTCTTCCTCTTGCACTCTGAGTTTGAATACATTTTTCAGTGAAACCGACATGACCTCCACAAACATCTATATTTGCCTTCGCTCTAAGCTTTTCCTTTCTCAGTGGTAGAAATATATGAAAGTTGGCAGCTTGGACCCAATTTCCCTATTGCAACCACATCAAGATTCCCCCTGGAGATGCTAGTTTTGTTAAAACACATTAGCAAATTGTTTTGTAAACATAACTACACGACAATAGTCAAGGTTGTGAATATCGTTAATTGTATTTCGAAAACAACAGTGGATTACCAAAAAAATCAAACTAAAGTTCAAATTAAAAAAAATTATTATATTGACGCCACTGATGTAGAAGGTAGACTAGAGAGACGAAAAGTATCATTTTCGTTGGCGCGTCCACTGGGAATCGTTATGCTTTCTAAAGAAGCATTTTAGCGATTTTATTCCCTCTATTTTCGTGACAGCAGTTCTACAGTTGAGCTTGAACAAGCGTAAAGTAGACAAAACAACCAAATAGACGTTGTCGAGAATGATAATTGGAGAACGACAGGAAGATACTAATGATAATAGAATGTATATAAAGTATACTTTAGGAATGAAAGTAAAGGCTTTTTAAGAATATTTTGGATCAAATTAAAGCTCTGTAGCTCTGTCGAAAGCTAGTAGTTTGATGTTAATTTTTTTTGAGCCGCTTTAAGGATTTTCTTTTGGAAAAGAACACCTCTTGTAGAAGGTTTTCAGTGGGAACAAAATACAACAAAATATTTGAGTATAAACACTCTGGAGCAAGTAATCACATGCGCAGACTATAGACAAAAAGATTAACAATATATCAGTCGACTGACGTTATTTATTTATGTTCTTCTGTATCTATCAGTAAAGTAGGGAGGGTGAGTGGGGGCTCACAGCACTTAGGCCACATGGGACCCATTGTACATCCTCCCGAGGAATTGTCCTCCAAGGTCATCGTTCATCCTGTCCTTCCCAGGAAGATGGACAGAATAGATCACTAGGAGACATATCCTTTATATCGGCAGATGTAGGCCAAGAGACTCACACTCTCTTATTGTCGATAATTCCGGACACTCGCATAAAACGTGCAAGACAGTTTCATCTTCCTGTTCATATATCCTGCACAGAAGTCAATTGAAAATCCGCAGTTTTTAATTTATCTCTACTAGGAAAGAAAATGCTCTTTTACACAATCACCATATCATGTACCATTTGAACAGAAACTTCTCCCAAAGTTCATTGTTCATGTTGACGTATGTACCTTCTGTACACACGCATTCACCTATAATTCCTTTAAATCCCGACAGAAACTCATTGTTACTGTTTCCCCTTAGTTTTCAGTTAATTAACATGTACAATAGCAGAATGTGTTTGATGCTTCAAGGTGATTTTATGGTTGAAACATTTCGTTATTTCAAATTGTTAACTTCAAACAGCAGTTAGTCTAAACTCAATTTATCGCTTCATTCTTGAACTTCAAGTCAAATTATATACAGTTTTGGGATAACTCGGAACTTTAGAATATTTCTTTTACAAAGAACGTTTTACACTAAGAATAAGTAGATTGCGTTTCACATAAGAAAAACCCACGTGAAGTTGCAATCGTATGCTCTAAATTGTTGCCAAAACCATCGCCATATAAAATTGACAAAATATAATAAAATGGCTGTCGTTTGTAACGCCAATGGCACCTAATGGCATGAAACGGTCGTTAAAGAGCGTCATGGATAAACAAGGCCGATTTTGGCTTTTGCGCAAGACAGGTGGCTAACTTCACGTGGTTTCTTCTTGGGTGAAAAGGAGTCTACAAAATCGAAGCTCTAGAGCTTGTGGATATTATTGATGTTATTAAATTTTTCATTGTCTCACCACGAAATTTATAAATTTGATTTTGGATAGCTGAAATTGCGTTTAATTTTTCTCATGTGCCTTATTTCAAAGCAATACTCTCTTACTTTATATGAGTTAATTTTTTCATAAATAAAAAGGAATTTTTGCTTGAAGTCTTTATTAAAACTCAAATTTCCAACAGTTTATCCTTCAAATAAAAGATCTGAATTTCGTACAAATTTAAGAAATTCCTTTGTTTCGAAAGCGTAGTGTTAATTAATAATTTAGCTTAATCAGTGGAAGCTTCAGCGGTTCTCTCTCCGCAGTCTTTTTTCTTCGCTATAATTTTAATTGAAAAATCCTTAGATTTTTCCACTTCCCTGGTTCAAACCAAGCGTAATGTACCAATTATATTTCCATTTTACCGAAATAAAAGCTTTTAGTGACATACTCTTAGAAGCACTAAGATCTATTGAGAGAATTTCATCACCAAAGATAATGTTTGACCGTTTGCTGTTCTCAAGTCCCTTGTGAGAATTTTCAACACTTTATTCTTCGTCTGTAAAACTCGTGTGGAAAATTAGATTATACCTTCAATTCAAGATTGTTGTACGATTAGGTATATAAAAAGAAGTCGCCAAAAAATTGTATAGACCAAGCAAAGTTGTCCCAAAAACAAGAAAATGACTTAAAATAATTCGCAAACAAGGTTGTGGAGGACAAGACTTGAGTTATCACGAAAGATAGTAGATAATTCTATTTTCTTGGAATATTAAAAACTGCGGCTCCTGGTTGTACATGTATATCCTGGTGAAATAAAACAGCTACATGCCTAAGATGGAAGACAGCAAACTCCTGGTCAAAGCTTGGAGTCATTGGGGATTGCATTCCGGCTACTGTGAACTGAGGATGTTTTGCTTGAAATTGGCATGAATCTTTTGTATGAAAAAGGAGGAAACTGTTATCTTAGAATATTGAGCACTGCCTCATTGGAGGTACATATTCTTTGAGCTGCCAAGGACCATGTAAAATCAAGCTGAAGACAAATTATAGATAGATGCAAATGGTATGCTACCGCTGTCAATGTGAATTGGTTATTAAATTGTTTTGATTACTTTTTATTGTGTGAGAAATGTTTTTTGCTATTATTTCTGGATATGTAATTTATATAAAATATATTCCCGTGATTTGAGAAAAATTTGTTATGTTCCATTCGGCATTTCTCTTAAATAAATGCTTTATTTTATCTGTTGAAGGTTTATTGAAACAGAGTATTGTAAATAATATATTTGATATTTATAAATCGAATACATCACGCAAACAGACCGAAATAATCGCGCGAGAAAATGAAACAAAAAGGAAATAACATTTTTCGACGTAAGTCTTTTCCAGAAAAGGGAAGCTCCATCCTGATCGAATTTCCCAGGCAAACGTCTCTTTAAATTGGAAGACATCTGGAAAAAGATCTATTATTATACAGCAGTTCCGAAAGTCTGGGAGAAAGTATATAACATTTTTCGAAATTGAATACCATCTACACACCTTTTTTGTGAAATGCATTATAGAATTGAGGTTATGACTGCACCTACAAATTTTGGGATACCTGTTTTTTGTTACGTTCGAAATCTTATGGTCTCAGTTATCAAGTGAAAAGTGGATCAAGCCACATTTGGTGCTCAATTACTAACACTATACAGCTTTTAGTCCACAGTGCTGCTGAAAATTCAGTATATCTTGTTGCTGTTCGTTTATTGCGTTCCATTTCATCAAAGAAGGGCTCAGAGATGGCTCAGAGTGCTACAGGTGATTTGAAAAGAGACACTAAGTTAGCAAAAAAGGAAGAGGTCTCTATTAGTGATAGAGAATTAGACAAAGAAAAAAATGGAAACATTGTTCTGGAGTACAAACAAAAACAAACAATACGACGTCCAAAAGATGAGTTAATTGGAGGTTATTAACATCAATTTCATCACATACAGATTGAAGTGAAAAAAATGATTGTAACTGAATTCATCAAGAAATGATATTCCAATAAAATATCACGCTTAGTTCAATCCAACACCAATTTTCTTTTTCCGTCTGGATTAAGTTGAACAAAAAGATTTTAATGCTAGGGCCAATTATTCATTCGTTTATGATGTAAATTAATCAAGTATGCCGAGAAACGACGTTGTCTTTTGTTTATCACTGAGGAAACAAATGACAAAGCGGAGAGCAATCTGAAACCCTCTTCGGTAACTAGATTAGTTACGCTCCAAGTTAATATTACGGAAAATATTTTCCTCCACGTGCATAATGTGATCTTGACTAATGACCGTGTAATTCAGATTTTGCCAAATGTCAAAAATACAACCTGCGTAAATTACCGCGCTTTATTTTCAGCTCTTATTTTAACGCCTTATAACGTGGAATTTTAATTTTTAAAGGTGTACTTTGTTCAGATTTCGTTTCATTTATTCCTGTAGGAAAGGGAGTACAGTGGACAGAGTCACAAAATTAATTTTTCTGTTGGTTCCTACCTTTTTAATAGAGAAGGGTTTTTTAAGCGAAATTACACCGAAAAGCAGATTTTTCTTTCAGATAAAATCACAAAAAATCATATTTCACTCCACCATTCTTCTGTTGTGAACTTCACCCTATAAAATATAACCCTAATTGGTATAAGAGATTCCTTCAAGTGTCCTGACCAAATGAGAACCTCAAAGGTCATAAGCTAGTGGATAAGGAAACAATTATATTCTGAGAATATGAAGAAACTCCCATCTACATACTTAGGGAATGCATGTCAAAACAGAGCTCTAGGGCACATTATCTGGATAGACTACTGGATGAAAGAAAGAAATAGATCTGGAGGAACTTTTGACCTCCAAGAACTGAGAAACGCAGAAACAGAGCAGTTCTTGTTTCATAACCCCACAATGTGATTGAACGTGACAGCAATGTCAGAGTGGAGCAGCCAATATAAATTTTGGGTTGGTGCGACAAAATCAACTAGAACAGTTACCAAGTCGCAGCGAGTTCTAATTCATGCGACTTGACGCGCACATCGAATAAAAAACGCCAAGCTGCATTCATACAACTTTCTCGAGTTGCACCGTAGAAAATGGACTTTAGGTAGATTCCTTTTCGTCAAACATTAAATGTCAAGTTAATGTCAAAATATAACCTAAATTAGGCTCACCTATAATTTTTTTGTAATGAATTCGCGTAATCTAAATTAAAAGATATGCCAGTCGATAAAATTACAGGTAGTACAGATATCTACAATGCGAGAAAAAATATCCGTAGAAGCCCCTTTAACAGACCATGGCTAGAAGATAATGGAGCAGCTGCACCGACTGGATCAGGCAATATTGGACTAAAAGGTGTATTAGCGGGTGGAATAACTGGGGGAATGGAAGTATGCTTAACATATCCAACAGAGTACGTGAAAACCCAGTTACAACTGGACGAAAAAGGAGATAGAAAGAAATACGATGGGATTATAGACTGCGTGAAAAAAACAGTGAAAAATCACGGAATTTCAGGCCTTTACAGAGGTCTGAGCGTATTAATATACGGATCCGTACCTAAATATGCCGTGAGGTTTGGGGGATTTGAAACGTTTAAAAATAACATGAAGAAGCCAGACGGAACTCTATCACCGGCTGGTAGATTACTGTGCGGTTTAGGTGCAGGTGTTTGTGAAGCTATTTTTGCCGTCACTCCAATGGAAACCATTAAAGTTAAATTTATCAATGACCATCGTTCCAAATCGCCGAGATTTAAAGGGCTGTTCCACGGAGTGGGACTAATCATTAAAGAGCAAGGATTTAGTGGCGTTTATAAAGGGGTCACAGCTACCATTCTCAAACAAGGAAGCAACCAAGCTACAAGATTTTTTGTAATGGAAACTTTAAAAGATTATTACAGAGGAGGGAATCCTGATAAAACGGTTCCAAAGGCGCTTGTAGGGCTGATGGGTGCTTTTGCTGGGGCTTGTTCGGTGTATGTTAACAATCCAGTGGACGTTGTAAAGACTCGAATGCAAGGCTTGGAAGCTAGCCGGTATAAAAATACATTAGATTGTGCTCTCCAACTCTTAAGAAATGAAGGACCCCGAGCATTCTACAAGGGCACAATACCAAGATTGGGTAAAGTGTGTTTAGACGTTGCTATTACTTTCATGATATATGACAGTTTTATGGAAATTTTAAAAAAATTTTGATAGTAGATGTTAAGCAACAAAGTGGGAAATTTTTCAAAAATTGTAAATCTATTATTTTCGCAATCCTACTTTGTATATTGTATTTAAATAGGTACATAAAAAATCGCAGCTATCGATTCTTGACTGATGATGAAACAAATCAACGAGCAATAAGTATCAGATAAACGCAGCACTATCAAATTTTCAGGTGGATGCATTTGAAACCTTAATTTTCCATGCTAGGTAATCCCATTAACTTTTATGGGTTAGTCCCATAAGATTTGCCGCTTGTAATAATGACACCACAAAGCTGTTAAAAGTTTTCACTTTAATTAATCTCCATCTGCGCAGTATACGCGAATGGTTTCCACATTTGCCTTCGTCCTAGAGTGAAGTGATTTCATTCAGAGATATTGGATTGCCTAGACTCTAGAGCTAGACCAATTTCTCTTGTATAAACTGGCAAATCATATCCTGGTATATTAATCAATTAAGGAAAAAAGAAGAAATTCACCTAACTTCACTCACCAAAGCATGACGACGACCAATCATCAACATATATATGGACCATTCCAGAATAACGTCACGGACAGGTCGGCCATATTGGACTACAGGGCACATGTCATATTCTATTCAGTTTTTATCATTCACCGGTGAACAATGAATAATATAGTTAGACTTTAATTAGTTCCCGAAAGTTCCAAATAATCGTTTTGTTGAGTTGTTAAGTGTGGGATAAATGGGATGGGAGATGAGGTATTTTTTCCCAGATGTTTTAATCTAACTAGATGAATATTCAAATAATCTCTTTGTGCACCTAAATCTATTGTTCTTGACTTTCGTTGGGATCACATAACTCATTTGTTCATTTGCTTTTTTTGTCAGTTGTAATTTCAATTATTATTTTATTCCTTTCATGGCCGTTTGCACCAATTGATATTTAAGTCAACTTAAAGTTAAGTAGCGCTTCAAGAACTTTTTGTTTTGCACAATGAACAACTTGTCATTTTAAGCTTAGAAAATCGCTCGCTTATACTCCACCTATCCTCAAAGTGGAAAGTTCTAGCCTAACATTCTTGTGTTTTGATTGGTATGTCAATGTTTTTCCTCTTTTCCTCTTTTCGGGTTTTCGTTTACTGTCTTCCAATTTCAGGTGTGTTTCTTTCAATATTTGAAGAAGGATTTTTTTGGAGGATGATTTGAAAGTATTGGATATTCTCGAAAATGGATTTCCAAGAAGACGGTACAACCGTAAAAGCTATTATGAAGAATTGGATGAAAATATTAGCAAATTTTTTTTCCTGATGAACTGTATAATTTGCCGATCTGATTTTTTTATTTTTTACTGTGTTTTCCATTATAAACAACTTCCTTGTTTAAAAAAACAAGAATAAAATCTTTGACTTTCAAAGAATTTACTTTTAACAGCTTTTAATACGTTACTTTAAACCATAGATAAAAAATACTTTAAACATAGATAAAAAAATGCTTTAAACCAAAAAAACGAAAAGTCACCAGAAACCATAGAGAAATTGATGAAACTCAAATTAAATAGCGAGGTTGACAAATGTATTAAGCACTTAGCTAAGAAGCAGAGCAAAAACATTGGTGCAGCTGAACTTTAACTAAGCGACCCTTAAATTTTAAACTCGCCATGGCTATTCGAAGCTTATGCTTCTTTTGGTGCAAACCAACTGCAAACGGCCCATATGGTGTTTATTTCCAAAACTACACATTTTGACAATTGTGTGACAACCAACTGACTTGCAGCACATGCCAAAGTTCAGAAGGTTCAACCAGGTTCAACTCCAACTGATCGGCTGCCCTCCAGAACTGCTCCAGAACAGTAAGGCCGAACTCGTAATGTGCTCTGGAACTATGCTCTGGAATTGTTTATAACGAGATAACCGTTGATAACCGTAACGGATAAGCAGCGACAGCACTTACCAAAAATTGCGCGGCTAGAGACGAAAAAAGCCTTATTATTTTCATTCTTCTTTCAAACACCAACAAAATTCAACATGAACTACGAAATTTAACTTCCCAAATAGTCTTTGTTTGCAGCGCTGTTCATTTTCTTTTGACAGAATTGACAATGTCAAGTTATAACCTTAATAAGTTCCAGAGATTTGAAAGATAGTTGGACTTTACAAACAATATGACTCTCCACGACAAAAAAAAGGAATTATTCAAGGACCCTTTCGCCAGACCATGGATGAAAGAGAACGGAGCAGCTGCATCATCTGGATCGGGAAATATTGGGCTGAAAGGCGTAATAGCCGGTGGAATAACCGGAGGAATGGAAATATGCATAACATATCCAACAGAGTACGTGAAAACCCAGTTACAACTGGACGAAAAAGGAGATAGAAAAAAATACGATGGTATTATAGACTGCGTAAAGAAAACAGTAAAAAATCACGGAATTTTAGGTCTTTACAGAGGTCTAAGTGTATTAATATACGGATCAGTACCCAAAGTAGCCGTGAGATTCGGTGGATTTGAAACTTTCAAAAGTTACATGAAAAGACCAGATGGAACTCTATCACCAGCTGGTAGATTACTGTGCGGTTTAGGCGCAGGTGTTTGTGAAGCTATTTTTGCCGTTACTCCAATGGAAACCGTCAAAGTTAAATTCATCAACGATCAACGTTCCGACTCGCCGAAATACAAAGGATTGTTCCATGGAGTTGGAGTGATCGTTAAAGAAGAAGGCTTAGGTGGCATATACAAAGGCGTTACAGCTACCATTCTCAAACAAGGAAGCAACCAAGCTACAAGATTTTTTGTAATGGAAACCTTAAAAGATTATTACAGAGGAGGGGACCCGAATAAGAACGTTCCAAAGGCACTTGTAGGGCTGATGGGTGCTTTTGCTGGAGCTTGTTCGGTGTACGTTAACAATCCAGTGGACGTTGTGAAAACTCGTATGCAAAGCTTGGAAGCTAGCCGGTATAAAAATACATTAGACTGTGCTGTACAGATTTTAAGAAACGAAAGTCCGCGTGCCTTCTACAAAGGTACCATACCGAGATTGGGTAAAGTGTGTCTTGATGTTGCTATTACTTTTATGATTTATGACTCCTTTATGGATCTATTTAAAAGAATCTGGTAGGAGTTGTTTCATGTATGAGGGATCATTTCATTTTAAATTTTGCATATTGTTATAAAATGTGTATTTGAAAACAAACATTATAGTTTTATTTAATCCCACTAAAAAAAATATACACGCAAGACCAAATTAGGTATTATATTGTGTGGCAAAGGATAATACAAGATCATTTGAGACGGAACGTGGGGCGAAATGACATTACCTGTAGTTGAGTTTGGCATTTTAAGAGTTTAAAAAAATTTTATTGGACAAAAAATGGATGATTTTTGTATTGGTATATGTGATAAAATATTTTTAGATCAGATCTGAATATAAAAGAATTTTCAATAATCCTAATACTTTTGATTTTCATATTATTTTATTACTCGAAAACATTCAAATGGATTTTATTGTGGATTTGGCCGCAAAGCTCATAATTTACAATAACTTTTTCTTTTTTCTCTGCGCCATATAACTTATTTTCATAGAAGATCATCTACAAATACATCAAATATAACAATAGGCTGGTTATTATTCTCTTCAGCCCGGATCTGAAAAGTTTCGCTTCGTCAAAATCCTCTTTTCATCTAAGCCCCTCGACTTTTGTCCTTTTCATGAAACTTTCCATATTTATAAAATTTTTGGTCCGGATTTCCTAGTTTAGTTGGAACAATTGTCCTTTATATCATAGGTCAACTTTACGTCTGTGTAAAGGGTTATACTTGAACTCTATTTTTTTCTCACCTATTTTGTTCACAATCTAATCCATTTTCTGCATTGAATGTTTCCTCAGAAACTGCGCAAGGGCCACGATTTTTGAAATTTTTCACCATCTGTCACTTAAGCACTTTGACGTTTCCCATGGAACGTTGCTTGGCCATTGCTGCTTTCGTTTATTTGGGCTTCAAGCCTTTGTGCGTGACGTCTCAGTCGTCAAGACTTTTTGAGAAAAACGAACACGATTTTTGGGATCCTCAAAGCCACTTGTCATATCATGTCATCATCCAAACTATCATCTGATATTATCAATGAATTTCCTGTGTTTTTAGAAGAATAGTTTTCGACTATGATGTTATTGATAGTATAATTTTGCATATTTAAATATTTCCAGTAAGATTTAAATCGTAATCGGCACAATTTTAACCTTAAAATAAACGTCAAACTTGACAAACGTCAAACATTTCATGTCCATGGCTTGAAGCCCATACTTTTCGGTATGTGCTCAAGGGGCAAGGGGAAGGTAAGATTAGGCGTTACGCCCGGTAATAAACGAACGAAATTCAGTCACTACGAGCTACTACTAGCAGCCAAAAATAAATAATCGAAAACGCCTCATGGCTTGGCCCATGCTTGGCCTTCTCTACTATCAAAACTCTATTTTCTTTTTATGAGGGCCTTTCATGCTCACAAGTGCCATTGCAATTGGAAATGAAATAGCTCATTGTAAATTGGAGCATGAAAGAAAATATCCGATTTCTCATTAAAGGGCTATTAAACCATAAGCCACCCCAATATAAACTAAACAACCGTTTCTAAAGACAAAGTAAAACGAGAAGTCGCACCAATTAAAAATTTATAAACACCTAATTTGATTTCTCCTTGTACACCAAGTTTCTAGAAATGATTGTTCTGTGTCAAGTTTACTTTATCTTTGTTTGACGATACTGTGACTTTAATTAGAAGGTTTATGTAGGTGAAATAGGTCCTTTTGCGAGCGGCGTACAGTTCATAGTACCGGCATCTCGTGGATTATGTTTGAACTAGCCGTTAATCAAGATAATATACAAGACAAAATGGGAGAGAAAATTATTACAGTTGTCGGAAAATACGATGGAAAAATCACTTGGCAAGCGAATCAAGAGATGAAATATTTGGAAATGTGTTATTTAGGTGTATGGAGAAAATTTCCGAGAACCATAGATATGAATAATAATATGATATTGTTACTTTTTTTATACTAAATGTTGCAGTTTCTATTTATTTTTATCTCAAAAAAAAACGTATAGGCATGCTATGCCATTTTTTTGTTATATTTTCCCATTCTATTCGATATCTTGCAATCCCACTCCACTCCTAACTATTTCGTATCCTTTTTAACAGCATTCATTCATTTCTTACGAAGTAATCCCTTTTTTTTCTTACCTTCTTCACCTCCAAGAAGCACCTTTCGTCTTCCAACCTACACATATGGCATGACCATCGAATCCGTGGATATCTTTGTTCGTTCTCCTTCTCCTCTGACCAGCAACCCTAAATCATTCGTTTCCACCCCCTCTGGTCTAGTTTACTTTTATACAATATCCAAGCTTCACTTTCATATAACAGGGAAGGTTGTATGATTGTTTTGCATAGTCTGATCTTTGTTAATGATTTTTATATGATCATAGTTTCCAGAGTTCCCAAGACTCTGCTGGCTTCCATTATCTTAATTACAGTTTCCTGTGAAAAGTGTATAAAGCGAGATTATCTTTGAAGTCTAATCCGTCAGATCCGTATAAATTCAATGCATAACCTTTCGTTAACAGCCCCCCACGCCAATGTTAACGTTGACGGTTTGGTTTACATACCCGTTGGTGTCGGACAACGAATTTGTCTAGGTAATCTATTTCCACTAAAAATTGCTTTTTTTGCAGCCTGCTTTTGATAAAGCTCTCTTTGATGATTGATGCTTTTTTTGTTTGCTTCGTAACAATATTTAAATATCTAGCCACACGATGTCAGAATGTGTTTTACAACAAGTAGTCATTTATATTACGGGAATTGAAATCAGTGGTGTAGCAACATGAGATTTGACATTTAAAAATAAGGTCTATGAACGCTTTTTGGCAAAAGAATAGCGTTTGACACAGTATTTGCAAGCACAGGAGCTGGTCCTAAATGTGTTGGAGTATTTTGAGTTAGAAAAAATATTTGCAAACTTTCTACTTAGGAAATTGTTATTAATACTAACTTTTGTGTAAGTATATTCGCAGATTAACCCCATAAAACCATGGAATACAGTTGATTATGAAACTGGCCCTGACAGTTTTTTCAAACTAAAGGTTTAGTTACCACATTGCTAAATGGCTGTAAAATAAATAGGTACAAATATCTATTACACCAGCTTCAATAATAAATTACGCACACCGTCATTTTAGCCACATCCCAATTAAACCATCAATCTACGACCTACGGTCATTCAATGTATTGATGTATGTATTTGTCCTCTATAAATTTCCTCAACTGTTAATCTCCAGAAGGAAGTGTATAAAAATTTCGCCCACATCCTGTCCTTAATAATATTTCAACATGAAAAAAACGCTGAAATGTCTGTCACATTACTTCACTGAACTCAACGGGAACAGATCGTTTCTTAGTAAATTGTTACTACCAATAAACACAATTCCCATTTATTAAGTTCCATCCTATCGACCTTATCCCTTATTTCTTCCTATCACCTTTTTCTTATACGTATATAATATGATCAATTTTATTACGTCCAAGAACCTTCTCTACGTCGTTACACTACAGTAATCTCGGTCACAGCAGACAGCGCGATATCCAATATATCTCATTCCTAAACCTAATTTAATTTATATAAGTTAGTTTATAGCCAACCCATTTCCTTATGCACCTTTCTATTTTGACCATACAAGAGGAAAGTACGTCTATTGCGAAACCCGAATAATCCGAACTGGAAAGGGTACACAGACAGTGATTGATTATATACTCGTTCAGAATCCAACCCATATACGCGAAACTGATGTTATAAATTTATTAAATCCGACGAGATAGTAATATTATGCTATGTGTGAAATATAACTAATATTTCCAACAAGACGGGACACAGATTGAATTTCTCACCAGCGGATTTTTGGGAAAAAAAAACAAGGCAAAAACAATGCTACGTGTGATTCTTTTAAGCGTCAAAAGAAGCAGTTTATATTCGATAAGCCAAAATGAAAAATAGCTTAGGAGCTTATTCGATCTTATGTATAATTTTACTGGTCCAACTGGCCTCATACAGAATAAGATTCACCCCAATACTAGATACAATAAAACTGTATACAAGTATTGAAATCAGATGTAGTTTGAGGTTATAAAATGTCATAGGCTGTCAAACATGGAACGCAAAGACGTAAGCTCTATTTTTATGACTTTTGACAACCTCAAACTCCAGTCAGTTTTTCGCAAACACCTTGTCTAAACTCCATGCCTATCACCCAGGAATTTCTGGCCTTAAAAGTCAAAATATCAGTTCAAGTAAAACATTGGCGCAAAGTTATCAAAACATGACAGTTAATTTTGACATTTGATATAATTGACAGGCGCCCTCTATTATGATCAAGACTTGAAGGACAACCCTCATATTATAAGAATAATATACAAAGCAACGAGTATCCAGCTGTGGAAGCAATTTTGAACAAATTTGTCCATTGTACTTCAAGCAAATGCCATAATGAAGCTTTTCTAGCGGGCTGAAAAATGCCATTATACCAGAAATTACTATTGCTCGTTGTCGACACGTAACACAATTTCCAATTTCGATTTGGCCGCAACTCTAGCAACTACCAATACTCGAAGTGACACCGTTAAGTCTTCCGGAAAACACTTCGTAATTCATTGATCGATTTTACGTCAACCAAGTCCCTTCATTGAGTTACAGTTACACGGAAAATCCTCTATATACACAATAAATTTGAAGCAAGCCTAACCTAACCTTCGTAATAAATCAATTTCATTTTGTAGCGAGCTATTATACATCCTCAATAAAAAAATCAGATTCCGATCACTCAGTTGAAATTTCCCAATAAATTTGACAGAAAAAATAGTAGTCTTGTATCATCGAGAGTAGGAGTTATTGTCTATAAGACTTTCTTCAGACGGAGATTTTGAAGATTCAGTCTGTTGAGTTCAAAATTGCATGAAAATTGCTTACATAAATTTGTCACAGACTTGAATTGCCGAAATATAGTATAAGGAACAACTTCCTCCCCTCTTAGGATCATTTACAAAACAACCCAAAGAAGAAACTAACTTGTGAAGTGTATTAGAGCAAGCTACTACCGATATAGCTACTGAATTACTGACCACTCGACTAAAATATTGACCTTGCCTGAAAGCCTTTAGTGCTTCGACAATATTATAAAATTTGAGGATTCTTATAATATTTATTCAGTCGTTAATTATAATTGTAGACTACAGTGGAAGAGTGTGTGTTTTATTATTATTGAATACGCCTAAAGTTCTCGTTCAACGCTACTACACTGCGACAATTTTGCACAAGTAGAGTGTTTAAACGATTTGTGCAGGGTATCAACAACACTAGCGTATATGTGGTTTGTGACTAGCGTGTGATGCCAGATTATAATTGTGCAAATCAGAGGTTAATAATAGGTTTATTATAGCGACAGTGTTTCATTATAAACGGTATAACAATGGTAGAAGTCATACAAAGGTCAGAAAAATAGAGTTTTGAGAAAAATAGAAAGTGAAGAACGTGCTTTATTTGGCAAATACAAAACCAAAATAGTTTCACTAAGAGAAGCTAGTACAAAAAGTTATACAAACATTTCTAATATTATCAGTTTTTTTCAATAATCTATTTATCAAATCAAATTAACTAATATCTTCCTCCAGGAAAAAAACTAAAGTAAACTAAATAAAAGTGGGTTAACAATTTTCAAAATATTTTAAACTATTTATTTTATCCTCAATCATGATGATGATATCTTAAACGAAAATGTCAGTATTATACCAATTCAATAAAAAAACACATCTGATCCTTCCGTCACCTGAATTTAAGTGCCTATAAACGACTCTTAACACTTCGCCGAAGTCGTTGAGTTTTGTGCAGACAGCAATTCTTGTTTATTTTTTTATGACATTATAGTCACGCCAAAACAAAACATCGTAGACATTGACTCTATGTTTTGAAAGCAAACAAACAAAATAGCTTGCTTTCACGAAAAAACACACGTGGAACAATAGAAAGTTAAAGGACTTATTCTCCGTTTCATAAAGATTTTTTTTCAATGAAATGTAAGCCTGCCTTGAAAAATAGTGGAAATATACTACCTAATGAGAGAAGAATGTCCTTTTTATTGATCTTAACAAAGAAAAAACAAAGAATATTTGAATAAAAGAAACGCATTCAAAAAAGAAAAAAGAAATTGTAGCTTGGAAACTCTGAATTTTTAGTATCCTATTCAGCGTGGAATTGAGGCACCAAAATATCTATACTGATTCTTTTCCCCATTTGAGCGTGTCTCCAGCGATACAGAGTTCAGTCTAAGGTCAGTATGGCCAACAAAAATATTATGAATGTTGTTTTATCATTGCGAACATCTATTTATATTGCTTTATTAAAATAATGAATACATCCCCAAAGCGTATATCTTGAAATTTAAAATGACTGAATACTCAACATATCAGTGGTCAATAATGAACTCTTAGAAAGTAGAAACTTTATACAATGGTAGAAGACTGTATTTCAAAACAGTATTTAGACCAAATGAATAAGCTAGCTGCTCTGGCTGGACCCTATTCTCATAAGTTCTGTATTACTTTTATCAGATTCTATTAACAAAATGTGTGTTAAAAACATTTATAGTCCATTTAATATCCATTCGGACATGTCGAACCTGTATTATCTGTTATTAATCATTTTGTTGGGAGATTACATACCCAAAACAATAATCTTCAAGAGCTACTATCTATCACTCATACCACAAAAACACTAAAACCCATTCGACTCGTTTTTGCATTAATCTTGTCGCTTAAATTGTATAGTATGGGCGCTTAATGGTAGTCAGTGGTTAATAAATAAATTGACTGAGAATAAGTTGACTGAAGAAGAGGAAACGTTGGATAATATGAATAATCAACAAATTGTTGGAGAGAATTTAAATTTTATATGTTATATTGTAGTTTGTGCTCTTTTATTTAAATTAAAATAACCTTTAAACGAATATATTGTTGCATATTAACATCGCGTTGTGTACTATTTGAAATTTTCTGCTATAATTGTTGCAATAAAAAGAAGAGAAATACTGATGATTATGGAAAACCCCAAAAGAAATGGATTTTCTATGGATACCTTTTCAGAATTGCTTGAAAACGCAGAAAGAAAAAATTCTTACTGGAAAATGAGATTAGTTCTCCTTTTATACTGAAAAAAAAAGTAAACGAGAAGGTAAAGATTGTGAACATTAGAAAGGAATCACGTTGATTGTCATAGTTATGGATTTTCGGGGAAATATATTTGAAAAAAGACTCAGGAGACAAATTATATCAACTCCGTCTGAAGCATAGAGTGGAACCGGAGTGAACAGATGCTCACAAATACCGCGTTTTCAAATTTAAAGACGGTTTTGATAAAACTCTGCAAATAAATCAAAGTTTTTAGATAATATTATAACTTTCCATTATGTTTGAAGCATATTTATGAAAATATTCAAGTAAATGACATATTTGTACAAAATTAATCACAAGGGTTTGGGAAACTTATTAATCAAGAGTGATAGATGGGCTCATAGTCTATGAGTAACAAAAGTGGAAACCAAGCAATTGATACAAAAGCAAATCAATATTTTCAAGTATTCCATTGCTTTCAAGCAATGTTTGTAATTTATTGGAAAAAAAAGACATTTCAAAGCAATGTTTTGAGCTAGTGCCTGCTAGACACAGATGTATACATTATTTTGCTGGCTTTCATTTGAATATGAAAGAACATTCTGAGATAAAAAAATTCATCAAATTGTCAAGAATTTTGACGCATCACACGGAAGCTGAAAAATTCATTAACCAAAAAAGATATTGTTACAAAAAAAAAAGTATTCACGAAAATACTCGCTGACAATTTTAAGAAGCGCATTTATTTCAATTTAAAGTCCATTTTTCTACCACATAATATTTCACCCTTGATACGTTACATTTAAATTGTCTCAGGGTTGAACTAGTTCAGGAAAAATAAAAAAGAATTGTAGACCTTCTTAATATCGGCAGACTACCACGTGAACTGCCGTCAGCATATTTGATGTGCAAAACAATCTCGTCGAAAGGGGGAGTAACGTCAGCGTTAGCACGAGTTATTCTTGTGTGGAATTTTTTATATCCGGGGGAGCTGAATTTAATTTAGATATATATCTACCACGTAAAAAACCGTGACAAAAACAACCACGTTCTCAAATATGAAATATTGGAGGTTTATGTTCACATAATTCTTACCGTTTTCACTAATACTTTTGGAAGTATTGTTATAGTCCAAAATTGATACTACCGTATCACCTTCTGATACTTGGAGAGCGAAGAATAGCCACGGTAGCCTGGTGGCCAAAACACAAAGTTTATAATTGGTGAATCAAAGGACCTGGCAAAAAAATTAATTGGACTGGAACCCTTCTGCAGCGAGGGAGAATCGAAAATAAACAGGACTACAAGAAAATGAATGACACAAAAATATCTATAATGGTAGGGAATCTCATCAACACAGCGAGACGAATTTGAAAACGAAAATGGATACTGCAATGATTTAGCTAATAATTAATTGACTAGTTATTTTATAGACGCTCTGTATACAATTTTGGGAATGTAGCTTTAACAAGGATTAAGCAGAAGGTTGCCCTTTGAAGTTCAACCCTTCCATTTTTTCAAGTGAAGACATATTTATAGTTCAAAGGTTCTAAGTTAGGTTAGGTTCTATGTGGGTCTATTGTGGCTCACTCCAAGGGATTACAATCCACCCCACAAGCCAGTGCTTCTGACGAAGTCCATGATTGTATTTGGTGATACTTTTTTAAAGTCGTTCGGCTCTAAGTATACTAAAACCGAATATATTTTACCTCACCCTTGCCCAAGGCTGGGCATGAGCATAGTATGTGCTCCACAGTTTCGTCCTCCAAATTACAGAACCAAGAGGTCTGAACCAGACTCATCTTCTTCAGGTGGTATGCGTAGGTTTCTTCTATTCCATTCCAGGATCGCTTATTTTTTGTACTCGGGTTGTAGTATATGAACACCTTCGACTCGAGTAAGATAGCCTCGGTATGTCTGCCCCCAGTTTTCCTCAGGTACCTATGGCTGATCTAGCAGTGCTTTCCGCAATGCCAAAAAATGGTTCAGGTCCGATAAATAGAATCTCGGCCAGTGTCGCAATTTCCGCGTTGCCCTCCATTCCTCGATAAAAAAATATTCAAAAGATGCATGACAGATAAAATGGATAAAAGGGGGTTCCTATCTTGAGAACTGAACGATATGAAATGTAGTTAACTTTTTTCTTGCTAACAATCTCCATTGGGATTCAAATCATAAAAACGTACATTTTAAAGCAAATAAACCAGCTTAATATTTATAATAGAGATGAATACATTTTTTCACAACATAACAAATATGCTCCGGCAAGCTTGTAATGGTTTCCCGTCAAAACAAATTATAATCTAGAAGTAGTTTATTCATAAAACTGTAATTTTTATCTCTATAATGTAACGTTCATGTCAGACCGAGAGCTGTTAAAATTGAAAAAAAAGCAGCGGTGGAAATACTGTTGAAACCCTTTCTATGCATAATTCTGGATGGGAATAAAATCTGCATAAAGCAGAAGGGTGGAATACGGAGACTTCTCTTTCATTATACTTATGACATCGTTGAAATTACAAAAATAAACTGTTTTACATTGTAAATAAGAAGTGAAAAATATAGGTTAAACAAAGTGGTATGTCGAAAGGGAATCGGAAATCAAATTTAGGGCAGGACGTACCGGAAGCTCAAATACGAAGGGACGACCGTCTCCTTTTCGAGAAAAAATTCAATTGAATAAAGTAAAAATACGGAAGTAGGTATTTGAACACTTTTTTTACGGGAAATAAGAAATTAAAATATGAAACTTTCGTCACTAAGCGTCATTATATTGACAGATTGTCAAGCAGTCATTAAGGCACTGAGCTCTTGTGTAATTAGTTTCAAAATGGTGTGGGACAAACTCAATGAACAATATAGTTATTACTTACTATGGATTCCAGAACACACTGGAATAGAAGGAAATAGCAGATGAACTAGCAAAGAGGGGGACTAAAATACCTTTCTGAGGGCCCTAACCCTTTTGCGGAATCAGCCCCAATGTAATATTGGAAGAAATAGGTGAAGCCGAAAGAAAGAGAAGATCTGACCATTGGAAAGATCTGGTAGGGCTTAGACAATCAAAGATTCTTCTGCAATGGGTGACTACAACCAGTTAAGATCAAATGAATGCATAAGTCAAAGTAAAACTGCGCTAAGAGTTTTAACAGGGATCCTAACGGGACATTGTCGCCTGAATGGGCATCTGAAAAAGCTCATAATAGTGGAGGAAGTAGAATGCAGATATTGTGGCATGGAAGAAGAGACCTCCATCCACATACTTTCCAACTGCACAGCACTCCAGAATCCTAGAGCACAGTACCTGGGAGATTACTCGATAGAAGAGGAACATTTACCTAAGTTGAAGCCTGCAGATATCCTGAAATTCCTCCGGGAAATAGGATTAAAGGAGATACTAGTTTCAGAGACTATATAAGACATATTTTTGTTTCCGTGCAGCTCTTATGTATATAGTGTGATATTTATAAAGCTGTATAAAAGTTTGTTGCTTCTCCTCATATTGATAGGATGGTTATTGGTCCACGATTTGTGAGAGAGGACATGATTGGATTTTGGAAACATCGAGTTTGATCTCGATCCTATTATTTTACAGAGGTCAGAAACCATGATGAATTATGCATGTAATGATTATTGCGACAGCACTATAGTAGAGGAAATGAAAATTAAAGTGAAGACTGTTTGATAGTCGTACGAATTATGAATTTAATTAGCGTTTAGCGAGAATGGGGGTGATATTCGAAAGATGGATCAGTCTTTATTGATAAATTGTTGATGTACAAGTCGGTATATGTTATTATAAGTATTAACAATTGTTACTGAATTCTTGGTGAGAAATTGGAATAATAGTATTACCTGTTTCGATTTTATCGGCACTTTATCAGAGAAGAAGAGGTCGGAATTGTTATTTTCCTAGCTAGTGCAGAAAGTGATACTATTCCACATACGAAGCGGAGATGGAGAAAGATTCAGGCTGCTGAAACGTTACTGAGAGGTACAATAATAAAATACTAGTAAAAAAACCATTCCAAATGAACACAACAAGATGAGATTTCCCTTTTACTTTGAGGTTAACCACATCATCACTAACCTAAAGCTGTGATATGCTACTCCGGTGCTAGCTGGCTACGAAGTATTTCCCTGGTAGCCCATAAAAGTATTGTCCGCGCTCGACCCTGCTTCACCATTATTATCGCATCAGAAGCGTTCCACTACAGTGGTAGGTCGACGCAAATAAGTTGGTTTTGGGATTCAGATTGAAATAAAAATTCAAATATCGTGGTATTTTACGAGAAAAAAAATTATCCTGTCAAAGATGTTCTGCTCCAATAGCTGAAAATGGGAAAACAACCCTTGTACACTTGTCCCATGATAAATTGTTTCCTTTTCTGTAGTGCTGAAAAATCGCAGATGATTCAGGACTCGCCGCTTCAATGAATACAGGATAGTAAAAAACAGAATTCATAAAGAACAAAAAAAAGGCTTTCATACGCATAGATGTGATGTGGTGAAAAAACATTCATTTATACAGCACGAATGGATTCCCCATTAGAAAAAAATTCTATCCTCTATTGGACACTTATTTGGAGCATTTCGTTATGAATATTTTATATAAATGGATACCAATATCTACTGCTTGTTTCAGTATTTATGAAAGTATAAGTAAGACTAAAAATATCACCATAACTTCAACGACTGCCTCACGTTATCTGCAATTTCCGCGAACAAAAGTTAAACCAATTCCTGCCTATTTGTCTCCAAACTCCGAAAATTCTGGTAACAACAAAATGGAGCACCACCACCCTGATGTTTACGAGTTTTCATACAGAGTTTTCCTGGGAGGTATATTGGTAGACGAGGACCAGTAAAGTGGCCCCCTTGATCTCCAGATCTTACACCTCTAATTTATATACAATGTCCGCCATAAAGTTGGAACCATATGGGAATTTTTTTTATTATTGTAGTTGAATAACAACTTTTGATAGCAATCACTTCTGCTTCTAAAATAACTTGAAATGCGCTAAGTCAAAGTTGACAGGTAACATCTGTCAATTGTCAAGTTCGTAATTTTGGAAAAAAATTCCTAAAAACGGGTCAATTTGTTGAAATTTCGAAAAATGTTACTTGGAAATTATGATTCTAATCACATTTTATGCTTATGTGCCGATTTTGAGAGAGAAATTTTGATGTTCAATAAATTTCATATTTTCGTACTTTTTAATTCACCCCCGTATCTGGCGACTTTAAAATCATTTGAAACTCTTTAAAGTAGTATAAAGGCTACCATTCCATTGCATAATATGATCATAATATTAGTACGTAAGCTGGTTTTGAAGATTATTGATATTTTCAACTAAAAAAGAGGTAGTCTCTGTATTATCTTCCAAATTTCGAAAAAATCAGAAATTGTTTTTCATTTTTTTCTTTATTAAACTTTAGTTGGATAGTACGAAAATGGTTTTAATTATAATCTGAATATCTTAACGCATAATGACTACTTCAAAATTACAAACAATAAATAGAACACTTTAAAGGAAATTACATCTCCGTGTGCCTCCCTTCGGAGGCCCTTTTTCTGTTCAACGGTTAAATTCCTTGACGGCATTTAGTAAAAACTGCCTAGGTATATTTGCACACTCTTCCCCTATAACATCTTCCAAATGATCCACACTTTGAAAAGGCCTTCTTTAGTATACTTTTTCTTTTAAATATACCCAAAGAAAAAAGCTCATTATGGTCAAATCGGGGGATCGCGCCGGACAAAGAAATTCAGAAAACCTCCCGATCCATTTTCCTCTGAACAAAATGTTTAAAAATTACAGTACTGTGAAATGATGCACCATCTTGTTGAAAAACCAAACGCGACCTTTCATTCAACGGCATTTCATCACAGAGATGTAATTTCCTTTAAAGTGATCTCATTATTTGATGTATTATGTAGTTTTGAAGTAGTCGTTATGCGTTAAGATATTCAGATTATAATTAAAACCATTTTCGTACTATCCAACTGCAGTTTAATAAAGAAAAAAATGAAAAACAATTTCTGACTTTTTCGAAATTTGGAAAATAATCCAGAGACTACCTCTTTTTTATTTGAAAATATCAATAATCTTCAAAACCAGCTATACGTACGAATATTATGATCATATTATGCAATGGAATGGTAGCCTTTATACTACTTTAAAGAGTTTCAAATGATTTTAAAGTCGCCAGATACGGGGTGAATTAAAAAGTACGAAAATACGAAATTTATTGAACATCAAAATTTCTCTCTCAAAATCGACACATAAGCATAAAATGTGATTAGAATCATAATTTCCAAGTAACATTTTTCTAAATTTTAACAAATTGACCCGTTTTTAGGACATTTTTTCCAAAACTACGAACTTGACAATTGACAGATGTTACCTGTCTACTTTGGCTTGGCGCATTTTAAGTTATTTCAGAAGCAGAAGTGATTGCTATCCAAAGTTGTTATTTAACTACAATAATAAAAAAAATTCCCATATGGTTCCAACTTTATGGCGGACATTGTATAATTATAAACCGCAAAATATACAAAAGGTGCAAGACCAAATTATAGAGAAATTTAATATAAACACTCCATGAGTTATTAAAAATTTGCAAGAGGAATACTGAGTTAGTATAATACAGGAGCCGAGAAGAAGAGAAAAGCTTTATAGATCCTTTAGATCTCATTAAAAACCACCCCAATATACATCCATAATACATACTACAAAATTTGTCAGCTTTTTATTGTGAGATTTTTATTCACCCGCCCATGAAATCACCATAAAAATGCCTGAGTGCTGAACATCTAGGAGCATTAGTAAACTGTCATATCATGTAAATTGATACAATATTGATTGCAAAAAGCATTAAAGTCTCATTCTTTTTATTGCGGATGATTAAGCATTCGTACATGACCACTCAATCTGAAATCCATGAAATATTGTTTATCACGAATAAAATCACGTACACGTTAGCATTATTTTAATAAATAGGAATTTTATTAAGGTCAAGGTGGATGTAAAGTAATCCGAATGATCAGATCGCTATAAAAAGAAAAGATGTCGTCTCCAGACTCTGAATTAGACGTAGATAAAGAGTTTGATAATGGATGAAAGCTGACAGATGAAATAAACTGAAGTTGCAGCTAATAAATAATTAAGTTGTGTTGTGTCGTGTCAGTAATTGAGAAGAAGTTAATTTAATAAATTAGGATAAAGTTTTGAAGCAATGTAGCGGACATGATTCTGCAAAAAAGTGGAATTCAGAGATAATGCCTTCTGGGACTGAATCTAGATAACCGTTAAATCCGCTGAAAAAACCGATCAAATTTAAAAAGTTGCTGGTATTATCTATCTAAAAATCCATTAAAATTAAAATTAAGATCGAACTAGTAGATTGAGAATTAAATAATTTGTATGGTAGGGAGTATGCGTTATGTATTAAGTTATATTCATAATTTTATATTCACTGACTAACTAGCATTTTTGTGATACTTTATTTTAGTAAATAATATATATTCTATTTAATATTATATACCCATAACTTTATCCTTTAATTTCCTTTGAAAATTGAGAAATAGAAAGTATTTATTCATTTATATTTGACTATATATATTGGGAAACGTAGAATTCGATAGATGGCGCTCTGAAATGTCAATGTCATCCTAGCAGCGAGTAAAACAAATCAGCTGTCGTATAAGCCCTTTCCTTTGATATTTAAGTGGTTTTATTTTGCTGTTTTAGTTATTTTCAGTGTGATTTTTGTAGAACTTTTGCTTTTTCTTTGATTGTGCTTTAGTATATTGTGTTGTTAAACTAAATTTTGACTCCTAAATAAAACAAGTTTAGGTCTGATAAAAAAGACCGATTTTAGTATCTGCGCAAGACAATTAGCAAACTTCATGTGGCTTCCACTTATGTAAGACTTAACAACAACTTAATTTTAAAACAAGTTTTTTTTTTTTAAACACAAATCTGCCAAAGAATCGAAGATAAAATAACTTGGAATACAATTTATTACCTGAAAATAATTGTCAAAAGTCAAATCGGTATGTGTCAGTATTAGTTCCGACAACGTGAATCTGTTTAATATAAGCGAATCGATAATTCCAAGTGGAAATAATATTAAAACAATAAATGACTTACCAATTATTGTTAAGTTGATGTGGGTGATTCTCGTCGAAGACTTCATAAAATCAACTTTGCAGTGAAATATTTGCTCGTCGCTCAATTTAGTCGGCGAGATACTCATGACAGCTCTGTGATCGTCAAGTATGCGTAAAAAGTATCTATTTTGTAAGGACGGTTCCGCCCAACGCACCGGTTGATTGCCGCGAATGTCATATCTGTAAATGGGATTCTGCTCGACACCTTTATACCACAACACCACACTTACTTTGTCCGGAGTCCCCGACGGACTAAGGTTACAAGGTAAAGAAGCACTACCTCCGTCCGAAGCTTCTATAAATTCGGTAGCCGGCTCCGCTTCGCATGTTACTAGAAGTACTAGTATCGATACTACTAGTCCCGAAGTCGGCATTGTTCAACTACATGACCGGTTTTCAAGGAACGTTAATCAAACTACAACGAATACGATGCTATTGTTCAAAGCTTACCGAGTGAGAAGTGTTTCTGCGTTGTGCACTAAATACCTGCAACAAGAAAGGTTAGTTTAATAATTATCCAACAAAAGGGAAGAGAAAATATCATTTTTCTGGATGCTAGATGCTTGTGAAATGACCAGGGCTCTTATTATTTCGCTCACCAATTAAAATAAGCGATTAAAGCGATCATTTTTCTACCAATGAGAAAAATAAATTTTAGGTTAAGTTATTGATAAATATCCGTAAACTCAGATAAAGCCTCCGGCGGTCACCCTTCCCTTGTTTGTTTTGTTTAAATACTGGCGCAGAGTACTGATTACCCCCGAAAAGACAACGTCTTCAACTACTGGAGCTCTGTTAGAAAGAACATTCACAAGCTAGGGATGAAGACAAGATTCATAAGAATGCATGGAGTGAAGATACCCTGCAAAGGACAAAGGAAGAAAGAAGGGAAATAGCGAGAACATCGAGAGGAAAACGTGAAAGAAGGAGTCAGAATCCGCAAAATTGTCTCAAGGTACCCTACCAACTATACTGTGAAGTTAGAGGTGAAAAAAAGATGAGGAAGATTCAACACATTCAGTATGGAAGACCTAAGAAGAGGAAATAAATCGACACAACTTCTAAGGCAAGGCGCAAATTGGGACACGTATAGCACGTGTGAAGTGACGTAGCACAGCACGTTGTTTTGTAAACTACATGATTGAATACATTGGCGTAAATTGGTGACGCAGCGCGACCTGGCACGACACGCGTCGGCTCACAGACGTGTCACGCAGTTGTTCAGACACAGTTTGCCGTACCACGCGTGTGGGTGACTTAGTTTAGTTTTCCTTTTCTTACGAAAAAATGACAGAAGAAAAGTTAATAGAGGCTGTAAGGGGATTCAGTGAGCTTTATGATATAAAAATTTTAAATTGTCCACTATTTTTTCTCTTCGATAAAATAAATTTATTAGATGATTTAAATTTCTTCTTCATCAAGGAATAAAACAACATTTCCTCCTCTGCATCATCCGATTCTGATTCAGAACTTAAGTTCAAAAACAACAATTGTTTCGTTCGTTTGCCGAAAATGTTATACATTTTTTGATGCCGGCTAGTCGCGAACTGCAAATAAAATCCAAAACCGAGTGTCTCAATATTCGGATCACCACGGAGCACGTGTAGCACGTACGAGTCGTGTCTCTCATGTCACGTCACCTCACACTTGCTATACGTGTCCCAATTTGCGACTTGCCTAAGAGTGGTGTGGAAGCATCGAGCACTCAAGACTGAGAAACAAACTAGCCACCTACACAAACTACAAACTGCCAAAGAGCGCACTATAAAGGATGTCCACAAGGTTATAACGACAGGAAGATGGGAAAAACGCCAGATCAAACCCCAGAAGAGACGCCAGGATTAAGCTACTCCCAATTTCAACAAAGAAAACAGTGACATTGACTACCCCGACGAAGCAGCAGATTTTTGATCAGTTGTCTAGACAGCTATTAGCTCAGTTAATGGCCTAAAATCACCGGATAAAGAACTCAAGTAAAGAAGAGAAGCCGCCAAGACGACAGCCTGGAACATCGACAAAAAGATGAGTTGGGATTTTAACAAGGGTTAGCTTTAAAGCCACTCGGTAAGGTCATCTATAGTCGTAGTTTGTCGGATAAGGATTTGCCTTTTATAGAGGCAACACAGAAAGCCAACACCCATTTAGGCCGGGAATGAGCTCAAAGAGTAAAACGCGAACGATGGCAAAGAAGCCTCATTGGAAGAGATGAGAGGTGGTGAAATATTATGTGTGTATAAATATATTAAAAAGCAACAGGTCGAAATCACTTTCATTTAGAAGTTATGATAAAAGGAGATAAAACAATAATGTACACATTGAAATCATGTAAAGATGGTTGCTTTCTCAAACGTCTGAAAGTCTACATATTCAAGGAGACTGAGTGAAATCCAATTTTCGAAATTGACCGTACCCATGTCAATTCCAGTTGGTGAAAAAAAATCCAGATGGAATTCCATTAATATTTCATGTTAACCGATCCCTTGTCTCTAGCGATTTCTGATTTTGTGGAATATCAGCCTGAAAACGTAATCAAATATTAGCGAGAGGTTTCGAAAATAAATTGCCCAGTATTTTGCAGAAAAAGATATTCGTATGCAAATTTTAAAAGCTCCCAAAGAATTTTTTCACTTATAAAAAAGGATCTTTAATCAAATGGAAAATAAAAGATTTTTTTTTAAATTGTATTTCTACACAGTGAGCATATATATCTCTCTTTGTGCCCTTTTAAAATTAAAGACAGTAAATGAATCACAAATAACATAAGAGTTTATAAATGTATCATATACCGTGTTGTTAGAGCAAAAAATAGATACTTTGAGTGTGCAAGATCTAGTAAATCTTTTAGGCAAGTTCTCCTCCTTTGCAAATATTGGTGCAAGTAAAATCTAACAGCTTTTGTAGGTTAAGCATCTTCTTGTTACTTTTGAATTCCACCTCGTATTTCAAATTTCATAAATCGATTCGATTTTCACAATCGGATAATTAACCTAGTTCACTTTTATAACATTCTTTGTTCCGGAACAAATTAAAGAAGGACGAAGAAAAATCCATAAGTGTAGAAAGTAACCAAAACTCCCTGGTATATACCGACTTGAAATAAGTTTTTGGCGAAGTTGAAACCAGTTCGGAATACTTTTGACAGTTACAATAATGGATTATGGTTATCCTCTTGAGTATAACAACCATTTATTTCTTAAGTTTCGGAAAATCAAATCATAACTACCCTATGAACATCATGAGCATACAATTTTTGTGGGATTTTCTTTCTACCAGCATATAGGTCAAGTACCGAACTAAGGGTATGAAATAATATTCAACTGAGGGATGAAATATGATGCAACGAAAGCAAAGAAGTCGGAAAACGTGGATCATATTATAAGATTTGAATTTTTGCTGTTATATAACCGCCAATTTTAGACAACCGATTTCATAATCAGTTTGGATTCGAAGTTAATTTCTATTATGACATTTGGTGACATTCACTGACACGTCTGTCATTGTCTAACATCTTGTGAATATAATTATGTTTCCAGCGAGCGTAGAAAAAGTATAGTAAGCACCTAGTGTCAAAAGCATCTTTAGCCTCTCGTTTAATAAAGCAATAGTTCCGCTCCTCTCCACTGGTGCCTCAGAAAACTCGTGACTAAGGAAACTTTTTGACACTAGATGCTTATCATATTTTTTCTACGCTCTCACAAATTAACCGTTTAACTGTAATTTAATGTCCTTCGTGGCATTTAGCCAGAGAAGTAGTTGTTTTTTCTTAGTGAACGTTCTTTTTTCTTCGATTTTCAAAGACTTTGTAAGGCTAAATAATAGTACCTTTGACATTAGCACTAGGGTTAGTTACATCAGTATTTCATATTTATATTTTCCCTATAGACTTATTCAAAATAAGCCAGTTTCCTCGCATTAAAGAAACCCTTTATTCATTGAATTTCCGAAACGTTCTCAGCAAATAATACATTCGTTTATCCGTAAAAACCAATTTTTAAAATTAGTTTTCATAGCTTACAATGCCTTAAGCCCGGTAGCGCCTTTCCAACCGTGTTTAAAGCAATCAAATACGTTTTCTAGCAATTTATCATGTCAACGCTGGAACAACTTTTATATGTTTACAAATAAAAGATTTTGGTTATAGGACTAACAAACGAATGGGATTTTACGTCAAAAAAGCAAAGCCATATAACGGAATTTCGGTAAAACGGAATCATATATCAAAAACTAATCAACCTTTCACATTGTACTACAATCACCATTAACAAAAAAAAATCTTGGAAAACTGCTTGTTACAAAAAAAATAATTAATGTTTAGACAAGGCCTTTGTAGCGCTGACTGAGCGAATTCATTTTTTTTGTATGGTCCTTTTAAAACAAAAATGATTTATGTGATCCATTGCAATTATTCCAAAAATAACGGAAGAACGTGTTTGAAGATATTGACAATTATTTCGACATAATCATTCGATGTATGTATGTATCTAGGGTAACATTCACTTAGACCTAAAAGATCTACTGTGCCCCCTTACTTCTACTTAGTTTCTGAGGAGAGTCTCTGAAACTAGTAGCTCCTTTAGTCCTATTTCCCGAAGGAATTTCAGGATATCTACAGGCTTCAGCTTAGTTAAATGTTCCTCTTCTATCCAGTAATCTCTCAGGTACTGTGCTCTAGGATTCTGGAGTGCTGTGCAGTTGGAAAGTATGTGGATGGATATTTCTTCTTCCATGCCACAATATCTGCATTCTTCTTCCACTATTTTGATCTTTTTCAGGTGAACATCCAGGCGACAAAGTTCCGTTAGGATCCCTGTTAAAACTCTTAGCGCAGTGAGCTCCATTGAAGCGGTTACAAATCCCTCGGTAGTCTGTTTTTTGGGATAACATTCTTAGGCTTCTAAACGATATGTTTTGAGCCTATTCCAACACACTTTCTAAGTGAACATCTATAAGCCAAGTGGTCCTATTCTTTGAAGGAGTTTTGGGACACTCTCATGCTTCTACTTGTGCAAGCCTTCCAGTAGTGTTCCAGGTTTTTCACAGGTTTCTTCTTCTTCAATATTTTTGAAGTACTTATATATGTACAGTGGACAGATCGAGACGTGAACGGTCAGAAGCACCGCCCACGAAATGCGCACGAAATTCAATTGTGCTAGACCTTAGTCCGCATCATCTAAGTCCACATCATCGTATGTTTGCCTTTCTGTTTTCTGAATACTTTCTCTGTTCAACACTGACTGTGGCTTCGCGCATCTCGAAGTTCTCCCACCGTTCACGTCTGGATCTGTCCACTGTATATATATTGTGTCTGCGTGTTACTTCTACTTAGTTCCTGAGGAAACTCTAAGAGACTAGTAACTTCTTTAGTCCTATTTCCCAGAGGAATTTTGGGATATCTGCAGTTGAGGTTGATTATCTTACTGTTGATTATCTTACTGTTGATTCCGCAAAATGGCTCTGGTCCCCTCTCCTTTACTACCATTTAGTCTCTTTCAGTTCCAGTGTGTCCATGCAGGTACCCACCTTCGAGATGCACTTTAGTTTTTTTAAATTCAATTGTTTCAATCACCACAAAAATTATCATTTTAACCATTTGGTCTTCGTTTATCAACATAAATTAAATCCGAGCAAATCTGTCTCTATTTCAATAAATAAACTTTTTCCATTTATTTCTCTCGATGTATTAATTGACACAATATTGTTCGGCTGGTGAGATTATACGCGTCACTTCAAGCACTAATTGGATTGGGCCTACAGCCTTCAAAATGTATCCTATTAAGATAAAGAGAGATGGAACGAACGGGTAATGGAGAGAGAACGTTGTGGCATAGATTGCGGGTAAGGTTATATCAAAGACGAATTTGGAATACTCAACGTGAGTTTGATTTTATGCATTGGATGGAAAAATGTACTGTAGAACGTGTCGGGTTTCTAATGGGGACATTTATATTGTTTAAATTGATAAACAAGAGGCTATTTTTTTTATTCCTTATTGTTTAAACTGGAAAAAATATCAATAAGGTTTCAGTTGTTTTCTTTTTATTGGAAAAAGTCATTACTTGAAAAAGCAATTATAAGTTTTAACAATGAAATTTAAAATAATGATGAAAATGTTTCAAGTTTGATTATTGTCCACAAATTTGTGAGCACAGTTTTCCATTTCACTCTACGGAGAACCCGTTCTAAACATGCCTATTCAGGCTATCGAAAATGAGCTGTGAGCGCTAGTTTTGTATTTTGCTGAAGAAGTTTCTTAGTGGTACTCTTTAGAGATGGGAAATCTCAGGAATCAAGAAGCTTCCAATTAAAAAGGAAAGATGACTTTGACCCAAAAGCTTTGTATCGTAATTATATGAATTTAAAACCTGAAAATTTAAATAGTAGAACACTTTTTGCAGGTCCCAATAATAAATGTTATGCCCAACATGCAGGATGACATATTATAAGTGGTACAACAAAACAGATTGCAGAATATCGAAACTTAAGACATCAAAAAAAATACGTGTCGTGCTAGCACACAGAGTAAGAGCTTTTCTCAAACAAAATTCTGTAGATTATAAAACAAAGTACAGTACATTCGATTTTCAAAGGAAACTTCTGCTTCTGAATATATTATGATGAACATAAACGAATATATAACATAAATTTGAATACAACATGAATAATAGGAATTGTACAAGGAATATATATTCTCTCTCACTAAAAGCAGATCACCTAAAGCTAAATACAATAAGAGCCATGAAAGTTATAACACAATACAATCGTGCTACCAGCCCAAAGGGTTTGGAAATCTTTTTCAAACGGCCAGTTCATTTCATTTTTCAATATTTTATATTATTTATTAAACTAAATTGTTACGCGAGTGCCCCAGTGAAATTCCCGTATGAGACGACTATGACTCTTCGGCTCACTAGTCGAGAATAATCCAGAGACTACCTACCCCTTGCCCTCCCACTCGTCCAGAGAGTTCTAGTGTTCTAGTCTATCCAAAAATGCCGTTGATGATAATGATATTGTAATTTATTTTCTCAAAGCTAAGTAGAGGCTTCCCTTATAGAAAAAATCCAAGCATTTGTTAGTTTTCATGATGAAAAAAAGTTAATTTATCAAGTTTAACGTTAATGTGACATTTTTTGTGTTCTTTTCAAGGAATTCGCTCGAGTAATTCTGTTCACTTAAATGCTTATGCGTATTCTTTTCAAGCGCTCACTTTGAATAGAGCTGAACTATCGCTTCCCCCCTTGTCCCTAATTGCACTACCTCTAGAGGGTGCTCGGCTTCGATTACTCACTCCGTTTTGTTGATCTCAACCTTAAGCCATTACGAAAACAATCATAATTTGAATTTATTCTTAACTGCCTTCAAGATGAGTGAGAACCATAAATGCCAACACTTATAATTTCAATAGATTTCAAGATTTTATAATAGTTATTTACGTAATAAGTGGGATATGGACATTATTAACGCACGCATGTGAAGTTTGCACGACGAGGCCGTAGGCCGAGTCGTGTATTCACATAAGTGCGTTAATAATTCCTATCACACGTGGGATATGGACATTATTAACGCACGCATGTGAAGTTTGCACGACGAGGCCGTAGGCCGAGTCGTGTATTCACATAAGTGCGTTAATAATTCCTATCACACGTGTTACGTACAAAATTTTATCTACAACTGTTTATTAGTATTACCAACAGTACCTATATTATAAAATTTAAAAAAAATTCCAATCCAACCTATTTTTAATAATATTGACTGCAAACATAAGGTACTGTGTATCATATTTTGTGACCATATCATCAAAGACAAACAAGGATGTGGAAATAAAATAAATTAGTTATGTCATCAAATTTTCAAATTTGAATAAACAAAAATCTATAAACATGAGTTCAAGCGAAGACAATCTCCTTTCGGAAATTGAAAATGCAGCTTCCAGTGTTATTTTGAATATTTAATTCTAGTATTAGTATGTTTCTAGATTCTCATTACCGCACTAGTGCGGTAATGTAATCAAAAACGCACTAGTGCGGTAATATGCGTCATTATGACACTAAAAATAGTGTCAAATCGTACTCGTTACATGACAGTTGTAGATAAAAGGTATTATATTATTATAAATATACTATTATAATCTTAAATTTTCCAATATTTTTATTATAAAATGAATAATAAACAATACGGTAACCTGAAATCTCTCTCTCCTATCAATCTCTGCTCTTTCCTCCACTTCTATTATTTTTTCGCATTCTTTTAAGGATTTTTTGCTCACCGCTCAGGGTGAAAGTTATCTCAACAGAATTGAACAGTATGAAGTTGTGTAACAAGTACACAACAATCTAGCTCATAACGTGCTAGAGCCAACTGCTTTCAAGGTCGAGCGTGAGGCTTGATACACGTGACGTGCATATAACAATAACAATCTAATATATTGTGGCGAATGTAAACAAAATTATATGAATTGATTAGTTTTCAAGTGTATTATATCCAGTTAGAGATTCTACCTATTATATAAAGTTACACGATTGAACTTGTATTAACTTTTAGTATAGATACATAATAGTAAATTTGAATTCTGTTAAGTTAGTAATTTGATTTGAATTTGGATAGGGGCTTAAATTGATAATGATATTAAATATCTTCAAAAAAATATTACAAGAAACGAAATTATAACAGGATTTGAAAGTAGCATTTAAAAAAATGTGGATGCAGAAATAGCTTAAATTTTAAACAATACAATATCCTTTTTGACCTATTGACTGGGTTATTCCATGCATTCCAGGAACAAAACAAACCTTATGGTCACGTATCCTTGAACAAATAGCTATTGTCCTTGTTATCTTAGCACGTCTCACCGATTAAACTGTGCATGATAATTCTAGTATGATCAAGCAACTAATTAAACATAGTTTGAACTCTATCTACGCCGTACTAATAGCAAAACTCGTCACAATAAACAATAATTAAAGAGTTTGTTCTATGTTTGTGTTAATTTTTTTTATTTTAAATTTCTTATTTTTGTGCTATAGGAAGTATAAAAGGTATGACATGTCTTGAACAAAAAATATTTTAGATTCAATTAACCTCCTGTACAATATCGCATTTTAATCAACGATTGATTGAAAATATTAAAATAATTGACCTTGAAATGTCAAAAACAATTTTTTTCTACAATCGATATCCAAAGTAGGCATTTGCGCTCGTATTTGACAACGCAAACGTCATCTTTTTTTATGTCGCTTATAAGAGAAAAAAAGCTTTGGCTCTATCAATTATTAATTATAAATCAAATACGAGTATCCAATGTCAACAAGTGAATGACATCTTCCATTTGGGTGAAAAGTTTTCTAAATAATAAATTTTTAGAAATATGTGAACTCTCGAATATAGAAAAAATCTTGTGTTTAATTCGAGCGGAAATTCATTGTCGATTTAAAGAGACAATATATCATTTTGAGCTCTTAATACACAAATAGCTATTTTTCGATTCTTCTCCAGAAACTATAAATTTACTACAAAGTAATATCGATTTTTAGCAAAATCAGTCAAAAACTCGTATAAAGTTCTCTTTATATCTCACCAAAACCGAAATATCTTATAAATAATCATCGGACTTCCCCCCCCCCCCTCTAGAAAAACTCAATGAGAAATGTGAAAAATCCAGTATTTTCCAAAAACAGGCGGTGAAAATACCATAGTGTCTACAAAATTTTTTCATAATTACGTCGCGTCAAAAACGCAGCGCATATGGAAAAAAAAAACCTGAAAATGCTCTAGATACATAACCTATTCAATAAATATAAAAATTCTGAATATATTTATACAACAAAAACTTGACCAAAGCTATAATTGGGGTAAATTCTATATAAAGTGGTTAAAAATAAAGTCCGCACTCGCACATAAAGGGTTCAGTACCAATATCTATAAAAAAAATCCCGTTTGCAGTATGGGAGCCCCCTTTAAATACCAAAAAATTAATTGTATTTTAATTTAATCATTTATTTTCAAAGGTAACTCAATATTATGTAAATATTTCATGCATCTACTTGTTGCAGTTATCAATATCAAGCAAAAAAAAATCACATTTGTTGTATGGGAGCCCCCCTTAAATATTCGTTTTATTCTGTTTTTAGTATTTGTTGTCAAAGTGTCCACAGAAATACATAATCTGTGAAAATTTAAATTGACTCACTATCGCGGTTCATGAGATAGAGCCTGGCGAGAAACGGACATTGGACTCTTAGTAATAGGGTCCGTTTTTCACCCTTTGGTGGAGGAAACCTAAATGAACGGCACTCAGTGCATATTTTCCACTATTCCAAAAAGTTTAATCAATACATATTCAAGATTAGAATTAAAATTTTAATGTTCTAATTTTAAATTAAAGGTATCATGTCGAATCAATAGTTTTACCTCAGTATTTTCAAGCTTATCATAGAAAAATTGAAAGCAGACTGTTTAATTTTCATCTCTGCTTTAAAATCTAAAATCTGCTTACAGAATTATAAAAATCAAAAGAAAAATCAATTATATTATTATATTAAATACTTACATCATGCTCCATTGTGCACTGAATAACTCAATTTCATTCTTTTCTGACACTTCTTTTGTACTAAATAAATCAAATTTGCTATGAAAAATAAGCTCATAACACACTACTTTATGAACCAATGTTGCCAAAACGAAAATTGAACTAGTTACTTCAAAGAAAACTTCTAATTTTTAAATAATCACAATAGCAGTGACAAAAGTAGTTTTGACATTTTTCCAAACGCATGTTAGACTTTGACCTAAATTCAAACAATGCAAAAATTTTATCCCATTTTGCGGCCACTTTAGACTATAAAACTTTTCTCCCCTTTAACCATTTCTTCATTGTAAATCGAATAACTTCTGGCATATATTTCTTAAGGTTCATTTAACTAAGTGTGAAAAATGTTTTTTGATGTTATACAAAATAGCTCGATAACATCAATTGATTCAAAGCGCTGGAAAATGTTTATAATTTAAGTAATTGTACAAGTACTGGTAACACTGTTAAATCGACCTAAGCGTTCCAGGTATGATGAGAGGTAAAGGGAGTGGCTGAGCTAGCTATAAAGGTTTTTTTATGCAAAAAGGTTTATATTTTAAATATCGTAAACATCTTCCGAGTGTCGAGCGTAGTGTTATTGTTTTCAACGGGATTAAAAACGACAGAGGCGTATCTTTGATTAATTTATTTATTTTTATTTTATCAATTATATTTTATTTCAATATATTTTATTGCTTAATTAGATGTATTTAGGTTTTATATATTATTTCCAATAATACATGAGTAGTTGAGTAGTTTTGTTGTGATATACAGGGTGTTTATAACCCAAGCGACAAAATTCTTGAGGTGATTACTCGTATGAAATGAAATGAATGTTTTTATATGAAATAAACAATGTTATGGCTAAATCCACACAATGTAACAGAAATATCCGTGGTTATAGTCGACAATAATTGTTCAAATTAATTTATGCCGTTTACAAATACCTAACAGACAATAGTAATTACCAGTACAACTCAATATAGACAACAAACCGGTCAATTTAGTAATTGATAAGATAGTTTCTCTGACGGTTTCAAACGGCTTAAATGCTATTATCACAATTTCAAATACCTAGGTTATTGAATCTCTTTGTGGCCAGTCAACATCAAAGTGAATATATTATGAATAACTTATTATCGGTTTAAATCATCGGGGACTGGGTGTAAGGCTTAAATCTGTGAGCAGATCTTTTAGTATACAGAGTGTACATATAGAAATACATTTTTTTTAATTCAGATTGACAAAAGTAGAATCTCTATAGTTATTTGTACAATATAGTTACTAATACTTCCAAAAGCGAGTTATGCAACTTATTTTTTACTACTTATTGAAATTGTTTAATATATTTTTAACCTTGCAATTCTTTTCAGGTACTAGTTCCGGCCTGCGGCCACAAAGCGTCTCTTCTGAATCCGCTCTTAAGGTGGATTGTTTCATACAACAATATATTGGATAATCAAAAAGTATCTGCTCAATCGTTTCTAACTCCTTTTGGTTAAAAATAGTGCAGATTTCATTGGGTACAGCATTTGTATGTAAGGAAGTTGCGCGATAATTCTTGTAATTTGAATGGGCATTTTTAGGCACAGATATTTTAGTTGCGACGCAGATACTGTTAAATGTTTATAAATGAAGGAAGGATGATTGTTGGTAGGGAGAGATTTTCTATTAATCTGTACCTAATAATAAGAAAACTTAGTTTTTAAGGAATTGTAGACAGTAAAATTTAAATTTGAAGAAACAGTTATTCAAATACCGGAGAAAATATTATACACTTGATAAAACGAAAATTAACTAGTTGTATTTTATAACAGGTAATAAAATAGAAGCTATTTAATCCCGTGGTACGGGCTTCTTATAGCCTTTTTACGAGTTGTGTAGAATGAAGCATCATAAAAACTAAAGCAAGTTGAAATTTTAGAGTGTTGAAATAATAAAACAGGAGATCCTTGTAAAAGCAATAAACAAATCAAGGTCCTTTCAAACGAATATAATTTTAGTTATGTAGTTCATATTAAAATAGCAATATTCTTAAAACTTCCCTGCACTGCATCACACCTATAAAATAAATTAAAAATCAAGCTTCAAGAATTATTGGGAAAAGTAGAATTCGATAGATGGCGCTCCGAAATGTCAATGTCATCTTAGCAACGAGTAAAACAAATCAGCTGCCGTATAAGCCCTTTGTAAGTGGTTTTATTTTGCTGTTTTAGTTATTTTCAGTGTGTGTTTTGTAAAACTTTTGCTTTTTCTTTGATTGTGCTTTAGTATTTTGTGTTGTTAAACTAAATTTTGACTCCTAATATTTTTATTTTTGAAGTAATAGGTATGGTTGATATTTGTTAAAAATAAAACAAGTTTAGGTCTGATTTCGTGTTTTTATTTTATTTTTGATATAGTCATATCTACAAAAGTTACAGGGAAGGTGCGTTTGTATTGAGTAATATTTTAAATCTTTAATACCGACTTATTTTCTCTTTGTTTTTCTAACTATGGATTAGGTATACACTGACTATTTAAAGTTCACTTGAATTTGTAAATGCTGAGCCTTCTTTTAGGTGCATAAATGAGGGACAGGCAGTTTTAAATGCTGGACATAAATTTTTGCATGATACCTATAGAAGAATTAGTGACACATTCATAAAATTGCAATGAAAACAAAAAATAGAATAACATAACATCTTTTATAATATCTCTGATTATTTAAGAATATAACCTCAGAAATGATGACAGTTGAGTTGAATAGAAAAACACAGTTTTAAGCTTGTCACTGACACAAAATTAAACAAATAAAGTACGAATTTTCGGTAATTACGTTGACTTGCATATAATACAAAAACAATGCAAAACAAATTGTTTTACTCGTTGCGACAATTATAATTTTTTCCGCCAGAGGTCTCATTGAATTCTACTCCGCCCAATACGAAAATACTTACAATAATCTGTTTGATAAAATAACAGTACTAGCCGATATTGATTCCCAGAGAGTACAATTTTTAATATAACCGTCTTTATTGTATTCAGTTGGAAACTTTCCAGTTTCAAAGTTCAAAGTATTATTAAACAAACAGCCCACACGAGAAGTTCCATAAGCTTTAAACTTTCATCTTGCAGTTACTTTAGGACACTTGGCAAATGTAATGTCTTTCGAATTATTCCCATCCATAAGATTTTTTGTTTCTTCAGTATTGGGGATACTCACTAAGATAAATGCTTAAAAAAAACATCATTACTACTTATGTTTTGTAATGTCTTTGTTCGTGGAACAGGGTCTGTATATTATCGAGTGGATAATGTGGCGTTGTTGAAATCTGGATATCGCAAATGTGAATCCTGCCAAAAGAGACTTTGCTTTTTGTAATTTTTTTTGAATAAATGAGTGATTGAATAGCAGAATGGAGCTTGGCAAACCTAACAACAGGATAAGCACAAAAAGGACGGTAAAAAGGATAACACAATTTAATAAAAGCTGTTAGAATTATTGTTAAAAAATGAATAAAATAATTATAAGTTGTTGGGGTACAAAAGTAATTTCAGAATAATGTTGAAGAATTTGAAAAGTACTTAAGTGAACTCCATATTTTTTAGACGACGCTATCTGAAATATGCTGGTTCTGTATTCATTTACAGTTCCATGGTTCCATGTAGTGAAAGTGACAGTTCCGTACTGCAAAACTGCAAAACACCGTAGGAATTACTTGGTTAGGATTTTCCTTGCATGTCGTTGGTGAAATCGGGCAGCAAATAATTGAAATGGTGGTACCTACTGAATGAATTGAGGACTATATATGAGTTCACGCACATAATTGGAAACACTCTGTTCAAGATTTTAATCAACCAAGACAAGCTGCAGAAATGTTTTAATCATGACTTTCTTAAATAAAAAAGCGATTTTTCACTTAACAAAGCTTCTCTTGGATATGAAGTTTATTTATTTAATGGGAAATAATATAACTACAAGCATTTTTTATGTTTAGGCTATAAAAAATGTTACTATTTTAACAGCGTTGCGACATCTGGTGCTGATTTATTTTCGTTATACATCCCTCGCAATTAATCATTTTCCAAGTCGCTTTTAGTCATGTATGGAAAAGGCAATAAAACCAATAATTTTATCAACCAGCTTTGACAAATTTTTGTTGGAAATTGATTGGTGGTGCGTTTTTCGATGCTTTAAAAGTTCATCGATAAATCAATAAACAAATTTAGTGTATTTTTCAGTTAATTTAGTATTTGCTGATAACATTTTCTTTCGTATTTAATCAACTCTGAATAACATACAAACTTTTATTTGACAAACTTTTAATCTTCAATCAAAAACATCCCTACTAATGAGATCGCGTGGATTTGGAGAACTTAACAAGCCCAATTTTGTCTTATATTTGCTTTTTTAAACAGAATTTCGGGAAAAAAAACGGATAATAAACTTTCCTTGAAGGTCTTTGTGACGGAAAAATAGATGTGGGATATTCATTAAAAATCTTATAGATGAAGCTAACCGATTGACCTTGATATCCACAATTTACTACCAATAACAATCCTGAGACGACATAAATACAGGTGGCGCTAGTAGTTTGTATTTCCATAGTCACTTCTGGCCATTCTCATTCCATGAATTTCATGTATCGTGTATTCGCTGACATCTGACTTTCGATGTTTCACCATATTTGGTTCATATTTGTGTTGTTGTTTATGATTTTCTTCTATTTTTCCCATTGTTGGATACCCTATTGTTTCGTTGGGACTGATTAACTCTATAAGAATTTCACAATTAATTTTGTATAATAGACCACTCAAAATCCTGAAAAAACTACCCAAACAACAACAAACTTGAATAGACAAAAAAATTTCCCCACCAGCTCCGCTGTATTTGACGTTACAACTAATAAAGACACACACCATCGTTATTCGCGACACGTAAATGGTTTGTAAACTCAATATCCGATTTTAGTGGAGCAAAGTGGAACTGTTGAACCTAAAACATAATTAACATCAACCCTGAATCTCTTATTGATCAATTAATAGTTATCGATTTCTAAAATGCACATACAAGCACAGCAGCATATAATGAGAAACATAACGAGCGTATGATTACTTTCTTCTCTTTACGAGCTGAACATTTGTGTTAATTTAACTCATATTTTATGTGTGTATCCCAACAATAACATCAATTATTCATATTATCATAAATTTCACACATTTATTTCAAATTCTTCATCCAACTTGCCTCTCTGCACTGGTAACAAAATTATAAGTTTGTACCAGCATAATATTTGTAAAAAAAAAAGATTCAGACCTACTCGAAAGCCATGGTCAAAACTTTTAAATGGGGTGAGTTGAAAGGGCTCGAATAAGGTAGTGTTCGCTCATAATACAGGTTTTAAACGGCTATATCTTGTCAAATATGTACTTTTCAGAAAATTTACAATTCTACAATTTAGATTTAGTCTTTGAAAAAGCTACTCATCATTTTTTTCGTATTTTCTCTCTCTGAGAGCTGGAAAAATGGTTGATATCGCACAAATCTCTCAGTGAAGAATACGTTAGATATGCGATAATAGTGACATCCATAGAGTAATAAGCAAAAGAGAGGTTTTAAAACATGGAAGAAACTGGTACAAAATTTGTGCGCAGCCAGTTGAGTATGGCGCATCACAGCGACTAACTGAACTAACAAACCCCGCCTCTAACCACACGAAAATTGTCAATGTAATTTGAGGTTAGTCACGTGTAATCAACTCATCATAAGTAAATTGAAAAAGTAAAATAATGGAAACAATATTTTTCATTTTATCGTTTTTTGCAGACAATAAAGAAGATGTGCTAAAGGTTCTAGTTATGCGAAAAAGTGGTATTTCGAACATTGTTCGTGTGATATTGGTGTGTGTTTCAAGGTGTATCCAGGTAGATTGGTGTATAAGTGTGGATTATTTGTTTGTCTGTTCTTATTTTATTTTTATTGACTGTTTTTGTGTTATTTTCGATATTTTATTGTATGAAAAATGTTGTTTTAATAGTAATTTCTCACTAGGTGAGTTACTAATACAATATTACGCGTATACTGAACTTCCGAATTCAAAAAGCGCGCGTCTTGAATGCTACTTCATACCAGTAGCCAACGTAGGCGTTAGTGGTAAATTTGTGCCACAAAACGCTACACGTTCAGTATCTCTCTTTTATTTATTACTCTATGGTGACATCCCCACATCTAACAAGAAACTTGAACTCTATTTGACACAAAATATGCAAATAAAATGGCATTTTAGTGAGGCAAACAATCTGTAACTGTACCATTTCTAAATATAAACTGTACTTCCCATTTCCATCCCTGAAATTTTCAAAAATAACATCTTGAAATTAAGTATATCAAAGTTTACGCTGGTAACAAATCTCCCACCGTCATGGCACTTATTCTCCTCACTCAGAAATAACTGACGGTAAACATAAGTTTCAGCTAAAGTATCCCCCAGGTCAGTCGTATATCATATGCAAATGGCCATTTATTAAGAAACACATTGCCTGGAAAATATTTGTGGTAACCCTTCGAAAACTCGCTGACCCGCTGGAGATGAAGGAAAAAAATGCACGAATATGCTGTATCATGCTTCAGCGAGTGCAATCGAAAGATTTATCCTCAAAGGTATACTTCAGTCTATAGCAGAAAGAGATTTGTTAAGGGAAGGTTTGTCTTTATGAAACGTTAATATATTAAAAATTCATTCCCTTATTCTATTTAAGTTTATTGTGAGAATTCCGTTAGTCTTAAATAGAGATTAAAAAGTAATTAATTCAATTGGAAAGTTAAAATTAATTCGAGTACGAGTGGGTATGCAACTCACTTGACCGATCGCGAAATAGAAACGACGATAACAATATAATCCAGATAAATAAGCCCTGACAAACAATGGATAACAGAAAGTTAAAACGGAAATCGAAATAACGAAACTTTTCGATGCGCATAAAACTAATTGGCAATTAGTATAACTTTTAATTGGAAAGAGTAAATTCAAAAACATCAAAATCATTCAGTAAGTAATTTGGGGCAGCTAAAAAAATAACAAATGTTATTGTTATTGACTTGGTAGATATTAACTACCCCTTCTAGACAGTATCCGCCCAAATAAACATACAGATTTCATTGTTTTTGGGGTAATTTGTAAGAAAAATTAAATTACACAATTCACTGTAAATTTCAACTCCAACTGATCGGGAGACCCGGCACAATATGGCCGAGTTGTCAAAGTCAGGTGTTCTGGAATAGTCTATTGAGTATAATTTCCAGCATAAACAGAAAAAACACTTCAGTATTGCCATAGGCAATGAAATGGGGTCAGTCTTACTATAACTTGACCAATTATATTAGTGACTTTCCAGAAGACGAAAATTCTGTTAGTAAGGGGTTATACGACACAAAAATGAGAATTTGTGTATACTGTGCATTGTTTGAGCTGCAATCTATTGGAATTAAAAATACTTAGCCCCGTTATGTGATTTTTTGGAGAGGCCAAGACTTTTGGGTAGAGAGTTCAAGACTTTAATACTGCACAAAATTTTGTTGTCAAATTTCTACAAGGTTCATTCACAGCAGATAATATTCAAAATATTTTTTCTGCACCAGTACTATAGTGGCTATGTGATAGGTTTTTGTTTTCGTTTTCTGAGCTATCCAGGTTTTTCTGAGCCATTTAGGGTTTCCATTCTCTGATTAATCCAGGGTTTTCTGGACCATCTAAGCTTTTCGTCTCCGTTTTCTGAGCCTTTTAGTTTTTTTGCGCTTTCTGATGCGTCCAGGCTTTACTGATTCACTTAAGTTTTTCGTCTTCGTTGTTTGATCCCGAGAAACCGATTACCGACTGTCTGCTGCTGCTACCTGCTCTCCAGTGTTCGGGAGTGTGTGATGCCCTTTGGTCAATATAATAAGTTAACAATAATATTTAAATAAAAGACATAAATTCCCTTGAAGCTAATTTCAATAAATTATAAGAACGTTGAACATAAATAGAAATAGGAAGGTCGCACGTACGAAGCCAAGTTCAGAGCGTGAAATAAACATATATAGTATTATTTATACTTACTTATGACGAACTTGACTTGTCGTATAAATTTGCAAACGATAGTGTTTTGAAACGTACTATTACTATTAATGTTAATGTGAATGGGTGAATGCTAGAATATAAATATCACAATTCATAAGTAATAAGTAGTATAATGTATAGAAGTTTAAGTAATAAATTGAACATATCCCAGTGCTACAGGTAGTTGTTTTATTCCTGTAAGATGGCCCTCTGAGCGAACAGCAACGCCATCAGTTGAGAGGTCGATCTACGTCGAATACCACCCCGTAACAACCACATTACAAATGCTCTAGTACCCCTTGTCATTTTCGAACTTTTAAAAATTATGTTAGCTAATTATTGTTATTTTTATTATTATTGAAAATGTAAAAAATATTGTGGTTCGATTTCACAAAAATTTATCGAAAAAGTAAACCAGAAACTCCTTTAAATAATAGGGATGAAATGTAAATGAAACCAACGCTTAATTTAAAAGGCTACGCAAAGCCCCCTTTTTTTATGCGACGTTCTTATAAAAAAGTGTAATGGAGAAAGCCCTTCAATGGTTTCAAGACTAATGATTGCCTATAATTTCGTATACCTAATCTCCTTTTTTCCTCCTGTGAAGAGAGAGACGTGTCAATTAATGAATTCAGGAGAAGGTAACGCGATATGCAAAAAGAATCTCGATAAGATTTGACGGGCAAATGATATTGAAATTCAACGTATACACAAAGCCGTCCGAAAGTTATTCTGCAGTAGGAAAAAAAACGACTACAAGAAGACAATGAGATTTTTTTTCAAATATAATTTGCTCGTCTCAAATTCAAATAAGTTTTTAACGTTGAAAGTTCTATGTATGTGCGCATTGTTCGAAAAAAAATATTCAGTTTGTTTTTTTATATTTTTCATTGGTCCTTATTAATTTGATACTAGCGGCATTTCTTTACCTCAAGTCAGAGAAAGAGAGAGTGTGGTGGCAGAGAGATAGAGAAAGAGAGAGTGTGGCGGCAGAGAGATAAAGAAAGATACAAAGAAAGAGGGAAGAAAGAGGGAAAGAGAAAAAAGGGTTTAGAAGGGCAAAAAGGGGGAAGAGATGCTGATGTGGAGAGTGAGGCACAGGGAGAGAGAAAGAAAGGAAAAGTCTAGTACACTGCTCGATATTGATAACGGCTAACCTAACCTAACCGCCTGTCTAGTGAAGAGAAAATCACGAGTTCGAATGTCTCTTCAACCTCATGTTTTCTTTTTAATTTGTTGTGTACTAAACTAAGCGAAGCTATAAATATGAATCACAAAAGGAAAATTAGAGAAATTATAAATGAATAATTGTTCTGCACACTCCATATTATCACATTTTCATCATAATATTTCGTAGTAGGTATTCCCAACAAGTCATCATTTACAACATTATAAATATAACGCCTGTATCATAAGATCGTTTAACTAAAAAACTTCATTCTTCGTTGGCAGTTTTCTCAGTTCAGATTAATATCTCAAGAGTAGATTCACTTTTCAATTAAAACAAATCCTTTTCGGAAATAAATTTTTTGATAACGACAAAAGGGAGAACTTTTTAAAAGCTTCATAAATTCTAACAAAACGAGCTCCTACGCTTTTTCATTTTTCTTTTGTGTATATACAGCCGACCTGCAATCTATCTGTTAAACGCACCTACACTCTTATTTGCCCTGGGATACAATTAAGTTTTCTCTCTCATGTCAAACGGAATGAAAATAAACTGAAACTACAGTCAATAACTATAAAACTGCTTTGTTCACTTAGGTAAATGCTTCAATGTTTATTTGATCCATTCAGAATAATATAAAATCCAGAACACAACAATTTACTTCTAATTTATTTAATATAATCGTTTTAACATTCCTAATTTAAACCATTCTCCAATATAACCAGGTAAATTATCCTCTATTAAAGAAAAAAAATCATCTTTCAGTAAATCACAGCAGCAGTTGAGCGTGAACTATCCCTTTTAATAAATGTTTATTTGGTCGATATATACATACACTGCTCACCAAAATTATATTGAAATTAGAATTCACTGTGACTATTTTCTAGTTAATTCTTTATATTTTTAAATAGGGTGCCCAGTGTATATTGAATTCTTATCGATGACTAACAGTTGTTTATGTCGAATAGCGTGACTAATGCTCGGACTAATGCATCTCGCTTTCAGTAACGAATTAACTTTTGAATCGAACAGACGTGTATCGTGTCGGGAGTGTCTATTTGTAATTTACGAGTATATAAGTGTATTTTCGAGTTTTCGCCGTACACCATTTTTCTAAATAACCTGATCTAACCTTACCTCATTTTTCTAAAAATTATCCTCCTTTTCTCTAAACAAGTTGGTTATTTTTTCAAAATACATAGGTATGCAATGTCGTTTCTCATTTTTTAGATATTATCCTCCTTCTCCCTTTACAAGTTGGTTATTTTTTCAAAAGACATAGGTAAGCTATGTCGCTCCTCATTTTTCTAAAGATTATCCACCTTTTCTGTTTACAAGTTGGTTATTGTTTCAAAAGACATAGATAAGCTATGTCGTTTCTCATTTTTCTAAATATTATCCCCCTTTTCTTTTTACAAGTTGGTTACTTCTTGTTGGTTCTCTTTTCAGTAAATATTGGTAAGCTTTTTATTTTACCTGTTAAGTAAGCCACATGTATACTAACTTTGTTACATACGATTGACTTTTCCTGCACGGATACACGTAGTACCACACTGTGGGAAAGTGCTCGTTCTTAGGTTGTCGGTAAGCCTCGTTTGCAAAGCGAGCAGTCATCCCGATGGGGCGAGTACGCTTAAGTGTTTTCCGTTTGTCGAATGGGTATGGGCTGACAAGTAGGGGAAATAGTTGTCCAGTATGGGCTATCAAAATATCGTAGATGCCAAAGTGGTTGCATGCAAAATGGCTATACTTGGCAGATATGGACTAACATTTTTATATGTCGTTTCTCATTATTCTAAATATTATCCTTCTTTTCTCTTTACAAGTTGGTTATTGTTTCAAAAGACATAGGTAAGTTATGTCGCTCCTCATTTTTTTTAAATATTATCCTCCTTTTCTATTTACAAGTTGGTTATTGTTTCAAAAGACATAGATGAGCTATGTCGTTTCTCATTTTCTTAAATACTTTCCTCCTTTTCTTTTGACAAGTTGGTTATTGGTTCAAAAGACATAGATAAGCTATGTCGTACCTCATTTTTCTAAATATTATCCTCCATTTCTTTTTAATAGTTGGTTATTGTTTCAAAATCAAAGCAAGACTGCGCTAACAGTTTCAACAGGGATCCTAAGGAGACATTGTCGCCTGAATGGGCACCTCAAATTAGTGGAGGAAGAAGAATGCAGATACTGTGGCATGAAAGAAGAAACCTCCATCCACATACTTTCCAAATGCACAGCACTCCAGAATCCTAAAGCACAGTACATGGGAGATTACTGGATAGAAGAGGAACATTTACCTAAGCTGAAGCCTGCAGATATCCTAAAATTCCTCCGGGAAATAGGACTAAAGGAAATACTAGTTTCAGAGACTCTCCTCAGAAACTAAGTGGGGTGAGGGAGCACAATAGATCTTTTAGGTCTCAGTGAATATTACCCCAAATATACATATATACATACATACATAGTTCCAAAAGACATAACTATGTCTTACCTCATTTTTCTAAATATTGTCGTCCTTTTCTCTTTACGAGCTGGTTATTTTTTCAATAGACATAGGCAAGATATGTCGTTCCTCATTTTTCTAAATATTATCCCTCTCTTCTCTTTACAAGTTGGTTATTGTTTCAAAAGACATAGGTAAGCTATGTCGCTCCTCATTTTTTTAAATATTCTCCTTTTCTTTTAACAAGTTGGTTATTGTTTCAAAAGACATAGTTAAACTTTGTAATACCTATTTTCCTTAATATTTTCTTCATTTTCCACTAAAAGTTGGTTATTATTTCAAAAGACATAGATGAGCTATGTCGTTTCTCATTTTCTCAAATATTATCCTCCTTTTCTTTTACTAGCTAGTTATTGTTTCAAAAGACCTAACTATGTCGTTCCTCATTTTTTTAAATATTATCCCCCTCTTCTCTTTACAAGTTGGTTATTGTTTCAAAAGACATAGGTGAGCTATGTCGTCCCTCAATTTTCTGAATATTGTCATGCCATTATTTAACAATTTGGTTCTCTTTTCAGTAGATATTGGTGAGCTTTTTATTAATACCTGTTAAGTAAGCCACATGTATACTAACTTTGTTACATACGATTGACTTTTCCTGCACGGATGCACGTAGTATCACACTGTGGGAAAGTGCTCGTTCTTAGGTTGTCGGTAAGCCTCGTTTGCAAAGCGAGCAGTCATCCCGATGGGGCGAGTACGCTTAAGTGTTTTCCGTTTGTCGAATGGGTATGGGCTGACAAGTAGGGGAAATAGTTGTCCAGTATGGGCTATCAAAATATCGTAGATGCCAAAGTGGTTGCATGCAAAATGGCTATACTTGGCAGATATGGACTAACATTTTTATATGTAGTTTCTCATTATTCTAAATATTATCCTCCTTTTCTCCTTACAAGTTGGATATATTTCAAAAGACATAGGTAAGTTATGTCGCTCCTCATTTTTTTTAAATATTATCCTCCTTTTCTGTTTACAAGTTGGTTATTGTTTCAAAAGACATAGATGAGCTATGTCGTTTCTCATTTTCTTAAATATTTTCCTCCTTTTCTTTTGACAAGTTGGTTATTGGTTCAAAAGACATAGATAAGCTATGTCGTACCTCATTTTTCTAAATATTATCCTCCATTTCTTTTTACTAGTTGGTTATTGTTTCAAAATCAAAGCAAGACTGCGCTAACAGTTTCAACAGGGATCCTAAGGAGACATTGTCGCCTGAATGGGCACCTCAAATTAGTGGAGGAAGAAGAATGCAGATACTGTGGCATGAAAGAAGAAACCTCCATCCACATACTTTCCAACTGCACAGCACTCCAGAATCCTAGAGCACAGTACCTGGGAGATTACTGGATAGAAGAGGAACATTTACCTAAGCTGAAGCCTGCAGATATCCTAAAATTCCTCCGGGAAATAGGACTAAAGGAAATACTAGTTTCAGAGACTCTCCTCAGAAACTAAGTGGGGTGAGGGAGCACAATAGATCTTTTAGGTCTCAGTGAATATTACCCCAAATATACATATATACATACATACATAGTTCCAAAAGACATAACTATGTCTTACCTCATTTTTCTAAATATTGTCGTCCTTTTCTCTTTACGAGCTGGTTATTTTTTCAATAGACATAGGCAAGATATGTCGTTCCTCATTTTTCTAAATATTATCCCTCTCTTCTCTTTACAAGTTGGTTATTGTTTCAAAAGACATAGGTAAGCTATGTCGCTCCTCATTTTTTTAAATATTCTCCTTTTCTTTTAACAAGTTGGTTATTGTTTCAAAAGACATAGTTAAACTTTGTAATACCTATTTTCCTTAATATTTTCTTCATTTTCCACTAAAAGTTGGTTATTATTTCAAAAGACATAGATGAGCTATGTCGTTTCTCATTTTCTCAAATATTATCCTCCTTTTCTTTTACTAGCTAGTTATTGTTTCAAAAGACCTAACTATGTCGTTCCTCATTTTTTTAAATATTATCCCCCTCTTCTCTTTACAAGTTGGTTATTGTTTCAAAAGACATAGGTGAGCTATGTCGTCCCTCAATTTTCTGAATATTGTCATGCCATTATTTAACAATTTGGTTCTCTTTTCAGTAGATATTGGTGAGCTTTTTATTAATACCTGTTAAGTAAGCCACATGTATACTAACTTTGTTACATACGATTGACTTTTCCTGCACGGATGCACGTAGTATCACACTGTGGGAAAGTGCTCGTTCTTAGGTTGTCGGTAAGCCTCGTTTGCAAAGCGAGCAGTCATCCCGATGGGGCGAGTACGCTTAAGTGTTTTCCGTTTGTCGAATGGGTATGGGCTGACAAGTAGGGGAAATAGTTGTCCAGTATGGGCTATCAAAATATCGTAGATGCCAAAGTGGTTGCATGCAAAATGGCTATACTTGGCAGATATGGACTAACATTTTTATATGTAGTTTCTCATTATTCTAAATATTATCCTCCTTTTCTCCTTACAAGTTGGATATATTTCAAAAGACATAGGTAAGTTATGTCGCTCCTCATTTTTTTTAAATATTATCCTCCTTTTCTGTTTACAAGTTGGTTATTGTTTCAAAAGACATAGATGAGCTATGTCGTTTCTCATTTTCTTAAATATTTTCCTCCTTTTCTTTTGACAAGTTGGTTATTGGTTCAAAAGACATAGATAAGCTATGTCGTACCTCATTTTTCTAAATATTATCCTCCATTTCTTTTTACTAGTTGGTTATTGTTTCAAAATCAAAGCAAGACTGCGCTAACAGTTTCAACAGGGATCCTAAGGAGACATTGTCGCCTGAATGGGCACCTCAAATTAGTGGAGGAAGAAGAATGCAGATACTGTGGCATGAAAGAAGAAACCTCCATCCACATACTTTCCAAATGCACAGCACTCCAGAATCCTAAAGCACAGTACATGGGAGATTACTGGATAGAAGAGGAACATTTACCTAAGCTGAAGCCTGCAGATATCCTAAAATTCCTCCGGGAAATAGGACTAAAGGAAATACTAGTTTCAGAGACTCTCCTCAGAAACTAAGTAGGAGTGAGGGGGCACAATAGATCTTTTAGGTCTCAGTGAATGTTACCCCAAATATACATGTAAACATGTATATTAGACATGTAGACATAACTATGTCGTACCTCATTTTTCTAAATATTGTCATCCTGTTCTCTTTACAAGCTCGTTATTTTCTCAAAAGACATAGGTAAGATATGTCGTTCCTCATTTTTCTAAATATTATCCCCTTCTTCTCTTTACAAGTTGGTTATTGTTTCAAAAGACATAGGTAAGCTATGTCGCTGCTCATTTTTTTAAATATTATCCTCCTTCTCTTTCAATTAGTTGGTTGTTGTTCCAAAAGACTTAGATAAGCTATGTCGTACCCCATTTTTCTAAATATCATTCTCCTCTTCTTTTTACGAGTTGATTATTTTTCAAAATATATAGGTATCCCCCTTATTCTCTTACAAGTTGGTTACTTCTCTAAAATACATAGGTAAGCTATGTGCTACCTCATTTTCCTAAATATCATCCCCCCGCTCTCTTAACAAGTTGGCTATTTTTTTGAAAGACATAGTTGAACTTTGTAATACCTATTTTCCTAAATAATATCTTCCCTTTCCACTGAAAGTTGATTATTTTTTTCATGCTTTCATTTAACAAGTTGGTTCCCTTTCCAGTAAATATTGGTGAGGTTTTTATTTTACCTGTTGAGTAAGCCACATGTATACTAACTTTGTTACATACGATTGACTTTTCCTGCACGGATGCACGTAGTACCACACTGTGGGAAAGTGCTCGTTCTTAGGTTGTCGGTAAGCCTCGTTTGCAAAGCGAGCAGTCATCCCGATGGGGCGAGTACGCTTAAGTGTTTTCCGTTTGTCGAATGGGTATGGGCTGACAAGGAGGGGAAATAGTTGTCCAGTATGGGCTATCAAAATATCGTAGATGTCAAAGTGGTTGCATGCAAAATGGCTATACTTGGCAGATATGAACTTACATTTTTATATGTCGTTTCTCATTATTCTAAATATTATCCTCCTTTTCTTTTCACAAGTTGGTTATTGTTTCAAAAGACATAGATAAGCTATGTCGTACCTCATTTTTCTGAATATTATCCTCCGTTTTGTTTTATTAGTTGGTTATTTTTGTGCGTGAACTATCCCTTTTAATAAATGTTTATTTGGTCGATATATACATACACTGCTCACCAAAATTATATTGAAATTAGAATTCACTGTGACTATTTTCTAGTTAATTCTTTATATTTTTAAATAGGGTGCCCAGTGTATATTGAATTCTTATCGATGACTAACAGTTGTTTATGTCGAATAGCGTGACTAATGCTCGGACTAATGCATCTCGCTTTCAGTAACGAATTAACTTTTGAATCGAACAGACGTGTATCGTGTCGGGAGTGTCTATTTGTAATTTACGAGTATATAAGTGTATTTTCGAGTTTTCGCCGTACACCATTTTTCTAAATAACCTGATCTAACCTTACCTCATTTTTCTAAAAATTATCCTCCTTTTCTCTAAACAAGTTGGTTATTTTTTCAAAATACATAGGTATGCAATGTCGTTTCTCATTTTTTAGATATTATCCTCCTTCTCCCTTTACAAGTTGGTTATTTTTTCAAAAGACATAGGTAAGCTATGTCGCTCCTCATTTTTCTAAAGATTATCCACCTTTTCTGTTTACAAGTTGGTTATTGTTTCAAAAGACATAGATAAGCTATGTCGTTTCTCATTTTTCTAAATATTATCCCCCTTTTCTTTTTACAAGTTGGTTACTTCTTGTTGGTTCTCTTTTCAGTAAATATTGGTAAGCTTTTTATTTTACCTGTTAAGTAAGCCACATGTATACTAACTTTGTTACATACGATTGACTTTTCCTGCACGGATACACGTAGTACCACACTGTGGGAAAGTGCTCGTTCTTAGGTTGTCGGTAAGCCTCGTTTGCAAAGCGAGGAGTCATCCCGATGGGGCGAGTACGCTTAAGTGTTTTCCGTTTGTCGAATGGGTATGGGCTGACAAGGAGGGGAAATAGTTGTCCAGTATGGGCTATCAAAATATCGTAGATGTCAAAGTGGTTGCATGCAAAATGGCTATACTTGGCAGATATGAACTTACATTTTTATATGTCGTTTCTCATTATTCTAAATATTATCCTCCTTTTCTTTTCACAAGTTGGTTATTGTTTCAAAAGACATAGATAAGCTATGTCGTACCTCATTTTTCTGAATATTATCCTCCGTTTTGTTTTATTAGTTGGTTATTTTTTCAAAAGACATAGGTAAGATATGTCGTTCCCCATTTGTCTAAATATTATCCTCCTCTTTTTTTACTAGTTGGTTATTGTTTCAAAAGACATAGATAAGCTATGTCGCTTCTCATTTTTCTAAATATTATCCTCCTTTTCTTTTTACAAGTTGGTTATCGTTTCAAAAGACATAAATAAGCCATGTCGTACCTCATTTTTCTAAATATTATCCTCCTTCTCTTTTTACTAGTTGGTTATTGTTCCAAAAGACTTAGATAAGCTATGTCGTTTCTCATTTTTCTAAATATTATCCTCCTTTTTTTTTACTAGTTGGTTATTGTTTCAAAGGACATAGATGAGCTATGTCGTTTCCCATTTTTTTAAATATTATCCTTCTTTTCTTTTGACAAGTTAGTTATTGTTTCAAAAGACATAGATAAGCTATAATATTATCCTCCGTTTCTTCTTACTAGTTGGTTATTTTTTCAAAAGACATGGGTTCCTCATTTTTCTACATATTATCCTCCTCTTCTCTTTACAAGTTGGTTATTGTTTCAAAATACATAAGTAAGCTATGTCGCTTTTCTTAACTGCATGGGTTTAATATTTGCATACTCAAGTTTGAGTGTAGTGGGGGTTGGTAAAGTAGTAGCGATATTGGGGTGTTAATAGGTTAATTTGTGTAATTAGTGTCTTTTTGGTTGTATGTAGATGTTAATATTTTTTATAATAATTGAGTCTGAATTTATTTCTTTATATATTTTTATTACTGCACTTTGCTAGCAGAGACAAACTTCTGGCAGGGTGCAGCCGGTAGCAAACATCCTGTAAGCCGGTGGGGAATATTTTCTGTCGGTTGTATACTTTTTGATCGATTGATTATATTCTCTACTGGCTGGGGACAATCATCCATCTACGAGGAATAGCTTCCAATTTCATAATTATTCATATTTGTTTATATAATCTCTTGTGTTTTCTATTAACTTTAGATTAATCACAAAAAATATAATTTTTGTCTGGACCTGTGCAATCATAAACCTCATTAGAAATTTTTCGAATAATGTTGTTTCCGACCCAATCACTGCACATTGTGTTTTTCTAACAATTCGAATTTGTGCATTCTGTGCTTGCTTTCCGCATTCATTCCACATTTCAGCATAATGTAATTCCACTCTGGAAAGAGAGAATGCTGCAGTTAAATTTATTATAGTGACAATATGTCGGTGTTTATTGTTTATGTCGTTAACATATACGTATACTGTTATTAGGTATTAGATGTCGGAATGCATTTGCACTTAATAAATGGGTGTGTTTGGTGTCACTTTAAAACGCTCAACAAAGCAATTTGCAATAGCGTGATAACAAAATGTTAAACTCATTTTGATTCAACACTCATTTTATCAGATAATTCAGACATCAAATAGTTACTTTATTCATTGACTGTGCCTTTACTATTTGTGTTAAATCCTGCAGCAAGTCCGTTTATTATTTTAATCCACTATTATTTTGACACATACAGGCTGGCAAATTAACTCTGGCATTCGTCCGATGCGCCGTAGCAAAGGCAATCGCAACTGTATATTGTTTTTTGCGATTTCTGTGGAATTATGGCTGTGAGGATTATGTTTTTATTTAACATAATTTATTGGAGATTTCTGTAAAAATCCTCCAGCGTTTTCATGTTGAAACTGTTTTAAACCAGAGGTTGACGTCGAAGTGGAATTTCATTAAATATTTAACACTTCATTTCGAAACTTCACCGGCAAAAAATTTAATTAAACGTACTTTAACACATGTAATTTATTAACGTTTATATACGCTTGCAGCAACAAAACGTACTGCTGCTACTAACTTCAACTATGATGCAGAAATAGTTATACTTGGGCTCATAATACATTTAATATATGTTTCACACTCTACACCACAGCGTTCACAAACTCACCACGAGAAGCGTTTACCTTGTCGCGTCGTCTGCCTGACAAGTACACTGTTTGTTTTCACTCCTCACCCAATCTATAGATTATAAACGCACTCCTTACGGCATCAGTCATTTTTTTTAAATTATTACTTGCCTTATTATTATCCGTGCTGCGAATTTCTGCCAAATTTCGTCAAACAAAAACCATAATTCAGTTTCCCTAACCCGATATCTCGTAATTCGTAAGTTGCACAGTTCCTTTGAACCCTTATAAAAGTTTTGTGAAATTATATGTGCGGAATATCTATTACGAACGGTCTCTCTCTACAAATGAGTGTTTTTTTATATCTGGCGTCATCATAAAACAACTGCTGAGTTTCTTTTCCCAAAGTAGGGTGGTTTGTTATTATCGAAACGTTCATCTACAGCTTCGGTTACTCTGGTGGGTAGATATAATCGAGCTGGCGCTAGTTAGTTGGATTTACAAAAATATTATTCGGGTTAAAATGTATACGATTTGTTTGGGGTTGAAACTCGAATAAAATTCCTTAATTTTCTCGTAATTCCACAGATAAAATGCTGCGTTCGGAAGGATAACGAGTCCTGTTAACGATTATTATCAACCATTTCTCTTAGAAAAGAAAAACGTATTTTCTTCCGCGAAGCTCAGCACGCTTTGCATGCACTTGTACCATTTTCAAAACTCTTTTTCCAAATACTTAATCAGTCCTTCAAGAAATGCGTGCGTGAGCAAACTAGAATTACAGAACATAATTATAAATATTGATAGAATTATAACCATGATTATTCTCGACTGTCGTATGCGCGAGCTTGTTGACATTTACAAAATTATGAGCTGTCAGCCTTTACTGTGTATAATTTTTTCTTTAACACTTTTAAGTTTTTTATCAGGCATGTGTTTAAATCAAATAAAATACAAAAGCAATAGCGAAACGTCTTAAAATATTCAAAACTCAAAATATTGCTTCAAACATAACCTCAAATGTCAACAATAAAATTTCTGTTTGTAACACCAATGGCATGAGACGGTCGCTATGAGGCGACCTAGATAAACAAGACCGATATTGGTATCTGCGCAAGTCAGTTGGCAAACTTCACTTGGCTTCTTCTCGTGTGAAATGGAGTCTATCTCCATGGCATTAACTAAAATAGATGGACGGTAAGAGTTCAATGTACTCGTGTCTAAGCGCCGTCTTCATTACTTATCAAATTTCATTCTGCAACTATTTATTTTAGTAAAATCCAGATCTGCAAAATACTACACAACATCAACCAAGAATGAACTACGCTATAAAAGGTCCAATATCACTTATTACAGTTGACTTACCGTCACAGTTAGAGATAAAATATATTTTGCGAGTTGAGAGATTTAAAGGGGTCATTTCGGAAAATAAACGATTTCCCTTAGATTTTTCTGGCGACACATTAATCAACTTTTTTTACGATACCCAAGTTTGAGGTTTATTCTTTTCGCTCTAAACCAAACACTTCACTTGAATCCGGTGTTAAGTGACTTTTTTAGTATACAGATTAAGTGATGCGGATATTTTTTGCGGATTTTGAATACGAGGTAGCATAAAGGGGTTTCGAAAATATAGGATCGTAAGAAGAATCTAGAACTCCATCGTGATGTCATAACTTACACGGGCGCGGCAGTTATTCAATAATAGTATTTGCTTTCCGTCGCTTCTAAATCGCAAAATCGGGATATAATTATGGGTTATGCTTATGCTGTATTGCGTGATTGATTATTCAAATTTAGATTTAGATATTTTTCGTAAATTAAGATATTGTCTGGGTTCGTACAAGCAATTACACACGCATATTTAGTTTTAGTTTATACTTGATCTCCACAACAATAGTATCTAGTTGTAGTCTCTTTATATTTTCTTTCAGCAGCATCAAACCATAATTTTCACGGCAGACACAGTCACAAACTTTTTACGAGGCTTGTAACTATTGTGCTCGTCCATTATGATACAAAACAAGATTTATACGATATTGACTTTATTCTAACTTGATAACTTGTGAGGAATAAGTAACTGCACTTAACTAAAAAGTATTAGCTCAACGTTTTTATATTTTCATAATATTGAAACGTCAAACTCGTATAAAATGTAAACAAAAACAAACTATTATATCATAAAACATATAATCAGAAAGTGGCTAGTTTCATTTTCAGGTTTGAGACGTATCTGTAGTGAAAGAAACATTTAAGAAATTCTAATTTACAGTTTTTATCATGATTATAATTACTTCCCCTTAAAACTTTACTCACAAATAATAAATAGCTCTGTTTTTTGATACTTTTGTTGATAATTTTGAAACCAATTGATAAAAAGTTTTATCAATAACTTTTCGTTTTTCGTTCAAATGTTGCCAACAATTTTCAAGTGGATCTTCAAAGGAATAAACCTACACACAATTGTGGAGTTTCTCAATGGTGCTAGAAGTTACACAACTTGTGTACACAATATCTTTGATTCGTTAAATTTTCACACGTTCTCTATTTTATGATAGCTACAAATAAAATGGAAACATCTCTTTGTAGAAACAGTTCTAGAATTTTTAAAACTATGCCATGAAGCTCCCTGTGATTTATAACAAAAAATAAGTAAATGAGTACAGAATATGTATAGGGAGTACAAAAGGAATATTTGTTTTTTCCACGACTATTTGATAATGAACATATTACAGATAAAATAGGACATATTGTTGAATGTTATGAACTGGCAGTACAATCAGTCTCAAAATTCATACAACTAACTCAGTTGGTAAGGTCACATCTACAAATGGATAACAAAAGGCACGTAAAACGGATGTTTGAGACAAGAACACAAATAAAGAAAAGAAGAGGGTAGCTAAGACAGACATGGAGCAGAATGGTAGGTCAAATATTCAAAGAGAGAGTCTGGGAAAAGAAAATTGCAAATAACTTATTACCAGCACCATATAACAGAAAACTTCAGAAAGATATCAAACTATCCCGGTATTTCATTATTATTGAAGAACTGCTACCATAAAAATAAACAACAATGACAATTCAAAACGATCTTTCTGTTCAGCTTCAACATAATTTTATCGCGTATGATTCACGATCGAAATAGCAATTGAAACTTTACAACTGCTACACATAACTGTTTGAAAAGATATTATGTAATTTCAAACTCGGCAAGAATGGTGTAACATACAAACAGTTAGTAATAGGTTGTGATAAACAATAAAGTGTTATTTGTAGGCATTTAGCTTTCAGCGCAAGTTGGCAAAGTTTATATAAACTCTTTGGGTAAGCTATGCGTGGATCATATTAAGGGCTGGGAAATTGAATAATAGTGGAACTAATAAGACAATAATAGTGGATGCTCGGTTTTGTGGCATTTCGTACTTTATTTGTTTAATTTTGGGTCAGTGACAAGCTTAAAACTGTGTTTTTCTATTCAACTCAACTGTCATCATTTCTGAGGTTATATTCAGTTATATTCTTATATAATCACAGATATTATGGAAGAGGTTATGTTATTCTATTTTTTGTTTTCATTGCACTTTTATGAAAGTGTCACTTATTTCTTCTATAAGTACCATGCAAAAATATATGGCCAGCATTTAAAACTGCCTGTCTCTTATTTATGCACCTAGAAGAAGGCTCAGCATTTACAAATTCAAATAAACTTTGAAAATTCAGTGTATACCTAATCCATAGTTACAAAAACAAAGAGAAAATAAGTCGGTATTAAAGATTTAAAATATTACTCAATACAAAGGTACCTTCCCTGTAACTTTTGTAAAAAATGAAATAAAAACACGAAATCAGACCTAAACTTGTTTTATTTTTGACAAATATCAACCATACCTATTGCTCCAAAAATAAAAATATTAGGAGTCAAAATTTAGTTTAACAACACAAAATACTGAAGCAGAATCAAAGAAAAAACAAAAGTTTCACAAAACACACACTGAAAATAACTAAAACAGCAAAATAAAACCACTTTAATATCAAACGGCTCATACGGCAGCTGATTTGTTTTACTCGTTGCTAAGATGACATTGACATTTCGGAGCGCCATCTATCGAATTCTACTTTTCCCAATTGAAAACTAACGGTTTCAGCTTTTTTGTTAAATATAATGAAATTTCGTTTTAATCTATCAAGGACGTTTTTTTGATGTTTGATGTGGTTAAATGAGTTTTTTACATTGAATTAAAAATAAGTACGTATATCTACTGCTTTTATTCGAAATCCCTTTTCTACCAGTCATTTACACTCATTTTTAGGATGCTGGAAAAAAGGGGTGATGCTGTGTTTAATATTTGAATCAAAAGGAAAGCGTTAATTAACAAAGCTGATGATAAAATTTCACCATTCCTAAAATTATTCATACCCATATATACTTTATTATACTTTGTCGAATGATGGAAAAAAAATTTACGTCTGTAAAAGAAAAAGTTAATTGAATATACCGTATAAACCCTTACTTTGTGGAATCTGCCCATATTACTTTTTGAAATGAAATTAATTAAGTATATGGAAATTTTAAATCAGTCTTATAATTATTTCGATAATATTAAATAGAATACCAAGGAAAAGTAAATCTGTTGATTTTCACAATTTGTTACTCAAGCAGGCAATTTAATAGTGGAGAGTAGAGATTTATCTAGCTAGATGGATCCTTTTATCCTTCATACTATGCATATTTCTTCCATTATTACACAGGAGCTAATAGCGTTCCAGTCCCCCTCTTCGCTAGTGCATCTGTAACTTCATTTCCTTGTTTTCCACTGTGTCCAGTAACGTGACTATATTGTTCCCCTCTAGTTCATTGAGCCTTCCTTGTAGCAAGAGTTTTGCGAAGTTATTTTATATACGTGAGCTTAGTTTATAATTCCTTCATTTCCATTCACACACCCTATATTTCATTTAAAAATTAGTAAGATATTTTGAAGATCGACTCTATGTAGTCGCCTATAAGTATTAATGCTAAAAGTCGAAGCTATACGATCTGATCTTTATTCAATTAAACGAAAATATCACAAATATGCGGTTATCCTTCCGAATATATAGTGAAAATTGACTCTAGAACTTGCAATAATAATATCGTAACATCAACTAATCTCTCAGTATTGTATGCCTAATTTTTGGTTTGCTTTAATTGAAGTTAAGCCCCATTTTTCCACATTATTTTCAACGCTGCGTTAGCTTTCTACATGCCATTATCCATCACTTGTCACTGCTTAACCGACACCTGTCAACATTATCGCGTTTTTTTCTTAGAATAAGTTGGGATCCCCCACCAATCCACAAGTGTACATAATATGTCGTTACTTGTCTAATAAGAATTTTATTCCACTCCAAATTCAAATTTTTGTTTGTATAAAACTTTGAAAAATTTGTTTCCCACTATACAATTTCCCATTAACGAAAATCAATCATTATTCACACAGTGTACAAGTTTAGATTATTAGTAGTTTGAATAAGAACTTAGAATAACTTATACGGCTAACAGTTTTTAAATTTTCACGCTAAAATTCATATTTATACTACTCATAATTTATTATTAAACATCCTTACAGTAAAATAAACTTCAACTGTCAAATTCGAATATCATAACCATAATTAATATCAAATAAAATAATCGCTCAGTGTATAGAAAGACGCAATATCCAAAAATTGTCCAAATGCAGGGAGATAACGAGGATTACCAACGAAATCACAATTTTAAATAGAATATTTGACAATTTCCCTAAATAATAAGAGACAATTCAACAACATTCAACAGTTAAAACAGCAATTTTGTAGCTCAACTTTCCCTTAAAAACGTATTAAAACAATTTCTAATGTAGGTAGATGATAATATAAAATGGGGAATCAGCAGGTTGCTAATTAAGTGAGGCACATGTCCTGAGTGACGTCAAAAACGTATAAAATACTACATTTAACATAACTCACCATTTATTATAAGTGCAGCATCTTGATTATTAAAAAAACTCAACTTTGTCTTAAACTTCTTCTCGTAGATTTGTGCGAAGTTATAAATGTAACACCTACTAACAACCACTTATATAACAACTATTTAACACTAACATACACTTAACAAAGAAATCCAATTCCGCTTAACATTTTATCAAGTGTTCTTAAGGCTTAGATTTTAGCGCAGAGTTCGAACCGTCAATGTGGCGTTTTAATACCGCGTGTATAACCGGTTTTAGAGATGTTTGAGCCTCTAATATAGTCCGTTGGAGTCATCACGAGAACTGCATGGCTCCGCCCGGACGGTACAGCTAGACGCCCGGATTTTAACGACGGATGTCGATGGAAGTCGAATTCCCACATCTCCGGAGCCCCGGAAACAACGGCCGTGAAATAGCTCTACTCTAGTGCTGCCAATGCACGACGCAATATCATGTTGCACCTTAGGTTTGTGGAGTTTTTATACAGTGGAAAAATTGATGGAAGTTAGCCTAGACAATGACATGAACCGACATTTCAGATGTTTTTATATTGTATAAAAGCTCACTTGCAACTTTATTTTTACTGTTACTATTTTTACTGTTGACGTTCTCCGCTACATAACATCCTTACACACGAAACTGTCAGATGTCGTTGCCAGTTGTTTGCAGAAATGCCAACTTAAATTCGTTTTTTCGCGTCGTTCATTTTCTTTACTATTTTGACATATAGCTAACCTTAAATTTAATAAATAGAATCATCAGGCTGTCAGTGGGACAGTAGAAAAAGATGTAAGACAAATTACCAATACGAAGCCTACCTCCATCCCTTAATGCTTATATTATGATATAATTTGACGTTTTGTTAATTTTTTTTTGACTTTTGGGGTCAATGTAAAAAACATTTTTTTTATCGGTACTATTATATGGGGTATTTTTTTTATTGTTTTTGTTAATAAAAATCCGTCTTGATAAATTCGGAAAAAGCTAAATATGGAGGAACTCGAGGAAGCAGCTTTAATCGCAGACCCTTTGATTTTAGCCGAAAGAAAAGTAGATCCCTCCAACCCTTTCAAAGTAGATGAATTGTTCGATAACGAATATCTTTTTCGAGAAACTGCTTATTATATTGCACGACTAGAACAATATGAAAATGGTAAAACAATGAAGTGAAATGAATCTATCTGTTAACCGATACTTTTCCCTTTCAGCGCTGATTTATTTCAACAGAGCCATTTCTCAAACACCGGATAACATAAGAGCCTTATTAGGACGATCTAAAGCAAGAGCAGAGGCATGTTATTACGTAGGTGCACTTGCGGATACCTTCAGGGCATTCAAATTAGCTCCAGATAATTTAATCGTAGCAGCTCAGAGAGGACTCAATCTCTATTTTATGTCCGAGTTCGAACAAGCCCTTATTCATAACTTGAGACACTTGCCGTTCAGGCAAAAACCTGCTGTGTTTGCAGACGGTGTACGACATGTGAGTATCAAGGATTCAAGTTATTATTGTGCGTAAATTGACGAAACTGACACGTCCGATCTTCCGGCAGTCCAATCTTTACCCTATGATTATTCAGACGGCAGTGACTAGTTAAAAGGACAATTAGACAATGTAAAACATGTATGCTTCTGTCTAAAATTTGTGGGTAACATTCTTCGGGGGATGTATAAGTATTTTTGAATGAAACAATCCTGGTAAATTATGTCAAAAGTCTAAAGCTCCTCCTGCAGTCTTTGTTTGCCAAAATAAATGACGCAGTCAGCTGAAAATTTGACATTAGTTAATTGATATGCTGCAGTTGACGAAAGCAGTTCTAAATTTGGATTGACTGCGACACATATTTTGTGAAATAAAATAATGTAACGTTTATTTTAATTTATATTTACAATTACTTAATTTATATTTACATATTCATATGTAATACTGTCCTTAATTAATAATTTATATCATACAATAAACACACTAACTATAATTTATATGAGAGTCACTTAATAAACGCGATTGCTCTCCAGTATAAACACTAACTGTCCATCTATATGACTATTTATATCGCGCGTGGGGTAGATTTCAAGAAATCTCTCGTTCTGCTGAAGGCGCTGGATAGACTAGAAATCTCTGGACAAGTGGGAGGGCGAAGGGGTAGGTAGTCTCTGGATTGTTCTCGACTAGTGAGCGAAGGAGTCATAGTCGTCTTATACGGGAATTTCACTGGGGCACTCGCGTAACAATAATAATAATTGAATTCAAATAAAATGAATATTTCCCTAATAATCAATAAAAAAATAATTTTTTAGTGTTCTATAGCGTTACAAAACAGCGTTGGAGAATTCGCTGGAAATCCTTTACGTGATTACTTCAAAATTATAAGAAAAATAGCATGGATAAAGAATTTTGTACAGAGTCGTCCATATGAACCGACTCCAAAAAAGAAAAAGGTCAAGAAAATTGATATCGGAAAGCTGATTTTTCGAAATAAAAAACAAAATAAGGTCGAGGAAAAAGAAAATGGTAGGGTTTTTGTTGACAGTCCTGAAATTTGAAAACAAACTGCATAAATAATTCACTTCCATTCACTGTAAACTAAAAACTGGATATACTCTTTGGCAGATACCTACTTTTACCAAACATAAACTTCAAAGTAGAGTAAATAATAACTGAACATGATTCTTTTTTCTTCATTGTCTTGGGATTGTTCGCATTTCAATCAAAAACTTCCTGATGCTACCATCTTTAGTCTGAATCAATAAATTTGAGCTGTGAACGTTTTTATTGTAGAGATACGAGACAACTTAGAAGATAAACGTGATATATACAATATTAATATACCACCTTTCAATCAAGAATATCCCTTTGCTCCTTTGCAACGTTATACGACAAACATTGAAAATTTCATGGCGGAAAAATATCTAGAGTTCATGTACAGAGAGAAGATATTTTTAAAAGGAATTTCAAAAATGCACGGTATTTCTATTCCCAATGAGAAAGGTACTCAAAAGATAAAGGATTTGGCCAAGGACGCTTTGGAGGTGGTGAGCTATAAGCAGGTAGGTACTGAGCATTTTCTAAAAAGTGAATATCAGTTTGCTGATCTTAGTCGGAGGAATAGATAACAAAACCAATAGAGGAGTTCAGTCTAAGGACAGTATGGCCAACAAAAAGTGGCTTTTTCTGACAAGAATGACAGTTAAGGTATACCATTCAAAACATAAGATATCGCATGTTTTTTATCATTGCGAACATCTACATTGCCTTATTAAAATAACGAATACACCCCCGAAGCGTATATCTTGAACTTTAAAATGACTATTTAGCTGAATACTCGACATATAAGTGGCCAATAATTCTAGGAACTCTTGGCATGTCACCATTTCATTTATGTTATTCAGTCACCAGTTATGTCAAAGGTCAGTTATATTTATTTTTATTGATATTCGTTTAGGTCCATTTTCGATTAGATTTTTGTAGCATTTCTAATTAGCTGTATCTATTCTTCTAATTACTTATTTCACTGACATTTGACAGAGCTAGTGACTGAATAACAGAATAGAATGGTGCCACTGACATGTTGGATATTCAGTTAAAAAATCATTTTAAATCAAAAAGATATACGCTTCGGGGGTGTATTCATTATTTTAATAAAGCAATATAGATGTTCGCAATTATAAGAAACATGCAAAATTTTATGCTTTGAACAGTAAGCCTTAATTGTCATTCTTGTCAGAAAAAAACACTTTTTGTTGGACATACAGATCTTAGACTGAACTCCTCTATTAACCAAACTATGTTCGGGGTTGGTATTTTGTCTTAAGGTAGTACCAAAAGCTCTGACTTACTTCCAGGAACTTTTACGAACAAGTCGACCGTTTTACCATCTAAAATATCAAGAAGAAAAATGTACCACAAATGTAGAGCAACGCCTCAAACAAGAACAATATCTAATACAGCAAAATTATAAAAAAGAAGCCGAACATTTACTCAGGAAAGTTGTGAAAGCAAACGAAACAAGAAATTTACACAACATTCTAGCAGCCTGTGATCAACTGAATAATTTTTGCGAGAAAAAAAGCAAAAAATACCTCCCCGATAGAAATCTGTATTTAGGAGAGGTCTACAAAATGGCTAGAAAAGCATATTATAATTTATTGAGGTTGAATCCCATTCAATTCAAATGGGACCAAGAGAAAAGAATACTATTGTCGTTTGGCTTACCGATTAGTAGGTCACCCTCTGGAGACTCGATGCTGGAAAATTACAAACCCATTTACGTAGATGTCAGGTAAGTTGAATATACAGGGTCATTTTCGAATTTTTATTGAAATGGAATACTTGAAAACTATTTACCAACGTAAAGGCTTCAAAATTATACAAACAAACGAACATTTTAGAAAACGTATCAGCGACTACGAAGCTCGATCTCACCAAATCGAAACTCCCGAAGAATTGTGTTGGGTAAATCATGAGCTAGCAAGATTATACGTGTTGACTAAACGGTACGGTGATGCTAGGTTGTTCGCGTTTAATTGCCTTCGACAGGCTGCGAAGGACAAAGAACTTTACCAGTGGAATGTAAATGCGTTGGTTTTACTGGCAAAAATTGATATAGCTGAAAAAATAAAACCTGATGCTAAGAACGATATTAATAATGCTATAGAGATCGCTAACGCCAACCACAGTACAGAAGTGGTAGAATATTTGCGTCTGGTAAGTTGAAATGGAACTGTTGATATTGAAAATTAACGGGATGGGTTTGGAATTTAAGAAACTCTAATTTTAGTGTCTGGAAGTACTAGATAAGATAGAGTTTGATGGAGGTGGAATGAGGGTTTTGGAAAAACGTAAAATGAACATATTGAAAATTATGCAAAATGATAAAATGAAAGAAGAGTTCAATCAAATTTTCAGTAAAATTGACGGTCAAAAAGCACACAGAAGGTTAACTATAATGTCTGGAATGTCTGGAATGTCCGAAGAAACGGAACGTTCTAAAAGATCTAGGAGATCAACAACTATGTTAGTTTCACCTAAGAAAAAGACCGGATCTGGTAAAATTTTTTTCTTATTTTATAGTATTTAAACCCAGACACCTATTCATATGTCACCTCGTGGCGGGGCAGAAACAAGGTTTATACTTCCCAAATTTAAGAAAAAATACAATTAGGTCATAGGTTCTTTCCTAAAGTTGTAGCAAGTGCCACAAATTAATCAAGCAAACATGTTTAAATCATGCATTTAATATCGTTAGATCATTTCTTAGCGATTTTTATCAATTAAAGTTAGTAGGGGGTAGATTATCAGGAAAGAAAGTGGAGAAACTGAGACGGTAGAGGCCAAAAGAGGAGAACAGGTCCATAACATTTCTTCATCATATGAGCGGAGCAGCAGTATACATTTGTCTATTCTTTCATTGATTTTTTTACTAATTTTAAATTAATTAATACCTTTCGCACATTTAAATCTGTTGAATTATCTGTAGAAACATTCCGCCTGAAGAAAACTATCAGCGTTAGTGAATATCTGGAAATGGAATTCGATTGAAGTATAAGAAGTGAAACAATATTTCTAAAGATTCCTCTATATATACGATAATTTGATGAATAAAGTGAATTCGATGTACACTGTACACACAATGGGTAAATGATCATAGATATATGGGAAAGGATGGTTCACGGGAATATTGAAGAATTGAATAATGAGGAAGCAAGGAATTTTAGAAGCATTTTCAATCAAATAAGCTGTTTTAAAAGTTCCTCTCGCTCCAATGGCTTTAAATTATTTGTCAAATACAATTTGTTACAGCTACTAAGCAAAAGTCACTACTAGTTCTTGGTTAAATTGACAGTCTAATTAATAAATTAACTCAACATATCATTCTTACATCTTTTATTTCACGCCTACAGTCTATAAGTCTCACCTACAAATTAAATAATACACCAAATGCAACTAGGAAGTGAAAACCTGAATAATGCCAACGAAGGAATACAACCCTGTATAAATTCAACTTGAATAACAATTCTAACCCATCAACTAACAACAACAAAGTATTAAATCAGCAACGACTCGATTTCTGTACAGTTTTTTTAAATGAGTAAAAATTTTCAGGCAACTTTTACGTCGTTTTCTAATTGACTATTATTATCCTATCATAAATATATATTTTAACAGGCTAAATTATTGAAAACCTCACAATTTTTCGTTAAACTATTTTGTACATCTCACGTAAAAATCAATGTTTATTCATTGATTTTTACGTGAGATGTACGTATGCTCGTATGCTAAAGAAAAAGGCAAAAGGCTGACGCAATCACCGTGGTCAGTTCTGTTAATCGTATGCATTTTAAACTCGCCTGCGGCTGCAATCATTTCTGGAGAGACGTTCAATAGGAAACTAGATATATGCTTTTCCTGCCTGCCAGTGTTCGTACGGAGTGGAATTGATATTGAAAGTTTATTCAAAATTATTTTGTTAAAAAACTCGCTCTGTACACAATTTTAGGCCGCAGGTAAAGAAAATATAAACCCGACCAAACAGCTTTCTAGTTGCCAGAACTCGGAATCAACCAGAGTTTTGAATTAAACCATCAATATGTTGAACTGGTATATTGGTTTTAATAATTCTCAACAAAATTGGTCGGAATGTTTTAATTAATAAACAGGGTTTCCCAATTCCGTTAGCTGCAATGTTTAATCAGACCGAAATTATACCAAGATCATGTGAATCGATTTGAAAGTTGAACTACCACATTGACAGTCGTTTTTTAAAGTCTATAGTTAGCGGAACCAGCTTATATTAAATATTTTCGTTTTCGACCTAAAAAATGCTGAAAATTCGTCTGGAGGGGTTTTTTGGGTCCAGAAATCGACTGACACAGTCTGTTTTTGTATAAAATCATTTTTTCCCCTCCAAATGGTCATGAAATTTTCGAAAATCCACTTTTCAAAAATAAAGATGCTCATAACTCGACTAATATAGATAGAACGTTCTAGTCTTCGGCAATCGATTCAGCGGAAAATTTCACATATTCCAGTGTTTTTTGAGTCCATAATTCCTACCAGGAAAGAAGTTAGCACAAAGCAGTTTACATTAAATATTTCCTTACCTACCCCTTGCTCCAAAATTTTCGACAAAAAATACGTTTTTCAAATTAAAATTGCTCAAAATTCGCCTGGAGGGGAAATTTCTTTTCCAAATAAAAAGCACAAATTCTAACAAATATAAATATTTAATTCAAATAAAATATATCAACAATCCTTTAAAACCAACCATAACATAATATAATGAGATCAAATTTGTAATAATAAAGCGACACCTGCTAAAACCCATTTAAGCGCTTTTTCTTTAGTCTTCAGATTGAATGTCCATACGAAAGTTGGACCTCTCATCCTCGTTTTGTACACAGGACAATCGTACATATTCTTCAAATCCTGTTTATCCTGAGTTATTGCTTTAATGAATATTACAGGTACAACCGGGAATAATTCTTTCAGTTTTGAATCCGCCAAGCTGTTCAATTGTATATCCCACCTAAAATTAAATTGTAGTTTAAAATTCTCAAGTGTCCACTGCAATTCCCCAAAATAATGCTACATATCTGGATTATTAAAAAGTGAACATATTTTTTGATATTTATCAATATTGGATCTGTTTTTTTGTAGATCACTGTATGATATTTAGAAAATACCTCACCTAGCTCCTTCCATATAAAGCCCGGAAACATATGAACCTTCTCTTGGAGCAGCCGTAAAGTCTTCCTTCTGTTTTTTGGTAACATCCGTCATCAAGCACATTTTATCCAACGGCCACTCGTTCTTCCTTGCCGTTTGTTGCATAATAGCCGTCAAAAAGGATTGTGGATTAAAAAATCCGCCCAACCAAACCGTCGGAGGCATTGAAAAATCATTCGTCCATCCTTCTAGCTCTTTTATTCTTAAAGTTAAATCACCTACCCATTGTCCTAACGGCAACAAACTTGGATAGGCTTTGACTGACCATGATTCCGGTACTTGGTCCATGAAAAGAGCTTGATCCAAGTATTCCATATCGGATGTTATAGTTAATTCTCCTTTTAAACCTTAAATAACAAACATTTTTTCATTTTAAGCTTATGATTATAATGAAAAGAACGTTTTTGGTTCACTTTTGTACAGTCTTATAACGTAAGACCATTAGTTTTATTAAAAAATACAAAAAAATTGTATATTAAGAGGCAATAACCGTGACGCGTCTGCCAAAAAATAAATTAAAATAATAACTTTTAAAATAATAATGTTTCAGACTCGATTATTGTGACATGATTTAAATTTTACTCTTGTTATTGGGCTATTCAAATATAAGAAAATTTTATGTAAAATGGTATTGATTTCTTCAAAAAAGTAGAATACCAACACCTCCATATCGTGGAAAACTGGAGAAGTAAAATAAATAAGGGAGGATGAAAAAAATTTTTGATGGATTACATCTCTTGTTAAAATATATTGCTACATTCAACCCCTGCTATAGTTATAATAGTCCAGGAGCCATCAAATTTTCAATATAAATTAAAAATGAATCATGGGTTTTACTTCGTTCAAGACATTTCTTTTAAAGTTATATCTTTCTCAATACTCTATTTTTTTACTCACTTATAATCGAAAAACTGTCGACCTTAAAACGCTCCACGCTTCGGTGTCGCGTTTTTAATAGTTGACAGGTTTTCTCGTCTAATTGCTGGGCAACAGTTTCTCATCAAACAATCCAAATTTACCCGATATCAATACAAACATCGAGTGTAATTCGGCAGGACAATTCAATGAATCGGCTCATTGTTAGTGTTTAGAAATTCAATAAGTTGTTGACAAACATGTCAAATTATTTATCATGGTAACAAATGCATAAGTGAAAAAACCACAAGTGCATTTATCGCTGAAAAAGTTAAAGCTAACTTTTGCCGGTGTCAAAGTGACAATTACACTGAGGCATATGCGATTTTTTATACATGAGTTGAATTGTCACAATAAAAGATATACAGATGTGGAAATATATTAACCTCAATACGGAGTTTTCAGGATTGCTAGCCTCCCGCCTATAAGAATAACCATAACAATCATACAAAAATTTGGTTCTCGTATAAAAAATTTCCTGTTTTATAGAACAGATGGTGTACATAAATATAGCGAAAAGTAACGAATTTTAAATCTATTTATAGAAATATATTGTTAAATTTGGTTATATTTTGATGTATACGTACCTAAGTCGAGTTCGTGAAGGGATCTCTTCATTTCCGATGTCAAGTTATTCATGCGATCACATTCTTGAAATGCAACTATAATATACGGAGTTCTATCCTCGACTTTTGCCATCATTTCCGCTACCGGAAAAGCTTCAGGTAATTTATCGATAATTTCTTCTATTGTACCTCTAACCTACACAACATGCAGGTACTTAAGTTAAAAATTTTCACTCACCAGAAATAGTGTAATTAAAAAGAAATCTCTGTGCTGCTATATATTTTTTAAGGCCATTTAAACACTACACAAGATGGAAAACAAAACATTCTGTTACTATATCATCATAGTCATTGTCATTTTATCAACATCTTCAATGTTATTAAAAATTGGGAGAAATTTAAATTATTGTTTTTGTATAACAGCGAAAGGGATAAAGAAGAATCAATGATTAGAAAAATTGAGGAAGAGACATGAAGCAACGTATCAAAGACTACAAATTTTAAAGAAACTAGAAAACATTTATCCAAATTTAATAAATAATTTTAATAATTATACTATTAATATTCACATAAATAAATAAGATGAAGTCGAATGAAATTCTACCTACCTTTTCTTCTCTGGAAATTCCAGCTCCAGCAGCAGCACCAGCATCTCTAGGCTGCATTTCGAAGATGGTTCTGAACATATTGTCAGAGGTACTAGCCAAGAAACCAATCTCAGCGTTAGGGTGCAATCCATACAAATAGGGACTCTCAGGAGGTAGACGGGAATCGATGTATTTGTGATACCCTGCGTAATCCGTGTTGGGAGGACAAGGAAAACCTTCGGCATACATTAGGTCGCCGTCTAGGAGCTCGGGTTGCATGTAGTTGAACAAGTAGCTTCTGCATAATCTTCTATCCCAATCATCGGTTATGTGACCACCGTACATTATTTCACCGAACAGGTAGCGCAAATCTTCCCATGGTACCTAAAATATCAATAATATAAGAATAATAACAAAATAATATAATACAATTACATTATCTAGTGATATAAGAAAATAAAATACTTCAAGATACTCTAGAAAAGGAAATAAGAAGGAAGAATCTCGTGATTGAGGGAGCACAAGATAAAGAAAACGAAACCAATGAAGAAACAATGAATAATTTGACACAAATCTTTTAGAGAATGGAAGTCCATCGCTGTCAACGTGGATATAGCATTATATAAATCATAAATAATACAAAAAGTCAGAAAGGAAATCATAAATGATAAAGCAGACTGATTCATAATATACTCACTTTATTATTGCTCTCCAAATAATTATACAAGACGCTCACGCTAATTGTTAAGTCACCGACATTAAACGGATAATTTCTATTCCAACCTTGCGGTCCAAACTTTCTTCTTTCGGCTACTACTGCATGAAAATAGCAAAGAGAAAATAGTATAGCTTTGAATTCCGCTTCTTTACTACACATTTCCAATGTTTCTTGGTTAAAATTATCCAAGGCTTTGTGTAAATTCGCGAACATACCAGTGGGCGGTTCGTTCGTGATTTTAATGGAAGATTCTAAGATTCCTTGGGGTATTACACATTCTTGGGGATCGGCAGATGGTTCGGCACTCAGATACAGTCTGATGAAATAAAAAATTTAACAGCAAACGATTCAAGAGCATAATAATGTATAGATAAGTTAAGCCAGCATATTTAGAAGAAGTTAACATACATATAGTGATGATTGACATAAGTTTTGTGTATGGGATATGGAAGAAAGATCTGAGCAACTCTCCAACGTATGAAGGAAATTGTATTTAGTATTGATGATGACAGTAGAGAGTAATGAAAGTGATGATATTGATGAATATAAAGTTTATCAGGTATCCTAACACCTTCCATGCTAATTCTTTCAAAAAAATATTAACTTTACTTTTAAAACGACTTTAAAAATCATAAAACTTGAAAGTTCGCCAAAACGCGTTTCACGTCATAAAGATGGCTGCCTCAACCGTTGACGTCACTCATTGTTTACGTTCTTATTCGTGTATCGTGAATCACGCTCTGAGCTTTTGTGACCTAATTTGTTTCTGAAAGCTTTAAAAATGGATAAGGCCAAAAAAACTTTACATTCCAAGTATTGCATTGTTTCACAGTGTAAATCGACATCTATTAAAACTCCAGACAAAATATTTCTTACTTACGAAACTGCTTTAACTCCTTCTATTTCCTCTGTATTAAAGCAGCTGTTTGACTTAATAAATTCAAGCAGTATAAATGAGTATACTTTGGGCAAGTTATCAGTTTGTGCTTTTAAAAAACCTTCGCTAGCCTTATCTTTACTCACAAAATATGAAAGAATCGTCACTGAACTAGTAAATAAAATATTTCCTTCTAAAGGTTTCAAAATATCCTCGGAAATATCGAATATTTATGTCCACTTTCCACTTTACGTTGACTTTTAGAAATACAAAAAAGGAAACACAAACACGTAATGGTCTCAAACAAACATATAAATGATATTTTTACATTGATTAAGCAATTAATAGTTAGTGAGAATAAAATATAAATACAAAACAACACATAACCTAGCGCAATACCGGCCATATTGACAAAAGTAATAACAAGATATGACATCACACGTATCATCGGTAGCGCTCGGATATCCTCGCATGTTGGTAGGAAAGTGCATTAAAATTTGAATTTTATTTTAAAATTTGGAAGTAATTTAAAGTGGAAACTAGTTTATTTCCTATTATTAGTTTCCCTAGTCACAAACAAACAAAAAAAAATATTATTAGTTATTTTTGATATCAACTTTACTATTACAAATTAATATCTAAGCAAAATATGAAATATGCGTGTACCCTATTACCCACCCTAATATTAATAATTTTCATGGATAATAGCCACTAATCGAAATAAAATGGGGATAAAAAATAATTGAGTTACAGTCCCATTAATATTATAAGCCAGATAAATAATTTGGCGTTTCTTTTTGACTTTCAACTTTCAATACCGTGTTCAAATTGGTAATTAAGAGACTCTCACCTGTAATTATCGTGTCCAACATCGGCACACTGCTCCATTTTCTTTTCCAATGTCGCTAGCCATTTGACAACCAAGTGAATGTTTTGTAAAATCACCCAATGACCTTCAGCAGCGGCAACGTCCATCGAATTTTCGGCAACAATTTCTTGACCTTGACCCAAAGAAACGCTGTGAAAGTTTCCCTTGTCGAATACAAAACCCAATCTTCTTCCCAGTTTCTCGACATCTTTTAGAGGATTAACACCAGGAGATAAAATGAAGAAGGTAGGAGTTTGAGCACTAGTTTCTTCGTAAGATTTTTCAAATTCCACACTTCTAGCTGTTACGTATTTATTTCCGATTTTTTCTTCTATGAAACTACTGGTGGCGTAAGTCATTCGATCCGGTCTCAAACACCGCATAATACACAACCTTTGCAACGTCGTTTTATTCTTCCACTCGCCTGGAAGTTTTTCTTTTTCCGGACATTCGCTGTCGACAAACTTTTTCCACCGTTTCGCAGAACCTTCCAAATCTTTATCGATATTTTTAAATTCTTCCAAAGCAGCCAACGCCTTAATAGAACCCCAATTGACGTTATTCAAAAAATCCACAGGAGAAGTCAATCCAGGTATGGATGGACAACGCAATAAAAAATCCAATTCAAACGCTTGGATTTCTTCTAGTTGAAGAAGAATTTGAAAAGTCATTTGAGCGGTGAACGTTAATTTGTCTCTTTCGAATAATCCTCTCGAAGTATACATAAAAACGGAGAAACTTATACTGTCTAATAAATTTAACACGCGATCTTTCAATTTTTCAGCTGGTACAGCTTTACTTAAGCCATCTTTGAAAACGACGCTAAAAGCTTTTAAGGAAAACTGGTATATGGCGTTGATTCTATTTAAATCGTTTAAAATGAAATATAGTAGTGAAGCTCTTGCAGCGCAAGGTCTGTAATGTTCACGAGCTTCATCTATTTTAACAGCAGTAACTTTTGCTTCTTCCATTTTTATTCCAATTTCATTCGCAGTTTTTTTAGTAGTTTCCAAATTAAGTACCAATTCTATGTCATCTAAAATATTACCCTGTGCTGAAGAAAGTCGATAAAGTAAGTTGTCTTCGCAAGTTTTTAACGTTATTTTGAAATCGTTTTGTTGTTTTGTTAAACTGGATTTTAAAGCATCTAAATCCGGTCTTTCGGCTTTCACTACTTCCGCCAAAAGCTGTTCCTCTAAACCATCTCGAGTAACAGTGAAATTTATTAACGTACTTTGCGCTTGAATTTCCGGTTTGTAATGCGGATTGGCTAGTTTTGTGTGTAAAATTAACCTAAAGTTAGGGTCGAAATCTACTTCTTTATCACCTACTTTCACGCACGTTCCTTTTTTTATCAACACTCTACCTAGTACATTGTCCAGCACAGCATCTAAATTTTCTCCGATATTTTCCAGAAGAATTATGTTTCCTTCGGTAATACATTTTTCTATTTTATCAATATAATTTCTTTGCGTCGGTCTGACTACTGTCAAAGTTTCGCCGTACTTTGTTTTTATCCATTTTATTCCTTGTAATTGTGGATCTATCATTAGAGGCCATCTTGCCGAGTTTGTTAAAATACACGCGTTTTCCGTTGACATTCTATCGGTAGGTAAACCTTCGTTGTTCCATTGCGCTATTTTAGCATCGTCCGTTAAAAGTGTCAAAGGATCTAATCCTTCCGTCATGGGTATCGGTACTTCTAATTTGCTAAGATACGGCTTCCAGTATTTGTATAACATATCCATTCGATACTTTTTAGTGAAACATCCCACGTACGAAATAAAGGCGCAAACCAATAAAATATCTCCCGGAAGAGTAATAATGGACGATTTGTATTCACCAATAAGCTGCCGCCAACGAATATTTTCCGACGCCAATCCCCCGACTAAGCGATTAGCAATATCTATTTTCATATTTGTGGCGTCTGCTTCGGCTTGGCATTTGAGTTTTTCGTTAATAGCATCGTCGTAATCGGCTTTTAAAACTGCCAACTGTCTTTCCAAAACGTTCAATTTGTCCGTTAACTCAGTTAAACGTTGTCTGGCTTCGTTTAGTTCTTTATTAGCGGCTGCTAAAGCTTTCCGTTTCGGCTCGACTACTACGAAAACGTCGTAATATTTCAATATGTTAATCACCCACGAGGATAAACCTGCGGCGGCTAGCGATTTAGTTACAACTTTATCCGGGGAAAATTCTGGATTCTTCGTGTATTCTAATGTCGCTTTTACTACTTCCGGTGACATATTATCCTTGTCGTACGTTAATAAATCATTTAAAAATACGTCTACTCTTGCCATCATTTGTTTACATTCCTTCCAACCACGTTCTTTAGGAATTTTACCTTTTTTCGAAAACAGCACCAAAACTGCGGCGCAAACTTCTACAACAATATCCGGTGGAGAACCGAAGGATTTTAATTCAGTTAAATTATTTTTATTTAAAGTATTTAACGCTTCTTGTGCCGCTATTAACGCAGGCTCGGCTTTCAATAAATCTTCTTGACATATTTTAGCTTTAACGCTCACATCTTCTTCAATAACTCTCACTTTAGCTTCTTCTTCGCTGGCGATGGCTTGTTCAGTCGCAACTTTTTCGTTTTCTGCTGATAAAACAGCAATTAATTTCGAAGCCGCTTCGTTTTTCACGGCTAGTTCAACTTCTTGCACCGCCAAAACCTCTTTAAGTCCATCTACTTCCTCCGAGGTAGATGCGAGCTTGGTAATACCGTTTTCTAATCTCACGATGTTATTTTTAATATTCTGAGATTTTTCGGTCAAAAGTTTTCCGTATAGATCGATCTGCTCTAAGAAAGATTTTGGTGTTGTGTAATTATATCGTTTTTCGTTGGTCAAATAAGCTTGTGACATTTCGTTAACGACTGTGTGTACGTAAGACATAAATAAAGATACAGAACGAACAATATTCGTTGGTAGAACTTCTATTTCAGCCAAAAATCTCTCCGATACGGATTCCAAGGCTTCTTTAGGCCATTCGTGAAACCAATCGATTGACGTACAATTAACCAAAGCCGGAAACTTCCTCGCTCTTATTCTCAAAGTCGATCCAACTGGCGAGAAACATAAAATAATTTTCATCAACTTCCTAACACGGTCGATGAAAAACTTCCAGCAATTTTCCCTTGTATCTTGCAAACCGATACCTTTAACTTCCCCTCTCATTGCATTAAGAACGTTTTCAACGTCTTCGTCTCCTAGAAGGTCGCTTATTTCCCCGGAAGCGAGCATGTCGTTGATTAAAACCAAAAATGATTCTTCAGGGACTTGTGCGTCGGTCATAAGAAACGCAACCCCGACGCTTTTCAACCCAATTTTTAAGTACAAAGTAGCAATATCGGCTTTCATGTCATTCATGGAGTAACCTTTCTTCAACTGGATTTGAAATACTTCGAAAGATGATATAAAGGCGGATAGGCGAGTTAAAGATTGTTTTCCAGAACCTCCAACACCTACTAACAGCGCATTACCTCTTGGAGCCTCCATTATTCTATTGATTCTACAAATATGGTACATCGCGTCTTCGAATAGTACTAAATTCATTGCAGCTACTAAATCATTATATCCACCAAGAGCATCGTTAAGCAAACGACTGAGATGTTTAAAATCTTGTATTGGAAAGTATTTGGGATCGCCGATACCTTCAGCGAAATGACAATAAATCAAAGGAGGTTCAAATACCGCGCTCTCGTCTAAATCTTCAAAACTTTTCTTCACCATGTCTATCAATAATTTATTGAAAGTATTTTGATCTACACGGTCTACCAGCTTATCCTTGTACACTCTACTAGCTTCGTGTATCCACAATCTTATCATATCGTTGGTATTTTTAATAGCATCCCCAGTGGCGAAGAGCATACCTTGAAAAATGTTCGATAAATCCCTCAAGGTGAACGTGTAATGAAATTTAACAGCTGTCGGTAAAAAGTTCGAAGACATTTTATAGTGCAAAGCCAAAGCCGCCGAGACTATTCCTTCGCAAAGTCTTGTTTGTGCAGGAGTGAATTTTTTAGTGGGATCTTCGAGATGTTGACCGTATATGGAATTATAAATGTGAAAACACGCTTCTTGCGACGGAAATCCCACGGAAAATACGCAAAAATGCCTCTGCAAACGAGGATCGATTGTAAAAGAGCCCGCAGTGGGATTCATACAGGATATAAACTGCACATTGTGTATGTCTTTTAAGGATAATTTTTGCCTGTCATACCAATGTTGATAGTCCATGTATTGCTTTAAAAGTGTGTGAGGCTGTACGGTGAAATATTTATCAACTTCCGGCATATTCATGTCGTCGATGAAATATATCATGGTTTTACTTCCTGGAGGTCCGTACACTCGGCCTGCTTTTTTTTCCAAAGGTTTTTCCAAAATCCTTTGGAGCATTTCGGATGTTGTATAAAAATTAAACGGTACATTAGTAACTGCGTGCGCATCTGTCAACGCGTTTAATTTCTCTTGCACTATAACGGTTTTACCGCTGCCTGCAGGTCCTACTAACATCACCGGAGCTCTCTTGCTCAATAAATTATCGATAAAGAATCGAATTCTAGTAGTTTCAGCGGTGTTAACCAAAGTGGCTTGCAAAGGAATATCGTGGTCTAGTTCGAAGCTAACAACTAGATCTGTCCAAGGGCAAAACTTTTTCGTTTCATTATCGATGTAAAAACTGAAAACATTAACATTGGAGCCGACTGGAAATTTGACTGTTTTAAATTCGTTTGTGAACCATTTGCTGAATTCGTTTCTCCAGTCGATAATTTGGTCTTGAAACAAAGACGATCCAAAGGACCAAACCACCGAAAAAGCGAAATATATTTCGTACCAATCCTTCGGACAATCAGGAGGGACATTTTCGGGAGTCAAAAAACAATCTAATAACAAACACAACATTTGCAGATGCGCAATGTCAGAGATGGGAGTAATTTTTTTAACTTTCGTCTTAACAAATTCCAAACAAGACGGTACGTATTTATCAAAAAGAATTGTAAGGTTAGCTTTCTCAGACTGGATTTCTCTAGTATCAACCCAAGAAGCGATAAATGGATTCCAGCCCAAATCTGCTGGATTAATGTAAAGTATTCCTGCTCTAGATACAGTAGCCGGAGTCGCTGTACGTAAATTCGCTATTTCGAATAAAAGTCTCATGGGTTTGGTTAATGCTATTCTTTCGTTGCTGGCAAGCGTCAAGACTTTGTTGTCATCCATCAGGGTGTTGAGAGATTCTATCCACATTGGATCTATATCACCATCTGGAAGTAAAGAAAAGAAGTATAACTCAAGCTTTCTCATGCATTCTAATTCTAATAATTGTAGTTGTAGATCAAAATAATGAATGAGCCATATTGAGGATGGTCTAGGAGATTTGACAGATGCCACAGGTTGGATGAATAATGAGAAATTACCAAAAAGGTAGATACATAAATTGTAGGTGATTGTCTTAAGTTCCATTTTATATTGGGAAAAGTAGTATTCGATAGATGGCGCTCCGAAATGTTAATGTCATCCTAGCAGCGAATAAAACAAATCAGTTGCCGTAGAAGCCCTTTGATATTAAAGTTTTATTTTGCTGTTTTAGTTATTTTCAGTGTGTGTGTTTTGTGAAACTTTTGCTTTTTCTTCAATTGTGCTTTAGTATTTTGTGTTGTTAAACTAAATTTTGACTCCTAGTATTTTTATTTTTGGAGATGGTTGATATTTGTCAAAAATAAAACAAGTTTAGGTCTGATTTTGTGTTTTTATTTTATTTTTGATATAGGCATATCTACAAAAGTTACAGGGAATGTACGTTTGTATTGAGTAATATTTTAAATCTTTAATACCGACTTATTTTCTCTTTGTTTTTGTAACTATAGATTAGGTATACACTGACTATTCAAAGTTTATTTGAATTTATAAATGCTGAGCCTTCTTCTAGGTGCATAAATGAGGGACAGGCAGTTAGGTTAGGTTAGGTTAGGTTGCTGGCCATATATTTTTGCATGGTACCTATAGAGGAAAGAAGTGACTGCAATGAAAACAAAAGATAGAATAACATAACCTCTTCCATAATATCTCTGATTATAAAAGAATATAACCTCAGAAATGATGACAGTTGAGTTGAATAGAAAAACACAGTTTTAAGCTTGTCACTGACACAAAATTAAACAAATAAAGTACCAATATAACTGCTTTTAGGCGCCTGTTTTCCAATATGGTGGTGCGAGCAGCAAAAATACAAGGTGGCAAAGTTAAAATTCGGAAAAAGCATGTCAAAATCTATAAAATTACCTAATCCCGGAAAACTTTCTAAGTAAAACTACAAAGTATTAGTTTTTGGAGAATATTTTTCAACGTTTTGTAAAATTCTACTAGTTATTGCTACAAATAATAGACGAATATAACATAGCAAGTTACAAACGACACTTTTAAACTATATAATCTAAGCGATATGTGAGTATATGTAAAGGATAACTCACCTAATACTATCCATTTGGGACTGTCACCGCTTAGATTTGCCTGGTCTCTCATTATTACAGAAAACAGACCGTCTTTCCATTCTCTGGTAGAAGGATTTATGATACCGAATAATTCGTCGTTTGTCACTGCCTTCGGGTTTAAATCAGCATAAACTGGTTTCTGTTTTAAATTGTAGTAAGTTCTATTAAGAGTTTTCCACACCATCGATTTTCCAGTGCCTGAAAAATAAATACTTTTGTTGTGACTTGTTCAACTTTTTATTGATTTTAGTTTTGTTATTGTACCTGCAAAACCAATTATAAAGACTGAATGTCTGACCGCAAATAGTTCTTCCAGCTGCACAATTTTCAGTATAAATCCTTCTTCTGGTTGCAATTTCAAATCCAATGCACTTTTCTTAACCATTTTCTCAAAGTCTATATCACGCTTTCTGGGTACATCCAAAGCCGGAAACAAATCCCCAATCAACCCCATAAAAACCTGAAAATAATCGGTCGTTAACACACCCGTTATCATAGACTTTACCACTTCACTTACTGGTACATCTTCAGTAATAATTTTCGGTATATTAAAATCTCTTAATGCCCTCATAAGTACTTGATCTTCTGGTCTTTGTCGATCTCCTCTTTTCAAAGATCCAGCGACCACCAAGACCGATTTAATTGCTCGCAATCCCCAATCGTAATGATCCTGTTTACTCAATAACTCTTTGCACAACGTATATAATGTTATAAACTTCCTAGCTAATAATCTAGCTTCCATGAAACCTTCAGCAACCAACATAATTTCACAAATCAATGCAAAATCCGGTACTACCATAGCACAAGGTCTAAAAAGAGCTTTCAGGTTTTCAGGCAGCTCCGTTCGTCCTGCATAACCAGGATTCATAGTGATAAATAGACCAATCTTAAAATAATAAATAAATATTATAATATTATAGTCGCGCATGCTCTACCATACTTACTGTAGGAACCAGCTGAATGTCTGCTCCCAAAAAGAAGAAAGTTTTCTTTTTATCTTTAATAGCGTCTTGAATCACCTTCACTTGTACAGCTACTACAGACAATACTTCTATAGATATTCTATTAAACTCGTCAAAGCAACCCCAACAGCCGGTTTGAGCTAAACCTTTATAAATGTTACCGATCGATTTATAGTCCATCTGTTCGGAACAATTAAAGACGTAAACCATCATTCCGAGGGCTTTTCCAAGATCTTTGGTTGTTTCAGTTTTTCCAGTTCCGGCTGGACCAGCCGGAGCACCGCCCATTATTAGATGTAGACTCTGTGTCAACGTTATGTAACACCTAGAAAATAAAAATAAAATAATCCAATAAGAGGCTTTATTTCTCCAAGTTCTACTTACCGATCAGTTAAAGGAGTTATAACCAAACGTGGAGTGTTACCCAAGTATTCGTAGGAATATCTAAATTCAGCGTCACAAATATTAGCAAAGCAATCTTTTCTAGGCTCATCCCATTTGTGCCTTAGCTGACTCTGCCATTGAAAAGCTTGTGAGTTTTCCACTTTCATTACAATCATTTTAGCGACCACGTCTCTCGAGTGAACGTCAATAGTGCAAATAGTCATAATTTTTTGACGCTCTCCTGGAGTAAGATCGCCAAGTAGTAAAGTAATCAAAGCATTCAATTGATTTATTTGTTTCCTTTGGTAATCTTTCAGAGCGTTTTCGTAACCTTCTTCTAATCGAGCAAAGGCCAAATTTACTTCGGTGTTCCACCATACCTGGGTACCTACAAAAATTTCTTCTTTGAGTTTCGATGGTCAGTTTAACGTTAGTGCCTTACCGCATAGAGAGGGCTGAGCCGGATAATCGTATATCCACAATTCCCTAGGTTTTTCATCATAGGTTACGACGCATTCGCTAAACTGTTGGTGAAGAGTATCACGCATAGCAGCAATTACTCTATTCAACCAGGACTCTACTTTCCCAGAGCAATCGCATAAGCCAACAAAAGGGACGATTTCTTCGTTTTCCTTAGACTTCATCGCCTTAGCTCGCTTAGAACCTAAAAATTGTTAAATTCGGTTAAAAACAAACAGAGCGATCCATATGTTTCATGTTTGATTACCCTAGTGATCTGTTTTCTGGAAATTTCACACCATCCCTCAGTTAAGAAAACCAATAATGGCGATGTGATGATGTTAAGGCACCACTAGAGTTTGTTTCATTAGAGAACGGACCACTGACGCCTCACAAACAGAAATAATTCACAAAAACAACGCAAACAAACTGAAGTGACAACCTAAACAAAGCTCAGCAACTGTCGAAACGTCTTTGCGCAAGTAAACAAGCTTTCCGTTCTCTAATAAAGCGGACTCTACTTGATATTTATAAGTTAGGTATTACAAGATCGATGGAAACGTGAAAAAGCAACTGACGCCACACAAAACAGTAATAATTCGTAGGAAGAATAGTGTACATAACTTGTACGAAAGTGAATCACGTAAAATACTATTGTAAAAACTGCGCTAAGACTTTTAACAGGGATCCTAACGGGACATTGTCACCTGAATGGGCACCTGAAAAAGCCCAAAATAGTGGAGGAAAAGAATGCAGATATTGTGGCATGGAAGAAGAAACCTCCATCCACATACTTTCCAACTGCACAGCACTCCTGAATCCTAGAGCACAGTACCTGGGAGATTACTGGATAGAAGAGAAATATTTACCTAAGTTGAAGCCTGCTGTCCTAAAATTAAGTAAGGGGGCACAATAAATCTTTCAGGAAACAGTGAATGTTACCCCAAAAATACATACTATTCTTACATACATACTATTGTTACCTTGTGCATCGAATATCAACCTTCCCAATGAGTCGAATAACTTGGTTAAATGTCTTTGAATAAGCTCCGGTTGATTACCATTAGATAAAATATCGAGTAGATCAGCAGCTGATACGAAATAAAATCTAGGAAACGCGAGTCTTTTGGTTTCCAAATAATCGTTCAAAGCTTTCTCGCACAACGTCAAATCCGACAATAAAGAATCTAATTTGTCATTTAAATTAGGTCTGTTGGTGGATTTAACTATATTCGGTGTAGCAGACATATCTTTTAAAACTTCTTTAAAATCTCTATCGATTCTATCGAACCGTTTCGAGTCTTCTGGTAATTGATTTCTTATGTCTTCCGATCCTATAAAAATACTTTCCAGGTACATCCATTTTCTTTGTACCTAAATAAACAAAAGTATAAAATATATTATCCTGCAAATTCGAATCTTCTAAAGAAGGTTTATCCTCCCATAAGTTCTAGCGATCGATAAAGAGTTGCTATTCATATTTACAGCGACCGGAACCAGAGGTTTTTTCTAAAATAGTTTTCAATTATTCAAATAAAATTCATCCATACATGCTTGAACAAAGGACAACTATTGAGGTACACGCGCTGACCTCTTAAACTGCTGAATATGTGAGAATAGGAAGATGTCATTCAATATTGTAGGCCAAGCAATAAAAAAGTGGAATCGTAATATAGGAAAAAATAAGTAAAAACGAGAAGGTTAGATTATGGGTTAGATCGTGAAAATATTCGACAGAGGAAAACTAATACTGGGTGAGATCGAAAGAATGCACAATGTAAACTGAATTTTTGACAGGTGTCCGGACAAGAGAACTGAAAAATGTAAACTCTAAAGTATATCACTACAGAGTTACAGAGCACAACACCTGGGATAGAAGATCAACAAGAGCAGCTCTAAATATATATTGTGTCAAAATACACTACCGATGTTCTGAAAAATGGTATATTCTTCAACGAGTGCAGAATTATGGCTATTATTCACGCGGATGATACGCTCGCTCGTTTTGGAATCATCCAACTGAATATTAGCCATCATTCTGCACAAGTAAAAGACTATACTCTCTCCACGACTAAAAAAAGAAAGCTTCCAGTGAGGATCGAATCCCAGTCGTCCGCGCCAGAGTCAACTATTTCTACCACTAGGCTATAGAGCATGTTTATTTTCAAAAAGGGATACGTAACATACAGTTTCAATCGATACCCTTACATTTATAAATGATAATTGGGAGTTATAACTAAATACAACCACTGTTGTCCATTTTTTCTCTAAATAATACTAAAATTATGATTCTATCATTATTTCGACTTTTTAAACGACGCGCTGTCAGAATCGATTTGCATTATTTGGTACCAATTTGACGTTTTAAAAGAGACGATATGATTTATTCATTTTAATTCATTTAAAAGCGTGAATTCTGATAATGATAGAATGTGATTGGCTAACGAGAGTGAATTCTTTTTCATTATTCACTGGTGTGAAGAATATATATCATTATGTAGCTAAATATGTGAAAATAATTTGTGCGTTACTATTTAGTCGTGGAGAAAATGTATTATTGCTAACCTCAAAGTAAACATTGATGACTTGGTCGGCGTTAGAAAGTTTTTTCTGCCAATCGGAAACTTCGTCCAAGAAAAAATCAATAAATTTAGACGTCATCATATTTTGAAGAGCGACTTGATTTTCTTCCAGCATCTCGATGACTTCTTCGACGACTCTAAGAACTCGAAGTTTGGTTCTATCGTGCGTTTCAAATTCAAATTCCATGATGCTCCATGTGGCATTCAATTCTTTGAGGACTTTTTCCATGGCCATTTCCTTGACTGATTTGTCGACGATCGTTTTCACTTCTTCTTCGTATTCGTGGAGATTTAGCGCTAAAAGATCTCGTAAAGTCGTTTCGTCTGTCATCACAAATCTCACCTGTTAAAAAAATTCGATTGAAATGTTTTATTTGCTGCAAATAAAGCAAACATGTAAATGTAAACTTCAAATATAGGATATTCTAAACAAAGTGGCATTAAACTTTAATGTAGAATTCGATATATACAGGGTATTACGTTTAAAATAACAAAGTTATCGTTCACTATCGGATAAAACAGCCTGCACAAGTTTATATATTTTTCATGTTTGCTTGGACACAGCTTATTTGCTTATGAACCGACTTTATTGATTAGTCTATAGCTCCAAAGTGGCCCCATTTTAATTTAATTTAACAATACAACAAGTAAAAAGTAAAAAACTACAAATAGAAAACGTAAATATCAGTGAAACTGTTGCAATTTATTCAAAATCATCAATTTTTCATCAGAATTCCGTTTTTCCTTGGTCGCAATGGCTAGAAATTTCTATTCCTCTTTCTATTCCCAGAATGTAGGTAAGCAATAGATCTTTTTCGTCGCTAGACATTATTCAAACTGTCATTCACTCTAAGCAAGGTATTCGATTTAAATTCCTTACGATTCCAGTATGGTAATGTATGTACAGAAATCATCATTACAGGTCGAATTTTGTACGCATCTATAAGTTCATTTCGCACAAGGCAAAATCAGCAAGCTTTGTTTGTCTTGTGACGAATTGCTAATTTTGAAAATGCATCTATTTGGAGATGTGGAATGTCTGGAGTTTCAATTTGCTCTAGCTGAATGTGTAGAGGTGAGTAGTCATAATTATTTGTAGCATTTTCAACGATTTAAAAGAGATTTTATCAAACCAGATATACGATAGACTTTAAATCGTTTTGCAAATTAAATTTTCATTATTGGAAAAATAGTTTTTAGGAATAAAAAATGTTTAATTTAACCTTTCACGATACAAAATCCAAAGATCTTTCCAGAACGTGATTTTATTAAAAATTAAAACAATTTACAACGCGGCACTGCTAAAATTTTCCATTTGCCGTTTCAGTTTAATTGAAAAAATGGCTTTAGGAATTAACCACTCTCGGCGTTTAGCTTTCGTACAAATTTTTTCACCATGTGACCGGCCAAATATTTCCGAATTATCGACTTAAATAGAATATGCTGACAAAACTCGAGTTAAATATTTATTTTATGAACTCTGAGAAAGTAGATGTGATGATATTTTTTATCCTCAAAGTTTCGGAAATATTGATGAGGGAAAATAAAAAAAGTCGAAAATGGTGCATAATTTATTCATAAAAAAGTATAAAATAGAAGCGTCATGCAGTATTTCTTTAGCGATTAAAAATATTATGGTGAAGTTTAAGATAATAAATTATTGTTAAAAATGATGTGTTGTAAACCACATGCTAAATAGGCAGTGCTTTATTACTCACTGTATAATGTGGAGGTAACCTTTCTGCAACCTATGGAAAAGCAAATGAAGTAGTAAGAATCTCATGACAATGATAAATCGAATTTTTGTACAGCGAAAGAAATAGCTTTACATTTAACGAGCTTATAATGTGTGGTTATAAAAAATCTTTAATTCAAGGGAACTAAAATGAAGTATCATTTATTTGAAACACAAAAGGTTCCTACTTAAGGGTTGAAATAGTAAAGTAGAAGTTTTGATGGGAGAGGAGTAGAATTTATTTGTTTAATTATAATAATACATCTCCCTGTATCATCCTTAAAATGTATTAAATCTACTTTTTGTGCCCATTAAGCGTACCTCGTCAGCATATATACTACAACTTTAGCAGTTTTTCGATCTTTGCTAGCATTTTCCCTTGTGTTAACCTACAAAATGTGAAAATGTTACGCTACTGAATTGAAGTCGAATGTCAATTTCACAATATGGTGCTGGTTTTGACGACAACTTCACGCATACGGCTGCAACTTCACGTGGGTTCTTCTTACGTGAAAGAGAGTCAACTGCACTTCTCGCATATCAATTTGTTGTGACAAATGATTCAGATTTTGAAAAAAATAATGAAAAACAGTGTTTTACCAAACAGCAAATTTATTGTCGATGACATGCTGAACAAGCTCGAACCGTAGCAAAGCTTTTTTATAAAATTTTGACTATATTCCAACAAATTCTGATATAGATAGAGAGGATGAGGATGATAAGAACGAAGGTTCTTATATTTTCTTGTAAATTACCACTGAATTTTGAAAAAGAACGTATCGAGTTCAATGAACTGACTGACATGAAGTCCCTTAAAACATAACAACTCACCTTTGTTGCTTGCATCAATTGTATCCAATGTCTTTCTCTTATTGCTGGATTCTGTAATTCGGTAACAGCACGTAAAGACGTCAGCATATTTTTAATGGTTGCTTCCAATTGAACGAACACGTCCCAACCTTTCACTTCCTTGTCCATTTGTCTAATTTCTTTGCCAAATTTCTTACACTCCATTTCCATGCTTTCTACGTCGATTTTTTTCCATGCGGTATCTTTCCATTCCTCCAAGCAAGACATAACCACATTGACGTAGTCCCACAGCTGTTTGATCTGACGAATTTCTTTTCTGAAGTAAAAACAATACAGAAAAAGGAGTAACTAAAAGTCATTAGAGGGCTCAAAATTGTTTTGATAGGTGTAGTATGGATATAAATGAAGAAAGAAGTAAATATCTATTATAATAATGGTTGCAGAGAAAAAAAAACAGTATCAAAAATAAGAAGCAGTCGAGAAGGAAAAACAAGAAGTGAAGGAAACTGAAATGTGTATAAGACATCATGAATTCCAAGTGCAACCAAAAGGAGGGAAGGAGGAACGAATGGTAGAGAAGATGCTAAAAGGAATTGGCAAAAAATTGACGTGAACAACAAAAAACAGTTATTTAAGCTGCTGGATGTACAGTTATCATACCTGGCAGCTTTAAGAGGTTTGAACTCTTGAAATGTCAACTCAAACAAATTCGATTGATCCTGCAATGTATCTCTTTCTTTTTCCAAAGAAGCTAGCTGGTTATTCGTCTTGTCTAACAAATCGTATATATTTTTACAATTCCACTTATAAAATGGCAGTTTTTTGAAATGTTCTCGAAACATTGACTGTCTAATTTCAAACAGGTTGATTCTACGTTTGATCGATACAACTTGGAGAGTTTGCAAGGGTCCTACGTTCTGCTTCGTTGATGCTGCCACCTAAAAGAAATAGTATGCAAAACTCTTCCACAATCCAAGAATAAAAATCTAAATATTAAACGAGGATAGAAAGGAGAAGAGTGGAGAAGTACCTACTTGATACCTCCACTACATTTGTAATAACTTAATTAAAACAAAATAGCAAATGTGGAGTTACATGAATGTTTATTATTGATACATACTTTTTTACATTGCACCCATCGATCTGGTATTTCTTGCAATTGTACGTGAATTTCTTCTGAAAATTCAAAACCGTACTGTTTAAGAAGATCCATGATCTCTTTAAGCGGTTCGAACATAGCGTCAGTCTCTATCTGTCTTTCTTTTACTTTAAAAAGGTATTGCATAACATTTATCAGACCATCATAATCATCTTCTGTCAGAGTTACCTACAAATAACATTGTATCAAATTATTAAAAAAGTAATTTTTCATCTCAACCAATGATAAGAGTAATTGTCGATCGTAATTTGTTCCACCCTGTAAGAAATAGTGTGCTAAATTGATTGCTCTTTCACCATTAGGAACGCAAAACATTTGCAGTCCGAATTGTCCTCATTACAGTCAACTAGGAATGGAATCCAGTGAAGTACACGATTGTTGATCACAAAAAAAAACGGAAACCTGAATAAAAACTTATGGTACTATCCTGGTAACGCAGATAATTGATTATTGAGAGTTTCTCTGTCCAACATTGATAACCTAGGACCAGAGCGCACAAAGAAGGATTTCTCCAAGAAGTGTCTTTTTATAAACGGAGCAGCCAAGAGCAAACAAAAGCTAAGGGGCCAAGGACTAGCCTTTGAGTAGTGGTGCCTAACTAATCATTTAATACTAACCTGCATAGCAGCTATAGCTTCCGCTATAAATGTCTCCAGTTCGTTTAAGCTGTCTATAACTTTATTATATAAATGATTTTTAAACAGCATACCCCATTTGCAAATTGTATTCAATATAGCTTGTCTCAATGGTTTCACGTCTAATCGTAACCAGCCTGTAAATCATAAAAATATCATCTAGTACATACTTTTCCATGGAAGATCCAAAACATGACGACAAACTGATAAAGATTTACTTACCATCCATAATAATGTGTTCTCCAGGAATTTGTTCAACCTTCTTATACAGCTGCTCGTATCTTTCAATTTCATCTTTGAACTGATCTATGGTTGGCGGAGTTTCCTTGATAGGATTCGGATTATTCTCATCTTTCAGTTGTTCTTCTTCTTCTATAGTTAAAGGTCTGGCATAAAGAAGAAACTCTCTTAAATATTGATTTCTGTCCATTTCCCACAATTGCGTGTACTGATCAAAAGTTTTGATAAATTCGTTTGCCGTTTCCATACCTTGAACAATTCTACTACAAAATTCAACGTGTTTCACTTCGAGTTCTTCGTCGTCCCTTGCGATATCGTAAAACGTCTCTTTGTCATCGGGATCGACTCTTATAATGTAATTTCCCATCGCAAATATGTCTTCTATGATCATTTCCATTTGATTTAGAAAACTTCCTGGGTCTTCCAGATTTGTCGAAGGAACGAACACTATAACCTGATCGTGCAGTTCCATCAATAATTCCAAGAAAGGGGATAACGGAGGGAGGTCGCCGGTTTCGGAATTTAGAAGGATCATGTTCAAGTTTATGGCAGTGATTACTTTATCTCTTACCATAGTGTCGATATCTTTCAAGTACGGATCCCATAATATCTTTTTTTTTTGTTTTAAAATATTCATTTCTTCTAATTTCGCTGCCAATTCTTGCTCTCTCGCTATTTCCGATTCGGTTTTTTTAGGTGGTGGAGGTTCCTTAGTTTTTTTCTTCGGCTTTTCCTCTTTTTTACCTTTTCCCTTCTTTTTTTCGGGTTCAGGAGGCGGTAGCGTTTCCTCCTCTTCCTCTTCTTCTTCGTCACTCAAAGGTGGTTCTTCGACTTGTAATAGTGTGAAAAGATAATAATTCTCCTTCATGGCATTTTCTAATTGTAGACTACACGCTGCTATTTGCTCGTATCTTTTTTGACATCGTTCCTGTCTTTCGTCTACACACAACAAATTTTCTTTTTTGCCATCTTTCCTTTCGTATAAAGGTTTGGTGGACCATTCTGATATCACCGTCATTAGATTGCTTACATTTTCTTGAGCTTTCTTCACTCTGTCTGTGAGTTGTTTTGTTTCGTCGTAAATACGAACTACTGCATCTAGGTCTGAAAAAAAGGACATTTTTTTATCACGATTTCATTATCTGTATGTATAAAATCTTCCTAGCATTCGTATGATTCTCATCTTTGTGCAAATTACGAGATATTATCCCCAAAACTGACTATATTCTCTACCCCTCCACATATGGTGGTAGAAAGTGTTGCAGAAAGAACAAGATACAGACTAAGTAGAAAGGGAATCATTAAAAAAAACAACCTCCTCACTTTTTGGAAATCAGACAACCTGGGACATGCCATAAGACGGTATGATGAAAAAATATAAGAATTGAGCAACAAGAAGGAATGGGATCCAAATACCACTACCAGACTTGGAAAGAATGACATTCAATGGTACACAGACGGCTTGAAAACAATAGAAGGAACTGGGATAGGAGTGTTTGGGACAGGAACTAAATACTCTGAAAGTTTGGGAAAAACCCCAAGTATCTAGGAACGTTTGGGAAAAACCCCAAGTATCTTTCAAGCTGAAATCCACGCCATGAGAAAGTGCGCCCAGTTCAATATTGATAGAGGATACAGAGGACAAAGGATTATCATAATGACAGATAGTCAAGCAACCATTAAAGCACTGAGCTCTTGGGTAATCAGTTCCAAAATGGTGTGGGAATACCTAGACAAACTCAAAGAACTAACCTAACCTTACTATTGATTCCAGGGCACACTGGAATAGAAGAAATGAAACAGCAGATGAACTAGCAAAGAGAGGGACTGAAATACCTTTCTGGTGATCTGAACCCTTTTGCGGAATCAGCCTCAATGTAATATTGGAAGAAATAAGTGAAGCCGAAAGAAAGAGAAGATCTGACCATTGGAAATATCTAGTAGGGCTTACACAATCAAATAATCTTCTGGGTGACTACAACCTGTTCAGATCAAATGAATGCAAAGTCAAAGTAAAACTGCGCTAAGAGTTTTAAGAGGGATCCTAACGGGACATTGTCGCATGAGTGGAGGAAGAAGAATGTAGATATTGTGGCATGGAAGAAGAAACCTCCATCCACATACTTTCCAACTGCACAGCACTCCAGAATCCTAGAGCACAGTACCTGGGAGATTACTGGATAGAAGAGGAACATTTACCTAAGTTGAAGCCTGTAGATATCAGGTCTCAGTGAATGTTACCCCAAAATACATACACGCATACTTACCATTTGTATACCAAGTATTATCATTGATCACAACTTTTAACATTTCATCGATCGCTTCCAATTCTTCCATGATCAACCTAAATTCATTCTGTGTTGTACTGGTTCGTAAATAATTATACCATTCCACAACGCGTCGCAATTTACCTATCGCGTTCGTCAAACTTTCAGTCAACTCGAAAACATCTAGCGCTTCTTGAGGTATACCGGTAATTTCCAGCAACTTCATATATCTAACTTCTCTCAAAATCGCTTCTAGCTCAGCATCGAAGTTAAGCTCGACCAAAAGGTTGTCCAATTTCACCAATTGAAATTTGGACATACTCTTGTGTATTTGACCAGGAGCATAAGAACACCAAGCACTGAACACGCTGTTTTGCTCGCGATCCAATATACCGATCATTTCGTCAATTTTTTGAAAGACAAAAGCAGCTTCTTCTGAACGTACGATGTCTTCTTCCAGCTGTTTAAATTGATTCGCAGGTACCAAAAATCTCAATTTAAGGTTTTTTATCCACTCCAAAGTACCAGCCACCGGAGGAAAATAATTTTCCAGCGGTACGCCATTTTCTTTTCCTTCGTCAAATAGTTTTTTAATTGTATCCAATTCGGTATTGAACATATCGATAATTACTTCGAATTTCACGGTTAATTCTTCGGCTATTAAAGGACGTTTTAATAATACCCCGACGACGTTTAGAAATTTAAATATCGCCTCCAAGTTGTAACAGTCGTCGAAAGCTTGAGAAAAGATCGCCGCTAAACGTCTGTCTAAATCAGAACATTTTTCTTGGAAGTTATTAGCGTCTTTTACAATATTATCTTCTGTTAAATCTAAAATTTCGTAAGTTATATTACTGAAGACGTTGTATAACTTGTTAAATTCGTCAAATATTTCCTCAACTTTTTGACTCAACAACCTCCCTTTTATACCGCCTATTTCAACTTTTTCAAGCTTACTAAACTCGAGCTGGGCAGCTAGAATTTCCTTTATTATTTTCAAACGTTCTAAAAAATCTATTAGTCTCTGAAAAACGACTCTTCTATGGAAATTCCAGCTTTTTCTAACGATAGGCTCTTCTTCGTTAAGCAGATCCTCTGGGATAGTTTCGTAATAAGAGTCCAAATTATCTCTAACGTATTCGAAAGAATCCATGAATTTTTGAAGAAAATTTATAGTGAGAACTATTTTACCGTGGATTTCTTCGGCATCTCCTTGAAATATACTACCCGGGTCCAAAGAAAGCTCGGCTGAATTGATAAGCATGTTACAAGTCATTTTAATTAAATTTATGATTTTATCATTGGTAGAGTAATATCTAGAGTTGGCCCATATTAACGCCACGCAGTGTACGAGTGGCTTAATGTATTCTCCCATGTCGAAGAAGTCACCATCGAAATTACTGATATGAGGTAATAAACATTTCAGATACAAAACTATATCTTTGGTCTCGACTAGGGCTGCTACAACATTTTTAAAAAGAGTCTTGAACATATTCAAGCATGAGCTGTTGGTTAGTTCAAGAAATTCACCGGCTTTTTTAACTCGTAAATCAGTCAATTGTTCGTAGATGGATTCTAAATTTTTATTTCTAGATACCCAGAAATTGATCTCGTTAGTTGGAGTTGGATTGGCACCGTTGGAAAAAACTATATCGGAAGATTGGTTCAAGATTTCGTTACAAATTGTAGACCATTTCATGACGGCGTTTTCTAGGGCGTTTTTTAACGTGAAATCCACTTCTCCTTCGGTTTCGTGGTAGCTTAGAACCGCCTCGAATACATTTCCCATGTCAGATGGTATTGGTAAAATAGTTCTACTCTTCATTGCTCCTTTTATCTGCAAAAAATCATCACTTATAAGAGTTAGGAGCTGTGCAGTATTTCTAATAGTTGAAATTTTTGGCATTGGTTACCATTGGTCCCTCAAAACAGTGTCAAAATGAGCTTTTTACAATATAAGAGTCTATGAAAAGGTTCTTCGTGGATTCTCAACAAGCTTAGACTACTTTTACTGTGCGCTCAATGCGGATCCAAAATGTATATATAACTAACCTGATCTATGGTATTTTTAAAATTCCTAACGTGCGTAACGACATCGTTAGCAACCACTTTCGGCCATCCTCTTTGATTTTCCACATTTGATAAAACTGGTACAAAAACGCCTTCCAAAAGCACTCCCATTTCTTCGATTGGCCTACCTGCCATGTCGCCGAAACATAAAACATCTCGAAAGTTTTCCATGGTCACTGCTTCTTTCTTTTTACGTATAAAATACGTGAATTTCTGTTTAACCTGCGACGTAAAACTTGTCAACGGCGTTAGAAGACCGGTTATTGGTATCGTTAATATCATCATTTTTTCTTCTGGATTATTTAGAAAGTTCAGTATCAATTTCTAGAATGAAAAAAAATATCTGTCGATGAAAATTTTATATAAAAAATCATCTTAATATGTGAATGTTCGTAAATTAAGACAAAATACTTTTCTTGCGTCAAAAAAGTGAGAATTCTTTTTATATCAACATGCATCATTTTAGCTATTTTGGTGCTAGTTTGAAGCGACCCTAGTGGACTTGCTGCTGGACATCCCTCTGATCCAGTGTATCATGGGTGTATACTTAAATCCAATGTACTTACTTTATATTCTTCTTGCTGAATCATCTTGTTCCATTTTTCTTGTTTTAATTTATACGATTTTGTTAAGTATGTCAATATAAATTCCAATCTATCATCTTCGCCTTCTTCATCGACTTTTTTATCAGCCATATTTTAGTATTATGCAAGTTAATACAGAAACCCTTCAGCATACATGTCAGATAGACGTAAAAGCATGTTGAATTTCTAACAAACACTTCGCCTAGCAACGCTATAACCCCGTTTATAGTCCAGAAAGAAGAATTACATTAAATTGACCAAACGGATTGAGAAAATAAGTTAACTTCAAATCAAACTTAATCTCCACCGTATAATTAGCGACCATTTCTCGTTTGCGTTGATTTTGGACATAAAAACTTGAAAAATTGACATTAAACATTATTTAACCTTATACTTGAAGAGTGCCAAAAGCAGTGATAGTTTTGACCCATTGTAATTCCTTTGTAGACATATTACATATTATTAACAATTTTTTTTAACACGGAACAGGTATTTTAAATTGCACCTTCCCAAGCAATCCAATCTTTATTTTTTAATGTAAACTGGTCTATTTCTACACTCATTTAGAAGAACTATCGATAAAACATCTCAAAATTAAATTTTTAACAATGGTTAGGATCAAATAAAAGTAGGGGAGCGAGGGGCTTGTTGTAACAGTTTTCATTAAAACTAATATATCTTGAAATCTATTGATTAAATTTCTACTAAATAAAGATGGATGAATACTGTAACTCTTCCTCTACCAAATCAAGTAAAAATAATACCATAACTATTGGTCATTACTTTACAATCAATTATTTTCTAGAAAAAGTGCGGTGTTACAACTTTCCTCGTGCTTGGGGCAAGTTGTAACATCTACCGGGGCAAGTAGTAACGACAAAAAAAAACGACAATAATACCTCTTATCATTTATTCTTTGTTTTTTTTTATAAAGTAAGTATTACGTAATTCTTATCAAAAATCAACTCAAATACATTTTTTTAGTAATCAACACTTTAAAATTGAGTAATTAACAGTTTTATTTAGTTAAACACTACTTATAATCATCATGGCACTTTTAAATCACAATAAGTAATTAAATTATTCAAGGTATGCTCGTAATTATCTCTTCTTAAAAGCTATCTAACAAAGTATTATGTAGTAACACGTTACAACAAGCCCCGGGATTTTGTTACAACTAACCCTATGGTATGATTTTCAACATTTATCAAGATAACTATTTAAACAATTTAGCAATCAAAAAAAATGTTACTCATTATCAGAGATAGATAAATTTGAATTGAAATAAGATATAGAAAATTTGAAATTAGTCAATATTAAATACGCAAACCGAAATTTTACGACAGTACAATTTTATATTACCTGGCAGAAATGAAGCACGTGCACATTTCCGCTCACTGCGCCGGCCGGCGGGACATTGGCTATGGCAACATGATGCGGCGCGGTTTATAGGTTAAATCTAGTCAAAGAAATACGTTAATAGCGTTTAAGATCCTAGTGAAAAGGGCTACTTACCCCTGTTACAACAAGCCCCTCGCTCCCCTAATGGGTTACTTTTAAATGAAATTTATAAAATAATAACTCAATATATTGTATTATTTGTATATATTCAGTATTCTTTATATTCTTTTATAAATTGTTATCTTTATATTTCCTGTATATCACTTTGTCCATAAAATTATCAATTTTTTTTATGACAGTAATTTCTATATTTCTTCCTCTCTCTATAGATATTAATCATAGTTGATTTCTGTTCGCATCGATCCATGCATCTACCGAATTTCAACTGTTAAATTTAGGAATATTTTTGGATTTCCATCAAGCATAAGTGCTCGAATACAAAATAGCCATAAGCTTCAATGAGTGGTCGTTCGTTGATGGGCATACGTGAAAATTAATTTACAGTGAGAATTGACGACAAACCTTTCAATCTGAAAAAACAAATTATTTTCGACGCTAATCGCATCGAAAACACTTCATCTAACAACTCCCAGTTCACGATAACACTTCTCTTGCACAAATAGTAATTAACAAAATTGAATTGACAAGATGATTATAACGTTGAAACAATCAATTTTGACAAATACCAGTACTAAAGGACGGGATGGCTCACAAAGCAATATCAATATTGAGGAAAAAAAGAAAAATCAATAATATATTGTTGCTTATGATATTTTAATACCCTTTTTAGAATTTTACTATAATTATATATTTTTTTCATTCATTTTAATGATCAATTTATTTTAAATTATTCAACTCAGGGTTGGGTTCAATACTAAATTATGTTTAAATATAATTTATATATCCTTATTTATGAGACAATTTTGAACAAATTACAAACTTTAAAATGTATACCTACATTAATTATTATTTCACTTTACATAATTTACTTTGTATATATCATTAAATTTCTTATTCACTATAAATTTTTTTCAATTTCTGACGCTGTTAAATTTATTTCTGTTATCGTTACTTTTTTGAGGTTAACTGGTCATTGTTTTTAAACCCCCAAATGTATCCACCCCCTCTATACAGCGGAAGAATATGGTGTGCAATTTTGGTTTATGTAACAGTAATAAATGCACCCGTCCTTTCTTCAACCTGAAATCCACCAATGAATATTTTCCTTTAAAATTCTTAATTAATCTTTCAAATCGATTTTATAATCACACTTGAATTGTATTATACGAACAAGCTACTAAAAGTTATAAAAATGTAAGAACGGCGCAATAACTTAAATCATTTATTTTACCATTGTTATTTTTTATTAATAATACGACCTCGCAGAATATGGGTCACGTTTAGGGTTTGTTCACATTTTTATCCGAAATATGGAGGTTATAAATATTTAATTCGTGTAGAAGACACGTAAGGAATTCTAATAAAAACTGCAAAAATACATATCAATGTGTTATTTTTGTTGTAGCAGCTGTGGAAATATAGCAAATACATGAAGTGACTGTTACAATGAAAAAAGACACACTAAAAGTACCATTATCTATAATAATATACCTCAATATTTTGTGAATATCAAAATTAAGCCGAATACTACTTCAGCAATTTCCACATAGATGGCGACAGCTGTACTAGATTTCCCCACCGCAACTCTGATCACGTATCCTTATCAGTATACGTAACGGAGATACGTAATTAATCAAAAAGAAGTATAAAGCAAACGCTCTCGTAACGTAACCATAATATGTTTTAATTTTTAACCTAAAAAATAGTGAGATACTATTGAATTGACATCTACTATAATAGTCTTTCTTCAAGTGACCTTTTGCGTTTCTTGGTCGTTTGGTCGTTGAAAATCTCGAACACGGAACATAATAAAGCAATACCACAGAATACGTACTTTAGTTACGTGTGACGGATTGATACGTTTCACGTAACGTAACTTGTAACGTAACGAGGCCCACGTATCGCTTCTGCACAAGCGCATTGCGATACGTATACGGATAACTGATAAGTGGTGATTTTTAGAACTGCTTCAAGTCCAATTTATTTCCTCAATATCTTCCAATTTTAAAATTAAATTTCCAACAATGTTTAAATACATTTTATGGTGATACAAACGACAAATAGCCTATCTAATAAATGTGCATAAATAACGTGGATGTACATAACTTTCCTGAAATATATTTGCAACACGTTAGCCCTGGAAGCAATTAAATCACCACTATAAATAATTTCAATACAGCAAGTCGATAAATAACCCATCAGGACTGTTCAACGTTAGGACATAATGAAAATTTATGATCTATTGTACACCAGAAGGTGTATAGAATGGCATTGGTTATTGATTTTTCACTATTTTTCTCATAGACACTCTTCTGAAACATGTTACACGTTACAAGACTAATATATTGTCCATTTAATAGCGCTGAAAATGCTTTTTACAAATAATACACCACACCACATTTAAAGCTAGGTATTAATAGATTATGTTTCATCCTCAACTTGCTGCAATATACAGGACGATACAGTTAAAATTGTGAACGGTTTATGACTGGGAAACTACTACTTCAAATATAAAAACACTTCACACAACACTCCATTTATTATACTATTTGTCATGAGTGATATTAAAATCATCGGTAGTTTTCACAAGTTAATTTTTCAAATAATCATCTTCCAATTTTCATTTTAATTCATGAATCTGTTCACTAAATATCGGAAAAGCTTTATTAGGTACCCAACTACGAGGTATACAGAATAAAGTTAAAGTATTGATGGCAAACTTATGAACCAAAGATCCTTGAACTGTTTTGTTTCCTCACATTCCGGTAATGGTAATACTTCTGCTTCTTTTAGCATTAGCACGAAGCGCAAACAGCTCCACTCCACTGGTGTTTCCTCGTTACAATATAAAGGAGTTGCCAAAGATGATGCAATAATGTGTCGACAACAAACATGGTATTTTAGAATATCTCCGATGTAAGTAAATGTAGATGACAGATTAACCAATTGAAACATACATTTTGAAACTGTATCTGAAGCGCATACAACCCGATCTAATACAGCTGGTCAAGTTAAATCAGTATTTGCAATATTAAATCCCACAGACTTTGGAATAATTGTGTTTAAGGATATTATGGAATCAAATTTATTTGTAGAAATGAGTTGACATAAGACTATTCGAAAAGATAGAACCTCCCAAGTAATATTATCAATTGAAAGTATCAGTAGATTTTTTGGAAAATATTTTTGGACTCAACTGGCAATGGACTCTCATATTTACCTCAAACTTATTTTTTTTTTGAGCAAAAATTAGTAATTTGGGGTTGATTTAGCCCCGCCACTTACCAACAAGGTCTGCAATTCCGATTTGGGGTGTAAAATAGAAGCGTTATAGGACAAGTTTTCAAATATCTACCCGGAAGTTGGTTCCTGCTTTTGGACTAAATGGGGTGAAATGAAATAACAACTTTCAAGTAAAACCATTTATTCAATCACTAATGGAAAAATATGTATAGATACAAAACTTACAAAAACTTTTAAAATATAGGTACTTAAAAACTAATAACCATCTAGTTTTCCTTAAAAATTTAAACAATGCAGTGAATATATTATTATTTGTTCCTAATATAACAGTTGTACAATGTAAATAAATAATACTGGCTATTAATCCAGATCCAAGATAAAATCAGCCTTAAAAAACTAATATAAAAAAAACATCTTTAAAATAACTTAACCGATATTTTGTACCATTTAGATCTGTTACTTAATAAAATCAAATAAGTTAGCAAACATTCAGATCTTACATTATGTTATCCTATTAATAAAAACTCAGACCAGCATCATTTCATATGATAAGTTTGCAATTGTCACAGGACTGTAATTGATAATAGTTCATCAAGCAGGTACAGCATAAGAAAGTTATTTATTGAACAAATATAATTACAGAAAAAAGGAAGATATCTTTTCTAAAAGAATGAGAAAATAGTTAATTTTTGTTGCGGACTATCTGCCTGAAGTTTTGAGTAAAATTGGTGCAAGCTATTGACATTAAATCCTGGAGATGTTCATCAGTAAGTAGAGATCGAAAATCGTAAAGTTAGTTTTTGAAAATGCTGCTTTACAAATATATATGTTGACCCAAACAAAGTAAAAGGTTTCAAAGCGTGTTTTTTTTTAGTTCTGGATATTTATAACCACACAAATTTCATCCAGAAATAATTAAAGATATAAATTTGAGGCATACAAAAGGTTAAAAGCATTATAAAAAACAGAATTAAGAACAAACTATGGTTTAAATAGTAAGCATATCCAATAATAGATCATTATACAAAGATATTTGTACACATTGTGCTTCTGTTAATAGTTTATAGTCAAATTCTAAAACCTCCCATCAACTTTAACTGGTTTACAGGATATATCAAGGATCTGGCTAATTAAGGCAACTTGTGACTGATTAAATTAAAATTAATTATAATAAATGTAAAAATTATTTGACTGGAAATAAGCCTGACCAAATTTTTTCCCTGCTTCAGTTGGCGAACTGAAAGCAATGTCGAAATTATTTAAAACATACCCTAAAATGAAATTCCTTTTCAAAGCATTCATCATTTTGGTAGCGACTCCTTGTTTTCTATGGTTTGCTGATACCCAAATTCTCGGTACTCCACATTTTATAGGATATTTCTGTTCAGAGCATACATCAACATCACTGTCAATTGAAGAGAGTAGTTTATGACCTTCAGTCTTGCCAGTTGCTACAAGACATCCTATGATGATCTTCTTCTTTATATACAGAAATGCCTGAAGATATTATAAACTTATTGACTCAGATTGTATTAAATGAAAACTTTAGGCTTTACATAGAGAATTTTTAAAACAAACAGAAAAAGTATGTTTTATTTTGCTTAAAGTTGCATGATTAAACTCACCTGACATTTATCAAGAGAGAAGTCCATATTGTAGCTTCCTATATCTTGGTTAATAACATCCATCAAATCACAAACCTTTTTCCACCATATCTTTGAATCATCTGGTACTAACTGTATAATTCTTCCATCATTTTGAAAATCTGCTACTATTCTCTCTTTTTTCCATCCCTAAAAAGTATTTATAATATTGTTAGTCAATTTATTATCATTTGGGAAGCAGATTATCTCTCTTAGAATGTAGAATTTTAAAGGTCACAAACAAAAATACCACAATTAAAAAAAGATAACTCCATTTGAGAAAATATTTTAACATGTAAATTATAAATTTCTTCCATAAATAGTATTGGCTCAGAATTTTTTATTGCCAATAAATAAATAAACTATTATCATAATTTTAAATATAATTTGCCTTTATATGAATATTATATTGGATATGTTTTTTTTGCTTGTCTTTAATCTGACTTATCAATGTTATGAAACTTTCAAGAACATGATAAAATTTAATAAAACATGAATTATAGAATGAGGAAATAGTTAACCAGTTCCATAATAAAATACTGATTCAATGAAAATACTTACAGGAAACCTTAGAATGTGTTGGGCACTGTGATAGTTCAAATGCATGATTTCATCACTGGGATCTCCCATATGATACACAATATTGCATTCATGGCATTGGGTCATTCCAAATTTCTTCTGCCCTGCATCCAAAAGCATTTGAGATTCAGATAACTTTTTAAATTTTTTTTCCAAGTTTACTGTTTTTTCAGTAATTCTTGTTGGTTTTGTTGATTGTGGATAAAAGACAGGGTACAGTTTTTCATTTTTCTGTAAGTTTGTACTATCTTTCATTCCATCTAAAATTGGAGTTAGATTTCTAATTTTTTTAGGAGAATCCAATGCTAAGCCTGATGTAACATCACACATTTGTGAAATAGGAGAAAGTATCAAGTCTGCAGCATTCCTTGGTTGATGTAAAAGGATAGAATTTTCAGAAGCTATTACTGAATTATGAGCTTGAAGAACAATTTTATTTTTATCTGGTACTATTTCATCCTCTAGAGAGAATATTATACTCTCTATATTTCTTTTTAACAATGGTTCATCCTCATTTGACTCATTCAAGTGAAAATAATTATGTTTATTTTGAGTTTTTGGTTTATTTTTGTCAATCAATGACAACTTTCCATGGTCCATTTCTAGCTGTATGGTTTTATTCATTTTAACAACACCTCTAGCTCTTGAAAATTTAAAAAACTTTTTGTTGGGATCTGGCACATGTTCAGGACTTGAGGGGCGTTTCCTGGAATCTTTAGTTTCTGCTTCTGTTATTTTTCTAGGCGTATCAATGGCTGGTATAATTTGTCTTTCTGTTAATGGAACTTTATTTTCTTTGTCTTCAATAAGTTTAGGTGCTTCAGCATTTTTCTGAATGTGCTTGAGAGACTCAAGATAATCAGATAATGCTGAGCTTTCCATAGCACTTAGCGCTGTCTTCAATGAACTGACTTTGCCAATTTTTTTTGGCTTAGGTCGTCGGATTTTGTGACCAACGCCGGCATTAATTTTACCAATTTTCTTACGAGAACGAGACTTCTTATTTTTAGTAAAAATAACAGACGATTTGGAAAATACATGTTTCTTTTCAGTATTTTTTTCCATTGGTAAATCTATTTTGGGATAAAATGACTTTGTAGAGAGTGCAAAATCTACTTCAGGAAATAATGTAGTTCTTACACGGGAGGATTTTGGATCTAGTTTGATTTGTTTATTGTGCTCAGGGGAATTATCAGGTGATAACTTTCTTTTATGGGATACTTCACAGGAATCTAAAATAGATTTACGAGAAAGTTTAGGTAATTTTGTATTAGTATTAGATGTATCATGAGGAGTTTTGAGTTTAATAGTTGTAGGGGAAGTTTTGGGAGTTTCAGATAAACTGGCTTTTGTACAAAGTGGACTGAGATATAGAGGTGGCATAACCTCCTGAGTATTAGCAGTTTGTAATATTCCTAAAATATCATATTCTCCGACTGTATCTTCAAATACCTCAACATAATGTTGACTTTGTTTTGTGGACAATGGTTTAAAATCATCATGTTCAAAACTAGAGTCAAAATTTAGAGGGCTTATATGTCCCAAATCTGAATCTGACTCAGAATCAGTAATTTCAGAAGGAAACAATGATCTCCTTCTATTAGTAGATGGTTGAGAGTTATTAAAACATGAAGATTCTTCTGTAACGTGTTTTAGATTCATTTCAAGCTGCAAACTAAGTATTGGTTTTTAACAACTATCGAATTAATAAACATGAAAAATATCATACCTTATCAATCACTTTTTAATTTGTGAAATTTTATAGTGCTGTTTAGCTCATTAACCCAGAATGTGCCACCATTCAAACAAAACATTGCCTTAACTTCTTGACTTCTTTATTTACTGGCGCCAAATGTCATTTACTTTTCAACGGCCATCTGTTTGACTTGACACTGACTTAATAGTGGGGGAAAGTCAAAAATTTCGTTATGGTATATATTTCTGTGGTGTCACCGAATACCACCTGAGCTGGCTAAGACTGGCTGAGTGCCATTACAGACGAGGCCAGAAAATCCAACCAAGAAAATAACCAATTTAACCATTTGGCATTTACGTGTTAAATTGATTTGGAGAAATTGTTTATAAGATTGGAATTTAAAAAACTAAGGATAGTTGACCATGGGTGATCGATACAATATCCACAGCCAGTTAGAACATCTACAATCAAAATATATTGGAACAGGTCATGCAGATACAACAAAATACGAATGGCTAGTTAATCAACACAGAGATAGTTTTTCCAGCTATTTAGGACATCCTGACTTGATCAATTATATTGGTATTTGTGAAAATGAAGCAAAAGCTCGTGTGAAATTCAATCTAATGGAAAAAATGCTGCAACCTTGTGGACCTCCTCCAGATAAACCAGAAGATTAAATGTTCAATCATTGAATACACCACAGAAGAGTTTAATTTATAAAGTACGTTTAGTCATAATTGTGTGCTCTATTTTATTCTTGTATTTCCGATCTAATGGAGAATATATTCAGGTGACAGTTTTGTAAATAGCAGTATTTTAATAAGTATTTCCTCGCATTATTATAACCATTTTTTACGAGATGTAGAAAAATAAATTAAGATAATTACACATTGGGATAAAGATGATCAAGTTAATTTCTTATAAATATATTTTTAATTTTCATATATTTAAATTGTTTTGTGATAAAGTTGCTTCCTTCTATTGCTACATATTCAACAAACAAAAATAACACATGAACCAATTCAATAAACAATTTAGGTGCAAAAACAGACCATATAAACAGATGGTCTTTGAATATAAATGTAACAATAGAAGTTATTAAAAATATATACAATTGATTACAAAACAACAGGCAAAATAAATATTTACTATCAATTTTGAAATTATGTAAAGTTAATAAATGGCACAGTACTGGAAAAGCATACGTATGACAAAGAACCTGTCCAATTACAACAATGGGTATATATTCTGATAACCCTACATAGCCAACAGATATATCAACACTGGCTAAACTGTTACTATGCCCTGATGCAAAATATAATGCATTGCCCAGTAACACATGACATAAAACTATGTTTTGAGCATTATTAAAATATTTTGAAAAATGTAAACTAGAAATAACACAGTAGGGCACCAAAATTACATTGTATGGTTTTAAAAGCAATGTAATAATCAAGATCCACACAATTACTTTGGAATATTTATATTCAACTATCAGCTGAATGAGAATTAGTAACCAAACAACTCTTCCCAACACGAGATTAGATTCATCTTGTTTGAACATAAAAATAGCTAGTAAGGTTAAGAAGTTTATAACGTGCACTGTTACTAATTTCCTATGTGTCAGCAAAAGCCATTGAGCAAAAAAAACTGTAATTAAACTGAATATAAAAAATGTTTGATATAATAAATGATTTTCATCTTTCAAGAACCAATCTGATAAATCTGGATAAGTAGCCCATTTATCGCCAGTAGAATTGATTGTTCTTAGTAACCTAAAAGTTGTTAAACAAACCACACTGATTATAACATCAAACATGTTTTTTGTTCGTAAAAAATATAAAATCTGAAAATTTATCAACATCACATAAAAGAAATACCAAAGCTGATGTTCTTCTTCTATATAACTAGAAGATATAAAGGTAATGGGATGAAGAACAATAACAAATAGAAAGAAATACTTGATATTACTGGTAAAGCTATAGATTAGTGATGCTATACTCCTGATATTATTTAATAATATTAAGTTTAAAATGATGAACATCATTGTAATTATTGTTAAGCTATCTCCAACAACAAATTGAATTAACATTATACCTATCATCAAAAATTTCCCAATGTTCAATTCGTCAATTAGTTTTGAAAAGAAAATACTCACAAGTAAAACTAATAAAGTATTTATCATGATAAATAGAGAAATCAATAAAGAAATTAAGTTTTGTTTCACAGAAGTTTGAGATAAATTCCTGCATACAATATTCAAATAACTTTCATATAAGTCTACAGCTTTTAAAGCACAACTAAGATTTGCCTTGTTCAGATATTCCAAGTAGTGAGTACTAGCTTCCTCAAAAATAGTGTCACAACAAGAATCTTTTTGTTTAAGTAAAATACTGTTATAATGCAGGGCATACATATACCTATCTAAACTGGTTTGTAATAACCCTTTGTGTATTTTGCCAATTGCTAGTGATGGGATTGGTAAACCTAGCAATACTGCTAAATTAACAGGTATATCACTCTGGGATATTGAATTGTTGTCACAACTATGACCAATAATAGCTAGAGGAACATGAGTTTCATAAAATGTTGAGCCACCATGCCCACCACTATCTTTCATACCATGATCCCCAGTCACCACAAGAAGGATATTTTCATTCATTGAGGATATTTTTTTAAATATTTTGTGGATAATGTTATCCATTTCTGCAAGTTTGATTGGTATCGATGATGCAAATGGTCCATAAACATGTCCTATATGGTCCAATCCTGTGAGAATAAAGAATTTTCATAGTTGTAGTTGGGCAAATTGTAATAATAGTTTGTACTTTACCTAAATAGTGTAAAATCATAATGTCCCAATCATTGTTTTCCAATTCAATATGTACATTTCTAGTGACATTATCGTCCACTTCGTTGAAATCGCGAACAAAAAATGATGTAGTACCCTCAAATCTCGAAAATATATTAGGAAAAAGTTTTAACCACGTATCATCTCCATAAAATACAATTTTCTTATCATATCTTAGAGCTGAATGAATTAAACTATCTTCTAAAATTTCTGAACTAGCCAGATTCATAACAACATCCATAAATTGGGGTATATTCCCAACTGTTAATGCTTTAATTCGTGGAAGAGTAACCGTAGGTGTTTCTACTTTGACTTTATTAAAGCATCCTTTACGTTTCAGCAATTCTGATGTTAAAGGCATGTATTCAGGATTCACGAAATCCAGTCGAAGCGCATCTATTATTAATAAGACCGTTTTTGAAATATTTGTATCATAAAAGGTCTCTTCATTGAATGAGACATTGTTTATGTGATTTGGGGGATCATTGTTTGTTTGCACAAGTGGTACAGATGAGGGGAAAAACCCATAAACAAACAATAATGCACTCAAAACTATAAGAATATAATTCAAGAACATTTCACATAGTTTTTGAATGTTGTTTTTGTAGAGGACAGAGGTTAAGGTTATCTTCTTCTTCTGATTTTTGGCCTCTTGCTTTGCAGCCATAAGTTAAGGAGATCTTCTTCTTTTCGGCCAGAAAAAATCCCACGATATAATGTATATTCAGCCACCAGTATATTCTTCAAGTTTAAAAAGAAATACGATTCTATTAGAGTTATTGAACATTTCAAATATTTCTTCAACATCAAATTAAAATTCACGCCAATAAGCCTCGTTTGATATTATAGCGTTAAAAAAAAATTCAAACATGTTTCAGTTTCTGTGAAACAATTCAAATTGTTTGAAGTTTGATCAATAAAATAAAGTGATTCAAACCGTCGAATTACTCAGATATAAGAAATGGACTGTATTTTATTACCAAATGAAATTGAATTGTATATAGACACAATGCATAAACAAAAAATGGATAACTTAGCCTCTTATCAGTAAGCAACTTTATTCTCTTTCTCAATATACCACATTAGAAATGCTGCTCCTAGCTCTCGATATTTTTTTTCTCTATTTCAACATTCTCAATATAGTTTCAAAATATTGTATATTATTTATTTTGAATTTATAATAATCTATACATTTTCTTTATTTTCAAAAAGATGGATTGAATGGCATCAGCGTCTACAAAAACTTAATCAGGAAGCACTGATAGAAGCTGCTTCTTTAAAAGAAGAACATATTAAAGAAACTTTGGTTTGTTTTGGAAAGGCAAGCAATGCTTTTTATTTTCCTTCTATAAGTAATGATTGTGTAATTTAACAATTGTAGGTACCTTTGTTAGTTCATGAAGCCATCTTAATCAGCATTTGGAAACAGAAGGTGTTCCCTGAATTAATGAAACTAGAACCACAACCAGAAAATACATTCATAGCGTACTCTATATTATATCATGAAGCAGTGTGTGTTGCTTTACTAGAACTAGTTTTGTTCCATCCAAACTGTTGTGAAACACTAGAAGACACTTCTGCTGATTTACTCGAATACTCTTGTGCTAACGTCTCCCAACTACTTACAGTGAAACACGAAGAAGCAATTTTGAATGAAAAATCAGGGAGCCAACTATTAAGACAGAAAAATAATCTCATATTTGAAATAGGAATGAGATCTCTTACAATTATAAGATATTTAGCTGAAAATCTAGAGAGGCTGCCGATTACAGTGAAATCAAAGATATTTGGAGATTATGATGTACCAGTTCTTTTTACTGAAATTATACTAATAGCTCCTTGGTTCAAAGATGGTATGGTGTATGTTGGGGGGAAATGGAAAAAGCTGGATACTGAACAATTGAGTCCATACGAGGGACAGGTAAAATACAATTCAACATTTTATACCATCTCTTGAGTAAACTTAAACCAATTTCTCATATTATTCAAAATATAATTAGTGCTCCTGTGGTTCTAATCCATTTCATAACAATTCAAGGTTTGGCTGACCTTACGTCAACTTTTGTTAGATCCAGAATGTGCAAATTATTATGCTCTAACTGAAAAGCATCGTACAACTCTTTCAAAACTACTGCCATTGATGTCACCCAGCTTGTTAGATCAACTATCACCTTTAATCGAATTAAAATATTGGCTGAATCGGTTCAATTTTATGGAAGATTCATCATCAAATCCCAAGCCTCTTCTTATAGAAACCATGTTGGAAATTAAAGAAAGTATAATAGATGAAACTGGTAGAAAATGGAAGAAAATTGCCCAAAAACAATTGGAAAGAGTTTTTACAACAGATAGAGAGACACTACAAACTATTGCAGGGAGGTAATAAAATATTAATATTGATAAATTGATACAGCGATAAATTATTGGTACATTAAATTTTAGATTATCAGATGCTTATAATACAGAGCTACTTGAAAAATTCGAAGTCAATCGAGATGCAAAGTGTGCCAAGTGTGGAAGAGATGCCATACAAAGATGTTCACGGTGCCGCACTGTTTGGTATTGTAATAAAACTTGTCAAGTGGAACACTGGAATGTTCATAAGGATGAATGCAACATGTAAAACTTACAGTTTGCAATTATTTTATAATTATTTTGCTTTGAATTCAAAATGTTATTCAACTTGTAATTCAAAATCTATGCTTTGAAATGAAATTAAAAATAGATTTTATACTTTTTTATTAATAAAAAACCCTACTTTGTTACTTAGCATTCTTAAGATATTCTTTAAGGACATCAAGTGCAGGTGAATCTTCTCCATAATCCTAAAAAACAAGGGAAACTCTAAATAACTGATAATTATTTGTTATATTTTTGTTTAAAATGGATTATCAATCAGATGGCACATTTCAGCACGATATTTTCGTTTGGGTAACCTCAGAAGAGGGAGCCGCCAAAAAATCATCATGAAAGTTTTAAATATCAAGTGAAATCAATAGTCAATTAATGAATATTCAGCATTTGCTGTTAATCTACCTAAATCATAGCACAAAATAAAATATGAACTAAGCTTACCTTAACTACAACACAAGAACATCCAACAACTTTACGTGCTTTGCCAGTATTGTCAATTTTGCACAGTCCTGACCATTCTCCTAGCTTTTTATTGTTGTCTACTTTGATAAGAGGAATTTGATGTTCTGAACATAATGCTGATACCAATTTTTTGTACATAGGTTCATCGCAATTTTCCGCTAATACACACAACACTGCCTGTCTTTTGTCTAAAGCTTTAGCAGCTTCATGTAAACCGTGGACTACTCCATCATGAATAAGAGCCGTTTTCAAGACTTCTTGAAGGGCTTGATTTACGTCCATTGGTCCCCCAGATTGTACTGGAGGAATTGAAGGTGCATCATCACTAAAACATAGCCAAATTAACTTCATGCATTATACAAACTATAAGAATGTAATGTACTTTTCAAGTTTAATCAGTAGGCGAATATCAGCAAGATTTATATTATTTGGGTAACCTCAGAAGAGGGAGCCGCCAAAAATCATCATAATAAATTCAACTATACAAGACTAAAAAATAATACATGTAAGGTTAAGTATTTAGTACTCACACTTCGACATCAGACATTTTAGTCGTTATCCTGCAAAAAATAAAAATAAATATAAGAGTACGTCGTCATTGTTATTTAATATTATTTAAATACTTTTTGGTCTTCCGATCACTTTTATATAGTTGAATTTTTAAAGAAAAATACTTCAGATTGAATGAGTACACATACCTTATTTCGCGGATATTCCAAAAAGAGAACTGACAGTTGACAATTTGAACGTTGGATCAACTAGAACACAGAAATAGGCGGTTTATTTCTGTGAGTGAGAAGATTTATACCTATGGTTTGAAAAAAAAGGTATATTCTTGATTTTACAAGATTCTACATATACAATGAGGCTGGGAACAGAGAACAGAACACCCTTCATGCAACTGATAAATATATAAATCGACCGTACTCGCATGAATCCACCATAGACAAATAAAATATATATATTTCTCTATGGAATCCACCATAGAAATATAATGAATCCACCTTAAAATCGCCGAAAATTTCTGTAGCTGACTACTCGCGCCCTAAGGGCACTAAATGATTTGAAAGAAGAAAATCTCTCACTTTTGACATTGACAATAGACTGAAAGTTAGGTTATAATGTAGGCGTAAATTATTTTGTTAATTGTTAGTATAAATAAATTAAATATTGAACTACTTATCAACTGTAAGGATTACAGATTTAGTAAATATGGCAGAAGCAGAAATCCAGGAAGGTTTCCTCTGCCCTATTTGTCACAAAGATTTGCGATCTGTAAATAATTTAATAACTCATTTTCAAGATTTGCATTCTGAGGATAAAGATCTCCTTACTTCTATCAAAGGTAGTCACAAATATATTTGTAAAAAAGAGACCCCTTAACAACAATAAGTGTAGTTTATGAACGAGGTATCAACCAAATAATTTTTTTAGCAATTTATGGTAAAGTGAAGAAAAAAATTTTGACTGTAGATGACCAAGACATTGAAAACTTTAGAAAAGAAATAACTCTGCAAGAAAAGTATTATCTAGAACATAGTGAACCTCAAGATCCTGGTCCTTCTGTGTCCCACACAGATTATTTCAAATCAATAAGAAGGGACAGACTAGATCATAAGACAGCAGAAACCAATAAATTAATAATAAGATTAGATAGATTATTACGAGTTTATGCTCCAGATAGAAAACAACATGAACAGGAATTAGTTGCTTGGTTAGATGGTTCTACAGTCAATAGGTGCCCTTCTTGTGCTTCATCATTCAATATAACTAGAAGACAACATCACTGTAGATTATGTGGAAGTATTATGTGCAATTCTTGTTCATACTTTTTATCATATGAAATTGCACGTAAGTTGATGAGTATTTTAGAAGTTTCCAATACTTGCTCAAAAATAATTTACAGTGACTATTTTTCTAATTTTATTAGCTGGAGTAGAACAGAAGATCTATCAAAAAAATTAGGGTTGGGGTTATATAAAAGAGAGTTTGCACTTGAATACATATTAATGTGCAATTTTTGTAGAAACCATTATAACACCATTAAATAATGGAGGAACCAAAGAAGATAGTACCAACAAAGAAACTGACAGTTTAAGGATCTGTTATCATTGCTTAGATATGTTAGAAGGTAGAAGGCGGGTCCAGATAGAACAAGTTCTGCAACCTATTATTTGTCAACTATATTCACATTTACAAAACATGAAAACTCAAGTTGAGTCATCTGTTGATATGTATTTAAAGGTATGTTTTGTTCAAGCAGAGTGTGTGTAGTGTAATGTGTTCATGTTTTATTACATTTTAGGTGTACAACTCAATAATATCTGGTGAAACCACATATATCCTGCAAGATCTGCAATCTCTTAGAACATCAATTGCAGATAAAGCCCAAATGATTGATACCATTAGTAAAAAAATAGCTTCACTTACTGTAGATCCTTCCATGCCGAAAGCAATGTTGTTACAAAATAACATAAGAAAGGCTACATCAATGTACATAAAAGATTATTTACTAACTCTTCCTGTACCACCTTCTCCACAAGAAATTGAAAAAATAAGAAACGAAAGGTAAATTGATTTAGGGTTTCAATACTAGTCTCAGTTATTTACTAAATAAACATTTCCAAGTTGAAGCATGATTTTGTAGTAATTTTATTATATTTTAGGTCTGCAAAAGTAATTGATGATGATGTTCCTGTAAGAAATACCAATATAAAGAAAGTTACCGTCACAACAGGCTGGTCTCCTGCTACGAACAACATTACAGTAACCGAAGAATCAGACCCACTGTTGGAACAAATAAATATCGTTGCAAGCTATATTAAGCAGGCTAGGGAAAACCACAGATTCGAAGAGGTTGCTTCTCTACAAGAAAATCTCAATATGTTGAAAGAAATGTACAGGAAAGAAAATGCTAAGAACTTATAATTGTTGAGTGGTGAATTTTAAATTAACATTCCAATAATTAAACAAAACTGTATTTTAACTAAAACCACATGAATCTGTATTTATTTGTTTCATAGAAATAATGGAAATTATAATGGGACACCCAGTATTCTTTTTCGTTAATTTATTGAGAAATTAAATCACAATATTAAGAAAAACAAATACACCACAAGGAACACACAGAAAATATTGACACCCAGTATTACACTATTACCAAATTTATATAATGAAAATTCCCTATTATATCTTTGTAAAAAAATGACAATCAAGTGAACTTTGGTTTGACATTTAAACTTAAGCTTTCTACTATAACCTCAAATTTGCAGATGGAGTTGAAGAAACTACATTCGAATGTGATAAATCGAACGCGAAGTTCGTTTTTAATAAATAATGTTTGCCAAGGTGTAGTGGAATTAGTAAGTACCCAAGTATTATATAATAATTGTTTGCTAAAATATGTAAAATGTTTGTTTTTGGTAGAAAATACACTGAGCTGCTTACTTATACTATAATCATCACTTACTATAATCATATTAAAATTTGTTAGTTTTTCAAATTGTTGAGTATTTCTTAGTAATAATTAATGCAATATAAACAATAATGTATTCTTGTAGTTCTGTAATATTTGTCAGTGGATTTACAAAGCCAAAAACATTCTTCTATGAAACTTCAAATATATATGCTTTTATATGTATTAAATTTAATGTAAACTGTGATGTAATTACAGCCCGTTTCGACGATTCGTTGTGGTGGGGTTAAGGGGTATGTTTATTCATAATTAATGTAGAGTAAGAAATATCATTTGTGTTATGATATGTCTCGTATATTATAAGATGTTATTTTTGTAGGTATTGAACAGTTTAGATGCAAAATCGACATCCATAGCTGTTAGAATAAACCTAATAACGTTAAGAATCCAAGTTGTCGACAATGGAGAGGGTATTTCTAGAGAAAATATGGAACAGGTCGGTCTTAGGTATTTTACTAACAAATGCAAGACGTTACAGGAATTGGAAAGCTGCATTAATTATTACGGATTTCGCGGAGAAGCACTAGCAAATTTAATCGAGCTCTCAAAATCCGTTCATATAACCTCAAAACATACAAATTCTTCAAACACGTTCAGTAAAATTATGGTGAAAAATAATAGCACAGTAGTAAAAGCTGCAGCCAAAGAACGACCCAGTGTAGGAACAACTGTTACAGTAGAAGGGTTGTTTCAAAATTACCCAGTGCGAAAAAATCGAATTATCAACGAATTGGAACTTGATGAGATTGTTAAGAACATTAAAGGACTCATTATAATGCACTACGATATAAATTTTTCATTGAGAGATGACGTTAGTGGGGAATTGATACTGAGCAGCAGTAAAACTGACAGCATTGTTTCTGCCTTTAAGTACCTACATCCTGATATTAAAGAAGATGGGACACTTATGAAAGTATCAAAAGGAAAAATAACAATAAATTCATTGTTATTCAAAAAATTTTCGCAAAACAAAAAAGTACAATATGTATTCGTAAATAAAAGACCGGTTTTTTCTCCAAAAATAAACAAGTGCTTACATAAATTGTTCCAGCAATACTGCAAACAAAAAAGAAACGAACAATCTTTCCCAGTTTACGTATTAAACATTAAATGTCCTTATAACGAAGTAGATATTTTGTTGAATACTACAAAAACTATGGTGGAATTCAAGCATTATGAAAAGTTGGAATATTATATAAAAAAATTGATTAATTCATTTTTTGGAAACAGTAATCACCCGACAAAACCAATTCAACTACTTTCTGTTACAGATAAAGGTAAATCGGAGTGTGGAATATCACAAATACAAGGAGTAGTAAGAGCGTTCGGTTATAAACGAAAACATAGTGAAACTGAGGATACAAAAGAATGTAAGAAAATATCGCAACACGAAGAAGAAAATGACATAATAGAAGCAACTCCTTTTGTTGCTAAGAATAAAAATTTCAATTTCAAACAACCTCTTTCAATAACTATCCTTCCTAAAGAATCCAATAACGAGATAAATTGCGACAAATCCATTTCAAAATTCACAAACGAAAACGAAGGAAAACATTTAATAATGAACATGTTTTTAAAATCGACGCAAGTTTATAAAAGCGAAGAAGATATCAAGGATATGAGTCAAGATAGTCAGGAAACTGTTTACGAAGAGGAGTCGAACTTTTTAATGGAAAATAACATCGAGACTATACGAGATGGAGAGAAAAAAGCCATGTCGATGTCCGTTAACGTTAAAAGCACAACGAAAATAAGAAAATCTAAAAATAATATACGCACTAAAAGTATACAAACTAGTTTGGACAAGAATATGACTTCTAAAGGTTTACAAACCACGTTTAATGACGAGCCTAACATTTTCAGTGATAGTAACAAATTTGATGATAATTACACTTTAGTATTTTCAAGAAAAGAAACGCCGTTTTTTAAATTTTTTAATAAAAAACGTGAGAGTGATAATTTTAATTTCTCGTTCACTGAAACGTGCAAATGTAACTGTCATAACAAAAATATGTTTAATTTCAATGTAATAGTTGATCAAAATTTCGATATCCCAGACTTAATTAATAAGAAAAATAAGAAGAACGAACTTACGCCATTTTGGAAAATAAAAAAGAGGCCAAATATTAATTACAAACCTAAAATGTTCAAAACAAGTCCTTATTTCAAGTTCAATAACCAACTACAATCAAATGTATGCAACCCGCGTTACTTTTTCAATAATTTATGTTATAAAGAGATGCTAGACAATGCACAAGAAAAAAATGAACTTGATACATTTTGCAATACAACAATCAAATCTTTTAGAATGTTTAATCCGGTCTACAGGAGTACTCAAAATGATACTTACCAGCAAATACCTCTTACACAAGAGAAGAGCAAGAATTATTTCACAAATTTGTTAAAAAATAAGCTAGTTGAAGAGCAACCGTCAACTTTCCATCCGAAGATTATAAAACCGACTGAGGATGCAATAAATAAAAAATGTTTTGAAACCGAAGTTGCAGCTGAAGAAAATTTGAACAATTCAGAGTTAGTGATAACTTTATCAGAAAAGGAAAAGTTGGATTTGTTAGAAAGGGAGCTGGGCGAGGAAAAAAGTATGTTGATGAAAGAATTTTTAGCTTGGAACAGTCAATTCACTCAAAACGAAAGTAGAACATCCGAAATTGATGGCGGAGATTGGATAAAACAAAAATGTTTGGGTAGGAAGTGCTTCGTAAACAAAAAAACAGGTACTGATCACATATACATGAATACTGTTTTCTTTTCCATGAGCCAAGTAATGTAACAACTTCTATTGTATGGTCTACATAATATGAGACATTATTTTTAAGGTTTTGTGACCTACACTACCCCAAACAGAAATGAAAAGTTATATGCTTTAAGTGAACGAAATGAATTTTTACCAAAAGGCATGTCTCCTATTATGAAGGAAATAAAACCCGTTGATAAATCTTTAAGTCAAAATGGGAAAGACACTTTATTAGAATATATAATGGAAATATACAAAAACGAGTTGCTATATGTCAAATGGCAACATTATCTCAACGATATGGGTAAGTAATTATCATGTAATTATACAGTTCCTTTGTTTATATCATTCCTTTGAGGTTAGAATAAGTTATGGGGCACTGCGATTCATAATAGGGCTAGGGCTTGACCACGACGACCACGACACTTGACACTAATCCAGTGGTAAATCAATAAACACAAACACGATCAATAATTATCAAACAACAAACCACTATTAACCTATATTATATATTATTAAATATGCAGTCTAAAGAATTGAAATAAAACACTCAAACACAATCTATCATAAATCAGCATAACCTCACTATTAAGCAAGTACCACGTGTTCTGAACTGTTCTGAACGCATTGTTTACATCGGTGTATTAAGAGTTGCCGATTCTATAGGATGATACAATATTTGATAACACGAAATATTTGTTTCGATTTCAGATTCTAATACATTTTTCGAGAAAATGTACAAAGCAAAGTTGGAACTATTCGAAAATTGTATTCCTAATATAGTTAGTACGAAAAAAGTTATCGCAAATGGTATAAATTTTACAAGAGACTTTTTTAAAGATATTGAAATTGTGGGACAATTAGACAAAAAATTCATTATTGTAAAAGATGAGAAGAGAAGTTTGATAACTGTATTTGACCAGCATGCTGTCCATGAAAGAATACGTCTGGAGCATTTGTCAAAAAGTATTTTTATTTATCTCACTAGATTGGATTATATTTTCCTCATAACTAATTTTCTGCATATTTCTATTCCAGTTTACAAAAATTCCAAAGCTATTTGTAAAGAAGCGGTGTTTTTATTTTTACCCCAAAACGATATTTCATTACTAAAACGATGCGAAACATATTTAAATTACGTGGGAATATCAATCGACTGTTTGTCTAATTGCATTCGTGTAACTGAAGTGCCTCTTTGCATTTCCATTAAATTTCAACAGGTAATTTGAAAATTATTATAAAATGTTAGTGCAATAATATCAATTTCAGGAATCCTTCGAATCGCTCAGTAATTTCATTAAAATCATGATCAACGAAGTAATCGAACTTTTGAAATCAACCAGAGCTGCCTCTTTGAAAATTTTACCCAGAGTGGTACAAAACGTTGTAAATTTGGAAGCTTGCAGAGGTATTTTATTCAATTTTTTTTAATTTAATCTTGTGGCGTGGTCTATCGGTGACTTTCGGAAGTAGGTATGCGGTAAAAAGGGAATTTGTGTGCCGCCATCTACACTTCACTCACTTAATAATTGTTGCCGAGCTTCATTGCTACTGAGTACTGAGGAAATCCCTTAAATATATTATTTTGTGATATCAATAAAGTCACCAAAACACAGTTCAAGTATTAACATTATCAAGATAATCATAAATTAATGTCTATTTGATGAAGTTCCATACTGAAGGATGTTGTATTTGAACAATTTGTCTGTTTTCTTTTCTAGTAGATACACTGCACGTCATATAAAACTGGTACAACTATTATAATCAAAAAGTGTTTTCTTAGTTGTGTAAATTGATCTTTTAAAAATTGTCAATGCTAAACCAGCTGTTATGATATAATTTCTAGGGCAGTGATGCCAGCTCAACAAAAATGTTAGTAGATGTAATGATGAATGGGCTGGCATCGTGCATAATGCGCTTTGGCAAATTTGACATATGTGACTGACTTTTTGATTAGTTAAGTTTGATTTACATAGGGAAAATAAAGGTGTATTTGATATGACGCGGAGTGTACATAGTTCTCAGGGCAAAGCCATTATTTTATTGTTTTAAAAGGTGCTATAAAATTTGGTGATATTCTGAATAAACAACAATGTACAGAACTGCTCCAGAAGCTGTCACTGACTGAATTACCATTTCAATGTGCTCATGGAAGACCTACTGTAACGCCTCTAATAAGAATTGATTCAAATCAGATTAAAAATAAGGTAAGTTTTGTTGTCATTTAAGAACTTAATATAACTTTCTTTTAATTTTTAGATCAAACCTTTAAATTTCCAAAGGTTGAAAATTCCGTCTTAAAAACATCACAATTCTGATATTTTTAAGCCAAGTTATTATTTATAAATATTATTATTTAAGTGGCGGTTCTTAATTTCAATTGTTTACTAGATTTGTTAATTTTTGTATGAATTCATAGCACTATGTAAGGATTATTATGTCTACATTTACATTATAGTATAATTAGGTTGTACTTGTCCAACAGGAATTATTTGTAAAGTTGTACAATTGATGGAAATAAAATAATTATTATAACCTTACCCTTTTTCCTCTATTTTTCATTTTTTAACCTCACCGTCTTCTCAAGTAGATCTTCGATAATAGCATAAATCTTCAAATATATTTATTCAAACAGCAACGATAACAAAATGCTGCAGCTTTGGTCGACAATGTTCGGAATTTAATATTTTCTGTATAAGGAACCTTCTTCACGCACTGAATATTTGTACAAGCAAAAATTAGTTTCTGTAAAATGTCAAATATTCATAAATAACTATATACGTGGAAATTCAGATCTACAATGTAATATTTTTAGATTTGAAAACCTTTTAATTGTATAGTATTGAAAGAAAAAGTAGCGTCTAATATTAAAACTTGTATATTTTGTTTCATATAAAGATTAAAATGATTCAAATATAAGATAAATGAAAATAATAATTTTTAAAGTTCATAAATTGTTGAAAATATTTGTCTGAAGAAACTAATAAATGTAAAATTAAACGGCCATGGCATATACCCAATCTAATCACCGAGTTTCATCTACAACTATTTATAAAATCTTCTGAGTCCAGCCATTGGGATGGAGAGTATAGTCGTCTTGTAGATCGATGTTGTAGAGACAAATAATTTTGATGGCATGTACTTTTTTCCACTAAAAGAGGTATAATTATAAATATTTACTATAAGATAATGCAGCTATATGTTAAAGTTAGCTGAACAAGAGACAGAAGACATTTATTTAACCAATATTCACGTTTCTCACTCAACAAAACTATGGTACTATTTTTTGTAAACTTACAAACACTGAAACTTTTGTTGGGTTTCATCCAATTTCGTGCTAGAGATTTGATTGGCAACTGCTGAGGTTTCAGGAATTCCTCATTCCCCCAATCGAATGGTCCTAAAACACAAAATAAATCAATCAAATGAAATTTAGATTATTTGTCTGTAAATCTTCAATATTAGGGTACACCTTTTCTTGAAACATTTTTAGGTTCTCAACAGAACTATATACAAGTGATCACTGCTACACATATATTTTATAATTTTTCATCAACTTTTTTCTTTATTTAAATAATTTATTTATGTATTATTTCAATTCTTACCTGGATCTGGACTTTCCATATTTGTACTAGAATTATCTTCAACAGTCCTAATAGGCTTAAGATGTGCTGAAATGTAGTTTTTTATATTGTTATCTACTTTTTATAACAAATAAAAATTATTTATTACTTATTTTTAGAAGAATTCAAAAAAAAGAGCACACTGGCTCAATTTATCGAAAAATATGTCATACACCACACACAACACTGTATATATGAATAGAATAATTTATTATAGTAGAATTTTAATCCATTTAACTTACAAAAAACTAAACACTACACAAAACACTTGATTGTACAGAAAATAGTCGCTTAAATTTTGATTTAGTGTGCATACATACATTTTGGAACTTTTGATGTCTTTTGATTTCTCTGGGATTTTCTTACGCCTGCAATTTGTTTTGCACTTGTTATAGTTTTTCTTAAGCCTACTTTCTTGATGGTTGTTCTGGCATTCCTACAGATAAGAACATGTATTAATGCAGTGATGGGAGTCTTAGTTTCTAATGTTTTATTACTACCATTTTATCATGTATCTAATTTAAATATACAAACCTTGAAGGTGAACAAGCAGCTTGTGGTTCAATTTTCAGTTTTTTTTTACAAACATCTTGATAGTTATAGTCAGTTTTATTATTTAAGTTTTTGCACACAGATATAAGTTCTTTATATTCTCCAGTCGCCTCTAAAAATTAGTAAAAATAATGGGTATTGCAGCCTAACTGTTTGTTGCTATAATTGAAATATTTGGGTAAAGTTTAATAAAGTAATTAACAGCTTCTATAAAACTTTTAAACCATTACCTATGATGTAGGTACAGGAAATATTCAGAAATACAGTCAAAGAAAATTTTAAATATACACCAATGTCAAAACATTTACTTAAGTGATTCTTTATACCTAAACTTGTGCACAATTGTATAATTTCCTTTAATTTGTCCTCAGTGCTCAGGTTATCACATTGTACTCCTATATCAGAAAACTGTTTCTCAGGTATAATTTTTATATGTTCCAGTATTTGATTTTTTGGATAAGATTTCGTTTCACTTTCTAGATATTTTGCTATTCCGTTTTCTGTTTCTGGTATTTCTGTACTGGTACTTAACTCTGATTCGGAATCTGTATAAGCTGGCTCTTCATCTAGAAAATACATACTTGATGTCATTCTTCGCTTCACAGTGTTATTGGCTTGTTGAAAGCAAGGCTGAATTGTTACATTTTGTAGAATATCAATTTTTCTATTATATTTCTTTTGAGACATAATGGTAAATTATTTAAAATATGTGTTTAGTTTCAAATTTAACGTCACAGTCAATGACAGTCATGTCATAAAAAACCACAGACTACTTAAGAGCATAGATCAAGATAATCGTGCTGTGCAAATAACATCGTCCACCCAAGGATATTAGATTCGTCCACCAATATTTCTCTATGTCCTTATAACAAGATACGTCTACATTTGCCGCCAAAATTTGACATATGGTTCACTCTCTTGTCTTTCTCTTGCTAGTTGCTTGCTGTCTGTCTTTTGTCCTTGTTTCTGTATTTTAAGTTATCTTATTGTTTATTTATTTTTAACACGTGTAATTTTATGTTTAACTTTTCGATTAATATTTATTAAACACATTATTTATTTAGTTAATTACAACATCATTTACAAATATGAATCCCCTCAACGATTCATTCAAATATCAGCAGTACAGGTAAGTAGTGAGATATATATTTAAAACGTTATTTTCAATGCATAATATTACTTTTGAATTGCTGTTTGATTTTACAAATCGTTATTAAACACATTAAACAAACTACTAATCTCAACTATTAGCTGTAACTCTATTATTTCTAATTGTATATTATTCATTGATATAGCAAAAACCTAATTTATATTGGTAATCAAATATACCAAATAAAGATCATAGCATATTTATACTCTATTAATTTCCCTTATCTTTCAGTCAAATTTCTATTGGCAATGAAGTGTACAGAGAGAAAGATGCAGTAATTATTGACAGTCCAAGTGGTAAAAAAATTGCTGTTATTAATCATATATATGATTCAAATGACGAAAGTTTACTTAATGTGACGAAATATATTTTTGCAAAGGACTTGAAAAACCAGTTTAAAAAACAAAGATTGGAGTATGATAAAAAAAAAGAGGTAAGTTGAAATAAGCCACAATACCTATCTGAAAGCAAACCTACCACATATCCAGAGGATATGTGGTAGGATATGTGTCATTTGATAACCTCTGAATATCTTTCCAAGTATAACAGCTAGGGGAAAAATTGAGAATACCCTTTATGAAATTGTACAAATAGGATTCAACTATATACAAATAGGATTTAATATATTAGCAAACTATCTCTTTACTTACTTATTTTTTTTAGGTTGTTTTAGATCAGGCAAAATGTTATGATATCTCACTGAAACAAGTTATTGATAAGTGCAAATTAGTAATTCCTTGTCCCAACAATGACAATTATTACATTCAACCTGATACTTTAAATTCATATAACTTCTGTCATTATTCTCTAAAAAAGGATCAGCTGGTTCCACTTTTAGACCAACAGACCGATCTTCATACTCCACAAGGTAGTACAAACAAAAATAAGATGAATACAATAACAGAGACCAACAGTAATATAGAAATTGTTTATGTAAATGATTATTGTTCACCTACACAAAGAAATCAAGTTAAAAGGAATCTCAACAAGTCTTTTGGAAACTCACCTACATCCAAAGAAAAATCTATCCTAAATTATTCCAAATTTTTCTCCTCTGATGATGATGTTGAAAACAGCAGTCCTTCAACAGTAAGAAAGTCTGGTAGAAATGTTCCCAAAAAATCTTATGCCGATTATATATCACCTCAGAAAACTCCAACCAAAAGAAGACTGAAATCTAACAGTTTGGATGATGAATATAGGCCAAATGTGACAAAAAATAAAGTCCCAAAAAACACACCCAAAAAGTTAGTTGATTCAAGAAGTAGCAGTAGGGTAAGTTATTTATCAAAATTATAATCATATTATCAAAATAAAACCAAAATTAACTATTTAATATCCAAATTTCTTTTATAATGATCTGCAATCTTTCAACACTATTAGTTATTCTCCCTTATAGAAATAAATATTGCTTTATTTGATGCTGCGATTTGATTGTGCATTCCACTATAGTAGATTCACTTTTGGGGTTTAGGTTATGCAATTATTCTGACAAATAAATTATTTTGCTTCCATAATACCAAAGATATGATAAATTGATTACATTAGTGCATTGGACATATGTTTTTGTAGGTTACTACTCCTAAGAGGCAATCAAGAGCACCCATTCGTTATATTGAAGAAATTAATCAGAGAGCACTATATGGAACACCTGCGAGAAGGAGTTTGAAATTGACATACAACGATGAGAACAATTCTCCTAAAACCACAAGAAGTAACAGAAATTCAGTTCAATCTAGTGAAGAACATACTTGCAAGTACAGGCGTTATAGTTAAGCTGGTATAATTTGAATATAACTTATTTTTTTTCTAGTGAAAATTTGGACAATTCATTGAGAACAAAATTATTAAAAGTGGCTCTTGAAAAATTGGAATTAGATGATTCAAAAAATGAAAATTTAGAAAAGAAGGAAGAGTAAGTGGTGCATTATAAATAATATTCAAAATGATTCAATTAGTATTTATTGATTATTAAATAAAAGGAATGAATATTTATCTAATTGGTTATAAATTTAAATAAATCATAGCAATATCAGGTATAATATTATTTTAATTTCTTTTTTCAGAGTAAGATTGAATGCCCTTAAAATCAGAATAAATTTAGAGAGACTAAATTTAAGTACTGATGATAGTGATCATAGAGATGATAGTGATAATTTAGGATTCTCCTCAATAAGCAGTAGTGAATATGAGAGGTAATTTGTAATTTTCACCATTAATATAATATATACTGAGAAAAAACGTTTTCTCACAAAAATGGATTTCTTCATTCACCGGGAAAGTAGCCAGAAACACAAACTAATGATTTCTTACTAAAATGAAGTCTTTGTATATTACTGAGCTTTCAGAAAACAATTCTCAAGGCTAAAATATTACATTAAAGGAAACCAGGTCAAAAATTTTTAATTGTTATGATGTTATAAACTAAAACCAAAGTAATACAAGAAATGAATTCATTATGATGGATAATTTCTTTCCATTTTCACTAAAAACTTGAATTATAATATATAAACAAAGTATTCAAGTTTCTTGTCTTGTTACACCTCTTAATTTTTATTTTAAAATAACTCTTCCAGCACTCCCAAAAAAAGAAAACCAGTCAAAACTAAAACGCCAAAAAGTAATAAAAAATCGTCAAGATCTGTTGAAGTTTCTCGAAAAAGTGTTCAAAAATCTCCCATACAAACCCCCAAGACACCCAGAAACAGAGCCAGACTTATAAGAGAAGGAATTGTTACTCCATCTATGCAAGAGAGAAGTAAAAAAATTCAGGGGACTTCCACACCTTTAATGCAAGCTAGAACTCAGCTACACGTCTCTTTCGTTCCAGATTCGTTACCATGTAGAGAGAAGGAATATTGTGATATTTATAATTTCGTCGAAGGAAAATTATCGGATGGTTGTGGAGGGTAAGATATGATAAGTTATAATACTTGCACCAAATGTTTATGTACTGGAAATTAACGTATTTGCCTTTTTAGATGTATGTACATATCTGGTGTACCTGGTACTGGAAAAACTGCTACAGTAACATCAGTGATTAATCACTTACAATCAAATAAACGGATTCCGAAATTCAATTTTGTTAACATCAATGGAATGAGATTAACAGAACCTAGACAGTCATATGTGGAAGTAAGTGTAGACAAAATATTAGTCATTTTATGGGTAATTTAAGTCAAACAATTTAAAATTATGTTCATTTATACACGGTGGCCCGTTAGTCAATGGATACTTATTGTTATATTCATACGTTATACTTATTTTTAGATCTTGAAGCAAATTAAAGGAAAAACTGTTTCATGGGAACAAGCCCAACACACTTTAGAAGAAATGTTTGTTAAAGTTGGAAAAATGGACCCAATAGTTATGTTAATAGATGAAGTAAGCTAAACTAGATATAAATTATGTGTTTATATTAATTTGTTTATTTCAGCTGGACATTTTATGTACCAAACGTCAAGATGTAGTGTACAATTTATTAGACTGGCCCACAAAAGCTAAAAACCAATTAATTGTTATTACAATAGCAAATACCATGGATCTACCCGAAAGACTATTAATGAGTAGAGTTACCAGTCGATTAGGATTAACAAGATTAACTTTTCAAGCATATACATTTAAACAATTACAAGAAATAGTAACAAAGAGACTATGCGGAACAAATAGTTTTAATCCAGATGCCGTACAATTTGTTGCTAGGTGAGTTAAATCAGTTTATTGTGAATTTTTTTAGGATAAGGTATAATCTAGGTAATATTATCATCATATCTGATTATTATTAGTTCACTATAATGTGATCTCGATCATATTCCTCGATATTATTCTCTATACTTTTATTTTTATAGGAAAGTTGCTTCAGTTTCTGGTGATGCTCGACGAGCATTGGACATATGCAGAAGATCCGCGGAAATAGCAGAAGCTGAAGGAAAAACTCAGTCAGTTGGTATGAACCACGTTAACGAAGCTTTAAACGCTATGATTACCCAACCGAAAATATTGGCGATCAAAAGTTGCTCTATGCTGGAGCAGCTTATTTTACAATCAATAGTAACTGAGGTAAGTACTCGGGTTTGCATTGACGCGTTGCTCAGCGTAATAATTGATAATTTTATTATTTCAGGTGGAAAGAACGGGAGTAGAAGAAACGACATTCCGCGATGTTTACAAAATGTTGGTGACTTGTGCGGCCATTCAAGGATTTAAAATGGTATCGTCTACTCTCGCTCAAAACGCGATAACCAGGTTGGGTGCTTGTCGTTTAATTTTAGCGGAACAAAAATGTAACAATATGTTCCAAAAGATTATTCTTAATGTTAGTAACGATGATATTTATTATGCTTTACAAAAAACATTTAGTTAATGACGTCTATAGTATTTTTATTTTTAAATGACTAAAGAAAATGTATTTTATTTCCCTTTAACGAGAAAATTATATTTCAATTCTTTGAAACATTGTTAATTATACGAGAACCGTTCAATAAAAACATGTTTGACGTGTGTAATGATTTTCATTGAAGGTTTTTTCTATTTTTCATTCTTCACTATGTAGGTAGGTACATGTGGATGTCTCGTCCATAGATAACCTCATCGATTAACTGCTTTTCTTTGCGTCATTTTTTGAGAAATTTCATCTACTCCGTTACATTTGGTTCAAACGAAGACACACTACGAATATGAGACTGGCAGGTCTTGTTTGAAAATAACTTTACACTTTTGAAATGTGACATGTCTCTGACAATTGACATTAATGACAGTAGTCACTCCTGGGGAAACAATTATTCAATTACATTTATACACTTGTTATTTTGTAGTGTTTTAATTCAATTTGATATAAAAAATAATAAAAATGGTTCAAACGAAGACACACCAAGAATATGAGACTGACGAGTCTTGTTTGAAAATAAATTGAAATGTGACATGTCTCTGACAATTGACATTAATGACAGTAGCCCTGGGGAAACAATTATTCAATTACATTTATACACTTGTTATTCTGTAGTGTTTTAATTCTCCTCTTCATTTTAAATATTCAGATATGACTTTAAAATGTCTATTAATTAACACTTAACGTTTCAAAAGTCTGGAATTTGTTCTTCAAGTATTGTTTCTGTAGCTTCTATGAGTAAACCAAAATCTATATCCGCCAAACTGGCTTTAGCCGTTAACAAATCGAGAAAAGTGTCTAGCGGTGACATGTTTTTTCCCGAAGTAATAGAGCCCATACCTGCAACAAAAAAAGCAGAGACTGAGGAATTTCGCAAAGCAGCATTAAGAATACAAATGGTGCTAGAATGATGTGGTAGTTTCAGCGGTGACTGTTGGCATTTAAAGCTAATTCTGCATTATAAAGATATATAATTTATCAAATAATAAATTGTTATTTAAAGCATATACAGACCAGTAACATTTGAAGTATTTGTCCTGCTTCTTGTGGGTTGTCCTGTAACTCCTGATAAAATATTATGAGCGTGTTCCCTAGCTCTCAAAACAACCCCAATAGGGTTATTCCATTGATTAAGAAGTCTTTTTGCTCTCTGTCTAGGTACTAGGGTTAGTAATTTTAATTTTTTTGCGGTATCTTCTTTATTATCGCTATTTTCTGTAAAATTATAATATGCGTAAGTGTAAGATCAAAGAAAAGCTGGACTGATAAAGTATTGAAGTGTATATTCACCTGCGAATATTATTTTCATGACATCTACTTGTAGTTCAAACACGCGATTCGTTACATATTGTTCAAACATTTCGAAGTCCATAGTTCGATATCCTAAATAAGCGAAAAACGATGTGAAGCCTTGAGGTAACGGAAACGCCAAAGATTCCACAGCCATATAATATTTTTCCAACAATTTGAAAAGTACATATCTTCGTTCTTCGCTCAGATTGTTTCTATAAAGAGTACCGAATTAAAATTTATGGACAATCTTTAGAAAACTATTTGAGTGATTTATGAATTTCTTACATTAAAATAAATCCTTTGTCTATATCCTCTGTCGGATCGTACGTTGCGGCTTTACAAATAATTTGACATAACTGTCTTGATTGCTCTAATTGGGCTCCAACATATCTTGTTGCAACAGCATGCACGTGCATTGCAGATTGATCAGTTGTTTGAAAAGCGGTCATCCCGCCTGAAGTGTGTTTCAATAAGTGCATGCTTAATTCCCTTAAATTCTAAAACCATAAAATATATGTCAAGTACACTAAAAAACATTGAATGAAAAGCTACTTACCACAGAAATAATATATTCCTGTCTACTCGCCGTACAACTGTCAATTTCGTGAAAAGGTAAAAAATCTGCTTGATTTCTTGAGCAACTTAAAAAATCTGCAAAGGAGGAAGAAACTCCGGTGTTCGGGGTTAATGGTGTGGAACATCTGGATAAAGCTTCAGGCTAGAAACAATAAGATACCTTTTTAGAATTTGTATGGTCAGTGCATTCAAATAAAAACACAATTTTGATCTAAGGCGGTAGGTTTTATGATATTTTTTGCAAATCTTTTACGAATTTAAATCTTATTATCTTGATTAGCTGCCTTTTTCATTAAGAATAATGAGAACACACGAAGTGCCGAATGCAGATACACACATATAGGCAACACAACATACGCAAAGAGTAGTGAATATTCTATCTTTTCTTACTTAATCTTCATCTTATGGGGTTTGGTGCTAAGTGTAAAATACATTATTTGTAACGTTATAGCGTTGATTGATAATGTATGCTGGAGAGACATTCATTTATAAGACCTAAAATATCTATTTGTAAAGTAAATCTTACTTGATAACAATCCAAAGAAATCCTCAATTTATCCAGCACTTGAGAAGGTTTGAATCTCATCACAGCTTTAGACAATTTAGAAAGGTGATTCGACAAATTCATCCAAATATCACTTTTGTAAGGAGTTAATCGCAATTGAGGTGACAACACCATCATTGAGGCATTCCAAAACACCTCTTGACGCAAATTGATGAGAAAATCGTTGTGTTTTAATTCCAAGTCGAATCCCAGTTTAACAGTAGTTATTGGAAGTAGAGACTCTAGCTTTAAAGCGTTTTGAGGTATGTTCTTTTGAACGGATGTGTACGACGTTCCTAATAAGAATTCTTTAAGAATTTCAGGGTAAACCATAGTAAATGGATAAGACGAATGCCATCTAATAAGCTAAAACTTTTTACATTAAATATATACCGCGCTGTGTGATATGTACTTACATCGGAAACAATCTCGTTATCTTCCAAATGAATCAAAAAATAATGAATGATCGCTAGTTTATTTTCTGAACTTGTTTCAGTCTTAAAAGTGTTTATTAGCAAACCCTCTAGTGTGCCCATATCAATTATATCTAAATTCGCTAAATTTATGACATAGTCATCAGCTGATATCATCGGAGCCAGGTACAGTAATTCGGGTTCTTTATCCTGTATTAGAGGATCGGTCGTAATGTGGCAAATTGGGTCGTGCTTAAGACCTACGTCCAATATGTGAGTGCATATTTTGGGTATGAAGACAACGAGTGTGTCACCTAAAATATAAAGGATAATAGATTTCTTTTGTATAACATATTATGCGTTATAAAAAATGTTTTCACAGTTTACAGCGCCGTACCTCTTAATTTAAATAAGGGTCTAATTTTCTTAGCTAAATTCCAAGGAATATCGTTTATGATACAGTGAATCACGCAGCTCTGATGTAATGCAGTGACGGTATAAGCAACGTTTACTGGTGTTGTATCATCGTCGTCTTTAAGGTCGATAGTAGGTTGTACAGGCTGTAAAATATAAGGTTTCTAGAAGCCTACAAGGAAAAAGTAACATGAACTTACCTGGTATAAATAATGATGACATATACAAACGCATCCTTTAGAATCCGTTAGGACGATTAAGTCCAATGAGGAATCGTGAATTCTTAATGGTATTATGTCGTCTTCGTAAGTTCCAGATGAATTAACTGATGATAAATGTGGTAGATTTAAAGGAATGTTTAGCTAAAAATTAAATAATTTGAAATTAGATACAAAATAATTCATAACAATTAAGTAGGACAATGAATAAGGAATCAAATTTAAATACATCAGTTGCTAACGACAACTTTACTTTACCACGGACTCATGAGGTTGGTCTTCATGGAACTGCAATCCAGATAGTGTGGGTGTTATCCTAGTTCCAGCATCTCGACTTGTTTCTTCTTCAGCAACCAGACCACGATTCCGAACTTTGTTGTGGATATAATATAAAGATTGTTGATTCGGATCCCATTGTGCCCAAAAGAAATTTTTGACTAGCAGTTCGCTTACTAATGACGATTTTTCTATACGTTCTTGGGGTGATTTGATATAATATTGAAAAATACCTGAAATATTACATGATTTATAATCGAAATCTTGTAGAAAACTTCACTTACCTTCTTGGTGTATTAAAAGTAAAAACTTTGTAGGTTGATTGGATGTCTTAAAATCTAAGAACTGTACAAATGTTTGCTTTTTACTTTCTTTGTTAATTTCAAGTGTATTTTCTATAGGATCTCCTATTTTGTGTAAGTAACTTTTATATATAAATTCATCGCTGTTTTCATATTTTACTTTTAAAACGAATAACAAAATAGTCTTGTTACGATTTAGAGAAGCTTGTACGCAATCGACTTTCCGTTGGAATAGATAAATGGGAGAAAGAGTATTTTCTTCATAATTATATTCACCTACACCAGTTCGAGACGTTTCATGACAATCTGTTTGGACCCAACTAAACAGAAAGGATTCATTTATTTCTTGGCCTAACAATCTCCATTCGTTGTACTTGTCTGTAATAATAACATATAAGAAGATGTAATTAAGATGCAAAAAGGACCGATGTTAATATACAAAGTTGTTCCAAAAGTTCTTGCAAAAGATTCACATTATTTCATATAAAATTTGAGCTTTGAGCGACAGGCTGCAAGGAGCACCAAAAAATCAAAAGAGAAAAACAAAGTTTAGCAAAAAATCAACTTTTGATGGCGCCCTTTGATATCTTTATCGATATAATGAATGTGGTATCATGTTTTGGAAAAAATCTTTTTTTGAATTCAGTTAGAAGGGAATATCTCTGAAAGAACTTTACCCACATGTCATAAATCCATCAATCCATGATATTCCATAAGCGCACTACTAAAAATTATTTAGGAAATTATGAAAATATGTGTTAGTACTGAGGAATATTTGCTTATTTTGAAACATTAGATCAAATCTTATTTTGTAACCCATATTTTTATCTATGAGTGTAAGGAGTTTATAATAATAGAAGATAAACTATTTCAGGCCATATAAATTGCATGTTCCAGCCTTCACCATTCAAAAATTATTTAAGATTCTGGATAAGATTATATAAAAATAAAGAAAGAGATAAGTAAGACAATTACCCAAATTTTAATGACAATATTTCAAGTGTACAGCACCTGTAAAACATCTGGCAACGTTGACTTTATCTCTACCTTCTCGATATCAACAGTGTCAACTAAATCAATAATAAATTTGATGCTGTTTCATTCCAATTTACTTTAACCAAAAAAAAAACCTAATAAAACATTTAACTATTTGAACATATTTTAGTTTCATTTAAATTATTTATCTTACTTACCGGTATTATTTTCTGTAGAGATAATAGTAACTAGTTTAGAAGCTAGGTTATCAACGGAGACCATCTTTCTTCCTCGAAATTCAGATCACACCAGTGTCGTAGTTAAAGGGAGGGTTTGGAAATTATGATGATAATCTTTATTAAGTTTTGCGTGGTTTTTGCATTTTTTTGTACTGTTCTACACTACATATTTTATCTTTAGAAGCAAGAAAGCAATGAAGGGAAATTAGAAAAATTACGGAGTACTTACTTACATTATATACAGGGTGATTTATTCGTTCAATAGTTAAAGTCCAATATCTTGTGAATCGTCAAAGATATTTGAATGAAATTTTGACCGAATATAGTCAGCCTACAGTCTCATATTATGAAATTAGTCGCAATTGTACAGCGTGTCCCAGATCAAAGGTAGAGTTTTTCGATTCATTTTGTATGAACTAAACCACTATTTGTAGTAACCAAATGAGAACAATAATACAATATCGTGACATAAGTTTTCATCTGAATCATGCCTTTCGACGTTGATTGGAAACTGACAGAAATTGAAAGATATAAATAATCAAATTCTTAGGAAAGTAACATGACATTTTCCCCTTTTTTTTTTTCTTTAAAGTTTTTTTTTTATGTAAAATAGAAAATCAAAGTGGCGCGTCAAGGGTGGTGTGGTATTTGGTTTCTTGATATCGTTATTGAATAATTGCAGTTGAAATTTCATTCGGTAAGTAGATATTTTTAAATTTTTTGATCTATTTCTTCATACAAATCGGAAAGTAACAAATTTTATAAAATTAAGTTATAAAATAATCATAATAAAAATACCCATTGTGAGTTTATCAATAATTTTATAGAAATTAGGTAATTTACGTACCTGTAAGGATTAGTAGATCAACATCCACCTATCTGTCAAGTTGACACAAAATGGTTGTTTGACACTTTTATTACATGTATAGATTTTTTTAAAAAAGCGATCGCCATCGCGTTGATATTTGAGATGGTTTATATAATATTAATAAAAATGTTATTTTATAAAACATTTCTGACAACTGTACGGAATAGTTTCAACTTTTATATATGCCTAAGATGCGAGTGTTGTTGTTTGAACGATCCATTTTTTATTTCAGAGACTATTAAATAATAATGGAGTGTGAAACAACAGAAAAAAGTCTAGCTGAGAGTATTTCTTCGTTTGAACAATTTGAAGAAAGTAAAGATTCATTGCATTTTAACCGACAAATAAAGATAAAACGAAAAGGTGATACAATATACTATGAGAAAAATGCTAATTGCAACACGAAAATGAAAATGTCCAAAGAAAATATTGTTGAAAATGAACCGGAAGAGCTTGCCATGCATACTGTACATAGTTCGAATACTGAATCTTCCTTCAAGGTATGGTATTTAAAGCATTTTCAAATTTTACAGGCTAAGGCTTCAAATGTATATTTTTTTTTCAGACTTTTTCTTTCGGTGAGAAAACGAATGCAACGGATACTGAAAAATGTATAGCTTTTTGGAAGTCTCTCATGGAAAAAAATTTGCAGCCGGTAAAAAATTGTATTATAACGAAGAATGCTGAGGAAAATAGGAAACGCAGTGAAAACAAAATAAAAAAAGGATTGGTGGATGAATCGAATGAAGCTGCAAAAAAAACGGCACATGATGAATACAAAAAATTGTGGAAGGGTATTGTTGAAGAAATTCAACGCGCGAAATTGGACGATATCAAGGTTAGGATACTTTACTGAGATTTTTTTTTTCGATCATTTGACTTACGTACTGTAACGTTTATTTTAATTTATATTTACAATTACTCAATTTATATTTACAGATTTATATGTAATACTGTCCTTATTTAATAATTTATATCAAACATACTAAACATACTAACTATGATTTATATGAGAGTCACTTAATAAACACTTTATCGATGCGCGATTGCTTTCCAGTATAAACACTAATGTCCATCTTAATGTCTATATGACGACTGATATCTGTGTGCAGCGATGCCGCCTATTTATATCGCCCGTGGGGTAGATTTCTAGAAATCTCTCGTTCTGTCGAAGACGCTAGATAGACTAGAACTCTCTGGACGAGTGGGAGGGCGAGAGGTAGGTAGTCACTGGATTGTTCTCGACTATTAGGCGGAGGAGTCATAGTCGTCTCATATGGAAAGTTAACTGGGGCACTCGCGTAACAGTACATTAGGTACTTACACTACTGATTATTACAAACTATGAACAACCAAAAAAAAAATACTTAAATTTCTTATGAATTATAAATATAACTAAAAAAATCATAATACGACTGTTACCTATGATATGATTTTCCAGATGAATACAAGAGTACGATGCAAAATGTGCAATTCAGTTGAAAATCTAGTAAAAACACCAAGTGACAAAAAAATAAGAGTGGAAGATGAACAAAACGTCAAAGATTCAACCACTAAGAAGTTTGCTTCTACAAAGAAAAAACGTTTACGTAAGTAGGTACCTAATAATGTGTGCAATTGTGCGGTTATTAGAGTTTGTAATAATACATTATGTTTTTAACAAAAAAGGAAAGTTTAAGTTCCATGCGACTAATTAATCGGACACTTTTAGCATGTGTTTTGTGTGATCTTCATTTAATTTTCTAAAAAATACTCATTATACTTTTCAAAACTAAGTTTCGATTTTAATTTAATGTTGTTGCGTATTTTTTAAATAATTTTTAGCACAAACAGACCAGCGCCAGACAGAAAAAAAGACAGATCGCCTCATCTCTTTGAGTGAAGAACAAGAACGATCATTTCCAGTTATTGGCGAAGATGAAACATTTTCTGAAGAGAGTTTACTCAAGACATCTGAAGATGATATAAAATGTATTGTCGAAGGAGAAACGGAGTCCGAAGACAGTGTAGCTAAGACATCTGAGGATGAATTTAAATGTATTGCTCCGAAATCGTCTTTGATGAGTAATGCTGAAGCAGAAGTCTTTAAATCGATCGATACTGGGGATTTTTCCACAATAATTAGGTTATTCAATAACTAAAGCTGGTTTGTATAATGTGTTATGTGTTCAACTACTTATTTTTTTTAGATCTAAACTAACAATTAACAGACAAGTGTCAATGATGCTGCCTACAGGTAAAATAGAATATATCGAAAAGGAAAGTCAACCGGATTTGAGTTGGGAAAAGCCCGTTAAAAAGACAGTTGATCACGAGTTTAGAAAACTTAGAAGTTCGGTGGATATTCTAATAGAAAAAAAGAAAGGCGAAGGAAGCGTTAGTACTTCGGTACTTCGAGGACAACGAGAAGGACATAATAATTCATTGACAAAAAGATCACCGGATGATAAAAAAAGCTTGGGCTTTTCAACGTTAGTTAAAACAATTAGTTATTTATGTACCAAGGCAGTAAAGTGATTCTTTATCGGACGATATAGACACTTTACTGACGTGGTGCATACAAAATTTTATCGCCTGCTCAGAATGCAGGATATAAAAAAACTGAGGTTTATTTCATTGCATTTTATTATGACAAAAGTAAACAGCAAGTATTGAGCAAATCTACTCACTATTTTTGTTATATTTAAATTGAATATACTCCCTGAAGCATTATATAAGTTTATTCCTGAAGTCAAAGGAGTTCCAACAATAATTTGTTATAAAGAAATCGCAAGAAAACTATTATCGAGCCGTAAAGGGGAGAAGCGGAGATTTTGTTCGCGGCATTTTACTGAAAATTAATATAGGTACAAAACAACAAGCTGTTCGACTACTTATTTTTTTTTAGATCTAGAATAACAATTGACAGACAAGTGTCGATGATGCTGCCTACAGGTGAAATAGAATATATCGAGAAGGACAGTCAACCGGATTTGAATTGGGAAAAGCCCGTTAAAAAGACAGTTGATCACGAGTTTAGAAAACTTAGAAGTTCGGTGGATATTCTAAAAGAAAAAAAGAAAGGTGAAGGAAGCGTTAGTACTTCGATACTTCGAGGACAGCAAGAAGGACTTAATAATTCGATAGATACAACACAGTTACGTAGTGGGTATTGTGCATAGAGTAATAAATAAAAGAGAAGCTGAACGTGTAGCGTTTCGTGGCACAAAGTTACCACTAGCCCCTACTTTGGCTACTGGTATGAACTAGCATTCAAGACGCGCGCTTTTTGAATTTGAAAGTTTTCAACATACGCGTAATATTGTATTTGTAGGAGTAGGAGAAAAAAAACTCTGCTAGTGAGAAATTACTATTAAAATAAGGTTTTTTATACAATAAAATATCGAAAATAACACAAAAACAGTCAATAAAAATAAAATAAGAACAGACAAACAAATAATCCACACTCATACACCAATCTACCTGGAGACATCTTGAAGCACGCACCAATATAACACGAACAATGTTCGAAATACCACTTTTTCATATATAACTAGAACTTTTAGCACATCTTCCCTATTGTCTGCAAAAAAAACGATAAAATGAAAAATATTGTTTCCATTATTTTACTTTTTTAACTTACCTATGATAAATCCTATGATAATATTAGGAGCCAATGTTAAAGATAATCAATTTAAATAGAAAAAGGCATAAAAATAGATATCATATAGATATGTTCAGAAGTGACTAACGTGACTAACCTCAAATTAAAATAATATTGACAATTTTCGTGTGGTTAGAGGCGGGGTTTGTCAGTTCAGTTAGTCGCTGTGATGCGCCATACTCAACTGGCTGCGCACAAACTTTGTGCCAGTGTCTTCCATATGCTTTAAAAACTCTCTTTTATTTATTACTCTATGGTATTGTGCCTGGAAAATACTAGCACGAGAGGTAGCTGGTTATGAACAAAAAAATCTCTGAGCGATAGTTGTTTTTTACTGCTCAAAATCATATAGTTACAGTTTGTCTCGTCAAAAAATAATGTTAAATAATAGAAACATCACACGTATAGCTGTGGCTCAGTTGTGCTTTATTGATGTTAAATTTTGTTGGCGGCATTTTACTGAAAATTAAAATTAATATATTATACAAAACAACAAGCTGTTCGACTACTTATTTTTTTTTTAGATCTAGAATAACAATTGACAGACAAGTGTCGATGATGCTGCCTACAGGTGAAATAGAATATATCGAAAAGGAAAGTCAACCGGATTTGAGTTGGGAAATGCCCGTTAAAAAGACAGTTGATAACGAGTTTAGAAAACTTAGAAGCTCGTTGGATATTCTAAAAGTAAAAAAGAAAGGTGAAGGAAGCGTTAGTACTTCGATACTTCAAGGAAAACAAGAAGGACTTAATAATTCGATAGATACAACACAGTTACGTAGTGGGTATTGTGCATAGAGTAATAATTAAAAGAGATATGCTGAAAGTGTAGCGTTTCGTGGCACAAAGTTGCCACTAGCGCCTACTTTGGCTACTGGTATGAACTAGCATAATATATTGACATATTGACAATCTTCGTGTGGTCAAAGGCGGGGTTTGTTAGTTCAGTTAGTCGCTGCGATGCGCCATACTCAACCGGCTGCGCACAAACTTTGTGCCAGTTTATTCCATTTGTTTTAAAACCTCTCTTTTATTTATTACTCTATGGTATTGTGCCTGTATTATACCTGGAAGATACAATAAACTCAGAGGTATAGCTGATGGTTATGAACAAAAAAATCTCTGAGCGATAGTTGCTTTTTACTGCTCAAATTATTATAGAGCTGTGGCTCAGTTGTGCTTTATTGAGGTTAGATTTTGTTCGTGACATTTTACTGTAAATTAAAATTAATATAAAAAACAACAAGCTGTTCGACTACTTATTTTTTTTTAGATCTAGAATAACAATTGACAGACAAGTGTCGATGATGCTGCCTACAGGTGAAATAGAATATATCGAAAAGGAAAGTCAACCGGATTTGAGTTGGGAAATGCCCGTTAAAAAGACAGTTGATAACGAGTTTAGAAAGCTTAGAAGCTCGTTGGATATTCTAAAAGAAAAAAAGAAAGGTGAAGGAAGCGTTAGTACTTCGGTACTTCGAGGACAACAAGAAGGACTTAATAATTCATTGACAAAAATATCACCGGATGATAAAAAAAGCCTGAGTTATTCAAAGTTAGTTCAAACAAAATTAATTAAAATCGAATATATAGGTGGAATTTAAATAACTTCTTTTTGTCAGCCCTTTGAAAACCACCTATACTTTTCATTATAAAATTTTATTTCACACAAGGCCTAACCGTTTCTAATTATTTAGGTGAAATTTAAATTCCCCCCAGCAGTGCGTTCTCTGGTGGATTATTTTAAGATCCTCATAGAAAAAAAGTTAAACTTTGTATCTTTATGATTTGTATAAAATTATTTGCAGACTACCCGACAAAAAAATGGAAACAAGTTTAGAGGGTAAGCTAGAAAAGAAATCTTCCGTCTTAACTTCGACACAGTCATCAGATGTTCAAAAAAATAAACTTAATAATAATGGATCTGCGACTAAACAAGCAAAAACTTCGGATGGTTCTTGTGAAGGTAAAGTTACGGAACGTTCCGAAAAAAAAGAAGATTTAAAAAATCGTTTGACGAACGATGGCTATAAAACGATATATGAGCGAGGAAGATTATCAAAACAAAATAAGTGTAGATCATAGTTCAGGTAATGATTTTTACACGATAATAAGACAACAAGAATTATGACTTTTATTTTATTTTAGAATTTATGAAGAGAATAAGTAAAATCTAATTGATGGTTTTCATCTTCTGGCTTAAATGTATTTTTCTGGTTTTGTCCAAGAACTAGAATATCCTTATTGGTGCAACATTGGTGGATATAATAATTGATAGCATATTTTTACAGACCACCTTTCAGTATAATTTTATCACCACATGTTATTACATAACTTTTTTTATATTAAATGCTAGTAAAATGAGCTAAAAATGTTTTTTAAATTGTCTTTGTTTATCCGTTGAAATGAAATTCATTACAAAACATTTTATGAAAAAAAATGTATATTAGAATTTCTTTACAACGATTAATCCTAATAAATAATTAAACATTAAATACGAATTAAACATCATTCGAAACATGTTTGATATTCAATTTTAGTGTAAAATAATTTAGTAAAACGAGTTGTAAATAGAGTTGTTTAGGCCAGTCATATAGTTATCTATTGAATCTCCAGTTGTGAATCTTGACCTTGCAATTGGAACTGATGCTTTTTCTAAAATAAATAACCTAAAAATCAAATTTTACAATAATGATTATTGTTATCAACGCAAATGTAAAATTTTTTTTGAACACAACAAAGCAAAATGTACTTATTAAAAGTGATTAAGTGAAGTTGATAGATAAGTGGTGAAATTCCATTAAAAAAAATTTACAAGTGCATTTAGTACTTGTAAAATGTCACACACAAATTGTATGTAGGTACTCTGTGGGCCAAATTTATTTTGAACCCAATTTGTCTCTGAATATTTATTTTTAAATCTGCCGGATCTTCGTGAAATTTTGTGTGAATATTAGGGAGACCTTTTCTCAATTGTAGAAAAATTATCTAATCAAAATGTACAGGAGGAGCCAAGTAAGAAGCAATATTTTTAATCATTGCCTCTGGTGTTGTAAAATAAAATTTTTCACAACTTTTACTTTACTTACCAGTTACTTTTAGATATAATGGAATGTATATCTGGTAACATAAACCTGTTAAACTCGTAGGTTATGGGCAGTGTATAAGCACCAGTATTTTCGAAAATAACCCAGTCTCCTATATTCATTTTTGGTAAATTTTCTACGTCTTTTGATATTTTATCAGTACTGTCACATGTCGGACCCCACAGAATACTCGGATACAGAACTTCAGACGTTTCCTAAAAAAAATTGCCACAATATAATTGCCTAGACATTTCAGTCCTAGTATGCTCGATGCAATTCATATCTGGTGAGCAGGGTGGCCACTCCATCCTAGTAAACCCATGATGTTATACCCAGTCTAATGTCCTCTATAGCCCACCATGGGTATGTAGGGAGTTTGCTTACCCTCAAATTACGAATAAACATAATTAAAAAAAACATAGCAGGGAAAAAAATGGCTGAAATCTTGAAATATCACACATTCCGCCCTATTCTGTAACTCAAAGTCGAGCACATTTAGATATGATTTAGTTTGAATGGAAAAATAGGGAAAATCTTTGATCAGAATTGGACAAAGCTTCATCATCTCTGCTCTAGGATATCGGTTTCTCTTACCTTCTGCAATGGCGTGCAAGTGAAAGAGCATTTATTATAAATAACTGGAGCCAAGCCGTGGTAAACTCCTATATCTAAATGATACATTCTGATACCATCTGACATCGTCCTTTTTGAATGGATAAAGGATGCTAGCTTAAAAGCAGTTTCGACAAAATATCTACCAGGCTCTGCAACGAATCTCACTTCTTTACCAGGAAAATGGTGTTTTAACGACTGGTTTATAGTAGAAGCTACCTAAAATTTTAAAAACAATTTATTACAAAGTTATTTTTCCAATAATAATTTTAAACGTTGACTGCGCCGTAGGTGAGCAGCTCATCGGCACCTCCATGTAAAAATAACTATAGTACATTGGATATTAGAAGAAGACTTAAGACACATAGCCGCTACGAAAGGTACGTCCGCATCCTATTTTTGAATGATGTAACACAGCCTTGAGATCGCTGTCGTCGTGTCTCCTCAAAAGTAAACCCTAAGAAGCAAAACTTCGACTCCTGGAGGACACGGACAAATCTTGTGATTGTTTATAACACATCGGCAGCTGAGACACAGTATGAATTTTTTTAAAAATAATATTTTTGTTACATTTTACAATTTTTCCCATGCGCCCCTATGGATGTACCCTGTTTGTCTTAAGGATAATCCGCCTCTGCTTTTAATACAAATTAAAAATTACATTTTTAATGTCACCTTCATCATTTTCCGATAATCCTCCTCCTCCTCCTATATCAACGATGTTGAAATTGTATCCCAATTCACGAGCAACATTAAAAACCATTTTGGTTACTTCTAGAGCTCGCGTAAACTCTTTGTAGTTAAAAAATGTCGTATCTATTTGGAAAGCAACTCCAACGACGTTTAAGTCAAGGGATTTGGCTATTAAAAGAAGATGTTTGACTTCTTTACCGGGCGAAGCTCCAAATTTTCTAATATAACTGCCATCTTTAGTTGTACACACTCTCAAAATTAATCTAAAACAAAAACTAAACATCACCAAACTATCAAAAAAATTTATTAAAACTTACTTTGAAGAAGGATAAAAATTATTTATTTTATACAACTCCTCTTCATTGTCAAATGTCATTAATCCAACTCTTTCTTTGGCGGCGTATTTTAAATGGCTTATTTTTTTGGTAGTATTAGCAAATATTATTTTATTCGGTGGAACGCCCAACGAAATAACTCTTCGAATTTCTTCTTTAGAAACACAAGAAAATCCTACACCTAAGGCTGCAACCACCTCCAAAACGATCCTAGTATCATTACAATGTACGACTGAAACAAACAATATTTACAGCGAAAAATTAAATTAAACAAATAAAATTGTACATCCTTCCCCTTCTTGAAGCTTGTTGAATAGTTTCCGATACATTTCTTCCTACCGTTTTCCATTTCTTAGCTCTTTTCTTCTTCGCGTTTTCCAGCACTACGTCCAAATTCGTCTGCTCCTCTCTCTAACTCAGCTTCTCCGTTCTTTTTCTTTCTGTTTTTATCCCACTCTTCTTTTCTCCGTAACTCTCTTTTCATTTCTTTTTTCCTCTAACATTATTTTCTTTTCTCGTTCTCACCATTCTTTCCTTTCCAACTTAATTTTCCTCCCTTCTGCTTCTCTTCTCTTCTTCTTCTCTTATTTCAACTCATTTAAATTGTTTCTGATTTGTTATTTGTTAAAATAAATTTTTGACTTACCATAAAAAGATTCTACGAAAGGAAATAATCTATTCCACTCATTGTATTTTTTAATAATTTCATTGGTGTTACAAATGAAGAAACCTTTTTTGTAATTGCCGTCGTTAATTATTTTGTTAGCTATGGAATGTTCGTTTTCGTTTTCATCTTCCAAAACTTGAATGGCATTTCGATGTTCCATGTTTGGAGTAGTTTGTAATCGAAAAATCAAATTATATGACAGTAATTATTATTTACATTAACCGATATGAAATTGTGATGATAAATCAGACATGGACTGGCCCTATAAAACCACCAGGATAACATTTATATGAAATTCAAAATAAAAAATTTCGTAATAAAAAATCATGTGTAATGATATTGATTCAATATTTTAAATATTTATTCAAAATTCATAATTGATATTTAAATGAATTAATAATTATATCTGAATTCGTATTCCATATGATTCATTGTAATTTTTATAATTTCACGTCTTCCAGGCATTTAAAAAATCTTGAATTGGATAAATTTGACTCTGTCTAATTCGACTGAAGATATAGGTAATATTAAAAAATGCAGCTGTGTAAATTGTTTGTGTTTAAATAAGAACTGCTACACACAATTTTATTATTATTGATTTGAGATTTTTTGACAATCAATGTTTCGGTAAAAAGATAATAAATATTTGATAGATACATGTCAATAAAAAACCGGGTTAAATAATAGAAATTTACGCACAAATTTGTACTTTTGTTAATGAATGGGAACTTGTGCGACAAAACCATGCTAAAGAAGTTTTAGCTTCAAGGATGATGAATGTTACCAAAAATCATTCAACTTAAGAAGTTTTCAGTTTAATAGTTATTTGTTTAACTAGGCAGTCAATCTACTTTGCTGCCGAGTTGAACATATAGTTTTTTCTCCGATTGTTCATGAGGATATTGTATTTGCAAATTATTACAATTCCCACAATCTCTTTATTTTAGTTGGTTGCTATGGAAATGTATAATCACAGGCAGCAAAGTAATCACTTTCGTGCCTAGGCAGCAAAGTAACCACTTTGCTGCCTAGGCAGGAAAAGTAATACTTTGCTGATTGATAGCAGTCAGCAAAATTAATATTTGCTGCCAATCGGAGAAAAAAGTATTTCATTGAATTAAATCAGATTAAAATCAATATATACGTCTCGTTTATTTTAAATAAATGTACAGATACATACTAGATAATGTCAATAAAGAGATTTCATTTGTAATTTTCTTGCTATGATAAGGAGTAGAGTGGAAATGAAATTATAATGTGAATTGATAATATGACGTAGTTAAAAATAACGAATTTACGAATTTAGAAAAAACGAGATCTCCGAATTTGTTTTGCTCCACAGTTACCGTATCTATTGACTTTTTATGGTCCCTAAATATTATGCCTAACGTTTGTTTTCTAATCTTCAACAAGAATGGCACCGAGTAGCACTCAACATCTTATCCTACAGAGTGCTCTAAATTTTCCAACCAATTTAGCACGTTAATAGTCTCAATTCTCATTTTAATTTGGGGTCGAAAATTGGAAGAAGGGCTCTAAAGTGTACACGCTAAGTTACATAAATGTCCTTGATAATGTAGAAATAGCAATACTTATAGAAAGTATTATAGATAATAAAGTGAGGTTATAAAACAATGTATAACATAAAGTATTTCTGGGACCACCGCGCGCCATAGCGCTGCGATCTTAATTTGTATCCTGCACGAAGGGTTCCGTACTATTATCTACCTGTTGCCAAGTACTGCTTCAGCCCTTTCCTCATGATGTTGTTTTTGAAAATCACGTTTGTTGTATGGGAGCTCCCTTAAGCATTTATTTTATTCTTTTTTTTTAGTATCTATTTATTATTATGGGGTTAACATAAATACATCATCTGTGAAAATTTCAACAGTCTAGCTATTACAGTTTATGAGATATAGCCAGGTGACTGTCGGACGGACAGCCAAAAGTCTTAGTAACAGGGTGCATTTTTTACCTTCTGGGTGCTGATCCATAAAAACGTTCCAGCAGTTATAAATCAGTAACTAATACATAATAATTAACATAAGTATTTGTCTATAAAAGTGGTTTGTTTTTCAAAAGTTTATCGGATCGCATACGTCAAGATAAGATCGTTTAAATCATATATTAATAGATGCTAAACTATGTATCTTTTCATACCCGTTGTCACATCCTAATAAATATGAAGATATATAGTATTATTTTAGTTTTCCTAGGAATCCTTGCACTTGGGTATGTATTTATACTATAAGCTGTAACGGTTTTTTTTCTAGCGTATTTGATGTAGTTATAATTTTACCTGTCTTTAATTTTGATGGAAGGAAATTTGTCCAAATAAATTAAACATTTTATCGCGAGCGAACGATAAATTGGAATTTGTACAAATCAGAGAGATTTTCTGCAGACAACCCAACGCACATCTTATATATTGACATTTTGTAGGCAACCAATCATACAATAGCGTCTTCAATAAATGAATCCTAGTATAGAATACTTCTAGTTTTTGACTTACCTATCGTTTTATTTTATTATTTTACAAAATTATAATAATTGTTAGTGTTAAGACATCCAAAAAAGAATTAAAGAAAAACGAAAACAGTGACATTTGAACCAGCGACCATCTCTGTGACATTTCAATGTTATTATTCATTTTTGACAGTACTTACCTATGAAACAAACAATAGTATATTCTTCAACGAGTGCAGAATGATGGCTATTATTCACGCGGATGAAGTTTCCAAAAGGAGCGTGCGCAGCGAGTGAGTTTTGGAATCATCCAAGTGAATATTAGCCATTATACACAAGTAAAAGACTATACTTTCTCCACGACTAAAAAAAGAAAGCTTCCAGTGAGGATCGAACCCCTTGTTGGTTAAATAACTCTTAAGTTTTTCCATCTCCTACCTTTAGCTTTCATTAAAATATGATAGTTAATATAAAGTTTTAAAACGAGTCTAATAATAAACTCATTAAAAAGTCAGATTCAAATAGGAGAAAGTAAATTTAAATTCTTACTTAATTTTTCAGAACTACCGATGGAGATGACGAATTCGCACACTATACCGTGACAAACCGGAAATATCCAGATGGATTTACTTTTGGAGTTGCCACTGCGGCATACCAAATAGAAGGAGCTTGGAATTTAGATGGGAAAGGCGAACAAGTTTGGGATACATTTTTCCACGAGCATCCTGAAAGAGTGGACGATAGAACCAACGGAGACGTCGCAACAGACTCTTATCATCTTTACAAAGACGATGTTCGTTGTATGAAAGAAGTAGGAGTTAATTATTACAGGTATAGAGTTCAAGTTTCTATCAAGGATTTCATTTTTAAGCATGATAACATGTGTGGTATTTTATCAATTGCAGATTTTCTATAGCTTGGTCTAGAATTTTACCCGATGGAACTATTGACAATATCAATCAAGCTGGAGTTGATTATTATACTAATTTATTTAAAGAATTAAAAGCAAACGGAATCGACGCTATGGTAACCTTGTACCATTGGGATATACCCACTGCTCTAGAAAAGCAAGGAGGTATGTTTTATAAATATTGATAGTTAGTGGACATTTAAAAATTCAACTTTTGGATTATTTAAATAGTTCGCCATCTATTTTGTGACGTACACACCCTAAAAGAGAAGTTAGCTACATAAGAGTTGACAGTAATTCTGTCATATTCTTTTTTAAAATCGTGAGTCCATTTTCCTATCTTCTTTTCAGGCTGGTTAAATCCAAAAGTAGTTGACTGGTTCAGCGATTATGCAACATTATGTTACCATCTTTTCGGAAGCTACGTAAAAAGTTGGGTTACCATTAACGAACCGAAACAAATTTGCCACGCCGGATATGGAATTGGAGGTTATGCACCTGGTGTTAACTCAGCTGGTATTGGAGAATATGTTTGCGCAAGGCATATTCTTTTAGCTCATGCTAAAGCTTGGAGAGTATTTGATAATAATTTCAGGCCTACACTCAATTGTAAGTATTACAGTAACCAGTGAAAAACGAAAATTGTAAAATATTTATTAATATTATTTTCAGCAACAAACACTATCGTTATTGATTCTGATTGGTATGAACCGGAAAGTTATAGCGAAGCTGATGCTATTGCTGCTGAAACTAAACGTCAATTTGTGGTAAGTTTTAATACTATGGAATGGAAATATTGAAAGTTGAAGTAGGTATATGAGAAATAGATCAAATCAGTTTAGCAGCAAAGGAATAATAATAATAAAAAACGTTTTAGTAAACATATTTAGCAATGCTCTAGCTAGAGTCATAGTAAAATGTGAAGCCTGGCGACCATTTTATTCATAATAAATTGACTTGCAGCTGTCATTCAGTTTAATAAAGATAAATCAAAATATTTGTTCATAGTTCACGCCCGATATTTTGTTTTTAAACAATAGAGGAGTTCAATCTAAAGTCAGTGTGGCCAAAATAACGGGTTTTTTCTGACAAGTATGATTGTTAAGTTCTACTGTTTAAAACATAAGATTTTTCATGTTTTTTATCATTGCGAACATCTATTTTACTTTATTAAAATAATGAATACACCTTCTAAGCGTATATCTTGAAATTTAAAATGACTTCTTAGCTGAATACTCAACATATCGGTGGCCAATAGTTCTAGGAACTTCTGACAAGTCACCATTTCATTTCTGTTATCCAGTCACTATTTATGTCAAATGTCAGTAATATTTATTTTTGTTGATATTCGTTTAATTGTGTATGTCCATTTCTAATTATGGTTCATACAATAGCCTTTTTGGTGTGCATCATCGTTTGTTAATGTCTTTCTAACACATTACGTGGAAAGAAATGCAAAAAAATTCAGGTCTTTGATTAATCCTAATCAAAATATCTCAATAATGAACCGTTCAATTTTATTACAAACGTCAATCCTAATCATTGACTTACCAAAATTTGATTGGTTGATGTTCAGATTAAGCGTAAGCGCGACCTATCAATCGGGAGAAATTTCTTTATTTAAAATAGGCATGCAGATATACCTTTCGTATTGTCAATGTGTCTGACATCTTTTTCTACTGTTCCACTGACAGCTCTTGTCAGGTCTGTACTTTGTTGTTCACGGTCAATTATTATTTATGAAAAGTTAATATGAATATTATTGTTATATTTATTCGAATAATACAAAAATATGCCTAGATACACGGCAAAACATTAGCATTTTGAAAGTTCTCAAGTATTTTCAGTTTAAAAAAAGAAGCTGGTAACTATTAATTTCATAGCCTTGTCGAATTTTGCTGAATGCGATCCTGATGATTTTATTTATCAAATTTAGGGTTAGATATATGTCAAAATGGCAAATAAAATAAACGACATACCCAAAACCCGAATATACGTCACAAACGATGACGCACACCAAAAAGGCTGTTGTATGAACCATAGCTGTATTTCTATTCTTTTAATTACTTTTTTCACTGACATTTTACAGAACTAGTGACTGAATAACAGATTTGAAATGATGACATGCCAAGAGTTCGTAGAATTATTGGCCACTGATATGTTGAGTATGCAGCTAAAAAGTAAATTTTAATTTCAAGATATACGCTTCATTATTTTAGTAAAGCAATATTGATGTTCGCAATAATAAAAAATATGCAAAATCTTATGTTTTAAACAGTAGACCTTAACTGTCATTCTTGTCAGAAAAAAAACCACTTTTTGTTGGCCACACTGACCTTAAACTGAACTCTATTGATTGCTTTGATCGATAATGAAATAATTTTTTAGTATGGAATGTACGCCAATCCAATTGTTTTCGGAAATTGGCCGCAAGTTATGATTGACAATATTGGCAGTTTTAGCCAAGTACAAGGTTTCAATGAATCTCGATTGCCAGCATTTTCCGATGAAGAAATTGAGTTTATCAAAGGTAGGAATTTCGAAAATATAAAAATTAATATATTTTTTATTCCAAAGAAATATTAGTCGTGCTCATTTCAACAAAGCTGATCAGGCAGCGATTTTTAGAGTAATTCATAACTCTACATTGTCAAGATGAACGCCACCATTGATTAGATATTCACATCTGTCGTTTGTCAATGACGTTTCTTCCATTTTATGATAGAAAACCATAAGAAAATGGATGCTCAATTGAAGAATATTTCTAATTTAGGTGAAAATTGTTATCACATCTGGTAAATTAATATGGAAATTTCTTATTTTTAGATACTTACGACTATTTGGCTATCAACCATTATACAACCTATATGGTAAAAGCTCGCAGTGAACCCACTTATATTGTGAGCTGGGATGATGATTCTGGCGTCGATGTTTACCAGAAGAGTACGTGGGAAACTGCAGCTATTGGATGGTTTAAGGTAAAGTAACAATAAATAAAAGTACTGACGACGCAATGCCTCAAATAGTACCTAAACTATAACCTGCCTTTTACCCTTCTAATTACGTATAGAGATGACAGGGTCTTCCGAAAATAGGAACCACTAAAAGAGGAAAGCTATTGGTACAAAAATGGTTCATTGGTCATCTGGAGAGAAATATGAACATCTCTAGGATCCTATGCAACTATTTTTCATAATTGATTTATGGTTGGATAGATTGGAGGAAACCAATCTCTGAAGGTGAACACCTTCGCAGGAGTTTTCAGTGGACAAGAACCAGCTATTGACATTTCATTAAGTTTTGTCAAAGAAATTCTAAATACCTGGACAACAGGATAAGTTTTAGACTAGCAGAATTTACCAGTACTGATTCATTTTAAGGATTTATACATAGATACACTCCAAACAAGTGCTGGACTATAGTAGATAAGACCTACATTTTTTTAGGTTGTTCCATGGGGTTTTGGAAAACTTCTAAGATGGGTAAACAAGACTTATGGTGACAAAGAAATTGTCATAACTGAAAACGGAGTATCAGACAGAACTGGAACGCTTAATGATCAACACAGAATTGAATATATACGGGTAAATCAACACATTATTTATTATCTTTTGTCCACGACCACCCAACAATAAGTCAATATTTTACCTCCTAACAAAAGGTATATGGTATCCATATATCAACTGTCGTGAATTATGAAACCATAATACACTACAGTGTATTATGAACTAGAGATGGGGGTACCTACAATATGAAATAAACTTATTAAATCTGTGTATTTTGTTCAGGAAATTTGTTTCTGACATATATCGTATCGATAAAATATTGTAATTTTTAGTATTGATAGGTACTTTTCATAACGATATTTTCTAATATTTTATTTTATAGTATTTTAAAACAATATATTTATAACGGTACATTCTATTGATACTTTCTACAGTATCGCCCATCTCTATATATGTCAAATTATATTTTTATGTAGATGTCAGAACATTTTGAGGTTAGTATAATACCAAATCGTTACTGGCTTTTATTTAATAAAGAAATCAAGTGTCGTGGACAAAGTATAGTATTCTACTCGCAATTTATGGCCATAATTCACCCATCGTGAATTATGGCTATCATAAATTGCTCGTTTAATAATATACTATAGAATTTCACTTATAATAATACTAATAAATTGAAACATTTTTATTCATACACATTTTAAAAAATAAACATCCTTCGGGCTCATTTTGTAATAAATTTCGATTTGATACATTTCAGCTACTTCTAAAAAATAAAAATGTTATTTGTCAAATAAATACAATTCAAGGCACAAGCCATCACATGCGTATAATAATATATTCTTCAACGAGTGCAGAATGATGGCTTGGATGATTCCAAGCCACGACTAAAAAAAGAAAGCTTCTAGTAAGGATCGAACCGCAATCGTCCGCGCCAGAGTCAACTATTTCTACCTCTAGGCTATAGAGCATGTTTATTTCCAAAAAGGGATACGTAACATACAGTTTTAATCGAAACCCTTACATTTATAAATGATAATTAGGAGTTATAACTAAATATAACTACTGTTGTCCATTTTTTCTCTAAATAATACGTAAAATTATGATTCTATCATTATTTTGACGTTTCAAACGACGCGCTGTTGACGTTTGAAAAGAGACGATTTGATTTATTCATTACAATTCTTTTTAGCGTGAACTCTGATTGGCTGACGAGAGTGGATTCTTTTTCATTTTTCACTAATGTGAAGAATTTATATCTTTATGCAGCTTAATGTGTAAAAATAATTTGTGCATTATTATTTAGTCGTGGAGAAAAATATGTAAGTACTGCGTGAAGAGACACCAGGACTATAAAATGCTACTAATTCTTGTGGTCTTGATAGTACCTACCTACACCTACAACCTTATATACTATAATATGTATGTGGATTTGGAGATAGTAATAAAAATAAAATGGTCGCTCTTTCCACCAATTTTTATTATAACTGTGAATCTACACAGTTTATTTTGCCTTTTCAGAACTACATGAGTCATTTGATAGATGCTATCCACGATGGAGTACGAGTAACTGCATACACTCTTTGGAGTATTATCGACAACTTTGAATGGACTCAAGGTTTCAAGTACGTTTTATTTGTAAAGTAAACAAATTGATATGGAACTGCATGGATGTAAAATGAAAATAGTTTGTTAATTTGTCTTAATTTATTTTTCAGCGGCAAACTGGGAATTTATTTCGTAAATCAATCGGATCCATCTTTACCAAGAATCGCCAAGGATTCGTCTAAATATTACGCTAATGTTATAAGAACAAAATGTTTGGTGGACCAATGTGTGGACAATTAATATATTTTGTAATAATAGTAATAAAATATATGCAATAAATATCTCTGTATTTCTCTATCTACACAAAAATGTAACATGCTTTACCGCTAGAGAGTGTTATATTTTTTTTGGGTAGCAATTTAGGTAAAATTCTAATTGTAGAGCACTTTTCGTAAACGTCAGGAGAGAAGGAAACTAATATACTACAATTTCTACATTCTATAATGATAAGTGAGTCTGCTTGTCTCAAAATACTATTCGTTATCACAATCTGTCTCTCGTATTTAAATATTTTATGTAGTAAAAGCACTGGCTCACATTTCAAGGTTATCATGTAGGCTCAAAAACTGGCAGTATATCTCATACTATTTTTAACTATGGGGCAATAAAATACTTACCCTGGATCGTTTGGTAGATTTAGATTTACAGGTTGTTGCTATGGGTAAAATACAGGGGACACGAACCATCGGACAACATTCAGGTAAATTCTGCTGAAAAACTGTTGGTATACAGTATGGTGGAGGACATGGACCACATCCTGGAGCACAAGGAGGACATTGATCTTAAAAATTAAATTAATTATACAGTATTATTTAATTTTTTTATACTTTTATGAGAATTCGAGGGTTATATTATAATATATGTGACAATATTTTAAATAATAACTTTAGATATAATTGTGATATACCTTCACTGTTCATATTTTTGGTGTATTAACTGATTTTACTGGAAATTTTGTAAAAAAAATACCAAAACTTTGTTTAACTGTCACTTATCTTTTGACGTTTTTAATTTAACAAATAATATAACTCAACTTCCTAGATTTTAAATGAAGTGTATAATAATGGAAGCGTTCAGAAAGAGCTAGTAATAGTAAGAAAAATCTACACATTTTGGATGTAAAATATGGAAAAGTTACGTGGTCTTGTCTGTCTTGGAGCATCTCAGTTTCGTTATAAAATAAATCGACAGACTTATCGCGAAAATTCAATCACCCATTATTATTCAGAATAGAGTTATTTTGAATAACATGGAATATAAATAAAAGTACAAATAAACTTAATAATTTAAGCATAATTAATAATTTTATATCAATTTTCTCCGTAATTCTAAAGTGTAGTTCTTAAAACTTTTCAGTTTAACTTTAGTCTTTGTATGTAAAGTGATGTAATCATTTTCTCTAATGAATAAATTGAAACCATATCAGGTTTGCTTACACAGGTGTACCTACATAAGCAAAGCATTGTTACATGACCATAGGTACGACTTTAAATCAAATTTATCAGTAGAAAATATACATAAACATATTGATACGCTAATAAAGTATAATCAAGTATATAAGATATTTGCATCCTTTGAATATAAGTAGTGTTTTTTTTTATACAAACTCAATTCGAATTTTTATAAAAATGGAGTCAGAAAAATATATACAAGTCTTAGATGGTGATTTAAATATGGAATCGTTTATAAAAAGAATTATTGAATTACCCAATCAAGAAGATGCATTTTATGTATGCGATGTGAGTAAATTGATTTGGTTATACAAAAATTGGAAATCTCTGTTACCACGAGTTGAATTTTTCTATGGTAAGTACTTGTGGTACTAATGCAATTGAGATAAAATTTAAACGATATAAATTACACTGGTCTACAAAATTTCGTAACAAGTAAGTTGTTGTAGCCGGTAAAATTAAGTGCGTATTAAAAAATAAATAAATGGTGATTAATACTCTAAAAAATATGATGAATTATTTTGGTATCAATTATATGAATGATGGCTATTATTCACGCGGATGAAGTTTCCAAAACGAGCGAGCGCAGCGAGTGAGTTTTGGAATCATCCAAGTGAATATTAGCCATTCTACACAAGTAAAAGACTATACTTTATCCACGACTAAAAAAAGAAAGCTTCCAGTGAGGATCGAACCCCAATCGTCCGCGCTAGAGTTAACTATTTCTACCACTAGGCTATAGAGCATGTTTATTTTCAAAAAGGGATACGTGACATACAGTTTTAATCGAAACACTTACATTTATAAATGATAATTGGGAGTTATAACTAAATATAACTACTGTTGTCCATTTTTTCTCTAAATAATACGTCATAGAATTATGAATCTATCATTATTTTGACGTTTCAAACGACGCGCTGTCAGAATCGATTTGCTTTATTTGGTATTTGACGTGAATTCTGATAATAATAGAATGTGATTGGCTAACGAAAGTGAATTCTTTTTCATTATTCACTGGTGTGAAGAATATCTATCATTATGTAGCTAAATATGTGAAAATAATTTGTGCATTATTTAGTCGTGGAGAAAAGTTATTTTTATTTGAATATATACTGGATAATTTTTATATAATTTAAAATCAGGAACCTTTTCTGAAGCAAGACATATATAATAAATATTAATATGAGTGTAGTAGAGTGTAGTAGAAATTGCATATATAATTATATAATAAATAGTCAGAAGAATGATAAAACTACCATATCAATACAATAAACAATCAAAGTTCAAGCTCCAGTAGATTTTTATCGAACTTGAAAGGTGACTCATTCAAAATTAAAATGTAAATACTCAGAGTTGATAATCGAACTGTTCTGGGACAAGGGCGTATCCAGGATTTACAACAGGGATGGGAAAGCACTTAATATTAGCAGTGCGTGCCTTGTAACAGGGAAAAAACATTAGCTTCCTCCAAAAGTGCAGCCACTTCAATGTCCTTTAATTTGTCTTCAACTAAATTCCTTTTCTTTCACATATTGTAACACAAATATCATCTTCTGAGACATCACCCAACTTATAAAATTCTTCTTATTAAAATTATTCAATTTATTTTTGCTTCCATTGGTGGCAGTTGTTCCTTCCTGTCCTTCTGGCTACGTCCATGTTTTGGTTTCATTTGATAGTTGTACTTACGAAGTTCTAGAGCGAGATAGGCTTTATTGTCTTCAAAAATTTTTCAATTTTATGGACAAAGCGGCAAAATTTAGTAATTAGTAGGTACATTTATTAGGTAGGAAACCAAATTATTCAAATGTAAAGATTTTATGTTTGAAATGAAAATGCAATAAACAGTTTTTCATTAGTCTAATAATATAATATTATGAGTTGACTGATGGGAATGTAGGACATATTTTTCTGTCTATAGAGATTGAATGACACAACACCAAAGAGACGATCTATATAAAGCAATCTAATGAATCAGATTGAAAAGTACTATTTAAAATTTAAAATTTTTTTATTTTTAAGCTATGAAGTGTAACGATTACAAATTAGTATTGGAAACATACGCTTCTATTGGTGCTGGATTCGATTGCGCTAGTAAAGAAGAAATACGAAAAGTCATCGCTCTTGGCGTACATCCTGATAGAATCATTTTCGCGAATCCTGCAAAGATAGTCGATCATATCGAATACGCTGCAAGTGTCGGAGTAAAGGCTATGACTTTCGATGGCGAAGAAGAGCTACACAAAATTAAAAAACATCATCCAAAAGCCGAGTAAGTTCAAATAGATATTTAGGTTTTTTAATGCATACAAAATTGTTATTATTTCAATATCAATTTTGATTAAATAAAATGCATAATAGCGATAAGGTTTTTACAAAAGATAGTAGGTTACTGTCTTCGTGATATAGGTATTTGTAGATAATGAGTTTCATGAGAGGTTTGAAGTTCAATAGAATGTTGTTCTATGATTTGTTAAAATTTTATGTATGTAGGTACATCTAGCTAATTGTACAGTACAAATATTTCAGTGAAAATATAGTATAGTCCATTCCAAGATATTTCGTTTTGACTTAATCATTCAAGGCCAAATATACCAAGCAATAAAGCATAAAATAGTGAGTTTTTGGCAAAAATCCTAGCTGAAAACGGATAGTGCTATCTAGTAAATGACATGGAAATACATCTCTTCGTCAGTTTTAAAGCTTTACCTTTGAAATTTCGTAGAAAATAAGTCCTTTTTGTGTGCACTTTATGTGGGTAAAGACCAGGTAGAAGGGACAAATAATTTTGTTGCTATTCCATTTTATTATTATTGTATCAATTATTATGAATAATGATCATTATATTCCTTTCAAAATAATATACCTACTACATTATAATCAAGAAAACTCGAGAAAATCTTACTTTTTCAGGTTACTGATACGTATTCGATGTGATGACGAATCGGCCAGATACAAATTAGGTAAAAAATTCGGAGCAGTACCGAACGAAGAATCCTGGCATCTCTTGAAAGTTGCAAAATCATTAGATCTGAATGTTCTCGGTGTAGCTTTTCACATTGGATCTGATTGCGTGAACTTTTCGATTTATTTCAAAGCTATAGCTGCAGCGAGAAATGTTTTTGACATGGGAGCTGAATTGGGATACAATTTCACAATATTAGATATCGGAGGTGGATATCCTGGATACAGTACCAAACCATTACAGCAAGTAAATACAATAATTTATTTGTTTACTTTTGGATATCTTTAATTAAAAATTATCTTTAATTTTTTACAGATATCCGAGTATATAAATAAAGGATTGAAGAAATACTTTCCGAATGATACAGTGAAAATAATAGCCGAGCCTGGAAAATATGCTGTTAACGCTGCATTTAAACTTGTATCACAAATTCATTCAAAAAATATTATACACAGAAATAACGAATACATTCCCATGTATTATGTGGATGTAGGTGTTTTTAATGCATTAATCTCCACGCTATATGGTGAATATTATAATTGTCGACCAGTCAATAAGAAAGATAAGGTAATTAAAATTTCCATTTAAATGAAAACTATCCACCCCATATAATTTACTCACTTACTTACTTTACACAGTATCGCCCATCTCTATATATGTCAAATTATTTCATGTAGCTGTCACAACATTTTGAGATTAGTAATACCAATTATGATCGTCACTGACTTTTATTTATTAATAATGAAATTAAGGGTCGTGGACAAAGTATAGTATTCTACTCGCAAGTTAAGGCCAATATTCACTCTGGTGACTTGGGCCGCTCGCCTGCGGCTCGGCACGCAAACGTCACCCATCGTAAATAATGGCTATCATAAATCGTTCGTTTAATAATTTACTATATCCCTATACTCTCTATGGTCACCCATCTTAAATGGAACACCCTCTATTAATATAATTACTTTTTATCCGCAAATTATTGTACCTACAAAAACAGACAGACAAACGTCTTTGACGATTGAACTTCACTTCAATTTATTTTTTAGCTATACCCGAGTATAGTATGGGGTCCATCACAAGAATCTTATGATAAATTACCTGAAACCTATTATTATTTACCAGATTTAAAAATTGGTGATTGGTTGATTTTTGATAAAACAGGAGGTTATAGTTTATGTTTTAGTTGTGGATACAACGGATATCCAATTCCTAATGTATGTGCTGTTATCAATAAAGAAGACTGGTGAGTAGATCAAATACCTACCTAAATTTAATTTTATCGTAAAGTCTAAAATAGGTCGTTAGAACTTGTCTTATCCATGCAGAAAATGTTTTATACATTACTATAATTGTTAACTATAAAACTTTAAAATAATATTTCTTATAACAATCATCAATATTATAACAAAAGCTTATCGCAAACCCCATTGCTTGTTTCTAAAATATCTCTATTTTGTCAGCTCTAAAAACTATATCAATATATAATTCAATGTTTTTAGGTTATTAATGACAGAAGCTTTGTCCAATCCCATGCCAAAAGATAGATTTACGACTGGTTTGTCTATGGAAATGTTTTTAAAAAATTTGGAATTAGATCCATACACTTTTACTAAATATTTTTGAAAACCACTGTTTTTTACACCGAAAATTCTAAATATATCTTTGATTTTTTAGTGTTTATTTCTCATATTCAAAGTAAAGATGCATTTTCCAGGAGTTATTCCTTTATTTCCCACAAATAAAGAATACATTTGATGCAGTACCACAAAAGCCACCTCGTAGAACATAATCAGCAGTTTTCTCTTCTAGATGACAGAATCTGCACATGGCTTCATCTGTCAAACCAATTAGCTTTGCGCCCTTACAGTGTTCTGTTAACATATCTACTCCGGTTTGACAGTTTTCCTTTATTGTCGACTTTACGACGCCACATAAGGTTACCTGTCCAATGAATGATATTGATCATTGCCAGGCAGTTTCATATGCCAGTTCATTGCCCTTATGACTCTCGTTCCCTGGGTACCATGACCTTGAAATGGTCTGTGCAAGCGACGCTTTGCTATGGATGAAGTTGGCATCTGAACGAAATGCCCTCTCAGCCTCTTAATATATTCAACTCAATGGTGATTCGTCGTCACTTCCGCTTGGAAAATTGTGACATCCTCAGCCCCACAACTCCCGTTTTCCTCCCTTGGAACTTATTATTAAAGCTCTCTTGTTTCGTCAATTGATTGCCTCGTAAAGACATCAGCTTTTAGCTCCTGAATAAGCTTTCGATTGTCACCACCGTGCGTTTGGCTTCGCCTTATGGTGGCAGCTTCAGCGGAGAGAAATGGACATTTAAGGAGAATTAAAACAAAAAAAGTTACACATATACGTCTTTATTTCTATTAAGCAAATAATCTAAACCTAAACAGCGAGATTAATACGAATCCCAATATATTTACTCGAAATAGGAGAAAATAGATTGGGATTGATATTAAGAAACATCGATTCATCTTTGAATGAAAAGCTTTGAGCTGCCCCCTTGCTTACACACCAAAGTTATAGATTAAAATTTTTATCGAATATTTTTCAACGTATTGGAAAATAAAAAATAAAAATATAATCTAAAACTCGATATCCTTATTGCATTTAACAAATACATTCCTAATTTTATGAAAATGATCAAGAAATAAGACTTATTAAGAAAAATTTCGTTACAAAATAATTGTTTTCAATAAAATAATTGATTAAGACAGAAATTCCAACCAATTAGGTAGGTAATTAATCAAAAATTTTGAAAGAAACATTTAGTTAAAGTAAAAAAGATTTATCATAATGAGTTGTTCTAAAATTGGTCTCAATTTAAATGGATGTGGCGACAAATGCCAATCTCAATCATAATCCAGAATCGTAACATTATTCCATAGCGACGACGTCAGCATAATCCAAAATTGAATTTCCAATTGTTATTGGAAAATTGGGTAGTTCATATTTAGAATTGGTATCGCAATTGTTTTTGAAGTTTTTCGGCAGGGTTAACATTTCGAAATGTCCTTCGGTCACTATGAACGTATCTTCCAGCAAAACTCTGCAACAAAAAGTTATCCTTAATATTAAAGGAGTCTTTTTCAGGGACAATAAACAGAAATTACTAACAAAAAAATCAGGAGCTTTCCAATGAGAAAATAATAAAGAGTTCGATCTTCAATTGAACTTACCTGATGGTATCATCCATAGCAATATGTACTTTCGGAATGGGGAATCCGTTGAAAGGACTGGCTACGGGTAAAGTGTATGCTCCCATATCTTCGAAAACCAACCAATCCCCAACTTTCATTTCCGGTAACATAGCATGTTCAGTAACTTGATCTAAACCATCACATGTTGGGCCCCAAACGCTGCTATCGTAATAACGTGCGCCAAGACGTTCTTCCAATGGGCGAGGCAAGACGACCTATTATACATTTCAATCAATATTAAAATTGATTTGACCGAAGCATGAAATTATAGTCCATTTAATAACCAGGAGTAATTTTAAAAGCCTTACTATCAACTATGGAAATTATCAGCTGATGTCAATACTAGACAGTGCTGTGTGAGACTAGGCGGAATCTGACCATTCAGAGGTATACAGAATTGCCAACTTAAATTCAAATCACTCCTGGTTTTTAAATGAGATATATAGTCCGTTTAATAACCAGGAGGAGTAATTTGAAAAGCTTTATTCACATCACTAAAAGTTACCAGATTAGTTACTAAATGGCGTGTTCTGAAAAAGTAGTCAACAGTCGTATTCCAAATCTATTAAATATGCCTTGATTGATGAAAAAATCAGCCACACATAGTCATAAGTCGACTTCTCGTCTGTCTAGTAGATTATTTTATACCCAAGAATTAATCAGACGGGTATTTGGTCACATGTACAACTTTTTTTTGTTTTGTATTCAAACTGAAAGATTAGAACATACACATTACTCTAATATGGCTGTTTTTAAGTAGCAAATAACTGAATGCCAGTGAATGGAATAAAAAAGAAGAACCAATTTTCTAACAAAACCTACAGCCTTATTCATAGTCGTTTACTTAAAATAATGTTAAAACACCACTAGTTAGTGGCCACCAACATCATACTAACAAGCCACTAACGTTTCCTATTCATAGTCGCATATTTTGTTCCCACTAGTTAAAATAATATTAGCAGAAAAATGAATGCGGCAACAATGGAAATTTTATTTTGTATTTGAGATGTTGGTTGTTGGATGGCCGGATGCCGCAAAGCAAGAGGCCAAGAATCTGAAGAAGTGGTTGTTAGATTAGGTATTGATCCGAAATCCGAGAGTTTACTTGGAAAAGCAAAATCCTTTGGTTGTTTATAATGATAAACAGTTTTTTTACAAAAACGCCATTATTGAATCCAAGAAATGAGGCAGAAGAAAGATATAATAGGGCACACATATCTACTCGAAACATTATTGAAAGAGTGTTTGGTGTGATGGAAAATAAATTTAGATGTTTTTTTAATGGGATAAACATAAATTTGGATACAATAAAAGCTACAGTTGCAGTTGTAATTATACATAACATTATAACGAATGATATACTGGAAAATAGAGGTTTTGTTCTCGATAATGGGGATCTCGCCTTTTAAAAATTCAATAAATAGATCCTTTTGATAATTGTCCCAATTTTGTGACCGGGTTCTTTTTCTCTAGAAGAAATTTATATTAACTGATTAAATATTCTGCAGATACTGCCAATCAAAATAATATACTTACATGAGGAATTATTTCCATATTTTACAAATTACAAATGTAAAAGATAGGTATAATACAGTAATAAATACGAAGTGAACGCTCGATTTTACGTGCTTGACGTTTGTTGACTTTTTAGGTTAGGTATAAAAGTAACTTAAATACCCGTTGTAACGCCACTAAGAAATGTATTGCCCACTAAAATTAGTAAGATCTTAGTAGCCACTAAATACGTCTATGAATACGAATTTCTTTAGTGGGATGTTAGTGGTGTGTTAGTAGCTACTAAATATGACTATGAATAAGGCTGTTGTTTTAAATCTTCAATAGCTTGTAACCTCCATATAGACAGATGCTGTCATGTTCAGTTTCAAAGGAACGAAGTTAATTAATAGAATAACAATAGCGGATGCGATGACAAAATTAATTATATTTATCTGTCAGAACTATCAAAAATTTAAAGTATCAGCTGATGTCAATGCTAAAAAGTGTTGTGTGAAACTGGGCGAAATATGACCAATCAGAGGTCTACAGAATTGCCAACCTAAATTCAAATCACTCCTCCTGGTTTTTAAATGAGGTACAAATAGTAATATTTAAACAAATTTTTGTCCGTTTCAATTGTCGCTTTAGTGAAATTTAAAATACTGTAGTTCTGTAATTCTTATATTTTCACCTCCCAATTGATATTAAAATCATTATACGTAAAAAAATTACCTGGTGATCGTATAAAATGCAGTTGAAACTACCATATACACCATCATTGATGTAGTACATGCGATGCATTACGTTGTTGCCCGTTTCTGGATCAGTGTTGCTGACGTTCCTGATGGAATGGACGTTACAAACCAAAGTATAAGCGGAGCTGACATAAAAACGTCCTGGTTCGGCTATAACATGAATTGAAGGATCAGGGAAAAGATCGTTCAAAGCGAGGTTCACTATCTCGGCTATCTGTAACAACAAAACATAAACAAATTAACTCTTGCTAAAAAAAAACTATAGTACATTTATGGAAGTGCTTTATTGTATCACCTTTTAGTCATGAAACGGTAAAATAAACGTTACCTTGTCAATAGAACTTCCTCTTCCTCCGGGATATCCACCACCGATATCCAGCAAGTAAAAGTTGTAGCCCAAAGTTTCGGCATAGTCGAAAATTTCTCTTGCTGCTGTGATAGCTCTACGGAAGACTGGAGGTTCGCGACAACCGGAACCAACGTGGAAACTTACGCCGACAACGTTCAAATTCAATGATTTGGCGATACGAAGAAGTTCCGGTGCTTCGGTTACAACGTCGCAGCCAAATTTATTCCCAAGTTGACATTGGACGTCGGTTGCGTCGCAGCGAATGCGTATTACCAGTCTGCAAAAACAATAAAATTTAATAACTTTAAATATACGTGGTGAGAAATAGGATTTCAATAAACGATTGACTTTACTTACTTTGCATCGGGATACAAATTCTTGATTTTATACAATTCAGTTTCGTTGTCGAACGTCATGGTGGATACGCCGGTAGCAGCTGCATGTCTGATGTGACTTGCCGGTTTAGCAGGATTTGCGAAGATGATTCTTTCCGGATCGACGTTCAAGTCCAGCACTTTGTTGATCTCGCCTTTTGAAGCACAGTCGAAATTAACACCCAATGAGTTAAGAGTTTCCAAAACTGCAAGACTGTCATTGCATTTGACGGCTGAGAAAAAAATTAAACATGATATAGGTTAAATTCTAGACGAACTACACTGAAACCCACGTTTTGAGGTACCTCCTACTTAATTTCTAAATAAAATAAATGTTTTTTTCAACATATTGTGGCAGCAAATTTGCATTTACGTTATAAGTAAGAGAAGTAGCATTTTACAGCACAAGATTTGAATGTATAGGCTCAAAGTATTCCCTAATACCAATATCTGTCATAGGACTATTGGTACTGGGCTTTTGATTTTACTGTCAATATATATCTTTAATTGTCTTGTCTTTATTGCTTCCAAAATTGAATTTTCTGTGTCAGACAGTTTGCAGATAAAACAAATAAACAACAAATTAAAGAACGAACTATCACTGACAATAAATCATATTAAAGAAATTTCAATTTTTTATAGAATTCCAGCAGGAGCAAATTTTATTTATTTGAATTTTTTTAGATGCAAAAAAGAAGTTAATTTTTCCTTATATCCAATTATTGGATTTAAACGCTCTGTATATATTGATTGATTTAACTAAAAATATATTTACCATAGTGCGGTATGACTCGAGGTAATCGTTCACACCATTCCTGGTGTTTTCTGACGATTTCTCCGACATCCATCACATAAAAAGCATCTTCTTGGTTTTTGTTGCTGACTATTTCCCTGATAATGGACCATACACTGGATTGACCATCCAAAATATGGATACGTTCATTTGCAGTTGGAATTTTCATTTTTATTTTTTATCAATGAGTTTTCTTTGTTAAATACAATTAAATATTTTCGGTGAAATAAGCAAGCTAGAAAAAGAAAAAAGTTTTAATTAATAAACAAAATTGTTGGTCATAATTATTCAATATTATTTAATGTTTTTATTTAGCTACATCCACTAGCAAACGTTCTACATCTACCCCTTTCCAGACATAAAGGGAGTCTTAAACAGAAGTTAAAGGATCCAACAAGTTGGTGGTAAAACCCAACACTTTGAGGATATATCTACAGATCTTTCAAAAACCAACTTTGTACCAATTTGGAACATTTTGATTCGATAATATTGTCTTATTGAAAAAAATATATAGATCGGTACTTCTACAAATTACAACAAAAATAATATCTTTGGGATGCGATAGGAGTGAGGTTAAGGTTATCGGGCTTGAACTAAATTATTTGCTGAAGATTGATAAAAGATTCTGTACGTGAACTCTGAACATATCACCATGGATACTATCGAAACAGGACTTTTTTTAGATCTAAAAAAACTACTATGGATGTATAAAAAGAACTTGTTTGCTACAAGGATAATATTGATAAGAAATGTATTTTTATTCAACCAAAATAATATTTAGTATGTAGCAGCTAGTAGGTATCGTTAAACCCTTAAAAACTGAAATATTTTGTATTTTACCGGATACAATATGACGTTCACAACATAGGTTATGTCTTATCTTTTTCATATCATCTTAGGCGATTTCGTCCCGCTTTGGTACCCCACTTTGGTCTATCAATTACATACCAATCGATTTCGTTCCGAAAAACGATGACGTCAATCTAACTTTGGTACATTTTTGGTCTGTCAAATCACATACCGAGATCTGCAACACGGTTACTAAAATTGGTAGCTTTCTATCCTTTTATTTGTAAGTATATTGTTCTATGTCAATTTCATCAATCAGCTGTACCAGCTGGGCTATGCTGGGAACCAAACGATTTCGCCTGTTTTTGGTAGTTTACGTCATAGCGGTGACGTAGGACCTACCAATTGGTTAACCAAAGTCCCTACCAACCAAAACGGGACGAAATCGCCTCTAATAAAGGGATTTGTCACTCAATGGATATTCCTTGGTACCGCAAAGTGACCAATTTCTAGTGGGATTATATGAGTCTCGTTAATATGCCCATAGGGTTTTTATATATGGATGAGTGTTATGGTGAATAATGTAATCTTATAGTAAAACTTACGAGGCAGCCTGTGCTCAGATTTACACAGTTTTATTGGTGTAAATGTGACTTGTTATTTCCTATATGTTTGCTAGCACAGCCAAGGTGGTTCACTGTTTAGGAAGATTTTCCAGTTGTATGGTAGAAGAATGCTGCTAGTATCTGGGCTAGCTTCGTCCAAGTTACGACCCTGAAAATAAAAAATATAGACATTAAAATGATAAATTTTTGAAAAAAATTTTAAATTACTGTCTTTTTACGCGAGTTTTGGTTCAAGGATTTCTTTGTATTCACTTTAAAAGAGTTAAAAAGAGGTTTTAATTAACAAAAACTGTTTTTCCTTCATCTGAACTGAAGAAAATTATAGTATGTCAATGAAAAAAGGAAATAGTATCAATAATTTTAAATTTTCCAGTTATTCTGCTTCATTACATGGTTTTTATTGAAAATAAATACATTACCTGTAGAATACGGGCAGCAGGAACTATTTCCTTAGCACATGAACACATGAAAATGTTTTTTATGCAATTTTTAAATCACCAGCGGGTACTTTTAAACCACTGGTGTACGAATAAAACACTAACAGTAGAAAATCTACTGTACAAACCAACTACTTAAGTAGTATTAATTCAAGTAACAAACAGTGGCGGATATCGGAAATATATATCGGACATCCCCACCAACTTACTAGTTCAGTAACGTACTTACTTAGGCAAATTATCAAGAAATTTTGAATTGGAGAACGATTTATTTAAAATGAAATTATCAGGGGTGAGTGGGAAAACTGTAACAACTTTTGCTCTACATTATCGATATCGAAGAAAGAGTTGGAGTATGCCCCTATATACTAGTTTTATTTTAGTGGTATTAACTCTCGCTAGATGGGGGTGATTGAAGTTTCTATATCAATATCTATTTTCTAAGCGAAGAGAAACTGAGTAGGAGTAAGGGGCACAATAGATCTTTTACATACATAGAGACATGATTATAACTTTTAAATAATGACAACATATAATGTGGTGGTTCAATTGAAAAAGTATCAAACAGTATTTGGTCAGTATTTCTTTGGATTCTATGGGGAAAAAATAAGATGAATTACTGGTATCCAACCGCGTAGAAAAATTTCACAACCAGCGTTGGTTACCAATGACAAGAAATCTTCATATTTTGCAGATTCATTGTTTAAAGTTAGATATTCAGAAGCATAAATTACGCAGTTGATATATAACGCCAATCCAAGTTGATTGTATATTAACCTTTAGATATTTCATAAAGTAAATGAATCAACAATCTCGGCATAATATAATCTTACTTTTTTTATCATTGACTTACAACATTTTGATAACTTTTGAACTTCCAAAATTGGAAATTGTATAATTCATTTTATCAAGTCATGTCAAAATTTGCGGGTTATGCTAAATTATATAAATTTAAAAATGCGGACATGAAGTCATTGGAATAAAATACTTTTGGTCTTTCACTTTTTACTTGATAATTTTAAGGTTATGTAAAGAATTTGTTCATAATCCTCTTCGCTACATTGGCTTAAAAGACTTGCTGAGAATTGATATTTTCACCAACTACAAAATGTATTTCAATCTATTTGTTGTAACCCGAACTTCTTTGTTTATTTTATATTTTTATATATCGAAATTTTAAATATTATTAACAAAATCAAACTATTAACCGTGACCCAGCTGGATAATATTATTATGTAACATATTTCTCAAATAACCAATATTAATTAAGTATAGCACATCATTATGAAAAATTTGTATGATTTATTTAAAAAAAAAATGAGCGATATAAAGTTATTTTAACATTAATACTGAATTAATTCATTTTTTGAATTTTTTCCAACAACATTTCCATCCTCTCTTTCATAACAGGTTGCCCTTTTTTGGTTTTCCTCGAAAGCTTTTTATATTTCAATGCTTTTTCCTTTCGATATCGTTTTATAGCTTCATCTTTCTCAGTTTTACTTTTCAACAACTCTTCCTTTTTCTTTTCCTTGTCCATTTTTATTCGGTTGAACTCATGGCGAGCTTTATAAAAAGGTTTTGCTTTAATTTTGTCAGTTTCAGAATTATCTTCTGTCGTTTTAATAGTATCATCCCATTCTTCATCGTATATTTTATTTTTGGGATCATTGTAAATCTTTGCTACATCAAATTTATCATCATCATCTTTAACTTGTTTGTAAAAATCCTTTAAAACTGATTTTTTCCTATTGTCTTCCCATTGTTGCAATTTATATTTTTTACTGTATTTCTTCAGACGGTACAATTTTTTATCGAAAGGTTTTTTCTGCTGTTCTGTTTCGACATCCTTGCTACTATCAGGATTTGTTTCCTTATTTTTCGGTTTATGGGTTCGTTGCTTTTTACTTTTTACAAAAAAACCTTTATGGCTGTTACTTGGTATTAATTTGACTTTGTTTTGAGACTTTTCGGCCATTTTTATTTCTCTGGTAGGTACTATTCACTTGAACAGATCTAAAAAAAATTCATTTCCTCAAATGTACTGAAAGTTTTTTATATCTAGAAGGTCTTTTTTCTTTTTACATTAAATAAATCCATAATTATCATATATTTAACCCAATTTCACTATTATTTATAATTTTATAAAGTAAATCAATATTAATTAACAATCACTTCTCTTCGATAATATGATAGTATTTCTTAGGTAAATATCAACATTCAACCCTAAAATTCGACTTTTCTTTTATAAAATGTATTTATTATTTCTGTAATATCATTGTTTATTAAATATTGTTTAATTAGTGTTGACCGTTTATCAATTCCAAGCAATAATTTTTCTTATCTTATCAATTGTTTAAACTATGTACTATCGGTATAGATAGATAATATATTACCTTATCATGAACTACAGTCCTATATAAAAATATTGTACTTTCCAGAGTAATGTTATTTGTTTGAGAAAATTCATTTTCAAATGACAATATCAAAAAGTGATTAATACGGGCCTCGTTCTCGATTTGGCATTTTTAATTTGACACTAATAACTGACCCCAGGCCCCGTTTTATAAATGGGCAGACTGGGCATTTGCCCAGGGCGCAAAATTCTCAGGGGCGCAAAATAAAAGATATAAAAAAAATAAATGAGATTATTTACTTTTTACATAATAGTAATACAGGGGGCGCCAGTAGACCATTTGCCCAGGGCGCCAGTCACCTAAAACCGGGGCCTGACTGACCCAATAGTAATAAAAATATTATTTTGTTTGTTATTTATGGGCAGGTACTCTAATAATCATAAAAATCGGTGTTAACGGCTGCTAAAGCCGCCGCAATCTACACCGTTAAAGAAATATGTAATTTTGTATTTTAATATCTCATTTTTTTTTCGACAAAAAGAACAATTATCCATATTTTTCAATCCTGACATATATTAATTGTTTCAAGACCAACAGAAAGACTGTAAAAAATAAGAATCCCTTTATCATAACTTCTTTCACTACTGTTTTTGTGATCTTTTTGTTAGCAAAATACACTCAAATCTTATCGATTCAGAATGACATTGTTACTTGTAAACAACAGATTACAGTTAGACTTTAATTAGTAATAAGTTCTTAAAATTATCTAAAATGCTATCCTTCTGGAGTGATGCTAAGTGTGGAATACAGTAGAGTATAATTTAACACACATTTTGTTTTTTAACTTTGTTCATGAACTTTCTTAAAAATGAAGATTGAACTAATGAATATTTTTATATAAACATAAACTGAGAAATGTGGTTGTCAGTTGCATCAAGAGCTGTCTGAAACAGGCAGCAATCTGTCCAATCACTAGACAGCAAAAAATTACAACTTAAATTAATAAAGCTAGTTTACGAACATGGTATATGAAAATTAAGGGTTAGTAACAATATGGTTGATTTACGATTATTAGCAGTTAAAACAGATTGAATATTGAATTATATTTTATTGTCTCTATGTTTTCTAATTTCCCTTATTCATTCTACTATTTAATTCTCCATTCATTAATATATTTACAAGATAATATATATCCTATGCAGAATTTTTCTATAGAAATCATACTATGTATTGAAACAATCCACTGCTACAAGTAATTTACTTAGATACTCATTAGTAGCTATTTGTATGTGGTTGAATATTATTTACACTGTTTTTTATAGTTTGGGAATAAACCAGTCGCAGCGGATTTTTTTTATATGGATGAACTTTGAAACTTGAAATACATATAACGTCAGCAGCTGAGTAATTGAATTTAAAAGCATCTGTTAACTTCATAATTATTTGTGGCATATAATGTAGTTGGAGATGATAATTATGAGGTATAAGATTTTTTAGCACACAATTATTGGCCATTTAACAGCATTGAGATGACTCACAAATAAAAATGTCCAATGTTATTTATGGACGTTCGTGCAATATCGGAATGTTTCATATGGATTTGGTAACCATATTCACGTGTTTTATAATTAAAATCTAGGGATTAATTACAAATGTCTACTTAAATTGAATGCTATCTATATAATCCTCGACAGATTTTGAAACGTAAATCAGGAAAAAAAATGTCCTCTTACCTTCGGTAGCCACCCTCTGGGTTCGATTGAGTTTTTCGGTGGAATCTTGAGTTTTTGATTAAACAAGTGTGTCAAAAACACGTGGGTCCTTCGTCAATCAAGAGTATTTATCACTTTTTTGCAGCACTCGTCGAATATCATTCCTATTTCCGTGAAAATGTCCACGAAAAAGGTAAACCTGTAATTACCCACTGTCGAAGAGTGAAACGTAAGAAATTTGACATTGACAAGGCTACATTGTCATGTAATGTGTTCTGCTTCTGCGCTTATAGAAACCAATGAAAAGTAACTTAAATCCAGTTAAACCATAGAACTATATTCATGATTGCCTGCGATTGGTTGAGTAAAAAATCATGTTTGGCGTTTCATTAGGGCACAGAAGCCTTAAAATATAAATTATTATAATTTTCATGGGAGGACATATGATTTATTTTATTAAAGTAATTAGAAATATTCATGTATAAATTTTATTACCATATTTGAACATTGCAATAATTCTAAATGAGAAATAAATTACAAATCAAGTCTAAAAAACTTATAAACAAACAAATGCTCTCCTGGTATTTTTCTCTGCAAAACCATTTGACCTTTAAAGCCCAATGTATCCATATACTCGACTATTTCCAATGGTTTATTTTCTTTCAACAAAACTATGTAACAAATTCCTTTTTTAGAAAGTAAATTTGGTAGCGCTTCTAGTAGTTTATTGGTAATTTCCCTGCCATTACATCCTCCAGCCCAAGAACGATTCAAACCTTTCCCAGAGAGCTCACATTCTTCAGTAATTACATATGGGGGATTAAATAATATTAGGTCAAATATATTTTTCCTAAAAATGGTTAAAAGGTCCATAGTGATACATTCAACATGTGTATTATTTAACGTACTAGTTAGTTTAGTAGCTGAACTACATTGTTGATTTATGTCAGTTGCAAAGTATAAGCATGATGACTGAAAAAGTTGATATAATGCACTAATAACTACACCACTACCTGATCCAATCTCAGCTGCAATACTTGGTTGTAGCTTTTTTAAATATAAATAGTCACTTTCAAGTGCATCTATAAACAAAAAAGTATCTTCACTAGGTTTGTACACATCAGGAAATTGATCTAAATTATAAATCGGAGTTTTGAGTGTCATATTAACTTGATACACTGTTCTGTGGTTCTTCACTATTTTCAACAACCACTTTTCTTTTCAAAACTTCCTTATCCAAGTTACTGTGTACTCTGTTTAATCTTTCCTGCGTATTTTGCAGTATATTAGTCAGTACTGTCACCCTCTGTTTCGCATTGATAAGTTTTTTAACGTAAATGTCCAAGTCAACGGTTTGTTGTTGGGATTCTGAAATCGATTTCAATTCTTCACCAAGACTTTCAATACATTGTTTAAGTTCCAGTTGAGAAATTCTACAAATACATATTTATTATTTCTCAGATTCCTCAATAAAAAATGTAATCGGATTATTCAAGAGGACTGCATTCAATCTCGACGAAAACCACTTGATACGTATTTAAATGTTTTACCTTGTTGCTCGCACTCTTTCATCTAATTGATCCACTGTGGGTTTAATAAGTCCCATCAAACCCTCGGCGAGGGTATCTCGTGTGGGATTATCACAAAAATTCTCTGTATTGTCATCCAAAGATGTTGCAGTACTCTCGGAATCCAAATCCATTGAGGCCGTGGGTTGTGGTTTGTGGTGGTGGTGACCCGTGCTAATTAAAAATAAGCTGAAGTTAGCAGCTAGCCCTCTTCTCTTCTCAAGGTGGATTTCCACAGAAGCCACAGATCTATAATCGCTATAATCCTCTTTATTGTGAGGTAAATGCCTCAGCTGAATAGACTATCAGCGCATCTTCAGAATAAAAAATAAAAATATGCTCTCCTATTAGGGACTTTTAGCTTGTCATAAGTTTTTACACGTATCCGTATCCGTATTGGAGTTACGTTGACGTAAAGAAATTGCCAAGAAAACCTTTTTAGCAGAAAACGTATCGTTTCGTTCTGTCTTTAATCGTATAACCTCAAAGTTTTTTTATTTCACCTTTTTATATTTTTGTAAAACGTAAAATGAGGGCGATATTAAACAATCCATTACTGCTAGACGAGAAAGATGATGATTTTAAGAAGAAGACCTGTAAAATAGCACTAATAGCACGGAATACTGACTTTGGTCGGGATACGGATACGTTTAAGTATACGGAGTAGGGTACGTAACAATACGTTCAACGCATCGTATCGGCTGAGACGTAACTGGTCTATACATGCGCAGTTCTTTACGTATACGGATAAGTGAGAAATTTAAGACAAGCTAAAAGTCTCTATTTACCCGAGAGCTTATACGCATTGAGTTGAGATATGGGGGACAATGTGGACAAATAAAAAAGTAAATATATTATAGTGAATAGATGATTTTCTTCATTTGAAAATAATAGTAGCGGCTTACCTGTCTCAGAGCCTTACACTGAAAATAAATAAAGAAGAAGTACTATGACAGCTACATTACTTACCAACTTCATATTAATAATAAACCCGTCTTGTGTCATGGATGTTGAAAGTTTGTTTGTTGCAAAAAAACAAAAATAATTTTCCTTGACCTGTCAGGCTCAATTGCTATTAACACATTTTCCTAAATTTGTCGTGTAATTTGTTAACATAATATTTTATAAATAATGGCTGAACAGTAAGTATTGTATACGACGTTTTATTAATCAGCCATTTGTTTTTGTGTATTATCAATTTTTAATGTTTTAGAAATGATAACAACTGGTTTGGTTCGTGGTTAAATGCAGCAAAGAATAAGGTATTTATATAGATCATGTTTAAATAACAAGGTAATGCTTGTGCAATTTTTAAAATTATCTGTGGTAAAATATGTTGTATTTTACAGTTGTATATACTTGTATTGTGTTGAAGCTTGAATGCGTAGGTATCATACCTATGTACATATGTAAATACCAAATGAAAGGGTATGGTATTTATTATGATTATAGATTATATGTTTACTGTCGCAGATGCCAAACAACTATTTCTTTACTTTTGTGAATCATTTGTATTAATATAAATATACAATGTGATTCAATTATTACTAATATTTGTACATTGAAAAAATTAGTTTTTGGACTTTAAAAACTTGGAATATGCACATTTAAGCCATAAGATGAAAAATGCATAAATAAACAGATTGTTTTGTATATAAATTTAATTTTAAATTATTAAATTTCGGATTTATAGTAATATTTTTAGTATAATATACCTATTCTTTCAGTAAGATCTTAAGATGCTGCTTTATTTTACAAACTTACCTACATCTTTTTATTTTAGGGTTCAGAAGTATTAGAATTTGTAAAGAAAGATTTAGAAGAGTTTGGAACAGCTGTTAAAAATGAAGCTAGTAGTGTAGTATCCTCTACAGGAGCAGTTCTTGAGAAAACACTTAGTGTAAGTCTTAATACTTATCTCATTTTCTTTCTTTAACATGTAAACTGATCTGAAAATCTCGACCCAAAATAAAACTCAATACATTCATATTGAGTTGTAAACTATATTTTCTAGCTTACTTCTTATTCATTCCAAAATTGATGTTATTTTTTATCTTTTCAGTTAGATTCCCCTTCATCAACAGCTAGCAACATGAAAAGAAGTTTCAGTTCATTTATGGGTAAACAATTTACTTATTAAACATATTTTGTGTAACAATATGTTTTTTTTAGGACAAGTAAACAATGTATTAAATCCTAGTCCAGATGATTCTGATGCTGAAATGTTAATAGTGGAAAATTCAGAAACAGTAACTTTAAACAAATTCCAGGTAAATCTTAAACTCCCTTCACTGAACACTTTAAGCTTTTTATTTGTTTATATTTCTTTATTTGACTAATTTTATCTTACAGAAAGCACTCTACGAGCTACAAAAGGACCCAATCACTTTTTTGGAGAATCCAGATGAATGCTTGAAAAAACAATATGATTGCTGGTTAGAAATTATAGACGATCAGTTAAATGACGATAGGATAGCAAAACATGTTAACAGTTCAGAAATCCTCAAATCTCAGTATGCTAAATTAGTTCCTGAAGTTGTAGAACATCAAACTTTTTGGAAAAGGTTCGTATCAAGTGCAAATTATATACCGCAAAATACAAGGTCATACTTATTATTTAAATATTTGGTATGTAGGAATTTGTTTATAAAATTTTGTGTTGTTTTGTTATACTAAAGCAGTTAGTTTATGAATGCTTCGCATTAATTCAATTCCAAGTACAATATAGCAATTCTAACTATATTGATGAATATTTTCTCATGCCATTTTTCAACAGGTATTTATTTAAAAAAGCTCTATTAGAAGACGAACTTGCAAAGCAAGAAGCGTTGGAACGGCGAGAACAAAAGGAAAAACAAGTTACTGAAGAAAGTCTTAAATGGGATCAAGGTAATTTATTTTTTTTAAATAAAATATTCTAGTAAAAACCTTTCATACTTTAAAAAATATAAGTTGGCATTGTTTAATAGTGGAGAATATAGTTCTATATCTTCTATAAATATAAAGGTTGAATTGACCTGCTTTATCCCATAATTGATGAGAATGTTTTTCAGAAGATTTCGCCGCAGATATAATATTAACTGAAGAAGAACAGATAAAACTTCTAGAGCAATATGAAAACGAAAGAAAAACTAGTCCTAAATCTAAACCTAAATTACCGATAGATGAAAAAATAATGTACAAACAGGAGTCTCCTAAAAAGAAACACAAAGAGAGCAATCAAGAATTGAAAGAAACCGAAAGTTCAGGACCCTCTAAAACCGATTCAAGTGCAAGTTTAAGAAGTACCCCGAGCAGCAACAGTAGCTTAGATGGAGATTGGGAGAAAATAAGTGATACAGACAAGTAAATATAGGTTAAGAGTAGCTTTGGAAATCTCAACATGTAGCTGAGAGTCGTAAATTTTTATACAAAAAAATAACGTGCGATTGTTTTGTATAAATTATATTGGTAAAAAGGTAAAACTTCCATTCTATTTTAGCAGTTATTAGATGAAAATGTTTGTGAAACAAAACTTTTCTTGTGAATTATATACTTAATACCTGTGAAGTTATTATACTGTTTGTTAGGATTCATTAAAATAACACTATTTTAATCCACATTAACATTGAAATTGGACACCAAACTAGAGCATCAGATGCCTACACAACGATTTATTTCATTATTAACTTTGCATATTTTCTGAATCAGAAAGACCTTGTCAATTTAAATTCCAACCATGACTGCTTAATCTCCCCCTTAATGGACTACAGTTAACTTATTGCCAAATATCGACGAAAGGGGTGACATTTATTGATGTTCTTTAAAATGTCAGTAGTGGTGAACAACTAATAAAATAAAGAAGATTAGGATTTGAAACAGTGAGTGTTCAATTTTTAATTGCCCATATTTTCTCTCCGCGCTTTTCTTTTTTCTTTGCTTGTCGGCGTCGGGGGTCCAATTTTTTTGCAGCTCCTTCTCTTTTCAATTAGAATGTCGTGTAATTTTAGTTTAAGAAGTCTTAAGTTTTTTTTTGAAGAAATAATAGTATTTTAAATATAAATGGCACTTCATTGGAAGGGTGATATACTTTATTGGATCTTACGAGCTCTGGAACCGAGATACAGGGTGCTTTGTCAATTTTGCTCATTTGATTTGCAAGATGAAAACTAACAAATCATCCCGTATATATTTGACAGATATAACATCGAATAATTGGGGTATCTTTAGCTTTGTTTAACGTAGGTCGGTAGGTATATTCCCCTTTTCAAATGAAACAGCACTAGTAACGTTAATTTAACATTAAATAAAATAAAACAATTGATCAATAAATAATTTCTTACATAAAAGAAATTATATAGCTCGTCAGCAGAAGGGATTATTCTAGATTTCTAAAAATATCTTGCATTTACATATAAATACACACGGTTTTGTGATACATTTTATAAATTTTTAAAACACTCTTTCTTGGTAACCTTTTATCGGTCCGAAATTAATAGTGTACCAATACAGATACATGTTGGTTGTTCAAAAAGCATATTAAAAATAAAGGAAATAATTATCTTTTTTAGTCTAACGGTTAACTCTACAATTCTTTGTATAATCGTTTGTTTGCATTTTCCGAGATAATGAATGGAGATTTAGTTTATTGTTACTATCTATTTTTTTGTATTTATTATTTTATTTACTTGGTGCGATATTTTTGTTTTTAAAAATCTTGTACCTAGTCTTATTACTTATGATACTATATTTTATAAAATGTTCGACGAAAAATATAAATATTGGTAAATATAAGTTTGTTTTATTCTTCAGAAAGTTGTGTTTGATATTTGCGACTGACTTTGTAGCGAGCCAAGACAGTAGTTCTGTGATCCAGTAGGTATAATAGAAAAGAAGATATTTGTTGGTTATAAATTAATGGAAAATCAAAATATTATTTAATACTATGAAAACTGAAAATATTAATTCTAGTGATCCTATCTGGACCCAAAATGTTGAATTGTTAACGCAAGAAGTAAGTAATAATGCTGCAACTGTGGAAATTTAGTAATTTTGAATAAACTAGTACATATCTTGCAGCAATATGGATCTCTTCCCATGAACTGTAAAAAAATAATTAATATTGAACAAACATTTCTTTTTTATTATTTCATATTATTGAGGGTGATTTTTGTCTTCAGGAATGTTTACCATTGATAGGTAGCTCCCAAGTTTCTTCAATCCTCCAGCACTTGGATCCTTCAGTGATTGAAAATGGTTCACAAAATATGGACTTGATAATTTTACCTTCGCCAGAGTTTAAACATCCTGCAGTAGGTAATCCTTTTACCTTAACGAACAGTTATATTGTTTTAAAAGAAAACGGAGATACAAAACCAGATAAATTGAAAAATACAAATGATAAAACAAAAGATAAAGTGAAACAAAAAAAGAAGGATAACTATGAAGATATGTTGTATTATGTTTGCAATTTATGTCCATTTTTGTGCATAAAAGATTCCAAAATTAATGAACATTTAGAAAATGCCCATAAAAATAAAACTATAGTGAATTTGCCAGAACTAAAATGTCCTGCCTGTACAAATATTTTTTATCACAGAATGTCTTTAAGGTCTCATCTTATACATGATCATGGAGTGGGAAATACAGACATCTCTTCTATAATTCAGGCAATCTTGTATTATTCTAATAAAAATAAAAGGAAAGAAAAACAGCAATTTCCAATTAAGCAAATAGAGGAAAAGACATCCACCGACAGTAATGGTGAGTAATATTTTTAACTATGGTTATGTTAGCAGTGAAGGAACAGAAATTTTTACATTTTGGTAGACAGTTTATGTAAGAATTACAAATACAATCTGCTTATTAATCTTTTTGTAGTTGAAGAAGTTCCAGCTCAAACAAATGGTACTAAACAGATTCCATCAAAATCCATATTTGATGGTGTGGTTAAAATTTCGGAAGCTGTAACTACCACCAGCATAGATTCAACAAAAAACACGCAATGTCCTTTTACAACATGTAAAATAGTATTTCCTGATGCTGAGAAATTGAACTACCACATTTCCTGTCATGCTGACTCTGGTTTTGCATGTTTCGATTGTGGCGAAAAATTTAACTCTTGGAAACCATTAACCTCACATATGTGGAGATTCCACAAGATAGACATGGGTCTATATGCCTGCGATCAATGTGATTATAAAACATACAGTTTAGCCAAATTAAACAACATCCACAAATTCATACATGGTGATGCTAAAAATTTCTCCTGTGATACCTGCAACAAAGCCTTTAAAAACAATAAACAGCTAAGAAATCATAAATTGACGCATAAAGAGAAGTCTGCCAAGCTTGTCCATATTTGCGAGAATTGTTCTAAAGGATTTTCTGATAGGCGCCAACTTAGGATACACTTGGATGTTGTACATAAGAAATTAAAACCATATTTGTGTAATTTTTGTGGATACAAAGGTTCATCGAGAAGTTCTTTGAAGATGCATATTAGACAGCACACAGGTGAGCTTATTTTCTATATTTGTGTGAGACATTTGAAATTTATTATAGAGCTAAATGTATTTGTAGGTGAAAAGCCATTCTCGTGTTCGGTGTGCACTTACACGACATCCGATCATAATTCATTGCGACGACACAATCTTCGACATACTGGTCAAAAGCCATACAAATGTAGTTATTGTCCCTATGCTTGTATACAAAGTAGCACATATAAAACTCATTTGAAAACTAAGCATCCTGGTATGGAAAAGGATCTTATGTTTACGTGCATAGAATGCCAATTCAGGTCTGTCAATCGAGATATGTATATGTTACATATGGTTACTGTTCACAATATTAAACCACAAGATGTATGAGATCATACTAGAAGGAATTATAAGAGCAATATTTATGTTCAGGAGGAAGAATTAGTGTAAAGAAGATTTTGAAGTTAGTGGAGAGGACAGAAAAGAAGTGATGTTTAATATAAATGAGGAATTGTTCATTTAAAAAATAAAAGCAGTTTTTTTGAGATATTTTGTTATGACTTCCATTAACAACTTAGTTTAAAAATAACATAAAAATCACAGTTTCTAACCTATAAAAATACAGTTTCTCGAGATGTATGAAATTTTATTGTGTTATCATTTAAAAAAATTAGTTTTTCTTGTACTTTTCGCCTCTGACAAACGCGGCAACATAATCTCCGGTATTTTTAACTTCTTGGTAACAATAAAGCTTCCATTCCGTTGTTCCAAAATCAGCACTAAATGGTTCAGGATCTGTATGTCTGGAAGTATCACCACCAGGTCCAATTATAAAAATTAAATTTCCTGTATAATTCTTGACATAGTCTTGAAATGCTAGTTTGTTATTAAAATAACAAAATAATAATGCAAAATTTGGATTTAAGGAATGTTCGTTGAGTTCATTAAGGTAATTCAATTTAATAAATTTGTTACTGGAATATTTACTTTCCCACCATTCTTGATTCACTTCATAGCCCAGTACCGGTAGCCCTACATTGAAAAAAAAAAGTATAAAAACCCTTACTCACACCACTAAAAGTTACCAGATTAGTTACTAAAGGGTGTGTTCCGAAAAAGTACAAAACAGTCGTGTTCCAAATCTATTAAATATGCCTTGATTGATAAACAAGTCAACCATAAGTCGATTTCTCGTCTGTTCAGTAGATTATTTAATGTATATTGTAGATATAAGATGAATGTATTTGATTTTTGACGGTCCAAATGACATTACTTTGTTTTACCGGACTAAGCGAATTGCTGGTACTCGAAGTAGAAAATTCCATAATTGCAGATATTCAATACAATTGCTTACTGAAGTTTTTAAAGGAACAGTTTCAACGAAACTGAGTGAAAATAATAAAATAGCAAGAGTGGATGCGATGACAAAATTAATTATATTCATCTGTCAAAACAATCAAAAATGGAAATTATCAGCTGATTTCAATACTAGAAAGTGTTGTGTGAAGCTGGACGGAATCTGACCAATCAGAGGTCTACAGAATTGCCAACTTAAATTCAAATCACTCCTCCTGGTTTTTAAATGAGGTATAGGGGCAAGTTGGGCAAGACAGTTCATTGATTATTTATTTATTTGATTGTTGATCTTTTTGTGTAAAAATGTACACCTCTCGAGTTACGGGTATTTTCTGCAAAAAATTAAGTTAGTTACCTGTTGACTGATTAATTATCCATTCTAGTAACCCGCATCCGCATCCCAGGGAAATTATACCTTCGTATCCCAGATCTCTTACTAAATTTTTTATAAATTTTAAATTTTTTTCTTCCGGCCATACCCATAATAACTTTAAGGCGTTTACATTATCAGAGTTTATATTTAGTTTTAAAATTTCCTTCCATTTTTTCAGTTTGTATAACGACAAGACAGAATCCGCAAAAGTATCTTCCATTTTGTTAAAATAGGTACACACTTGACTTGCTTATAAAACTAATTTTTATTTTACATCCAATCTTTTTTTCTATAGACTGCGGAGAGAGATCTCTGCCGTCATTAGCACACTATTTTTAAATAAGTTATGAGTTTTTTTTTAAATCGCCACTTGACATTGAACTTACTGTTCGATACAGGTACTTAGTCAATTTGTGCGTCTGTATACGAGTGGGCAAACACATGATTTATTTATTTTCAATGTTTGGTTTCTATTTACTGAATTGCCCCGGTATAAAAGATTAATTTCCTTATGCAATCACTCTTTGAATATAAGCCAAATATTTTATGTTATCGATTTATTTGATCATCTTTCAAATAGATAAAATAAACATTTAATATGTACAAATAATATAAATGTTTCAGTTTAAAGGGTAATAAGAAAACAATGTACTAATTATAATTTATTAAATAATTAATTCTTACACACAATTATCTTTTTATAAACTTTCAAAAAATTGTACACACTTTTCTTCAGTCTATTCAACAAGTTCTAGCTAATTTAGACAGATGACGTTTGACATATATCAATTGGGCGGCGCTTTCCAATTTGCTCAACTCCTTGACTATAGGCGCCATCTGAGCAGTGTGATTTTGGTAATTTGAACCTAAATTTTTTCTTTTTTCTCCATAAATAACTTTTCCTTCGAATTCATCTTGAGGTACATCCATGTTGGAATCAATTTGTTGAATGGTAACGTTCAAGTGTTCCTCAATATCAGCCAAAAACTAAAAAGAAAAACTCATTGAAACTTGGAACCTACCGGGTGTTATTCACAACACTCTGAATTTATCACGAAACTGGGATTGCTTCCTATAAATTTTTCAACAAAAATTAACAAAAGAAGAGACAAACTTGCCATTGAGAAAGACAATGTTAACGAAAACGAGATCCAATTCAACATTAGGGTATTTGCATTCAATAAATATAGAATTATTATTGCTTGAAGATTATTAAAATTTACATACCTGAGGTTCATTATACCATATGCAGCATCCTTTTTGCTCCACCAAGTTCGTATTTGAACAATGTTTTCCTCTTGAAGGACACCATTCTCCATGATACCACACCTATGAAAAAAAATCACCATGTATACTGTTAATTGCACTATCTAATATGCTTATTTATATTATACCTTTTCTGGTACAGTGCTAACTAAACTTATCGCAAGACCCATCCTCTCAGCTCTTCCTACACGACCAATTCTATGAACATAATTTGATTTCTCATCTGGCAACGTAACGTTGATAACTAAAATCAAAATTTCAAAATAAAGCAACCAATAAAGTTAAGAAAAAGAGAGTAAGAAGACACTTTCCTCAGAAATTACTAAAAGAAAACAAAAATTATCACTTACTAAACGGTAATCCATTGATATCAAGACCTCTTGCTGCAACATCGGTACAAATTAAAAATTTGACTTGATTTGTCTTGAACATTTCCAGATTAGCTTTTCGTTCGTTTGGTCTTCTATCGCCATGCAAACATACACAAGAATAATTATTTCTATCAATTTGTTTCATATATTTTTCTAAATTGTCACAATCCAATTTTGTACGACAGAATATTATGGCCCTATCCATGTTGTGTTTGTCAATTGCTTTGATACAATATTCACCTACAAATAAAATTTTCTAACCATTCTTGTGTTGGTTTAGTGTACCTAATCTTACCTTGAAGCAATTTAACAGCTTCACTTAACGTCTCTGGAGTATTATTCCCAGGTCTGACATTATCTTGGGCATGAACGAAATCAGTAGTGATATGCCTTCTCAAACTGTGCCACGATTTATCATTTTGTGGATCCACATTAACTACCACATGATGAACAGTTTCAGGAACGGCATCTTCACCTTTAAGATCAACCCAAGTAGGAAAGTACATCAATTTTTCCTGAAAAAAAAAAACAAGGAATTACCTAGACCATAATTTAAATGAAATCTGATACCTACGGCCATTTTTTTAACTTCAAATGCGTGCAGAGTGGCACTACAAACAATCATCTGTAATCTCTTTCCATCAGCGGTAATTTTAGGCATTTGTTTATGTAATTTTTCAATAAATGCTGTGTAACCTTGTTTTAATAACCCATCTGCTTCGTCCAGAATAAAAAATCTACAGTTCGCCAATGATAAATAACCTAGAGAATAAACTTTGTTAGCCTCAAGACTGATTCGTTATACTACATACCTCCTTCTATTAAGTCTTCCAATCTTCCAGGTGTTCCAACTATAATATCTGCACCATCATTTTGAAGTTGAGAAATTTGTGTTTTTACTTGAACACCTCCTATAACAAGTAGTTCTCTAATTTCGGGATCCTTGAGGTGTTTTTTAAATTTTTTAATTTGTTCACTAGTTTGTTCTGCCAATTCTCTAGAAGGCTGGAATAGATTATGAATTAAATCTATTAGGATAAATTAAATTGATATTTACTTCTATGATAATTGCTTGAGGTGCGTTATTTATAATTTTGGCACCTTGACCAGATCCATCACTTTGACCATTGGTGTTGTGTACTACTTGATCAGTAGGAGCTGATATTATTGGTTTATATCCATCGGGTAAACTATGCTTAAACTGCTTATTACCAAAATTGAATTCCATTTCAGCATTCTAGAAATTTCCAGAAAATATATTAAGAGCAAATTTTTATATTAGATAAGACTTACTTTTAGAACTACAGCTGGAAATATACCTTGGCTAAAAATTTGTTTATTAGCTTGAAATGCCACTCCTAAATCAACACCGTTTTTCAAAAATTTTATCTGTCCACTATCAGCATCCAAAAGACAGGTTATCACATCACTTTTACCAAAAGGTTCCCCATAATTATCAAATTGCTTGTTATTTGACTTCTTACCAGTTCCTCCAAAACCAAAACCATTTCTGAAAATCAGAAATTCATCTTTACATAATTTTTTGGTGGAAATATTAAATAAATGACTTACCTGTCTGTACCCAGATCTAAATTTGCTTGTAGTGTTGACCAACCCACTCTACAAAGTCCTTCATCTGTAACAGTAGTCTCAAAACCCCACTTTCCCGATTTTACTCCTCTAGTACAACGTACACCATGCCACTCCTTCTGTTCTCTAGACTGAACTCTTCTACCATCAGGAGCAATAGCTATAGCATTTCCTCTGTCTAGAGTTGACATTGTCCATGGATTAGCTAAAAAAAATATGAGTTGTAGTCATCAAATAAGGACATAACTATGCAATTAGAATTCTGATTTATAAAATACTACTTACACATGCTTGCTTTAGCTTCTTTTGCTGTCTTTCCAGATTGAATATCTTTTATAGTTTCCCATACAATTTGAATAACTGGGAGACAAAATGCAGCAGTTTTTCCACTACCAGTTTCTGCTGCCATGAGCACATCACCTCCTCCAAGTACTAAGGGAATTCCTTCTGCTTGGATATCTGTTGGTAGCCTAAAAAAAGGATCTTTACAAACAATTTTTAATGCATGAAAATTGTGGGGAAATCTGTTATGTGTACACTTAACCAACTTGACCTTACTGGTAGCCTGTGGAAGGCTATTATCTACAACCGATAAGGTACATTTCTCATGATTAAAGAACAAAATAAGTTTCTGCATAAGCAACTATTCAATTGAAGACAACACAACCTATCCCTTTATTTAATTTTATTAAAATGATTTGTTCTTTTTTTAATTTCTTGGGAAATTAAACCACAATATTTTTGAATTCTTTATTTCAACGTTTCGGTAGCGTTCCAGCTACCGTTTTCAAGAAAAAATAAGTAAAAATTGATTTTTATTCCTAACTGACACAACGGAAAAAATTTGACAACTAGACAATCAAAAATATTTTGAAGTTTAAGACTGCAAAATTTTGTTATCAAATTTTTATTAAGGTCCATTCATAGTAGATCATATCCCCGGTAAAATGTCAAATGAAATATTTCATTTTATGACATTCCAACGATATGATAGTCTACTAGAAATGGAATCCAGTGAAGTGCACGTTCCAGGAACGGTTTTTAAATTGGGATAGCGCGTTTTTTTCGCTTATATTGGAAATGTTGTTAATAAAACGCGTTTCTTGATACTTTTTTTGTTTATGAATATTTAAGTTTTCAAAATATGTATGTATACTCAGTTTTGTGATTTTATGTATTGAATTGTGTATCGATTAACAACTATTCAAATTATAAATCATAAGAAAACCTGGATAAAAACTGATGATTGATGATCAAAAATAATATTAAAAGAACCCAATAATAAAAGACGAAAAATCAAAGAAAGTGCTTTAATACAACTAAATGCAGATAAATGTGTAGCTAGTATTTCAGCCGAATGTAGTCAAATTTGGTTACCAATGTTAGAAAGAGAAATTTCCAATAATCAATTACCTGCTTTATCAGGATAGCATCATAAGTTTTTATCCAGGTTTTCTTATGATTTATAATTTGAATAGTTGTTAATCGATACACAATTCAATACATAAAATCACAAAACTGAGTATACATACATATTTTGAAAACTTAAATATTCATAAACAAAAAAAGTATCAAGAAACGCGTTTTATTAACAACATTTCCAATATAAGCGAAAAAAACGCGCTATCCCAATTTAAAAACCGTTCCTAGAACGTGCACTTCACTGGATTCCATTTCTAGTAGACTATCATATCGTTGGAATGTCATAAAATGAAATATTTCATTTGACATTTTACCGGGGATATGATCTACTATGAATGGACCTTAATAAAAATTTGATAACAAAATTTTGCAGTCTTAAACTTCAAAATATTTTTGATTGTCTAGTTGTCAAATTTTTTCCGTTGTGTCAGTTAGGAATAAAAATCAATTTTTACTTATTTTTTCTTGAAAACGGTAGCTGGAACGCTACCGAAACGTTGAAATAAAGAATTCAAAAATATTGTGGTTTAATTTCCCAAGAAATTAAAAAAAGAATGAATAATATACCACAAGGAACATACAGAAGATAAAATGATTTGTATGAATTGCAAACCATTCTGTGGCAATCGTCAATAGATGGTAGATGTTTCTGTATCAGTTTTAGAGAAATACTTGTTAATGGTTTTCGATGCAAGACATTTGTTAGTGTTTGTTTTGTTAATATTTTCGTTAACAAACACGGCAACTTACGTCCAGTCCAATTCATCTAAAGCAGTCGCTATTTCTGGAAGTACACCAAATTCTGAAAATTAAGAATAATAAGAAGTTACGTTTAATAATGTTTTTATTATTTACCCTCGAAAGCAGACATTTTTTATTTTAATAATAAATAAACCAGTGAACAAAATTCGGCTTTTTTGACAAATGTCATTTTCTCTTCTCTTATGATTTTTATTGGCCTCGACAGGCTCGATATAAAAGTCACTATATACCATAGAACTAACTTAGCAGCTAATCAATACACAATTTTCACACAAATTTCTTTATTGTATATGAGAAATTTGTTGAACCTTGGCGGGCGGCCGCTTTTACATAATTTTTTCTGTATAATGTCAAATTATTAATATTACAATAGATCATAAAAACCAAAAATTATATCACAACAACCAACAACAAACATAACGTTCAAAATTGCTTTATATGATTAATAATGTTCAATATTTGACTGCCAATCTCCTCATCTTGATTAGTCCATGAAACGTATACACTTTTTTGATCATCATCATCATCTCCCTCTACTTTAACCAATACAGATTCAACAGAAATCTCTCCTTCAGAAAATGTTATAGAACAAATAGGCAGTTTATCTTGAATAAATAATAATAATTTGTGAGCAGTGCCTAGTGCTGGTCCTGTATCGGTGATGTGAACAGTAGATGTAAATCTAACAACATGTCTGTTAATTCCAGCCTCTTTACAGGCTTCATCTACATCCATCAGGCACATTCCGTTATCTTTCATTACAAGAACTCCATGCAGTGTCCGCCTACGCTTTGGATCAGGAGCCAGGCTGCTAAACCTTAAACAACAAAGAATTTACAAAATCTCAAAACAATGAAGGTACATGCAGTAAAGTTTTCACTGTAAACAGCATTTCAAATTTTAGTTTCATCCTAAAACTCACCTTTTAGCTTCAGCTTTCAACAAGGGCAAAGAAACATCTACAGGAATTTTCACAGAAGTTGGTATCACAGATGTTTCCCCATTTGCAGGATTAAAACATTTTATGCTGAATTCTTGTTGTATTTTTTCTTTAAGAAATTCTATTTTTGCAGCTTCTCCATGTACTAACATAACATTTTTTGGTTCACAATGTTGTATGAGCTGCATTATACCTTTAGCATCTGCATGAGCTGAAAAACTCATGTATTCCACTGACATTTTCACTTCCACAATTTGTCTATTTTCAAACTCAACCTTTTTGGCTCCGTTTAGAATTTTGTGGCCAACAGTTCCTTGTACACAAAAACCTGAAAAAATTGAATTCCTTTAATAACTATTAACAATAATGAAATCTTGCTTGTTTCTTGTTTTAAATTCAATTTTTTAGTAAGAACAATACAAAGATAGATATTAATCATCCCAAAAATCATAGTTATACATTTTTGGATATAGAACATTTAATAAAGAATACCTGGCATTATGATCATGTTGTTTTCATTTGGAGCCCATTTCTTGAAAATCTGTAGACTTAATCCAGCATGGAGCATTCCAGGGGTGGCAAACACAACCATAGGACCAGGATTATCAATAAATTGTTTATCAAAGGGTTTGATATGTTTAAAGTCAAACATATTCCTCTGAACAAATGTTTTCCTAATTTTTTGATTGGTCCAAGTAATAAACATCTTATAATAATTATTTGCTTTTTCTGTCAAACCTAGAGCAAAGTAGATGGGTGCTTTTAAATTCATTCTTTCCCAATAAGTCTCCAGGAGTATACAAAGTTCTTGAGCTCTTCCAAGTGCAAACACAGGTATAAGTACTTTTCCTCCTCTATCTACACATTCATGTACCTTTTTTAAAAAGTCCTTTTCACGACAACGCTTAGAGTCTCTTATTGTAGTAGCATATGTTGATTCTGATATTAGTAAATCTGGTCTACACTTGTCTATCCAAGCAGCACCCAAATGTCTATCTGGGGTCATATTATAATCTCCTGTATACACAACAGACTGATTTCCCACCTTTATCCAGAACATAGCAGCCCCTAGAACATGACCTGCATAATATGCTTTAATTTCTATCTCACTGTCTACCATAACCGATTGATGTAATGTAACTGCTATCACTTTTTTCATACAATCTTTAATCATTTGAGACGTGAAGAAGTTTTGCTCGCCTTTTTTCTCTACAGACACCTTTCTCATATCTTCCAATAGAATTGGAGCTATTGCTTTAGTTGGATGGGTCATATAAATTGGGCCTGTATATCCTATCATTTCAGACATGTATGGCAAAGCTCCGCAGTGATCTAAATGGAAATGAGAAATTATAACACAATCAATAAATGCAGAAATCGGTCCATCACAGACGTAACTAAAGTCTGGAAATCTTCGCTCATCATTATATCCCATATGCATCCCACAATCTAACATTATATTTTTTCCTCCCATTGATAAAAGAAGACAACTTCTACCAACATCTTGACCGGCACCAAGAGGAGTTACTTTAATGTCCGGCATATTTATTTATTTGTTGATGTTTACGTGACTTTCAGCTCTAACCTAAACATGTCCATCCAGTGAGGTTAACTAATGCTTCTTTTCTATGTGAAAATCATCGAACTAAAAACAGAAAGCTGGCTGACAAAATTGAATACCTCTGAAACTTAATTCCTTTAGATACATGTTCTTTTTTCATTAATAGTTATAAGATTTTGAGATAATCATTAATCATAAGTAAAAATTATTTGAAAACTCCCACTTTAGGGTCCTTGGAGTGGCCGGATTCTGCAAAGCAGAAGGCCAGGAATCAGAAGAAGGGAGCCTGGATAAATGACATGTATTGTGACATAAGCATAACCTAAGAAATGTAATCAAAGCATAGAAATTGGTTTAGATTTAAAAATTACTTTATTCTTATTCAAAGGTAATAAAAAAATAGATACTAGACATTGTAATTCACGAATATTGGAATATATGTTTTGAATTTTCATATTTAATATGAAAGTCAAAGGATAATTACATTAACAACTTGCAAGTATAAGGGGTCATTACAAAGGTGTTTATGTTTCAGTTGATACACAATAAACGTTAATTTAATCCAGCGAACGATGCTTAAACGTAAACTATTGGAAAATGATATTGAACATGGAAATAAAAGAACAATTTCTGATAGTAATTCTAATATATCTACACAAACTGATAGCTCTAAAGTAATTTCAAAATATTTTCAAATTGGCTCATCTAAATCCACTGAAACAGTTTGCAGCAAAATGCTACAATTGCAGCATGATTTAAATGAAACATTGATAACATTAGATTTGAAAATCCCACCAGTTGAATATATTTACAATCCATTGCTGTATGCCTTTGATTCCTATGAAAAATATGTTAAAAAATATTGTTCTTCTAATAAAAGTATTCTCTTTGTTGGGATGAATCCTGGTCCCTTTGGGATGTGCCAAACAGGAGTACCTTTTGGTGATCCAAAATGTGTTAGAGATTTCCTAAAAATTGAAGGGATTATTAAGAAACCAGAAATAGAGTGCCCAAATAGAAAAATACTAGGCTTTGATTCTCTTCGAAGAGAGCAGAGTGGAGAAAGATTTTGGGGATTTTTTCAAAGCTTATGTGGTACTTCTGATAAATTTTTCAAAAACGCATTTGTTTTAAATTTCTGTCCAATTGCATTAATGAAACAGAATGGATGTAATATAACTCCTGCAGATATTAAAAATATTAAGGTATTTAGGAGAACTACAACATACTCTTCTCATCCATAAATTTAGCTTTAATCTTGAATATTTTGAGTATAAAGTTTTAGTTGGGTATATTTTCTGATCACAATTTGTCTTACAGGTACGAAAGAGCCTTGAAGCAGCTTGTGAGGATTGGTATATAAAAGTTATTCATCTTCTTCAGCCAAAATATATTGTAGCAATAGGTACTTACATACAAAATAAAACCAAAGATCTCATTAAGAAACACAAAGTTGAAAACATTAAAATTCTATATATGCCTCATCCCAGTCCAAGAGCTGTTAACAACCACAATTGGCATGAAAAGGCCCAAAAATTTTTAGAAGAAAACCAACTGACTTCGTATTTTTGTGAATAAAAAACATTTGGCTTGGTTATTGTGGATTAGGTGTTGAAATTTGGTGTTTAGTGAGTGTGAAATAAAAAAAAAATGGAACAATCTGAACTATCCGAATCAGAGTGTTTTTTTATGAACAAAGCATTCTTTTATGCGAGGGAAGCTTTGTCTGTTCAAGAGGTACCTGTTGGTTGTGTTTTTGTTTATAATAATGAAATAATTGCATTAGGACGTAACACAGTCAATGAAACTGGCAATGCTACAAGACACGCAGAAATCAACTGTATAGATATGGTAACGCAATATTCCAAGGTTAATAAATTAAATTACCATGATGTTTTTAAAGAAACATCCGTGTATGTAACAGTGGAACCTTGTATAATGTGTGCAGCTGCTCTCTACGATTTAAAAATAAACAAAATTGTATATGGATGTAAAAATGACAGATTTGGTGGACAAACAGTGTTTAATGTTTCAACTGTGTTGAAACCTGTTACCAGCGTTAAGGGAGGGTATAGAGCAGAAGAAGCAATGGATTTGTTAAAGGAATTCTATAAAGGAGTTAACCCAAATGCTCCACCTAGTAAAGTTAAAAAGAAAAAAAATTTGCCTTAAAATACTTGATGTATATTTTTATTTCCTAAATTTATTTTGTTTCTTTAATAGACTACACACTAGGAAACTTTTTAAAATTTGAATTTGTTTAGTGATGAGATTTTTTATTTAGTATACACCAGTATGTGTATTTTCCTTCAAGCGTATAATAATAACTATATTACTTTTTGCAACACAGACCGTAGAAATATCCCATTATTTTACTAGTACAAAAATTAATTTTCATTATTGTACTAATAAAATAATGGGGCGTTGTAATCAAGTAGGTAGGAACTGTCATTTTTAAACTTATTTAATTTGACGTTTGTCTGTTTTGAAAATTTTGTGAAAAATGTCTCAAGAATTGCAATGTACGCCTCCGGAATTAGTTGAAATAGCTAATTCCAGTATTGAAACTCTAATTCCAACGAAGTCGCGTAAACTGTATGATTTAGCATACGAAAAATTTCTAAAATGGTGCAATGAATATAATGTACAGCAATACACGGAAAACGTTATGCTTGCATACTTCACGAATTTGTCCAGAAAGTTTAAAAGTTCTACTCTATGGGCACAGTATTCAATGATTAAAAGTCAATTAAACATTAAACATAATGTTAAAATAGAAAAATATAGCAAATTAATTGCATTTATAAAGCGCCAAGGGGAAAATTATACACCGAAAAAATCAAAAGTATTAACACAAGATCAATTTGATAAATTTCTCAAGGATGCACCAAATAATGTTTATTTAGCAACAAAGGTAGGTACTTTCTTATTTCTTTTTAATCATTATTACGTTTATTAAACCGTTGACAGTGATATCTACTAGCAGTAAGCAGATCAATATTTAACTTGACAGCAAATATTACCTCATTTCCTACTTATAACATTTAATGACGGTAGCTCAGTGGCAGAGCTTTTGTCTTCGGTCGCAAAGGTCAGCGGTTCTAATCCCGGTGCTACCAGCTTTTTTTTTTATTTATTTCAACGTTTGTTTTAGGTTATATTAATATTTGGAGTCACAGGAGCCCTTAGATGCGATGAACTTGTTAATTTAAAGTCTAGCGAAATCCAAGATTTGGGAAATTTAATTTTGGTTAAAATCATAAACACAAAAAACAAAAAACAACGGTCGTTTACTATAATTGGCGATTTTTATTTGAATTTGGTAAGACAGTATACGGCTCTTCGTCCGGATGATATTGGCCTGCAGCGATTTTTTATTAAATACCAGAATGGTAAATGTCACCGTGTGGTAATGGGTATCCACAAAATATCAAACGTACCAAAAGACGTTGCTACGTTTTTGAAATTAACAAATCCTCATGAATATACAGGACATTGCCTTCGGAGGACTTCCGCAACTATTTTAGTTGACAACGGAGGTGATATTACCGCTTTAAAGCGGCATGGTGGATGGAAATCCACCAGTGTTGCTGAAGGGTACTTAGAGGATTCCATTTCCAGTAAAACACAAACTGCACAAAAAATACTTAATTGGCAAGAACAACCAAGTAATAGTTCTGGAATCGCTGACATAATAATCGACAATCAACTTACTAATAATATGATGTATACCAATGACAAAATTGTAAATGTCGAAGCTGAAAGCGGTGGCAGTGGCTTAAATTTAAACAACTGCAGTATACAAAACTGCACATTTAATATTACTGTTAATAAATAGGTAACACTTTATGTAATTTTTCGTTTGTATTAATTAAATAGTTGAGATATAAACAAAGCCTTCTATATTTTTTATAAAATGCATATTATTATTACGCTTGAAGAAAAAATAGTATATGTTACTCGGAGCAGAAGGCCCATTATATGTTTCGCCCAGTTTGCACAGCCTCGGCTAGCGCCTCGGCAGTGCAAGAATCTGGGCTCAACAATAATGTTGGCCTTCTACTCCTAGTAACATAATATACTATTTTACCATTTTTTACAAATAAAGTGTTCTAGAATATGAAGTCTTCTACTAAAATGAGTATATTTGGGTGATGCAAGTTAGTATGGATATAGGAGAACAATACAGGTGGAAAAAATACAATAAGTAGTTCTAAACGTTCGTTAAAACTATTAATATTTATTAGAACTTATCAACAATTCACAATATCTACAAAATGTTATTATAAAAAATTTTATTCAATTTACAAAACAAATAAATAAATTAGGCAAATACCTACCCATTTAGAACTTACACAACTGAATTCAATATACTTTTATAAATTTTTGTACAAATATTGAAAATAAAACATAATATTTTTCTACTGAATTCTTGACATCAACATGTTGATGGTGAATTGAAAAATGAGACCAGCTGTACTGTAATTTAAATAAAAAAAGGAAGGACTACCTGGACTGTTACATGATGCTCAGGTCACTGAAGCAAATATTATTATTAACTAAATAAAAATAAATGCAACACAAATTTTGTTATATGTAACAAAGCAAATGATTCCTTAGTTTCTTTCTCAAAATTTTTGAATCTACTGATAAATATCAAGAACAAAGCATTTTTTATTTAGGTGTAAACAAAAAATAAATGACAAAATGGAAAGTAATGGGTATTAAACGCAGGCCTTCCACATATAATTCTTATAACTGTTTTCTTTCTATATACTATATTTTAATTTAAATCAGTCTTTCCTTATATATTCTTTTAAAACTAAGTACTAAATTATAATAATTTTCTTTAATGACAATAACACGTTTGTGGAAATTTTGAAAAATATATCACAGACAAAAAATGTTCTCCAGAGGTTCCTAGGCTAAGTATTGATAAAATTAATTTGACTCTTCAGACGATTGGAGCTCATGGAAATGAAAATCAGCATTTTGTTTAAGAGATAGTCCACCATCAGGTGGTTACATTGACATTCATTTTGTGCAAACTAAACTCATTTTTGACAAGATGAAGAAAAATGAAGTCATCCTGCTAATGATACACTAGAAAACAGTCTGGTTTTCAAATTTTTTCTTAGGAATACTAACAATCAGCAATATTTGACGAGAGATTTAGTTTGTAATTTCATTTTAAAGTTAATATATTGATATATTCTTCAAAATTCCACATTTTTGAAAAGCAACAATTTGTAAAATCAAAATGTTAAGACGGAGTCGAATTTTCAATTATATACAATGTCTGATAATGATTTGTACTTGTAGAAATGGTAGAATACTGACATAATGTCAAATTTACTACTATGTATCTAAAATGTTGGTAATTTGGTAAGTTTTTTGAAGCTGGAGGCTGTGAAAAAAAATAAAGTGGTTTAAATAACAAGCATAAAAATTATATAAGCAATTCTATTGTAAATAAACTACACAAAGAAAACGACCAGCATAGAGTGTAAAGTACAAGGCAAATTCAAATGACAGTTTTTAATAAGAACAAAGGTGTCGGTTGTTGAGATTCTACTATTACTCTGTGTACAATTAATTATGGAACACCCTGTATATTCGGATGAACAATATGTTCAGAAGTATCATGTTAATATTTTATAAAAACAATTTAGTCGTGATTCCTAATTTATGACATTTATAAAAAAGCATTCCAATGTTGGCACAATTTAAATTGTAAATATTATTACTTTGTTGAATTATTTTTATCGGAAATAAGTGGTGGAAGCAGAATATAAAATATACCTGGGTGATTGAGGATTTAATTTGAAAAACACAACGAACAGATATGAATAATATAACAATATAATGGAATATTTATTAACTGAGTCATCGGAATGAATTTTATTATTTTATACATTGGAAAGCTTCCTTAAGTTGGGTCAAAAATTATTAATAATTGGTAATTTTAATTAATATTCAACAATTTTTTATCACTGTCACTTTGTGACCATCTTATATACTAAATATCTACAGGTTTCAACTGTTTCAAATATCAAAATAACCATAATTAATTGATATGCATGCAATAACTAACTACACTAGTCAACAATGATTTGTTTACTCGTAATCACTTGACAATTTAATTTACAGCCTTGAATCTACTCACAAATAGTTACTTTTTTATTTATGTTGACTAGTGTCCAGTTATTCTCCATATCAAACCTTAGAAAATGTCACAAATAAATACAAATACCTACTTATCCTTTTGATAGTGGTGTAAATTTATAATCCTTATTTCAGCCCAATCAACATTATACACACTAAAGAAATTTCTCACCTTGTTCTGTAAACTAATTCATTCATTTACACTTCAAGGTGAGAAAAGTATTTGAGATGAAATTACATGAAGAAAGCCTGCCTAGGTACTTGGTGTTTTTCTATCTGAGCAAGATACATTAGTGTCCTTATTATTAAATCTACAGAACAGACTCTGTCCTAGATATTCCGTTTGTCTTAGTACAATCAACATTGGTGATTGGACTTCTAGATCTGCTTGAATTCCGCGAACTGTTACTCGAACTTGATGAACTACTACAAGAATCACTGGAATCAGTTTCTGAGTCCTCAGAATCAGATGCATTGTTTACTTTATTTCTCAGAATATCGTTTTCCCGCCTCAACCGTTCATTTTCGATGGTGAGTCTCTCTATTTCTTGTTTGAGATCAGATCTAGAGTCTTCTGAATCATCTTCTTCTTTTTGCTGACCTTTTGTCAACTAAAATGAAAATGTCAATTATATCTAAGTGGATTAATTTATTTCTAATACAAAATAAGATAGACAAATGCCCAATAATATTGCTCCTACCAAAATATCTATATTTAAACTACTTATTTTTGTAGATAGGCTACTTTAATCAATCACAGCTTGAACTAAAAGAATTACAGAAGATATTATGGCTAAACTCAAAATGTAGATACAAATATCAACAATAGAATATTAGTTACTGAAAAGGCTGTTAGATTATAGTTCATTGTGGTAGATGGATATTTAAATGTGTTATTTACAGACAATAATAGATCATATAAATAATACTTACTTGATCAAGTTTGTCTTCAAGTGCAAGATACTCCTCTATTAATTCTGATTTGGACATACTCTGAAGTCTTTCAGCTTGAACCGTTTCATATTGGTCATCAAAGTCTTTAATTAAAAACTGTTGGCCATCATCTGGTGAAGAATAAAAATCTCCCTCTGAATCTACACTAAAGCTTGAATCTCTGGTTCTTAAAGCATTTGGGGACATCAAATTTTTATCTAACTCCTCCATTAACGCATGGTCTTCAAGTAAAAATTGGTTGCTGTTATGTGGTGCTTCTGGTTTCACCAATTTATTTGATTTTCCTTGATTTTTTAAATATGGATGTCTTCTTTTAGACTTCCCGCGTCGCGTTTTCCGTTTTTTCGGCGGAAGTTCACCTTCGGCTGTTTTCGTCGATATATCGGATGCGTACGCAGTTCTCTGTTCATTCTGTTGAGCGACGTCATCTTGGAAAACTTTATCGCCCGTTTTTAAATCTATTTCTTTTTCCATTTTATTTGTGTTCAATTTACTTATTCTTAGATATCTTCTACAATTTTTAGTTAACGTTCACTTAAAATAAACACTACCATATGTTACTTGCAAACACCCTCTGTAGTCACCGAAAACAGAATGCACACAGCTTATTAAAATCGCCATTTTCAGTTCAATGCAGTGTTTATTGTTTGCCAGTAGGGGCGCTGTAATCGAACCCTTGGTGAGGGGTAAGGTTACAGGTCAGGATTTGGATTTGTAAATTTACATATTAAAATAATATATACAGGGTGCTCTGAACGCAATAAATAGTTAAATCCAAGTCATCAGTAAATCACGCTGTTATGTTTGAGAGTATGTTGATCAAGGATGATTGTATTTCTGCAAAATAATAATTATATTAATATTTATTAGGCTGACTCATTTTGTTTTGGACCGTACTCGGCACTTCTAAATATTTTAAAATTGTTCTCTTAAAAGCCAAGCTTAGTATCGATGGTAATCGGACCTATGCTATGAAAATACAAAAATATAGAGTAGAGCAAGTAGAGTATTAAATATTAAATAACTTCACATATTAATTAGTCCCTCAGACTTGAAAATGGTTAAAACTGCGTAATGTATTCGATTACAGTTAGCCGCATAATAAAATATTCAACACTAAAAAATGCTTTAAAACGTTCAGTTGGTTAAACTGATTTTGTAAAAAAGGTTCATATTTCAAATGTCATCTTTCTTCTAAAAAGCCAAACAATCGCTTACAGTTCGGCGCCAAGAAAAGCTTCCAGTTTAGAAATTTCCGCGTCTAACTAAAAGGTAATGCTGATTTTTTTGTTTTAAGTAGTACTAAAGAAACGTTTACTCACAAAACCATCTGTCACTTTTCAAGATAACCTTATAGTAATTAGTTTTTTTGTTGCACGTGTTGAAAAAAATGCCGGGTGAAAAATCGCATTTTCCGTTCCAGAATTACAGCGACTCAAATAAAATGGAGACTATGGAAGTAGCGTCAACCCCAGTTATCAACAACCACGTTAGTAAAGGTGAAAAAATGGAAGATATACCTGCTGATGAAATGACTTCTAGAGACTATTACTTTGACTCATACGCACATTTTGGTATCCATGAAGAAATGTTGAAAGATGAAGTTAGAACACTAACATATAGGAATTCAATGTATCATAATAAACATTTATTTGCGGGAAAAATAGTGATGGACATTGGTTGTGGTACAGGTATTCTGAGTATGTTTGCAGCTAAAGCAGGTGCAAAAAAAGTGCTTGCTGTTGAATGTTCCAACATAGTGGACTATGCAAAACAAATAATTGAGGCAAATAAACTAGATCACATAATTACAATTGTTAAAGGTAAGGTGGAAGAAATCACTTTACCTGATGGCATTGAAAAAGTAGATATTATCATCTCTGAATGGATGGGTTATTGCTTATTCTATGAGAGTATGTTGGATACAGTTCTCTTTGCACGTGATAAGTGGTTAAAATCTGATGGACTGCTATTTCCTGATAGGTGTTCATTATTCGTAACTGCCATTGAAGATAGACAATACAAAGATGAAAAAATTAATTGGTGGGATGATGTATATGGTTTTGACATGAGCTCTATACGTAAAGTTGCTATCAGTGAACCTCTCGTGGATGTAGTGGATCCGAAACAAGTAGTTACAGGACCAGCTTTAATAAAAGAAGTTGATTTATATACTGTGAAAAAAGAAGATCTGGAATTTTCTTCACCGTTCATGCTTACTGTGAGAAGAAACGATTACGTTCAAGCTTTAGTTACCTATTTTACTGTTGAATTTACCAAATGCCACAAACGTATAGGCTTCACTACTGCTCCTGATGCACCTTATACACATTGGAAGCAGACTGTATTCTATTTTGAAGATTACATGACTGTTAAGAAAAACGAAGAAATACATGGTGTTTTTACTATGAAACCAAATCCTCGAAATAACAGAGATCTAGATTTTGTTATTGAGCTAGATTTTAAGGGAGAACTTGGAGAAGTACTTGAAGTTAATAGATATCGAATGCGCTAATAGCTGAATTAAGATACACAAGTTTCTTGTCTTTTGATACCAATTTATAATTTGTAAGAAACAGATAAAGTAAAAATGTTTTATAGAAGTACCATGAAATATTCTGTTGATTTAATTACTAACAAACCTGATAATTCAAAGTAAAATTGAACATCATGCTTAATTAGCAAAAAAGCAGTCCATAAATTTGATCTCAAACTGGATGTTCTCATCATCCTTGAATTACTTCAATCTATTTTTTTTAAGCTTTTAAAATGAAACATTTTTCTTTATAATTTTCTCTTAAAATAAGCCTAGTCTTTTTAAATGAATGTTAACAGATGAAAACTTGTAATTAAGTGGAATGATTTACTTTCTTTTTTCCGCTAAACCGCCAGTCCTTTGATTTTGTATTAAAGTATTTCAGCTACATGCAGGACACTTTTTCTAATTTTAATTCTGACATTCCTTAACAATGGAATGATGCATACTTGTAAATCTAAAAAGTCCAGATTAATAAGTATGGATATACTTTTATAAGTTGAAATTTGACGATCTGTGAACTGTTTTTTATTAGATTATTTAAGAAATATTTAATCTTACGAATATTCAATAAAATGTCATTTTATGTGAAGTCTGTTATTGATTCCCTCGAACTCCATTTTAAGGAATCACAATTTTATCTAATGATAAATCAAAAGTAAGGGTCGCAATAAGAGAGGAACATTCTTATTTAGTATTATTTTTATTTTTTTTACTACACTTTTAAAATAGTTTGTTTTTGAACCTTGAAATCGCTCCGAAGCTGTACAAAATTATGAAGAATGGCTCTGTCCAGTTTTACCTAAAATAATAAATAATTGTTTAGTGAGAATCATACATCAATCAATTGCTGATTGATGTTGAGAATACCTGAAAGAGTAGGACTAGGAAATCGAAGCCTTTGATAACTTACCAATGAGTCTTCAGAGCAAACCTGCTGTAAATTTTCAGGCTTAACAAGAAGAAGATTACATAGAGCATGCAAAGTATCAAATAATTCAGTTACCAAAGCACCTAATGCTTTTGTACAATGTCGATATTCATTTAAATCACAAATGGCTACCATTGCACCTGTAGGAGAAAAACAAATTTATTATATCTTGATATATTTGAGCATTAATATTATTACCTGCTGTGTTGTATTGAAATTGAAGCATATGATCATATATCACTCTATGTAATCTAATACCCATTTCTTGTAATATAGCAGTGACATTGTTACCATCTAAATTAGCTTTAACTTCTTTTATAATACTGTTTACATAGTTAATAACATTTTTGCAGGCCTACAAACATTTGATTTGTCAATGAAACTCGACAAGTGGAATAATTATCTCTAGTTTATAATGCAAAATAAATTTAGTCTAAAAAACACGCTTTTATAATAGGATAAACTAAAAAGTAGAAAATAATTTTAATGTATAAATTAATAAGCAATAAATAGTATTATTTTGGAACAAATGTGGGGTGCATTTTAAGAACAGATATGGAGCACCCCACGCTTTCAATAATACTATTTATTGTTTATTAATTTATACATTAAAATTATTTTCTACTTTTTAGTTTATCCTATTATAAAACCGTGTTTTTTAGTTTTTTTTAAACTATATTTATTTTCCACTTTTTAGATTTCGACAATAAAATTTAAGGTGCCAAATTTTAAAGTGATACTGAAGCAGGTAGTATAGGGATTCCCCAACAGAGGACGGACATTAGTAAAAGTTGTTTCGAGCTAAAGAGAAAATTAGCAGTGATAAATTATAATAAAAAACAATCTAGACTTTAACGTTTTTATTTCGAAGTTGAATTTAATATTAATTAAGAATTGAGAAATATTAAGTGTAGATAAATTTTTTGTCTTAATAGGCATAATGACAGTCACTAAGAATCACCAAAATATTGATTTAAGATACAGAGATTCTACAGAAATCACTTATTTTTCATTTTCATGTGTGATTACATTTATTTTAGTAAACATAAGCACAAAATTTAACCATCCGCCATCTTATCTCAAACACCAATCAGAAGAGAGTGACGTCATATTTTCGCAAATGTCCATGATCCGACCCGAACCAAATCCGAACATCTGTTTTGTCGTCTTTATATTATCTATGGTTTTGTATTTCCTTTGTTGCTGTTGGCTTTGCTTGGTTCATGTGATATTTTCTCGTTATAAACTATTAAGTTTCTCTGTTTTTTATTACCACAAAAAACCGTTATTGAAATTATGTTTATGTATCAAAATAAACTTTTAACCTGCAAGCTGTCAAGTGTTTGAAGTTTGACTTTGACGATTTTACTACATGACACAGATCATAGATAACCTATCGGCAGTTGACACTGTTACGAATTGATGATGTCATAGACAGACGCCATTACTATTCTAGCGTTTTGGCGCATAATTTAAAATGTGTTTTTTAAAGTTGAATTTTTCCTTCAAAAACATTTTTTCTTACAGAAATAACAATTATTGTAGATAAAGTATATACGTGAAAACATCGTGGAGCAGTTTTTCAAAATCAGTCATCATGCCTATTAGAATACTTTGTTAATTCAATGATTTTATCCAAATCATTTTTTCTATTTATCATGTATATCCAGCATCTTTATTATAGCTTTTCAATTGTCGGAAATACTTGGATAACTAAATACTTCGTCAGCACAAAATTACACTATCGCTATAATTTATGTATCCAAGTATAATTCGTGTGAGGAGTCTGACTCTTCCCAACGGAGTGGGGTGTAGCGAGTTGTCACAGCAGCTGCCAAATGAGAGTTACAAACATACAAAATACAAACAAACATACAAGTGAAGCTAATTAAAGCGTGTTAAAACATGAAATAGAAATGGCAACTACTTACAGGCGATGCGACGGTATCAAAATCGTCTGATTCTGGTTTAAAATCCGATTTTTTTTGTTCTGTTTGAAGATATAATTTGACCCACGTTGAAATCGCGTTTAGACATCTAAAACCACACACCAATTCGAATATTTTATTAACATTTATAAAAATTTGTACTAACCTATCTAGACCTGTATTAATTTTACGTTCAGTGTCCTCCAAGACGAATTTTTTCTTCTGCAAACAATCACTATGTTTTGGAGTATTCCTAAAACAATTTTCAGTCTACTCAGAGCCTTTTTTTTATGAAATTTTTATAACTACGATCCCAAATCAGCTTCAGTTGACCCACATATTAAATTTCAGTGTCTTACAAGAGAACTTTGAACATAAAACTTACTCGACCAAAGGTACTAACAAATCCATAAACTGTTTTTCAACCAAATGTATAATGTTATTACTGTGATGCACGACACTGAAGAAATACAAAGTCGGTGGGTTCTTAGCGCCCTCTACTACAGGTACAGCTTGTAATCCAATTTCTACAGCGTAGTCGACGTGTTCTACTAATAGACTATTTATCAATCTGTCCAAAATTTGTGCAGCATTTCCAGCTCGTTCTGTGGGTTTTGATAACTGAAAACAGTCTCTGATTAACTTTAAGATTGTATTAAGAGTATTTTTAGTGGTAAATGATGAATAAATTTACCAACTGACATCGTTGAAAAGCATGTCTTGTATCTTGAAGTATGGTAATGGCTAGTTCTTCAGAAAGAAACGTTTCCCCGCCGTAATTTTCTATTTGGGCAATGTTAATATTTGCTCTGGTTCCTATCACCGCCTGGAGGTCTCTACGGAGATCTTGGAAGCTGAAATAAAAAAAGTTTGAATAGAGAACCTGGGTTAAGACTAGTGGCGCCTCTTTACACTACAATTAAAACAGTTTTAATAAAACTAAGAACATGTTTTTGAAATCAATATATTGAAATAAAATTGTACTCACCCTCCAGATTGTATTTGTTTCTTTTGATGATTTTTGGACTCGTAGTATTTTTGTAAATTTGCAGAACATCTTTCTTTTAGGCATTTTAATTCCATTCTAAAATAATTTAATGCAGAATTCCATATTTTACTTTCAGAAATTAATGTTCAACTATATACTTACGTTATATAATCATTGATATATTTGTTAAAAATGTTTGTTGTTAGCTTTGCTAAATAGTTCTTGTCATTTCCCATATTAAAAACACTTAGGTCGTTAGATAACTGATTTGTCCTTGAAATAATACAATTTAAAACCATAATTGCAAGGAGAAATCTTTGACAATGAACATTCAAGTTTTTCAAAGATCTCTCCTTGCCTTTTTCTAATAATTTTTATATGTAAACTTACTTAGAATACAGTTCATATAATGTTTGCAAATAACCATATGTGCCCAGCTTTGAATGTAACCTTTGTTCAATGTATTCTATTAATTTCAGTTGGTATATATTTAATACGAATTTTGCCATTACTTGTTCTGGGTTACTGAATACTTTTAATATTATTTCATTATTGTATTTGCACAATGTTAGGAAATTTACAAAAATATCTTTGCTTGATAAACATCCCTAAAAAATATTCTTATCATATATATTTTAAAATAATTTATTACATACCATTTGACTGTGATCTATATAAGCATCAACACATTGGGAATATCCTTTAAATTGTGATAATACTGTTGCTATTTCCTTCATTCTATTTAAATTTTCATTATCCATAGCTAAGACAAATTCTTCTATCAAGGCTTTTTCAATGTCAGAGTATTTTCTTTCTATCCTTCTCTTAGCGATGTCAAATCTAAAATAAAAAGTATGACTTGAATAAAATCTAGAAGAATTAAATATAAATAATATTGTTCGCATAGCCAATTTTTAAAATTATTTACTATCTTTATTTGACTTGACTTACTTACTTGGGTGGTAAATCCTGAGATATTAAATACAACTTCTGAATTATATCTGCAGCCTCATCTATCTGAAGAAAGATAAAGATTTATGGGAATTTCACAAAATAAATGATAATAGTTTTTTTTTACTGATGAGTGAGATGCTAGTAGTCCAACAGTACATCTGCGTCTTTCATGTATAATATTAATGAAATAAATGACTTACCAATTCAGGTGTTGTAAATAAAGATGATAAAACTGATTCTTCTGATAAAAATTCAGTTACATGAATCATCAACTTCAGTGCATCCACAACTCTAGATCTAGGTCCGTTAACACTATCTAGTTGATCACCTAAATGGAGTACTTTTGTTGCTACATGATTAATTTTACCATCTAATTCTTGAAATGTTTCCATAGCTTGCTAAAAAATAATATAAATTATTCACCTATTCATGTGACAATCAGTTGATATATTAAATTGAGGTAACCTTACCTTGTTGTTCTCCATTAAATTATATATCTCCTGAAAAAATGTTGCTTCATCTTCCCTTACTGCTGCTTCCAGTTTTTCACATTTCTTCTGTTGACGCTCATGTAGTAAATTTAGATCTCTGTAATTAATATATTAATTTTAAAATCAAACTACATTTTCAAAAAATTATCTTGATTATTTTTTCTAGAGTTTACATACAAATTATACGTTTTTGTTTAGTGTGATATGAAATAGAGAGTTAAATTCACACTGTTATATATTTTACTTATTGTAGCTTTTGAAGCTCTTAAACATTTACTTGATAGCTTGCACAAATGACTCGTGTAAGAGGGCAGGATTAATTTCATCTCCATCACTTTTAGATTCTGCTAAGGTTCTCCAAGCTAATCGTTCTACAAATTCTTCAGCATCAAAAGGTTCCTTAAAAATATAATAGCAGTCAGCGCTAAATTATTAAATATTTGGAGAAATGGTTACTTGCTCTAATTCTTTCATATATTGTTGCATCATTTTGAAATATTAAAGTATAAAAGTGGTAAACATATAAACAGTAGGCGTAGATGGTATTTTGATTTAGATTAGATGTCACCATAATAGACCAAAGTTAGGTTAAGAAATTTATTTCTGTTCTGTGTCAAACATGGAAATGAATTTTCGGAGTGGTCGCCAAATTATCCTCTTGGGTATTACCCAATGAAGGAGAAAGAAGAATCACTCGTGTGAATACCATAAAACAGAGATCGATGCTGCCATCTACTAGAAAGTATGCAACAAAGCATACATTATTGCCTATTCAGCTGCATACCTCCTTGTTGCTTATAGTAGTGAAATTCTACTATATTATACAAGGATTCATTTCATTTTAGAATTATGGAAATAATCCTCGTAGTAAGGGTTGAAAGTATTAATTTGTTAACACAGCTGTATTCATAATATTTCAAGATAGATCTGTAGATCCTGTTTTGTTCAATATCTGCTAAACAGTATTGATCTCTTGTGAATGAATGCATTTTAATAGCCAGATGTTGATTTGATGATATTGTATAGAAATGTATTACCTAGAAATTTCAAGAATAGAACAAATCAGGCTTTGGAACAGTAAAGAGATGTTCTATAATGTTTTTTGAATATACATTGAGACTTCGTTGGAGAAAATGAATACTAGGGATAGTTTAATATTGACAGACTAAACGCAACCACTAGATATGTATTAAGAACAGTTTTAATAGACATTAAGTATTTTGAATACAGTAAACGGTACAGTAGAAACATATCAAATAATAGCACAGAATAAACGCAATAAAACGAAAAACAATCCATATCAAAAGTAATGAAACTTAATATATTTTACGTAAAAGTCATTAATGATCTCATTAATGTCACACAAGGAGTTAAGACATCAAAGGGAGAAGAACAATTAACGGAGACATAATAAAAACCAACAGATAATCTGGAAAATGAATAAAAATTATAGAGCTGGCTTAGAGCCAGGGCAAAAAAAAACTAAAACACACACGCTAATAGAGAGAAAATAAAAATAAGTTATTCAAATTTTTGCCACAAACATGGGAAACCACAAATATTTTTTTAATAAAGTAGATTCAATTAAAAGCAGTTAGTTTAATTTAAAAAGTGATGAGTAGATTCCACAATGAAGTATATTCAAGTACGTGTTTTTATCTTCTTCTTAGTTGAGAAGTTATGTTGATTTAAGTAGTTATCGTTGATTTTCATTTGATTTTCTCAAGGTTAGGTAAACATTAAACACATTTGTGACCTTTGGTTTATTGTTCATCACTATAGACACTCATGTTGAATTATTTATCAGGAGCATACATTTTGTCACTCCTTGAAACAACTTACATTTCTCCCAATATACTTCAGGCTCAAACGCAATAGGAATGTTGGTAAATATTGACTAGATGTCGCTGATGTTGTGCAGACACGAATAAATGATTATTAAAGATACTGGCTCACTATAACTAGTAGGTATTTGTTGAAGAACATTTTTATACACAAACAAAAACTAACAAGGCACTTATTTTTTCTATATTATAATCTTGTGGCTGATTAAAACAAATTTTTTGCCACATTTCACTTATCTACTAAAATATACAGTTGCACCTTTCAAAAAAACAACAATTTCGCTGCAATTGAGTATGTAACATACACTTGTAGTTTCATATATGTTGTGACAATAATGAGATAATTTTTTCTATGAACTAAAGCTACTATCTATATCACAATAAACGTCAGTTGAATCATTTTGATGATTAATCGAGATCGGTTTTCTGCAAACGAAAAATACGCTGTCATACTCATATTGTAACATCGACTTGGGATTCTGACAGTATTTTGTTTTCAGATCAGTCTGGCATTTCTCTAATTCGAATCCAACTTTCTTGATAACCTGTAACCAATACAAAAACAAATTTTATAAAAGAGAACAGGAGGTAAGATATAAACAATTGTTATTATTATTTACCTGCATAACAACTTGAAAACTGGGCTCGACACTCTTTTCGTTTTTCATGTCTGAATAGTGGTAAAGCAGAGGACCTAAATTAACCCATAGACCTCCCGGTTTTAATATCAGATAAATTTTTTCTATAAATTGTACGACATTCGGTGCACAATCGATGAAAAAACAAGTAGCAACACAATGCCATTCATCGCTATGTGTGTAAACTTCTAAAAAGTCTCCAGCTGTCATTGAAAATCCACTTTCTGGTGTAGGGGTCGGAATTACATCTGGAAATCTATAAATAACACCCAATTTATTAGAGTAAATCAAGTTTAAACAGGCAAATTATCCAGTAAATACCCAGCTAATTACCTGACTTTAATCATTTGATCTTCAGCTTTGAGATTATTGCAATATTGATGAATCCACGGATGTATCTCATATTCATCAACTTTTTTACAGAGATTCAATATAAAAAACGATACGATCAGCATGAAAAGATTAAATTCGTTTCCTTGACAAAAGAATCCTCTAGAAGCTATTTCAAAAGCAAGTCTTCCGAGACCTGCTCCAGGTACAAGAACTTTTATATTACTCCTATCGAATTTGTCTTGGGGATAGTTAGCAAATATTTCTTCAAAAATTGGTTGGTAACACTGTTTGCGTTCTGGGGCGCCCAAGGAACTCCAGTCTCGCATAAGTTGTTTAAATACACTTTGCACCTTAAATAAAAAGAAAAATTATTATAGATTTTTTCACTAATGTCAATATTATCTCAGGGAATAATATAGTTCAACTGTTGTTGTAGATTGAATATGAATATGAAATATTAGTTTGTTCAATGACATGTTTACATAACTTTCCATTTAATCAATTACCGTGAAATCGTATAAGACATACTTTTATCACACAATTTGGGTGAAATGAAGGAATTTGTCAAAATAGATACATTTTCTACTCTAGAAAATTTCTTTTGACATATTCATATAAGATTATTTGATTGATAGTGTAAAATTTCTAAAATGTAAAAAAATATGTATGTACTTTATCAAGGCCTTCAGCCAAAGTTCCCACTTCCTGTTCAGAATGAGATGTTGCATCACCAGAGTATGCATTTTCAAATATACAATGTGCTTGACGTAACACAAGTGGAATAAATTCTGAATTTTTTTCTATACACTTTGTAATCTGTTCCAAGTCTTCTTGGTATTTTTTCAGCCATTGTTTGTGATGATAGGGTAAATTGTCAAGACATCTCTCCTTATGTCTAATCCTCGACAAAGACTGTTCCCTAAAACAATACAAACAAAGTCAGAATCTGAGTAATAAGTATTAATTTGGGTGTTGCAAGATAATGATTGTATGTTTTGTAAGTTCAGACAGATAATAACAAGAATATGTCTCGTCTAAAAGTTCATTAGTCTAGTATCAAAATAATCAGTAACATTATTTACATTGTGGTTGTCACTATTTCTTCAAGTTAATAACAATGCAATATTACTTATAATCTATAAAGAATGTCACCGCTTCTATAAATTATTAAAGATAAAATGTAATCTTGGAAATAAAAACGTTTTTAATAAAATATTTTAGAATCCAATTTAAGTATAAAATGAACTGTTTTATCAAAGGTTGAATATTTATAGAACAGCAACAGTTACATTATCAATTATTTAATTGTTATAAACACATTTCCTTTTATAAACATACATCATCATCACACAACATATATGTCTTAGCTAGATTTAAAAATTCCATCCAGATGAAACATTAATTACAAACCAATATGTGAGTTGACTATACCCTCTGACCTGTTCTTTGCTTTCATTATTTATTGACTTTATTAAATTAGAATAATATCTTTATTCATAAGGATAATAAATTGAACAATGGTTCCAAATTATCACAAACACAATTTAAATAAATAGTGTGGGTTATTTAGTAGAAATAATGTCTATAAAGTTAGGTACCCTACACTACATGACATCGATTTAAATAATTGACCTGTTTTACTGCAAATGAATTTGAAAATTGTATAACTTGTGATCTCATACTGCATTTCCTCTATTTATAATGCAATTAAAAGCTTTTAATTAGTCAAAAATAATACACAGGACAATACATATTATTATTCGGGAGTATAGGGTAATTAAACATGTATCTGTACATTATTAAGTCTGCACATTGAGTTATATTCAATTTAGGATGAAAGTTGTATTCAAACTTGAAGAATTATAAGAAGTAGAGAGTTTTTTTATTATTTATTTATAAACTATTTTCATTATAAGCCTCTGTGTCACAAAGGAGTTTCTTAAATATAAGTGTGTTATCAAATCAGATTCTATACAAATTTTTTCCAATGTATTGAAATGTACATAATAAAAGTTTATCATACTAGTTAGAGTATCATTTATTTACATTACCTGTAGCTCCTAAATGTTGAGAGCACTGATAAAAAATAAGCTCGTTCTTCATTTACGTTGCTAGATTCTCCGTTCATTTTATTAAATTAAAAATTAACTCTTAAATAATAACAAAGGTCAAAGCTTAGCTTTAAAACCATTAAATATACTGTTTAAACCAATGTCTAGGTCCCAATCAAATCAATCAAGGTTCAAAACTAACATAACCTTCTTAACGGTGTTATTTTGTCCGCCACAAATCTAAACCTTTTATTTTTCTTTTCAGCCAGGACAATTGAAATTAAGACCACAGAACTGTAGTACCGAGTGAAAGAAGAAACACATTCATCCACTATCCAGTCATCTGTCAACATTGTCAACTGAAGAACGTTATTTTCTGGATTATTTCAAACTTTAAAATTTTGTGATGTTTCTGTAGCTGTTTTTTATTTTCCTGCTTTTTTGAGATTCTTCGGGAAACTCACTACTCAGTGAAAACATTGTATTACTTATTAGAAAGGTAATCCTTCCTCCAGTTCTTTAGGGTATGTATACAGACTTGTTACTGCCTTGACTAAAATTTTCAGCTTTATTGCTTTATAAATAATGTACTACCCATCCATACAATACTGAATAGTCCAAACAAATTTGGAAAATAATTTTTTTGCTGATGGACAATGTCTATTTAGTACTTCAATATAAATTTCCTTTAAAAGGTGTTGGTTTTCTATGTTATTTTTATAAAGAATACACAGTTTTATTTTAGAACTCACTTATATTTACCTACTTTCTCAACAAAAGGAACATATTACATGCAATTAACTATTAAGTACTATAATCATTTAAGAGCAGCAGCAGTTTTTAGTCAAAATTTTGAAAAACTACCCAAGACCTTGGTAGTTTGCAATGACAATAAGAATTACTAGTAGTTACCTTCGTTTGTATCATCAATCTTTGTTGTAGCAAAATGAGTGATTTTGATTTAATTCAAGCTGGTTTCAACAATGCTGATGAGACTATAAATTTTGGCACACGAAGTATTGGGTGTGCAACCACAAGCTTATTTGAAATTTGCACTTTGGGTTTATTCAAGTCTGAAGATGAATTTTTCACAGTTAGTATATATACATATATTGAGATAGGAATGGGAATTAACTTTTATTAACCTTTTTGTTATAGGGTGTAGCAGATATAAATGTAAATGCTGTTATAAACAATGGTTACCTATTTTTTGCTATAGACAAGTCATTAAAAGTATTTCAAGATACTGAAATGTCACAACTGATATTCAGTGTATGTTTTGAATTTACTATAAGTAATGTGACAATATCTTCTAATGGACAGTTCCTCCTCATCTGTTTTGTAACAGGATTAGTGCGTATATTCAATATTAATGAACATAATTTTGAAAAAATACATTCTGAGTAAGTAAAACATAAAATATATTCAATTTTTTTATAAAGTTGTTTGAAATATTGTGTTACATAGTCAATTCTTCAACTAATACAAATTATTCAATATTTTAGAAGTCCTAGTGAAAATATATGCCCTCAAAATGCCCACACAGTTGATTATTCTGCAGATGATGAACTTGCAGTTTTTTTAATAGTTTATCAAAATGGTCTTATTTCAAGGTATGTTTTAGTATAAACTGACCAAGTCAAGAGACTTTTTATAGTAACTTCTCACTTACAAAATTGGTTGAATATTGTGTGCTATTGAATTGAACTTGGACTTGAAAAATGCTTAGTTTAATTATTTTTATTAGGATCAAAATAAGCATGGGCAACAATCAAAATAAATATGATGTGGCTACAGAACAAGTATGCAATTTAAAAAGTAAAATAGTTTTGTCTGATTTTATTTATCCCTTCGTAATTACCGATGGATATGTAACTACAAATTTCAATGCTGAAACAATGGAAATAATAGATCAGGATACTTACAATTTCAAAAATATTTATTCCTTTGGACCGTAAGTATACAAACTTTTGCATTTAACAATTGGACAAATTCACAAATTAGGAGGAGCTATAGGTGGAAGAAACAGTTGACTAGTTTTAAGTTCCATTACAAAAATCTTGGATTAATGATTTTTTATAATCTTGAATAATTTCATTTTTTTTATAGCATGTTACTTTGCCTTTGTTTTGATGGAAATTTAATGAAACTATGCCCACTTACTTTAACTATTTTCTTTATCGATTACGATTTTCTTATCGAAGATATGATGGTTATGAAAACAGAAAACCCTCAAATTTTAGTTGTGACTAAACCTAATGAGATCGGCGAATTTTTCCTGCAATTATTAGAACCGAGTAAGTTTTTAAGATATTCCAAAACATGATTTTTTTTAGACAATATACAATTTTTTTTATAGATTTCTGCCAAATATTTTCTCTGAAAATAAACTATCCTATTGAATTTGTGCGTATGGACTATGCCAAAAATGACATTGTATTTATATCCAAAGTTACAACTGATAACAGAATTACAGAGATACGCCTTCAAAGTGTCTACGAAACAGACCCGGAATCCAGACTGATGAGACTTATTAAAAGAAGAAGGTAATTCCTATTGACATAAACAACAATATTCCCTCTTTATCTATCAAGAAATATTTCCTTAATTTCTATAGGTTTGAAGAGGCAGAATTGTTTGCAAAAACGTTCAACGTAAATCCATCGATAATTCTAAAAGCTAAAGCTCAATTAATAGTGGATAAAATGAAATGTTCCTCAAAAGATATAGTCGAACTGATAAATTTAATGAACGAAATAAACGACGCTCATTTTAATCTACGGTGTTGCACAGATGTCGAGTGTTCAAATTTCCAAGATGTCAGGAAGATTTTAATATACGGGTCTAAAATATCTCCTAAGATTGATGTAAGTTAAAGGAATAAGTTAGAGATATTGTAGTGTTAGTCCTCATGTTAGACTTAATATATTTCTTGGACCATTGTCAACAATTGCAGAGATTGCAACTGACTAACTGAGAGAAACATTAGGATAGCATATGTATAATATATCTTTATTTAATTTAGGACGAAGATAGAGAAAAATTATTGGAAATGAAAGGAACTAAGCTGGATTTTTTGTATAAATTTGACACATTCATGGCTTTATCCCATATCGGCGATATACAATCTTGGACGAATTTTTCATTGTGTAACTTGCTGTTAGAAGTTAAAGATTACTTGAGAAATGTAAGTAAATTTTGTGTACATTTTAGTTGAAACATACTTTTTAAAGTGAAAAAGTACATTGTTTACCTCGTAGAAAAAAGCTTGGACGCAACACAGACTCAAGTACTATGGAGTTGTACACAATTTGTGGTTTTTGTTATTATTTTTTAAATATTTTTTAGTACCGAATTCAAGATGCCATCATTGTTTATAGTAGATTGGACGACAAAGCTATATCATCTTTAAATGAGAAATTTGTACAGGATATTTTAGAAATTTTTGATGATGTAAGTATTCAAAATGATGAAAATTTTAAATTTTCCTGTAAAGGGATGAAGAATTATCGGTTACTTGCTCGAAATCGTATTTGGGTCCAGCCTATTAGGGGATGAAAAGTGTCTGTCTCCTAAAAGAGTACATTTTTCATTTGAAAAATAGTTTTTAAAATCTTCAGGATCTCCAATAGTATGAAAAATAAATATTCATTCACAATTTCTCTCTTTTTTTTAAATTTTTTAGTTACCGTCAGATTTATATAAACCGTTTTTGCCCACGTTCATTCCAATAACTATGACCCATCTTCCGTCTGCTTTGTTTCTATTGGTCAATTGGCTGCTAGATAGAATATACAGTATGGAAAAACGAGACTCTGCCAATTTTCCCGAAAACAGCCTAGTTATGGTCGAAGATATTATGAAGTTGATTAAGGTGCAAAAAAAGAATTGTATTTCCTTTCAACGACACTGTATAGCGAACAGGAGCTTCGAAGATCTCTCTAGTATCATTGATGGATTGAAGATTTTAAGAACGTTGAAAAATAAATTCGGAATCTGTGTCAAGTTGAAGGAGTATTTGGAGGTAAGAACAACATTATAATAATAAAAAAAACATTAACGATTGTTCAAACCAGAAGGATCAATAAAACTCTCTCCATCTAGCCTGATGATGGTAATTTTGTACCGAAACTAGTTGCTGAATAACTTTACAACTTTTGAAATTATTAACAATTGTTAATTGTTGAATAATTTGATCTTCAATATTAAGCACATGTAAATGTCTTTTATTTTCAGGGCCCCAGTGCGCTTACTAGTACACTAGTGCAATTATCGTTGCCTCCGGATCAGTATGAATATTTTTTGAAAAATTTTTTGTACACTTACATGCTACAAAACGATATAGATCCGGATAGTGTATTCGTTAAAGAAATAAATACTCTATTGCAATTTGGTGAAAGTTGGATAACATGCATTGAAGTTATCTTGAAACATGTCAGTTCGGTTGAATTGAGACTACAAACCGTTAAAGATATTCTGGAGAAAGCGCCAGTTCCATGGTTGGTATTTTTAAGTTCATTAAAAGTTTATAATAATTTTCATTCCTTTTCTTTTGTATTAACTTAATAAATGTAAATATTAATCAAGATTTCTTTATAATTTCCTTTTTTTTTGAACTTAGGTGTGATGTTACAAGAAGAATTACACAAAACGTTTTGCAGTTGAAACATCCTTTGGTTAAGCAAATCGAAGATACTTTTAAAGATGAATCTCGTCTGATAGTTTTGAGGGATACAAAATATGGTATAAGGAAGAGGCAGCTTGCGGATGAGGTAATATTACGCTGTCTAATTTGATATTACATTATTTACTGTAGTATTAATTTTAAAAATTGAATAGATGTAGATTCATAATGAATTATGGAATAAAACAATTTTAATTTGTTCAAATCTACGTAATAATTCAACTTTAAAATTGTGATGCGTTTTGCTAATACAGTAGCTTTCTCAAACGAATGGAGGTATAATGAGACATTTTCAATTTATACAGTGCCTTAATACTAAATTTTACAGACATTAACAATAAAATTATGATCTATTCACATGGAAATAAGATAAAAAAGGAAAATAGTTTGTCTAAATATGGGATTAACTAAAGTATTTAACAATTTTACCTCGAAACTCATTCACAACAATCCCACAGGAACCTTTATAGGTAAAAAGGTTTAATAAGGGAGAATTGTTGATATCTATTTGGTCTTTAATAAGATTATCTGAATATTTGTTTTTATTTATTTCAAGGGCTTCCAAAAGATTTAATTTGAAGGATTTAGGTTCTATATGCAAAATTTAAAAATTTGAATCGAAAGAGTGTTGGTTTGCTAATAAATGATTTGAGTAGTTGGAATCTGATTTTTGGTTGTCATAGCTACGTTTGTGTGCTGAAATTCTAGTTTTAAAATTCCTAAAAGTTCTACCTGTATAAATTTTGTTACTGTTGTCACTAGCACATTTTAATTTATAAACTACTGATTTATTCAGTTTTGAAGATTTGGATTTGTTGTTTTTAACGAATTTGGATAAATTGTTATCGGTTTTGAAGCAAATATTCAAATCTAAGTTTCTAAAAATTTTTTGATTTTTAAGGATTGTATTCCAAAGTATGTTAAACTTCTAAATTGGATATTTTTGTTTCTATCAAAAGGAAATACTTGTTCTAGAGTATGTTTTCGTATCTTTTTATTTATGATATTGTCAATTAAATTTGGATCATAATTATTATTAACAGCTATTTGTTTTATCATATTTAGTTCTTTGTTGTAATTGTCAATATTCAATGGAACTGTTAAAAGTCTATGTATCATACTATGAAAGTTGCTAATTTATGACTGACTGGGTGGACTGAACTATTATCAATTGTAATGTCTGTATGTGATGGTTTGTGAAATATAGAAAAATCATGACTATTATTTATATTTGACATTGTAAGGTCTACAAATTTTATGGACTTATTTTGTTCAATTTCTACTGTAAATTTGATATTTTCATGTATCGAGTTAATGTAAGTAATGAAGTTATCTAATTGTCTCGTATTACCAAAGTATGTTAAGCTTTTAAATTGGTTATTTTTGTTTTTATCAGAAGGAAATACTTGTTCTAGAGTATATTTTCCTATCTTTTCATTTATGATATTGTCAACTTAATTTTAGTTTGGAAATATCGTACATCGAATAATTTATGTCAACAAACCGCAAATGATTGAAGATATTTACCAGTTGTGTAAATCTGATAATGAACTCCGCGAAGCCAGCATCATTTTGCTGCAACATTTGATATCGAAGGGGTAAGCTTAGATTAACATTTTCCTTTACCGATATTTGAATGAAGCATAGTGTTAAATTTTTTGTATGTTTTCAGCCATTTAGATGAAGCTGCTTCGCTGTTTAGTAAATATATACAGAAGGAATCTTTTGAATGTGCCAAAACCATGACACGTTATGCAGAATTATTCATCAACAGAAAGGTAAGTTCTACAGAGTGTCTTCAAATGACACTTACAACGTTTGCATGTAGATGGATGAATAAATTTATTTGTTTTTAAATTTGAAAATACATATTTTGATGGATCTAATTATACAATTTTCTCATAACTTTTTCTATAATTTTTTACTTTCTAGAATTTCGAGAAAAAAAGAAAAGAAAACTATTACAATATGTTGCCAATGCTGTACAAGAAGTTAACGGAATTTAGCAAAATGGATTGCGAAAAACAAATATTTGAAGAAGATTATAGATTATTGAGGGGCGTTTATTACTTTCAAAACGAGTTACAATTCGATTTTACGACCGACGATTTTAAATCGCCTTTCACGAGGAAACAAAAATACGAAGACTTGATTAAAACTGTCGTAGATAAAATCGAAACGGGTAAATAACTTTTTTTAAACATTGTTAATTTTTTCTAATAATTTTTTTTTCAGATAATTGCAAGTTTTCGGAAGTCCTCGAATATTCCGAAAAAATATCTTATCATCTATCGAAAGATAAAGACGAATTTTTAGTGAAACTATGCGAGCAACTTAGAAATTTCGAATTCATTTTTAAAGCCGGAGAACACCTGTACGATAACGATGCGAGTAGTAAAAATTTGTGCCTTATTTCCGGATTGTTTATCAAATTTTTGGGTTATCACACTAATAATCCATTCGAACCCAGTTTAATGGAAAATACGCACGAACAAACACTGACCACGTTCGATAATTTGAAGTACGAAGACGATTCGTGCAAAAATGATATTTTTATTAATGGTTTAACTCTGGGTAAGTATAAAAAGCAAACTACACACCTCTTCCCCTTGACGGCTTAAAACTCAGCTGTTATGAGAGTAATACGACTAGATTTCAAAAAGTAATAGTACAAATTGTGATCTGTTTGATATACACTGTGTTATTTACGAGATGCGATATAGGGATTCCTGCACAAAACTGTCAAACGCGAGCTAACTTTGTTAACTGTCATTCTTGTCAGAAAAAACCACTTTTTGTTGGCCGTACTGACCTTAGACTGAACTCCTCTATTGATTCATCCATTTTAAAGTTATAAAATTACAACATTATTTGAATGTTCATAACTTTAACACTCAGTATTTCGAAAAGTAATTAAGCTGGGCCCTTTAATCCCTCTATCATTTTATCAAATTTTACGAGAGGTATCTACAAACGTTGTAAGTGTCATTTGTATAACTTACCTTTCTGTTGATGAATAATTCTGCATAACATGTCACCGTTTTGGCACATTCAAAAGGTTCTTTCTGTATATATTTACTAAACAACCAAACAGCTTTATCTAAGTGGCTGAAAACATACAAAAAAATTACACTATGCTCCATTCAAATATCGGCAAAGGAAAATGTTAATCTATGCTTACCCCTTCGATATCAAATGTTGTAGCAAAATAATGCTGGCTTCGCGAAGTTCATTATTAGATTTACAGAACTGGTAAATATCTTCAATCATTTGCGGTTTGTTGACATAAATTATTCGATGTACAATATTTCCAAACTAAAATTAAGTTGACAATATCATAAAAGAAAAGGTAGGAAAACATACTCTAGAACAAGTATTTCTTTCTGATAAAAACGATAATAACCAATTTAGAAGCTTAACATACTTTGGTACTACGAGACAATTAGATAACTTCATTACTTACATTAACTCAATACAAGAAAATATTAAATTTACAGTAGAAATTGAACAAAATAAGTCTATAAACTTTCTAGAACTTACAATTTCAAATATAAATAATAGACATGATTTTTCTATATTTCACAAACCATCACATACAGACATTACAATTCATAATAGTTCAGTCTACTCAGTCAGTCATAAATTAGCAGCTTTCAATAGTACGATACATAGACTTTTAACAGTTCCATTAATTATGACAATTACAACAAAGAACTAAACATAATAAAACAAATAGCTGTTAATAATAATTACGATCCAAATTTATTTGACAATATCATAAATAAAAAGATACGAAAACATACTCTAGAACAAGTATTTCCTTATGATAAAAACAAAAATAACCAATTTAGAAGCTTAACATACTTTGGAATACCATCCTTAAAAATCAAATCATTTTTAGAAACTTTAGACTTGAATATTTGCTTCAAAACTGATAACAATTTATCCAAATTCATTAAAAACAACAAACCCAAATCTTCAAAACTGAATAAATCAGTAGTTTATAAATTAAAATGTGGTAATGATAACTACTGTAACAAAATTAATATAGGTAGAACTTTTAGGAATTTTAAAACTAGAATTTCAGGACACAAACGTAGCTATGACAACCAAAAATCAGATTCCAACTACTCAAATCATTTATAAGCAAACCAACACACTTTCGATTCAAATTTTGAAATTTTGCTTATAGAATCTAAATCCTTCAAATTAAATCTTTTAGAAGCCCTTGAGATAAATAAAAACAAATACTCAGATAATCTTCTTAACGACCAAATAGATATCAACAATTCTCCCTTATTAAACCTTTTTACCTAGAAAGGTTCCTGTAGGATTGTTGTGAATGAGTTTCCAGGTAAATTTGTTAAATACTTCAGTTAATCCCATATTTTATCACATTTTTTTCCTTTATACCATTTCCATGTAAATAGATCATAATTTTATTATTAATATCCGTATAATTTAGTATTAAGGCACTGTATAAATTGAAAATTTCTCTTTATACCTCCATTCGTTTGATAAAGCTACTGTATTAGCAAAACGCATCACAATTTTAAAGTTTAATTATTACGTAGATTTTAAAAACTTAAAACTGTTTTATTTCATAATTCAATATGGATCTACATCAAGTAAAAGCCTCATCTATTCAATTTTTAAAATTAATAGTATAGTCAATAATGTAATACCAAATTAGACAGCGAATATTACCTCATCCGCAAACTGCCTTTTCCTTATAACATATTTTGTACCCCTCAAAACTATCATGAACGCTATTTGGTAAAAACAGCTCGCTTTTAACAGTTTTGTACAGGAATCTCTATGTCGTATCTTATAAATAACACAGCGTATAAAACTTTCAAATATTCCAACTAATGTAGGATGTTAATTTCTTTTATTTTGTAGCCGAAAAACTGATAACCAAAGCTCGTATGAAGGCCGACGAGTCAGATATTTTGAAGGTAGATGAAATAGGTCGCTGGATAACCAGCTGCTATTACCTTACTAGACAGGATAGCCCATTACAAGATAGTTTATTTAAAAATATTTATTGTCCAAAAGCAAATCTACCAAGTAATACTTTACTGGATACTATACGTAATTGTTATGAGGCCTTTGTTCTTACATTAGGTAAGTTATTTAAGATAGTGAAGCTTTATTTATAAATCCATAGGCTTGAATTGTTAGAAATAATAATCGATTTATACCCAACAGCTTCTATAGAGCCTTGACATTTGTTTTTAATTTTAGATAAAAAGACTCACGTAGATACGGAATATTTGACATATTTTTCAAATACCACCGAACCACAAACGGTAAGTAGAAACTTTTTTCATACTTTCCAAATAAATAGAAATTACCACACATTATCTTTTGATTATAGTCATCATTAGAACTCGAAATCAACAGCCTTCCATCGACAATCGATATCTTCTACAGAGAAGGACAATACCTTACATCGATATTTTTATTGAAAACCTTATCGAATTCGTTACATCTACATCCGACGAAAGATCAAAAAATCTTAAAACCCTTAAGATCTTTAATATCTACCAAAGTTCCAGCTCAAATTATAAACGCTGTAGTGTCCGCAAAACATATCGATTTGGATCTGTTGTATAATTTGTTGTTGTCTGTACGTAAAGACGCCATGAAATATCTCATGCACTATCTTCAAATTTACAAAAGGAATTGTAATAAATTCCACGACTTGTCCGTTGTTGGTAAGTCTTTATAATGGGTGGTATAATGAGTAATGGGGTCTTATTGGACATTAGACAACAGTTGTTACCGTGGGATACAATTATTCGCTAACTATGGCTAATTACTATTGGTTTATCGAAGAAAAACTTACACACTATAATAAACTTTATATACGCACTACTTAATGTCTACTAATTTATCTATACTCGGTATAATAATTGTTCTAATTTATCTTTAACACTTGTACTATTTGTATTTACTAATTTACTATCTGAAACTGTTTACCTATTCATTGTATACTGAAAAAACTGTTCGATTCACTTAAAAACCCATCCGAATCTTCTTGAATTTACCACTTCTGTGTTTGTGGAACTTCCAGAACAGTCGGGAACATTTATTGGCTATTAAGGCACTGGTATCCATTTGTTTGTTTATTTCTACCAGGTATTATTATTTAGATTATTTCTTCACAATAGGTATCCGACTGTTGGATTTTTACAAAGACGTCAAAGGACGGGATGTTATGGTGAATTCCGTTAAAGCATGTAAATGGTGGCGAACGCTTACGCCTTATCACTCAAAAATGATATACGACGAATATTTCAAATCTGATGCTGATACTAGGTTGAAATACTTGATAAATTTAGAAATAGTTGGGGCAAAAGAGATACGAAAGTATTGCGAAGACTTTAAATTAACTGTAGACAAATATTTTATGGAGTATTTAAGAAGGTAACAGCTGATTATTTGAGGAAAACAAAAATTATTATTGATGAGTATTTTTTTAGTTCTTTGGTCAATTGGAAACCCGATTACGAAATAGAAATTATCAATGGTAAAAGACAACTTTGCATGAAAAATGATGTAGAAATTTTACATTCGAAATGTCAGGATATTATTAACGAAATTGGGGATAAAGGGAAGGATGGTATGTGTGCTTCAATGGAAAAAATGCTAAAAGAGGTAAAATTGTTCATTACAATCGTTCATATACAGTTGATCCGGTGGATCTTTCCCCATGCGTCATCATTTATATACAAACGCAATCACATCTGTCACAGAATAGTGTAGAGTTGTAAGCAACCCATTATGCACGAAGTCTAATGTGTTGCCGACATTTAGGGGCATTACTCTTTATTTAAAATGCTAAAAGCTTTTATGTTTTTTGATTGACTGATTGTATGAAAACAGACCAAATACATGGGCATAGAAAATCGTAATTTTGTTTAAAAGTAACAGTTTTTTCAATTAAATGGAGTAGAAATACGGTGAATTATTTTTAAATATTTTCAGGTCAACTTTTACCACTATGAAGTTTTCCTTACAATCTACAAGCTGTTGGAAAATAACCAACACATTTCCAATTCCAAATACATCGAAATGCTTATATTTTTAAAAAATTATACTCGATTCGAACATCCCAGTCAAAGAGAAAAAGAAGAATGGTACATTACATTTCCCGATACTCAAATTTTAGATCCGCTCTCCGAATTCCGTCTACCTTATACGACGATTTTATTCACTTCGGATATTTGGAGCATATTGAGACCGGAAATAAGTCTCAAGTCGTACGAAATTTGGTTCCAAGCGACGAAAGTACTTAGAAAGAATCTAAAAATTGATGATATTTGCGTTTACGCCGTAAAACAAGTGGTGAGTGAATAGAGGAGTTCCGTCTAAGGTCAGTGTGGCCAACACAAAGTGTTTTTTTCGGACAAGAATGACAGTTAAGGTCTACTGTTTTAAACAAGATTTTTCATGTTTTTTATCATTGCAAACATCTCTATTGCTTTAATAAAATGACTTTTTAGCTGAATACTCAACATATCAGTGGCCAATAATCCTAGGAACTTCTGGCAAGTCACCATTTCATTTCTGTAATTCAGTCACTAGTTATGTCAAATGTCAGTTATATTTATTTTTGTTGATATTCGTTTAATTTTGTATGTCCATTTTCGAAGATTTTTGTAGCATTTCTAATTAGCTGTATCTCTATTGTATCAATAACTTTTTCCACTGACATTTGACTGACTGAATAACAGAAATGAAATGGTGACTTGGCAGAAGTTCCTAGGATTATTGGCCACTGATATGTTGAGTATTCAGCTAAAAAGTCATTTTAAATTTCAAGATATACGTTTTGGGGGTGTATTCATTACACAAATTATAATGTTGCAGGTCTCTAGTGGTCTACTTGGAAACAACAGCTCTGAAAGTTGGGTGATTTATTCCAAATTAGAAGATTTATTCGAAGAAGTCGATAGATGCGTTCAACACATTTCAGATTTAGAAAGAGCCACTTCAGCTGTCTACCATTTGATGAATTACACACCAGATGGTAAGCTTATGTTTTATATTGACAGTTGACATGGCTTCTACAATAAAATTCTTGTGGTTCTAGGTGCCGATAAAGTGATAGCCGCTGAATTGAGCTACAAATACGCAATCGCTTACAGAAACAACCATTTAAATGACCCCGAAGTAGAGCGAGCTTTTATCAAGGTCAAAAATAAATTTTACGGCTTGTCAGTTTGTCGCATTTTACACAGGTTCAATTTGGCGAAAGAAAATTATCTGAAGTTAGTTACTCAACCGCAGAGTTTAATTGAAAGTCTTTACATGGACGAGAGCATTCCGAAATACGCTGGAACATTTTGTTTGACATATGCAGGTGAAATAAAAATAACATTTTAGAATGTCAAATTTAAGTCCTAAGCAAAACGAGGTTGACTGCCAATAATAGTAGACTCAAAATTGAGTAATAATTCGACTTTTTAGATATAAACAATGCTGTAGACGCTTTAGCTGAGCTATTTGATTTGGATATTCAAGAAATCCGTTTAGAACTGCTAAACCGTTGGCTGAGCAGTTCTTATATGGAAGCTGATATGGATACAACTTCATATTTCCCATCGATTATGTCGAATAGTAAAAACAACAACGAAGAAGATAATTTTAAAAGGGCAGTATACCTCTGTTCCAGCGGCAACCAACAATACTGGCAAACTTATCTTTTAAGAGTTGGATTGAACGAAGTGGAGGATGATAATCGAAATGTCGCTTTCAAGGCTAAAGCTTTGAAATGTGTTTGTGATCTCACAGATGAAAGTAGTATAGCGGAATTGACCAAGTTACCGTACGGAGAATTTTTGTAAGTAGATTTTAATTGTTTAATTTTTGATTGATTTCTTGGGCACAACCAGTAAAGATACAAATAACTGACATTTGACATAGCTAGTAACTGAATAACAGAAATTAAATGGTGACTTGCCAGAAGTTCCTAAGATTATTGGCCAAAGAAGTAATTTTAAATTTCAAAAACATGCCAAATGTTATGTTTTAAACGGTAGACCCTAACTGTCATTCTTGTCAGAATAAACCACTTTTTGTTAACCACACTGTCCTAAGAATGAACTTCTCTATTATCCTTGGTAAGTCTGTGAAGTTTCAAATTAATCTGACGTTTTGAAGTCTATGGAATTGAAGTTTAAAGATTCCGTTACAGACATAGATGGATGAATCTTTTAATTTTCCTTTTCGACTCTTTGCAGTATAATTGCACCTTTTTTTATTGACACCATTTAAATTTTTAGAAATTACATAGACAAATTGACTTTATTAAGCGAATTGGAATCTCTAAGTATTTTTTTGACCATAGAAACGTTAGATCAATACAACAAAAGGGAATTATTAAAAAAATTATCCAGCATGGGTAAACCATTAGCAATAAAATGCATGGGAGCCATTTGTATTACTTACTATCTAGAAGAAAACAAATATTGGGAATACATTGTTAATAGCGCAATTAAATTAGAAATGGTAAGTCATTATAATACTACACTCTCATGAAATGTCAAAAACTGTCAAAAAAGAGTAGTCCACCAAAAGTTATAAAAGTAAAGTCACTGTTTATGTTTAATTATTGACACTTAATTTAAAAGCACCAAAAAAGTTTGTAAATAAAACAAACTAAACTGATTGATTTGACAACGTCTTGAAGTTTTGCCAACCCTTAAACTATTAATTTTCCTATCCACTAAGCATAAATTGTATTATCTATACAAATAGCAGTATATACCTCGGGATAGTGATTATTAAAAGGATACATTTTTAGATTGAAGAACTCAAGATCTACGTTGAGTACCTTAAGAATAAATGTGATAAATCTTTCTATCTCAGAGCTTGGCAAACTTTAATAGATAAATCCTTCCAACAAATTATTAATTTATCCAATGACGATCATTTAGAGGACATTTTAGTTGACAATTTCTTAATGATACAGGTAAGTATGTGTTTTTTTCTTCTTTTACACAAAAAATTGTTTTAATATTTATTTCAAGTCAAAGATAAATTGAAGGGAGAAGTATTTTGGTCTGATTTTGACAAATAAAACTAATCTAGGACAAACGTCAAATGAAACCATCCCTTAGTAAACTGTAGTTGGTCTTGTGTAACAATTTAACATAGCTGTTTATTTTCAGTCATGTCCTGTTTCATTCTCGTTGAATTACGAAAAAATTGTACAGAACTGTATAAAATTGGACAAACACGAATACGCTGTACTTTTACTACAATATATGCCTGAAGAAAAAAGAAAATTATATCAAAAGGTAAGTAAGAGGCTGGAAATTAATTTTTTAATAAAATATTCAATCTTTTTTAGGATATTGTTCAAAGCAAAACTTTAAGTTTAAATTTAGATAAATTAGAGAAGAAAGGGTTATGGGGAACTCGGACTGTAAGTAAACAATTGTTTATAAACGTACAAATTATTGTAGTTCAATTTTGAACAAACAATAGAACAACAGAGAGACAATGTGGCATCTCCCTCACCGGAGAGTGTATCGAAACCAATCGAGTCTAGGAGTGGTGTGTGTTTCGTAGAGGGGAAGTATTTTGTTCTCTCCTGAACTGTCTATGTCTCTCACGGTTGCTCCTACATGAGATTCTATACTCTATACACGAAAGATAAATATTTGTGGATATATTTTTATTTTATTTTTTAGGTGGAATGTCAACGCTTTTTCCAAAGTTGAATACATAGTTAGATGTTAATAGCATAGGTAGTTATTAAAAAAAATGAATTATATTTTTGTATTTTTTATTATTTTTGTTTAATAAAATGATTTAAAGTTTATTTTGTTTTCTTTCGTCAACTTCTTTTTCACATTCTCAAGAAATATAAGCCATGAAACAAAAAAGCGAAGCAGATTGATACTTATTTTACAATTCTTCCAAAATAACTGTTGAAAGTTCAGAACAGGCTTAGGTATATTTGTGGCTCTACACTATACCGTGTTTTTAAACTAAGAGGAACATTTTAAGAAACCTCAAACACACCACTAAAAGTTACTAGATTGGGAGAGTGTTCCGATAGGGTCGTGTTCCGACTTATAGAGCTAATTGACACATGTGAAATATGTATTGTACTGCTTGCATTTGTCGTGGCCAATGAGTGGTTTAGGGATGTTTAAATATCAAATAGTATTTGGACCCAGGATATGAGGCCAGACAATGGTGAACACAGCTACCAAATATCACATTATTGTGAAAACATTGTGGTTGTATTTTGTTAACTTATAAACTTTGCTTCTCTGTCAGCGATAAATGACTCAAACTTGATAATTTCCTTCGTTTCTGGGGCAAAAAAAGTACACTGGTACTTGGAGTACAATCTTGGTCCATATTCAAATAGTAACAAAGCTATACAATAAAACAACACAACACAAATAAACACAAATGTCAAAACTGACAAATAGTGTTGTCAGTTCTATCAAAAGAGCTGTGTGAAACGGGCGGCTATCTGACCAATGATTAGCCTGCAGAAATGCCAACTTAAACTCAAATCGCTCCTCTTAGTTTAAAAATAAGGTATAGTGTTTTATAGCAAGATAGTATTTTTTCTATTCTAATCACATGTTCGACTGAAGTTTGCTAGTTGAATCATATACCTACCATTGTAAATAAATAGCGCACTTCAGATAAATCACATAATTACCACTCCAGCTTAAAAGTATATAGACTACAGTTACGATTCTTTGGAAGTAAACAATTTACCTACTTTGAATATTGAGGACAAAAAATGGAAAGAATAAGAATGGTGAATTTTTTATTTTTTCTAAACAACCATTAACGTCCGGTGCAGCTAGCAAGGAATATCCCAACTTCTTATTTTGCTGACCACTTTTATTTCCTTTAGCGGTTTGGTTTATTACAAATCAATGCATTAATAATAAACTGAAATCTTGAATAGAGAACAGTTTCTAAAGTACCGTGTAGAGATGAACATTTTTAGCACTTTAATTATAGCTTGTGCTATATTCAGTATATTATGTTCAGCTAAAGGTAAGTTTAAATTATATATTTCTGTCAACAATGTATCAATAATTTGAATATACAGTATGTTTTGACTGATTAATCGCGTAGCAAGAGTAGCAAATCACAAATCCTTCACTTAGTAAATAAAATTCACTTATATAAATGTTAACATTACCAATATGATATTGACAGTTAATGGTACAATTTGATTTCATTCTAATATGAGGATTAAAAAACGGTTAATTGATTGATAGGTTTGATAAGTTTTGCATGGAGTGGAATATAAATTTGTATTTTCCATAACAAATTAAACATTTTTGATAAAATATCAAAAGAATATCAAGTCACTGGTCCTAGAAGTATCTCTATATTGAGATGTTGGCTACTAATAAAGTGTTTCTCAAAGGTGGTGTAACGCATCTATTATAGTCTGTTTAATGATCGAGGGATATTAAAGTAACTTTATGGTTTTCAGCTGTAATAATTTGCAAGCCATCAAGTACATTTAAAAATGATTGTAACATTTGCACTTGTGCATTAACTGGATTATATTACACATGTTCAGAGGACAAATGTTATTCGGTAAGTCAGTATTATTATTAATTATTACTGGATTATTATTGGAAAAAGGAAAATGTTGATTAATCGGATCTTCTTGCTTGTTGCTTGTCATTAAGTTTTGTAAAGTCATTAACTCTTCTTGCTTTTAAATCCAACTTTATATGATAATATGTGTTTTAGAAGAAGACAAACAAAGAGATTTCATTTAAAGACGAATTTGATAATGATTACAATATTGATTTGAGTAACGAAAATTACGATGATGATGATTATGTAAACGGAAAGAACAATGAACAAGTAGCAAGGTAAGTTTTAGGATTAAAATAAGACAATCAGTAGCTTCCACTGTTATCGAATAGATCTAAAACAAATAAAAAAAACTTAACATTTTAGTGAAGCATTGGACATGGAAAAGGATACCAACGATGTTGGCGATGAGAGATTTGGTTTGGATGATGTAACTAACGATATTGGTGATGAGATATTTGTTATTAATGACGAAAATAACGATGATTATTTAAATAATGATTCATATGACGGAAGTTATAATTTTAACATTGCACCAGACAACGACCAATATCATGGTGTAGGAATAAATAATGAAGAAGACGATGATGATTTCAATGAGTTGAGGTCAAGAGCTTGGGATAAGATTTTAAGACGATAGGATAGTAATGTTCATAATTGTGAAGCCTATTCATTCTAACTATCTTTTATTACAAAATAACAAAGATCAGAATGTATAGTGAGACACAATTTAACATACTTATTTGAATTTGCTCACGGTTTCGAATGTTATAATTTTTTATTAAAGAGATAAATAGATGTATCTTCAGATAGGAAGTTTTTTGGAATATAATTCTATTTTCTATTTTTTTAATATTTTACAATATTGTAATAATAATGTAAAATAAAGTACTTTGGATAATAAATTTTATTAAAAACTAGGTATGAGCAGTTTTAATTGTTTTAGGTTTTAGTCACAATTTCCTCACATGGCAATAGAAAAAAAATTTAAATGGAAAAAATTATTGAAAAATAGTGAATTTAAATATAGAAAAAAAAGTTGACAGAAAAATTTGACTATATTTTTAATCATAACTCATGACAACTGCAGATGTCTTTGAATATAGTGTATAGCTTTTTTCACGAGTAAGTTTCCACCCTCTAGTACTAACTTACCTGGTGATGACTTTTTGTGTTCGCTTATTTTTATTTTCATGACTGGACGATAATCCTAGCCAGTAGAAAATAAAATCAATCGGTCAAAAAGTTAACAACCGACGGAAAATATTCCCCACCGGCTTACAGGATCTTTTCTACCGGCCGCACCCTGCTAGAAGTTTGTCTTTACTAGCAAAGTGCAGTTATAAAAATATACAAACAGTAACAAATAAATACAAACTTAACAAAATCTAGGTACACACATTTATTACAATATTTATACAAAAATATAAAATGTTAACAACCCAATATCACCACTATTTTACAAACTACTAGGTACTACCCTCAAGCTTTAGCATGCAAATATTAAACCCATGCAGTTAAGAAAATAAACATGCAAGTATACTTAGGAGATCATATCTAACTGGTAGAATTTCTGGAACAGAAAATCAAACAAAATTAAAAAATTCGTGGATAATTCGATGGAATCTCTGAAGACTGTAAGAGAGTGTTAGTTTTCTGAAAAGGAAGCGCTGGAAAAAATGTTTAGTCCATAACTGCTTAGTATAGCCATTTTGCATGCAACCTCCTTGGGATCTACAATATTTTGATAGCCCATTCTGGACAACTATTCCCCCTACTTGTCATCCCATACCATACCCATTTCGACAAACTGGAAAACACTTTTCGCACCCGCCCCGTCGACGGTTGACTGCTCGCTTTGTACACGAGAAAACTTACGGACAACCTGGGAGCGAGCACAATCCCACAGTGTGGTACGATACGTGTATCCGTGAAGGGAAAAGTCAATCGTAAATCACCAATTTGGAATACATGTGGCTAACTTCACAGTAAAATAAAAACCTTACCAATACCTGTTGAAGAAGGAACCAGCAGCAGCTTGTAGAAGAGAGGCAGAAAGAAAAATGAGAAAAGACATAGATATGTCTTTTGAAAAAACTCTTAAAAGAAATGGGGGACAATGTTTAGAAAAATGGGCTTTTTGGAAAAAATATTAGGGCTGAAAGGTGCTTCTCGTAGATGGAAAATTGTCCCCCATGGCTGGAAGACGACCCCAGCCAGTAGACAATATAATCAATCGGTCAGGAAATCTACAACCGACAGAAAATATTCCGCACCGGCTTACAGGATGTTTTCTACCGGATGCACCCTGCCAGAATGTTTGTCTTTACTAGCAAAGTGCAATAATACGAATATACAAACAGTAACAAATAAATACAAACTCAACAATTACAAATAAATATTTACATTTACATACATTTATTATAACATTTTTTACAAAAAATATTAAACACTTTCTACACAGTACAAAATTTTTTTCGAATATAACCACCAGTTTACCAACCCCTACTACACTCAAGCTTGAGCATGCAAATATTAAACACATGCAGTTAAAAAAATAAACAAGCAAAGATTACCTACCAAGTTTAAATATATCGATACCTATATTCCTAACGAATATATCCCTAAAAAAATTCCTAAAACAGAAAATCAAACAAAATTAAAAAATTTCTTCAACAATTCGATGAAATCTATGGAGCCTGTAAGAGAGTGTTAGTGTGCTTAAAAGGAAGCGCTGACAATATTCAGAAAATTGAGGAACGACATAGCTTACTTATGTCTTTAGAAAAATATCCAGCTTGTAAAAGAAAGGGAGGACAATATTTAGAAAAATTAGGAACGACATAAACCACTGTTTAGGAAATGGAGGACAATATTTAGAAAAATAAGGAACGACATAGCTTACCTATATCTTTAGAAAAATATCCAGCTTGTAAAAGAAAGGGAGGACAATATTTAGAAAAATTAGGAACGACATAGCTTACCTATGTCTTTAGAAAAAATAAACCACTGTTTAGCAAATGGAGGACAATATTTAGAAAAATAAGGAACGACATAGCTTACCTATGTCTTTGGAAAAATATCCAGCTTGTAAAAGAAAGGGAGGACAATATTTAGAAAAATTAGGAACGACATAGCTTACCTATGTCTTTAGAAAAAATAAACCACTGTTTAGCAAATGGAGGACAATATTTAGAAAAATAAGGAACGACATAGCTTACCTATGTCTTTAGAAAAAATAAACCACTGTTTAGGAAATAGAGGACAATATTTAGAAAAATAAGGAACGACATAGCTTACCTATGTCTTTAGAAAAAATAAACCACTGTTTAGGAAATGGAGGACAATATTTAGAAAAATAAGGAACGACATAGCTTACCTATGTCTTTAGAAAAATATCCAGTTTGTAAAATAAAGGGAGGACAATAGTTAGAAAAATTAGGAACGACATAGCTTACCTATGTCTTTTGAAATAAATAACCAGCTGGTAAAAGAGAGATATGACTATCAAGTAACTATTTCACATATGTAACTTAGGCTTCAACGAGAAACTATTTCCCCAACTTGTCATCCCAAACCATACCCATTCGACAAACGGAAAACACATAAGCGCACTCGCCCCGTCGAGTTGACTGCCTGCTTTGCAAACAGGAACTTACCGACAACCTAAGAGCGAGCACTATACCACAGCGTGGTACTACGTGTATCCGTGCAGGAAAAAGTCAAGCGCAAACCACCAAGTTTTTATATGTGACTTACTTAATAGATAAATATTTATAAAATTGAGGAACGACATAGCTTACCTACGTCTTTGGAAAAAATAACCAACTCATAAAAGAAAGAGAACACATTATTTAGAAAAATGGGAAACGACATAGCTTACCTATGTCTTTAGAAAAAAATAACCAGCTGGTAAAAGAGAGATATGACTATCAAGTGGCTATTTCACATGTAACTTAGGCATCTACGATTTTTTGACTTCCCACACTTAAGCGCACTCACCCTGTCTGGATGACTGCTCGCCTATACCACAGATGTGGTACTACGTGCATGTCTGAATAACTGCTCGCCTATACCACAGAGTGGTACTACGTGCAGGTCTGGATAACTGCTCGCCTATACCACAATGTGGTACTACGTGCAGGTATGGATGACTGCTTGCCTATACCACAGAGTGGTACTACAAGCAGGTATGGATGACTGCGCGCTTATACTACATGCGGGATTAAGTCAATCGCAAACCACCAAGTTTTTACATGTGACGTACTTAATAGATACATATTTAGAAAATTGAGGAACGACATAGCTTACCTATGTCTTTAGAAAAATATCCAGCTTGTATAAAAGAAAGGGAGGACAATACCTGTTTAGAAAAATTAGGAACGACATAGCTTACCTATGTCTTTAGAAAAATATCCAACTTGTATAAAAGAAAGGGAGGACAATACCCGTTTAGAAGAATTCGGAACGGCATAGCTTACCTATGTCTTTAGAAAAATATCCAACTTGTATAAAAGGAAAGGGAGGACAATACCCGTTTAGAAAAATTCGGAACGACATAACTTACCTATGTCTTTAGAAAAATATCCAACTTGTAAAAGAAAGGGAGGACAATATTTAGAAAAATTAGGAACGACATAGCTTACCTATGTCTTTAGAAAAAATAAACCACTGTTTAGCAAATGGAGGACAATATTTAGAAAAATAAGGAACGACATAGCTTACCTATGTCTTTAGAAAAAATAAACCACTGTTTAGGAAATAGAGGACAATATTTAGAAAAATAAGGAACGACATAGCTTACCTATGTCTTTAGAAAAAATAAACCACTGTTTAGGAAATGGAGGACAATATTTAGAAAAATAAGGAACGACATAGCTTACCTATGTCTTTAGAAAAATATCCAGTTTGTAAAATAAAGGGAGGACAATAGTTAGAAAAATTAGGAACGACATAGCTTACCTATGTCTTTTGAAATAAATAACCAGCTGGTAAAAGAGAGATATGACTATCAAGTAACTATTTCACATATGTAACTTAGGCTTCAACGAGAAACTATTTCCCCAACTTGTCATCCCAAACCATACCCATTCGACAAACGGAAAACACATAAGCGCACTCGCCCCGTCGAGTTGACTGCCTGCTTTGCAAACAGGAACTTACCGACAACCTAAGAGCGAGCACTATACCACAGCGTGGTACTACGTGTATCCGTGCAGGAAAAAGTCAAGCGCAAACCACCAAGTTTTTATATGTGACTTACTTAATAGATAAATATTTATAAAATTGAGGAACGACATAGCTTACCTACGTCTTTGGAAAAAATAACCAACTCATAAAAGAAAGAGAACACATTATTTAGAAAAATGGGAAACGACATAGCTTACCTATGTCTTTAGAAAAAAATAACCAGCTGGTAAAAGAGAGATATGACTATCAAGTGGCTATTTCACATGTAACTTAGGCATCTACGATTTTTTGACTTCCCACACTTAAGCGCACTCACCCTGTCTGGATGACTGCTCGCCTATACCACAGATGTGGTACTACGTGCATGTCTGAATAACTGCTCGCCTATACCACAGAGTGGTACTACGTGCAGGTCTGGATAACTGCTCGCCTATACCACAATGTGGTACTACGTGCAGGTATGGATGACTGCTTGCCTATACCACAGAGTGGTACTACAAGCAGGTATGGATGACTGCGCGCTTATACTACATGCGGGATTAAGTCAATCGCAAACCACCAAGTTTTTACATGTGACGTACTTAATAGATACATATTTAGAAAATTGAGGAACGACATAGCTTACCTATGTCTTTAGAAAAATATCCAGCTTGTATAAAAGAAAGGGAGGACAATACCTGTTTAGAAAAATTAGGAACGACATAGCTTACCTATGTCTTTAGAAAAATATCCAACTTGTATAAAAGAAAGGGAGGACAATACCCGTTTAGAAAAATTCGGAACGGCATAGCTTACCTATGTCTTTAGAAAAATATCCAACTTGTATAAAAGAAAGGGAGGACAATACCCGTTTAGAAAAATTCGGAACGACATAGCTTACCTATGTCTTTAGAAAAATATCCAACTTGTATAAAAGAAAGGGAGGACAATACCCGTTTAGAAAAATTAGGAACGACATAGCTTACCTATGTCTTTAGAAAAATATCCAACTTGTATAAAAGAAAGGGAGGACAATACCCGTTTAGAAAAATTCGGAACGACATAGCTTACCTATGTCTTTAGAAAAATATCCAACTTGTATAAAAGAAAGGGAGGACAATACCCGTTTAGAAAAATTAGGAACGACATAGCTTACCTATGTCTTTAGAAAAATATCCAACTTGTATAAAAGAAAGGGAGGACAATACCTGTTTAGAAAAATTAGGAACGACATAGCTTACCTATGTCTTTAGAAAAATATCCAACTTGTATAAAAGAAAGGGAGGACAATACCCGTTTAGAAAAATTCGGAACGGCATAGCTTACCTATGTCTTTAGAAAAATATCCAACTTGTATAAAAGAAAGGGAGGACAATACCCGTTTAGAAAAATTCGGAACGACATAGCTTACCTATGTCTTTAGAAAAATATCCAACTTGTATAAAAGAAAGGGAGGACAATACCCGTTTAGAAAATTGAGGAACGACATAGCTTACCTATGTCTTTAGAAAAATATCCAGCTTGTATAAAAGAAAGGGAGGACAATACCTGTTTAGAAAAATTAGGAACGACATAGCTTACCTATGTCTTTAGAAAAATATCCAGCTTGTATAAAAGAAAGGGAGGACAATACCTGTTTAGAAAAATTAGGAACGACATAGCTTACCTATGTCTTTAGAAAAATATCCAACTTGTATAAAAGAAAGGGAGGACAATACCCGTTTAGAAAAATTCGGAACGGCATAGCTTACCTATGTCTTTAGAAAAATATCCAACTTGTATAAAAGAAAGGGAGGACAATACCCGTTTAGAAAAATTCGGAACGACATAGCTTACCTATGTCTTTAGAAAAATATCCAACTTGTATAAAAGAAAGGGAGGACAATACCCGTTTAGAAAAATTAGGAACGACATAGCTTACCTATGTCTTTAGAAAAATATCCAACTTGTATAAAAGAAAGGGAGGACAATACCCGTTTAGAAAAATTCGGAACGACATAGCTTACCTATGTCTTTAGAAAAATATCCAACTTGTATAAAAGAAAGGGAGGACAATACCCGTTTAGAAAAATTAGGAACGACATAGCTTACCTATGTCTTTAGAAAAATATCCAACTTGTATAAAAGAAAGGGAGGACAATACCTGTTTAGAAAAATTAGGAACGACATAGCTTACCTATGTCTTTAGAAAAATATCCAACTTGTATAAAAGAAAGGGAGGACAATACCCGTTTAGAAAAATTCGGAACGGCATAGCTTACCTATGTCTTTAGAAAAATATCCAACTTGTATAAAAGAAAGGGAGGACAATACCCGTTTAGAAAAATTCGGAACGACATAGCTTACCTATGTCTTTAGAAAAATATCCAACTTGTATAAAAGAAAGGGAGGACAATACCCGTTTAGAAAATTGAGGAACGACATAGCTTACCTATGTCTTTAGAAAAATATCCAGCTTGTATAAAAGAAAGGGAGGACAATACCTGTTTAGAAAAATTAGGAACGACATAGCTTACCTATGTCTTTAGAAAAATATCCAACTTGTATAAAAGAAAGGGAGGACAATACCCGTTTAGAAAAATTCGGAACGGCATAGCTTACCTATGTCTTTAGAAAAATATCCAACTTGTATAAAAGAAAGGGAGGACAATACCCGTTTAGAAAAATTCGGAACGACATAGCTTACCTATGTCTTTAGAAAAATATCCAACTTGTATAAAAGAAAGGGAGGACAATACCCGTTTAGAAAAATTAGGAACGACATAGCTTACCTATGTCTTTAGAAAAATATCCAACTTGTATAAAAGAAAGGGAGGACAATACCCGTTTAGAAAAATTCGGAACGACATAGCTTACCTATGTCTTTAGAAAAATATCCAACTTGTATAAAAGAAAGGGAGGACAATACCCGTTTAGAAAAATTCGGAACGACATAGCTTACCTATGTCTTTAGAAAAATATCCAACTTGTATAAAAGAAAGGGAGGACAATACCCGTTTAGAAAAATTCGGAACGACATAGCTTACCTATGTCTTTAGAAAAATATCCAACTTGTATAAAAGAAAGGGGGGACAATACCCGTTTAGAAAAATTCGGAACGACATAGCTTACCTATGTCTTTAGAAAAATATCCAACTTGTATAAAAGAAAGGGAGGACAATACCCGTTTAGAAAAATTCGGAACGGCATAGCTTACCTATGTCTTTAGAAAAATATCCAACTTGTATAAAAGAAAGGGAGGACAATACCCGTTTAGAAAAATTCGGAACGACATAGCTTACCTATGTCTTTAGAAAAATATCCAACTTGTATAAAAGAAAGGGAGGACAATACCCGTTTAGAAAAATTAGGAACGACATAGCTTACCTATGTCTTTAGAAAAATATCCAACTTGTATAAAAGAAAGGGAGGACAATACCCGTTTAGAAAAATTCGGAACGACATAGCTTACCTATGTCTTTAGAAAAATATCCAACTTGTATAAAAGAAAGGGAGGACAATACCCGTTTAGAAAAATTCGGAACGACATAGCTTACCTATGTCTTTAGAAAAATATCCAACTTGTATAAAAGAAAGGGAGGACAATACCCGTTTAGAAAAATTCGGAACGACATAGCTTACCTATGTCTTTAGAAAAATATCCAACTTGTATAAAAGAAAGGGGGGACAATACCCGTTTAGAAAAATTCGGAACGACATAGCTTACCTATGTCTTTAGAAAAATATCCAACTTGTATAAAAGAAAGGGAGGACAATACCCGTTTAGAAAAATTAGGAACGACATAGCTTACCTATGTCTTTAGAAAAATATCCAACTTGTATAAAAGAAAGGGAGGACAATACCCGTTTAGAAAAATTAGGAACGACATAGCTTACCTATGTCTTTAGAAAAATATCCAACTTGTATAAAAGAAAGGGAGGACAATACCCGTTTAGAAAAATTCGGAACGACATAGCTTACCTATGTCTTTAGAAAAATATCCAACTTGTATAAAAGAAAGGGAGGACAATACCCGTTTAGAAAAATTCGGAACGACATAGCTTACCTATGTCTTTAGAAAAATATCCAACTTGTATAAAAGAAAGGGAGGACAATACCCGTTTAGAAAAATTCGGAACGACATAGCTTACCTATGTCTTTAGAAAAATATCCAACTTGTATAAAAGAAAGGGAGGACAATACCCGTTTAGAAAAATTCGGAACGACATAGCTTACCTATGTGTTTAGAAAAATATCCAGCTTGTATAAAAGAAAGGGGGGACAATACCCGTTTAGAAAAATTAGGAACGACATAGCTTACCTATGTCTTTAGAAAAATATCCAACTTGTATAAAAGAAAGGGAGGACAATACCCGTTTAGAAAAATTAGGAACGACATAGCTTACCTATGTCTTTAGAAAAATATCCAACTTGTATAAAAGAAAGGGAGGACAATACCCGTTTAGAAAAATTAGGAACGACATAGCTTACCTATGTCTTTAGAAAAATATTCAACTTGTATAAAAGAAAGGGAGGACAATACCCGTTTAGAAAAATTCGGAACGACATAGCTTACCTATGTCTTTAGAAAAATATCCAACTTGTATAAAGGAAAGGGAGGACAATACCCGTTTAGAAAAATTAGGAACGACATAGCTTACCTATGTCTTTAGAAAAATAGTATAAAAGAAAGGGAGGACAATATTTAGAAAAATTAGGAACGACATAGCTTACCTATGTCGTTAGAAAAATATCCAGCTTGTATAAAAGAGAGGGAGGACAAAAGTTAGAAAAATGGAGAATGGCATACCTCTGGTAGATGGAACTTTGTCCCCCCATGGCTGGAAGACGACCCCAGCCAGTAGAAAATATAATCAATCGGTTAACAATTTTAAAACCGACGAAAAATATTCTCCACCGGCTTACAGATCTTCCTGAAGCTTGATTTTACTAACAATTTAATTAACAAAACTGTTTATCAAATATCAATAAAATATTTAAATTTTCTATTATATATTTACAAGAAAGTATGGATTCTAACCTATGCCTTTTGGAAAAAAAAGATATAATAAAGCACTAATAATAATTTGGAAAATGTAGCAGTGAGCCATAATTTACATGCAGTATTTAATTTTTAAGTCTTCTATTGATACATGTTTTAAACAATTTCAAAATAAAATGAGTACCCAAATTATGAACCTGTCAAAAATCATAAAAATAATTCCAAGTATTTTAAATACACTGTATTCATTTATTGCTAGTAGTAGTAGTGAGAAATAAAGAGAGGATAATATATTGGGATCATATAGAAAACAGTATAGCTACCCTATGTTTTTCAAAAACCAAAAAATTTTCAAAATAAATCAAAAGGAAATGTTTATAAAATAAATACCCTACTATACAATAATTGAAAAGATTTGGAAAGCATATATTTTACTCTATTGATGAATGTTTTAAGCTATTTCAAAATAAATAAGTACCTATATTCAATTTGTTTATAAATAAAGAATTGGCTCAATTATTTTATAAAAATCATTCGTAAAAGATTCGAAATATTTTAAATACACTGTATTCATTCATTGCTAGTAATAGTAATGGGAAATAAAGAGAAAATTAGGTATTGGAAATAGGAAACAGTATAGATACCCTATGTCTTTCAAAAACCAAAAATATTCAAAATAAATCAAAGAAATGAAATAAAGACTCACCTTATATATTGAATTATAATCCTTGGAAATCTTGACCAAAAATTGGAACTACACATTAGTACACTACCGAAAATTTCGAAAACACACATTGTTTCACTACCGAATATTTCGAAAACACACATTGTTTCACTACCGAATATAATTTCGAACATAGGCACACTCCCGAAATCCCGAAAATTCGAAAATACATTCATTTCACGTAAACTACACGCGAGACGTCCGTCCGATTCAAAAATTCATTCGTTACTGAAAGCGAGATTTAAAATTTATCTATGAATCACGCCATTAGAAGTAAACAAGTATTTGTCATCGATTTAAATTAAATATAAACTGCCCGCCCTATTTAAAAATATAATGAAAAATTATTTTTAAAACCGTTTTTCTATAATTTATGATATTTTTAGTATACAGGGAAGGTAGAGAAGTTCCAAAATAATTAATTAAAAAGAATTCTCAGGATATTCTAAGAATTTACCAGAAAATAGTTATTGCAAATTTTATTTTCAGTATAATTTTGGCGAGCAGTGTATATATCGACAAAATCGACTTGTATTAAAAGATATTCTTCTTCTTCTTCTTATTATAAATTGCAATAGCCTCCTATCTAATAAGACATCCAGCCAATGTTGTTTAGAAGAGATATTTTACCTTCATTTTTTGCTGGGAAATATTTGTTAACTTCTTCTTTTTCAGACGGAGCTAGTGACTGAATAAAGAGATCCTAGAACTATTGGCCACCGATATGTTGAGTATTCAGCTAAAAAGCCATTTTAAATTTCTAGATATTTCGTGACGCGTGGGTGTATTCATTATTTTAATAAAGCAATATAGATGTTCGCAATGATAAAAAACATGCAAAATCTTATGTTTCAAACAGTAGACCTTAACTGTCATGCTTGTCAGAAAAAAAACACTTGTTGTTGGCCCACTGACCTTGACTGAACTCTATTTCAAATATTTCAAACCCTGGTTTATTCTTCCATAACAAGGCTATAATGTGTTATGTATAGCCAGTTGCTCAAGGGAATGTTTGCAGTTCGGCTTGGAATATATAGTTGGAGTGTTTCCCACTTCCATAAATAAGGTTATTTCATTTTTGCGATAACTCACACTCATTAACGTTAGTTCAAAATCATCATCTTAACATCCATTGCCTTACTTCAACTCTTAATATAAAAATGAACCTTTAGATTGCTGGATTTGAAAGATTTAGCCTGAATCAGCGTCGAATTTTTTAGAGCAATCCTTCGTATATGCAAATGAAGTGAAGGAAAGTCTAGCATTACCTCCAAGACTGCTGTAAGTAGGTTAACTATGAATTGCGCTGGGGCAAGATCTCATTACACTCGTGATTCCCATGAAGGCAAGTTTTTTTGTACTTTTGCTACTCTACTTTTACCATGTGTTGCGTTGTTTTGTTCCTCTACGTCTACACCAATGCAGTATTGGCAACATCATCTTCAAGCTTGCGTGGACTTGATAAACTCTCCGCTTGCTTGATACAAAGCAAAAGTAGTAGAAGGAACTGGGATAGGAGTAGAAGGAACTGGGATAGGAGTGTACGGACCAGGAACCAAACACTGTGAAAGCTTGGATATTATTTAATTAATTATAAATTATTATTCAATATTGATAAAGGATTATTATCATGTCGTATAGTCAAAAGTCATGGAAGAACCATGGAAGAACTGAGTTTTTGAGTAATTCCAATATGGTGTAGGAACCCCAATGAACTAGCTGAGAACAATAACCTTTATGTGAATTACAGTGGGTGGCGCAATAGAGTTTCTAGGTCCCAGTGAATATTACGTACCCCAAGGTAGAGAGAAGATGTCGGGAGGGTAACTGGGATTCAATTATTGTAATGTACTTCAATTTAATTGAAATTTCCATTTACTAAGGTCAGTAATATTGTTTTTCTCGTGGTCAAAAATAATTTACACTAAATTATCTAACCTGTAAGCCCGCATCCGTAGATACCGACTTCCGAAAGGAACTTAAATATTATAAACAATCGAATAATTGTTAATTATGACGAAAATCCTTTTTGGTTTGGTATTGACTAAGTCTATTATAAACCACAATTAAGTTAATAATGATGATTTGATTTGGTAGTCAGTTTCCGTATTCAAAAACCGTCATCTGAGATAATTATTATAATTAGTTGAATTCATTTCAAGAAGTACCTGTGAAGGAAACATATTTTTTTCTTTTCATATTGTTTGTCAATTTTAATTGAAGTAAATATTCATCTCCAAATAATGAACATACTAATATATACGGGTATTTTCAAATAATTTTGGAGATTATTTATTTATTTCGTTTTCATCTACAGATTTCCTTAAGTAATTATACAGAGTGGGCCTCAGAAAACAGTCCATCTAGATATTTGGCAGTTCTCCTTAGATTTTAAGAAAATTAGGTCGATTTTTGTTCTAAGGGGGTCGCATTTTTACGATAGGTACATGCATCTGTCATTTGTCAAGAACGATATTAGTATTTATAGGTACCAAACCCTAGATTCTATGAAAAATCGGTTAATTTGAGACGAAAAGGGAATTATTTGTTGATATATGCTTGTTTTGATTTGGACTTAAATATTTTATGGGAGTTTTCAGTCGCGTCGAAATATTTCCAATATTCATAATTTTCGGTGTGTATTAAAACAATAATAATTTGTAAAATTTTGTTGAATTCACAAAATTTTTGTTGTCAAAGTTAACGGAAATCCAGAGGATTAGTTATATCTCCGTCCACTCTACACTTTACGCGGTTCCTTTGCGTCAACTTCTAGACATTGCAACCAGTAACAATATAAAACGTTACATCAGTTGTAAATAATCTTCCAAGATGGACAAGCGCACATTCGTACTTATTTTATGTGGGATTTATTTCAATTTAAGCGGTAAGTATGGTTGATAATTAATTTTATTAAAAATATCACGCAGCTTATAATGTAGACATTAATTTTGTGTTTTTAATTTGAAAGAATTTATGCATAGGATAAAAGTATGGAAATTTCTAAAATATATCAACTTCCTAAGACAGGATTACTTTATTCGTTAACGATTTATAGAGTACTAAAGTTAAAAACTAAAGATTGTTAATTGATAATATAATAAATGTTATAAAGTCGAAATGACCTCTTTCATATCCATGTGAAAATGCTAAATTTTCCAGGTTTCGGTTAAAACGAACTGAGAAGAGTTAATTATCAATAATGAAACAATATACAGAGTGCTGAACATAATAAAAATCAGCTTGAGTATTTCTTAGGATAAATGAAAGAAAATTATTCACTTCATATTTGGAAATTTACTGTGAATTCGACGTTATTATTTCTAGTTTTTCTAGCAGCGTCTGTTTTTGATGAATCAAAATTCAGTAGAAAGATTGTATCAATTAGGACCAACCCACAAGCCTATCTTCTGTTTACCAGAAACAACGAGTTTTAAATAATAGGATAAAATTATGCGTTATGAAAATAACAAGAAATATTAGATTTAATAGGAGATAATTTTAATTTTTCAGGTGAATCATACTAAAATGTTGAATAATTTTTTATTTGAAATTATAGTTGATGGTGAAATTTCTACAATTTTGTATTGTCAATCCTTTTATAATTTCAAAATTTCTAATATACCTACTCTGAGAGTTTTGTGACAACTTAAGTACTTAAAGGTGACAGTAGCCCACAAGTTTTTGTCGATTTTATTTGATACTCCATATAAATGTAGGTGCCATGAGAAAAATATAAAAAATTTTGTTTTAGGCGCAACTATATGCGTAGCAAATTCAAGATTCAAGGTGGACTGTAATTTTTGTGTGTGCAGTTCAGATGGCAAAGACTATTCTTGTACAGAAGATAAATGTTTACCAAGAGTAGGTATATCTTTAAATAAATAAATATCCATATTCCGTTGGTTACTGAAATTATTAGATCCGTTTATTATTGTTATTATCCTTAGCTTCGTTTAATATTTAGTAATTTTTATTGATTGCCTCCTTTTAGTGATCATCTTCGTTAATTTTTTTATTTCCTGCCTTTACTAAATTTTTTATTCTATTTAATTTTGTTCTCTTTATAAACTGACAGTATTTTTTCATTAAAAGCCAAAATTTATCTAGCAGTTCCCTATTTTAAAGTATACTGACAACCCCCTCTTCAAGAATTGTTCAAGATTATCGTGTGCTGCTAGAGTCAAATATTTTAATGTTAACCCATCCTTCTTTTTCTACAGTCAACTTTTCTTGTTGTTTTATTACACTGAAAATAATATTGGCATTTTTTTTAGAATGATGGTAATTTTGTTGTAACCCAAACTAAAGATGGACACACACTATTAGTTCCTAAAAATACCAGGCAAATTCGTACTTTGGAAGATATACAGGATGTGGATAACAGGTAGGATGTTTATTAATTGAAGTTTAAAATTCTTTTCTGCTGGTGTACTTTCTTAAGGGAGATTTGGGGAATGGTGCGCAGCGATTACACCATCCAAACCCAACAAGATATTATGATTTGTGGAGAATTTGCGAAAATGGAGAATTATGGAAACATTGTATCTTGGAATCATACAAATTCTTCTCCAGTGCGCATCATTCCTCAACTCTTCCTTACTGAAGGAAGATTGAATAATTGAAAATCAGGTATTTTTGAATCTTTCTCGAGAATCTTGAATTGATTATTGGGTTTTATTTTAGTAAACAGCTGGATGTTGAAGTTATACAACCAAATGATTCCGAAGAAAGTGACTTTATTGATACCGATGACGAAGTAACAGAAAGTGATGAAATTAATGAAAAAAGATGGGAACGATTAATACCAAAACAAGTACCAAATTTTCCCGAATAACATGAAAAACATGATTTTCAAACACCACGTAAACATCTGCACTGATAACAATAATTAAAATGTGATCAATAAGCAATTTTTGTCCAAGATACTTTTGTCACAAAAATAGGTCATCTTTGCTTTGTGAAGCCAAGGAGTTGATTGATTTGACACCAGAGGCTATATATATATATTAGACTCCTAGGCACCTCAGCCTTTATTCTTTTTGCGCTCTTAGTTTATATTAAGTTTTTATGAAGAGACCAGTAGTCCTTATCAGGCTCAACATTTTTTTCACTTGGTCCTTCTTATATGGAGAAATTCTCTCTCTTTTTACTCCCAGGAGTTTCCTATGTTCTGTTTGCTTCCAAGGAGTTAGGATATATTCAACATTTACGTGATTCAAGAGCAATTTTTTGTACCACTTGGTAACAATTTGGTAGTAATATTTCTAACAGTATCTATCCATCTTGGATATATCCACTTCGGGATAGCCACAGGACCTTCTCATCTGTTTGTTATCTTCAATATTTGAAAAATAATTTTACGTCACATACACAAAAAATGTTATTCACCTAACTTCATGGAGATTGCTGTTTCGGGATAACTGAAGTTCCTTCTTTCTTTTGAGTCTTCTGTTTGCTCGGACAAACTCTTGGGAGCTAACCGTACCTTCAGGTTTCCATTGTGATGTTGAGGAGCTAGTTGGCATTCACGTATTTAAAGGGCTTTTATTTGTAGTACTGCTTAGAGGAGTACCAATACATAAAAACTGAATACTGTCAGCTTAAGCTGGTTTTAGGAAAATATAAATTGTATTTCCAGTATACTTGGGATACTTAATATGTGGGTATACTACTTAAGATGACAAGAAATACTGTATGGATTCCATGAACTTAGTTTTACATGTAGGTGTCCAAAGATTCATGATAAGAAGGCCAAAAATAAAAGAATCAGATGTATTACGTTGTGTGATAAAATATTAGTTCTCAAATAATGTAAACTTGGATCTGACGATTATTACTTAATATAAATTTGTTTTTTTTGTAATAGTCTTAATATTTCAAGCCTGATATTTTTTACATATTTAATTTTATATAATTATGATGTTAAGATACCACAATTTAAGAAAAATATCAAAAAAATATACAAACTAACATATTCTTTTTTAATTCTTAATTAATGTTTTTTTTTCATAAATAAAGGTTAAAGTATGTAAAATTCTTTTTATTTTGTGTTTTTATATAAAGTTATGATCATTTAATAAAGAAAATCCTGGACTTCCTTTTTCCTGAAGCATTTTGTATGGTTTTTGACGCCATAGACTGTTAATACTTCTTGTTGAAGTCAAATTAGATAAATCAACAAAATAGTAATTATTTATTTCATTCTACTCTCTATACCACAGCATTTACAAACGCACCAAGATAAGGGTTTACCCTGTCGACACCTACACTGTCTGTTTTCGCTCCTCACCTATCCCATAGATTACGAACGCATATGTCATCAGTCATTTTTGGTTGGGCGCGAATTTTAAATTAATTTCATTTTTTTTCAAATAATTTGATCTTGATATGTAATTTCAAGCAACAAATATGTTTAAAAAACCCCCGGGTATACAAAATTATGTTGCACAAGTTTTTGTTGAACTACTTATTATCCCTGGATTCTCAAAATATTTGAATTTTCCGCAAATCGCTAGGAAATTTTGACATTCCTGAAAAAGTCAGGACTTCCTTACTGTAAGGAAATGTCATGTCCTTACTATAAGGAAATGGTATTTCCGTACAGTTGTTTGTGTTTTACATAATCCATAAAACGTCTGTATGCATTTTCGTACTTTTCTCTTGATTTCTTTGGCAATAATTCTAATGAAGCAGTATTCACTGCTCATTTTACTTTCGACAACACCAGCAATTAAATTTATAAGCGTCAAGTTTGACAATTCAACCTCAATACGTTTCCATAGTAACCCAAGTAATTTTATTAGGAATTTCAAAGCACCATTTATTTGGGAATAAAATTATCGCGTTTTTTTTTTAAATTAATCAATATTTGTCGAATTTTAAACGATCTGCGGAAAAATAGTATGTTTACCTCGTAGGAAAAGCCACATTCCTGGACTCTGTGTTGCTAAGTCTCGGCTTGCACCTCGACTTAGCAATCTTCACAGTCGTCCAGGAATGTTAAGCTTTTCCTACCCGGTAAACAATGTACTATTGTTTATTATTGAACTAGGTTAACAAAAGAGAAAATTCTTAACCACCAATATGAAAAAAACCACTTCGCAGTTGGCTAGAAGACGCAATAATTGTCAACTAGTAAAAAAATTATCAGGTATTTATTCCTCTCGAAATGAATCTACAAAAATCCAGGACTCTACAAACACTCAGTAGGTAATGTTACGTGATTTTTTTAAGGCTAAAATCTTAAAAAAAAATGTTTTGTCTGTTTTTATTTAACGGTAGTTCATCCCATCAAAACTTGAGACAATTCCGAAATTAAACTCGTGCAAATTATCTCCGAAATGAAAGTGGCGTCCCTATTTGTAAAGCGAAAATTGTCTCTTGGGAAACACTCCCGACTAAAATGTGTCATTTCTCATAATTGCCTCTTGGATTGTTTCATTAGTGACATCGTTAGAACTAACGACTCTCCTGGATATGCTCAAGGAAAATTATATTCATGCTGTCCTGCGAGAGGTTTCAAAACTACGAGGTACATGCTCAAGTTTTTGTTTTGTTTTCGTTTAAACCAGAATATTTCTATTGGACTATAAATATGCCCCAATAAAATAAATGCTATTCAACGTCCATCGTGGCATTTAACCAGGTAAGTAGTTGTTGTTTCTTAGTGAACGGTTTGTAAAGAGAATCTACTTTTCTATTGTACATCCAAGCATAAGCAGTTCAAACGCACCGATAGCGCTACGAGTTACAAACAAACTTTACTCTTTTTTATATTTGAGAAAATTTTTGTTTTGAATGTCCTTATTTTATCCTGCAGCTTAAAATTTTTATCCGAGTTATGAAAATAACGTGACGCAAGCTAAATTAAATTCCAAGAAAGGCGTGAAGTGAAAGATTAATTCCAGAGAGAGGTACTGTATGAGCGATTTAATTAGTAGTTTGAATTCAGATCGAGACAGCAGCTTTATGGGTAGCAATTAACGTTGTGGCGGCTGGTAATCAGCTACAACCGCCCTTGTTGTATTCGTAAAGGTCTCGAGAGACCACTGACTCGTGTATTGTTATAGCTGATAATGGAAATACCCTCAGACTGATTGATGGTGATTTGTTTGATACGTATAACTGTTATAATGTCGAATAATAAAGAGATACCACACTACACAGGTACAGAAATGAGTAAAGTAACACCTACAAGGTATTATAATTTTGTCGTTATACCTAAATAATTAAACTATGGACCAGCGGGTCAAAATAAAATTTAGACCACACCTGCATCTCTAAAAATTTACAGAATACATTTAATATTTGGATAACGGTAAGGTTTAGGTATAGGAAATAGGCGAGAACACAGGACACACTGGAATAGAAGGAAATGAAATAGTAGATGAACTAGTAAGGAGAGGGACTAAAATACGTTTTTGGGGGCCTGAACCCTTTTGCGGAATCAGCTCCAATGTAATATTGGAAGAAATATGTGAAGCCGAAAGAAAGAGAAGATCTGACCATTGGAAAGATCTAGTAGTAGACAATCAATGATTCTTCTTGGTGACTACAACCTGTTGAGATCAAATGAATGCATAAGTCAAAGTAAAACTGCGTAACGGGACATTGTCGCCTGAATGGGCACCTGAAAAAGCTGAAAATAGTGGAGGAAGAAGAATGCAGATATTGTGGCATGGAAGAAGAAACCTCCATCCATCACATACTTTCCAATTGCACAGCACTCCTGCAGAATTCTATAGCACAGTACCTGGGAAGAAACTGGATAGAAGAGGAACATTTACCTAAGTTGTAGCCTGCAGATATCCTGAAATTCTTCCGGGAAATAGAACTAAAGGAGGTACTAGTTACAGAGACTCTCCTCAGAAACTAAGTAGAAGTAAGGGGGCACAATAGATGTTTCAATTATTCTATTTAAAAAAAATAAAGAAATATGATATTTATGAAGTTAAACTTTAAACACTTTTTATACACACCCTGTATAGAATGCAATATTTTTCAATATAGATTCAAATAAGTCTGTCTTAGCTGAAAGCATTTTTATATCTTTAAGGGTATATTCGTTAAAAAATAATTTAAAAGGGTCTGCTGCGGTCAAATTTTTTACAAAAAAATTAATATCTAACTCAAAAAGTATGCATTTTTCGAAAAAGGTTTTCAATCAAATGTATACTCAAATTTTACGTAGATTTAATAAAGGTATTAATATACAGGGTGTTCCATTTAATGTAACAAAGTTACAGTCAACGTTTGGCGCCGCCATATTATATAAATTTTCATACTTTCTTTGTAGTATAATGTGCGTAATTCAATATTTGGCGGAGGAACGAGATCATTCACCAAAATTTTAAAAACTTCACCATAAGCATTAGGGTGACATTCACTTACACCCAAAAGTTTTACACTATAAAGAATGATAATCACAATTTATTAATTTTTAAAATTTTTTGAGGTAAAATATTATCTAAGAAAACTTAATACCTACTAAAAAACAATAAAAAGATAATAAATATTTAAATATATCAAATACTTTGAATCTGGTTGAAAATCTAATTGAAAAAACACACGATTTTATCTTGACATTTAAAAACAGTCCAAGGCAAATTTTGTTTATGGATAGGATTATAAATGTCCTCACAAAGGTAGTGTAAACACAATTTTTTCCACTATTAGACAAATTTAAAAAAAAAAATTAAAAATAATTGACTATAATAGATCCTTATTGTATTTATTATATGTATTTTTTTCCTTTAATAAATTTCCATGAATCCATCCCACTAGAAAGGACTTTTTAGCGAGAATATCCAAACAAATTACTGCGTTAATCCGGAATAAAAATTAGTTGAACAGTAAAAAACAGTACCTACATCCGACTCATTAATCTGGAAGTAACTCGAGCAAGATGGCGTCGTTAAAACTGCTGATTGTTCATTTAAGCTTAATTAGTAGGCAGTGAAATCATCTTTATTGCCTTTTAGGAGGGGTTTTATCCCTCGCTGTTTTCTCTATCTAGATATTTATGTATGTGTGAGCGAGATAAAATCCCGAATACGAGGGTAGGACAAACAGACACTGGATACGTCATAAGTGGAATATTTTTGACAAGATTATGATTATTTTGTAAACTGTCTATATCCAAATCTACACTGAGTTCACCAGGTGGGATCAGTAGATATCTCAATAAGCTTGAGCTACCGGAGAAGGAAGAAAGTGAGAAAAGAAAACTCATCCCCAAAACTTGATGAAAATGTTACTTATTGGGGATTCTTGAGTGTACCAGGTGGGATCAGAAGAATGCATTAACCAGATTAAGCATGCACCAAGGGTTTTGACAGTTACTATCAGAATGGACACCTCAAAAAGCTTGGGATTAGGTGGAGAAGGAAGAAAGTAAGAAAAGCTTACTCCTCCAAACTTGATGGAAATGTTAGTTAATGGAAACTCCTAATTATAATCTCCTATGAAACAACACACGGAATGGAGATAACACACAAGGTAAAACTGGTTCTAACATTGAATGTGCAGAAATCTTGAAGAAAAATAGTGACTTAAATCAAGGATCCTGAGGAGGATATACAAGGTCATAGTAAGCCATCCCGTGGAGTAGTGGGACTTTACACCGCTACATATTATGGTGGAAAGTGTTACAGATTGCAGGGCTGGCAATTAATTACATTTCATTGAAGTTAAAAGAAGGTGGAAGTTCTTAATAGCTCTTAGGAGATATTACAACACCTGTTAGAATCTCCAGCATCCACCCAACGTTCAGATACATGGCGAAAGCTTCTACTTGAAAGGTTGTTGCATGATATCCACTATTATCTACAAGTTAAGTCTTTGGTTGGCTGCATTGGGAGGCGAATCCAACTGGGACTGAGATCAGTACCAAAATTCGACATAATAAATGGTACAAAGATTCAGTTCAAGCTCCTGATGGGCTGTTGAGCACAACCAAATGAATGAATGAATCAAAGTATTCAAAATTAAGGTCAAGGTGGAAGTCAGGGAGATAAAGTCAAGGCTAAAGGAATGTCAAAGTCAAGGACAGTAGTGAAAAAATGTAGTTTTTATAGAAGAACAATAAAAGATTGTTTAAAATGAAAACTATGACGTTTTTGTACTTTAAATACTTAAAAATATGGCACTATTAGATTAAAAAATATTTCTTTTAATTACATTATAGTTTAATGTACAGTTTTGAAAGTATTTTATAGTTTTAAATATTAAAAGTACTTATATAAATTTTGAAATTAATATACAAAAATATAATTCTATCAGTCAAGGCCAATGAAAACAGCAATATCAAGGCCAAGGCTAAGTTTTACATGCCATAACCCATTTTAAAGTGCTAGTGAAAGCTAGGATCAAAATTAAGGCAAAAGTCAGGCTCAAGGTCAAGGTTTGATTGAATCAAACTGCAGTAGGTAAATTTATGAGATAAGCTTCATATTTTTGTCCACTATGGCTGTAGAGATTTGAATAAATAATAGAATATGCGTGAAATATAATTATTATAGACCACATATATTACGAGATAAGTTCTTAATAAAAACAGATTAATAAAATAATTGCATTTCATTCTTATATTTACCGATACTGTCATCAATTTTTATAGAGATATAAAGTCTAATGAACCAAATAATATACCTATAACGATACCAATCAAAAACGATTTTCTTATTACTTATTTGATATCTTTAAGCATTATTTAATTTGTATAAGATTGATGACAGCTCGAGAAATCAATCTATCATTTTCGGATAATCCTCGAAAAATTTGTTAATAACAACTTAAATCCCGATAAGGTGCTATAAATATTATTTATCAACGTTTAAAATCTTGTAATTGTTCCTAATTACATTAAAAACACTCAAAGATAGAGGATAATTGCGTAGTGAATCAATAACAAATTCCGTTGAAATAAAATAAAGATTTTTTTAGAATCTTGAATTTTTATTCCGACCAAAATTTTGAATACAATATTGTGGAGAGGACCGAAAAAGGAATCGCTGACTCGAGTTGTATAGTCGATTGGGCATTGCGGGGTCGAACGCTGTGGAAGGGTAGGAATAGATCCGATGGAAGGGACGTAATAATTAGCACCAGATTAAAGTAATGGCTGGGGACACATTAAACCATTTAGCTCTGTTAATTAAAAGTGTAGAGGGAAGTGGGGTATGCCGTATACGAGAGACGGGATCGTTATACTGCGAGTTATACAGTAGGGATGATTGGGAAAATGTTTAATTTTTTTATTCCGCAAATAAATAGGTACCGATTGATTTTTTTAATGACAATGTAAGCTTACAACTTGATAATTTTCATCTCACTTTTAATAGTAAAATACTTGTCAATATACAGGGTGTAACAAAAAGGCAGGTAATAAATCATACCACATATTATGGGGCTAAAAATAACTCGATCCAACCCTATCTCAATAAAAACTGGTAATTGTAAAAAGTGCTAAGGGGCAAAAAAGTTTCAAAAATAATGTGTTTGAATAATGGTGCCACAATAAGCATTAAATTGTAACGTACACAAAAATTATGGGGGGTTTAGGGGATCTCAACTCCCATAAATTTTCAACAGGGTGCAATAATTCCTTTTTTTTTCAAGATGCTCTTATCATTTCATTATAATATGTCGTACAACTGTCGAAATATTTGAAAAAATCAATTTTCATTTGGTAACTTCGAAGGGTTGTAACTTTTTTCGCATGCATATTTGTACTAGGGTAACTTGAGTTGGATCGAGTTATTTTTAGCCCTAGAATATGTGGTATGATGTATGATCTGCCTTTTTGTTACACCCTGTATATACAGATAAGTATTAGGTAAACTTTTGATAGTAATCGATAACTTTAAGGTTTTCATTCGAAATGATATTAAAATGAAAGAAAACAAACAAAGATTGTAATTATAATAGTAGATAATTCAGTGTGTTCTGTTTACCATTCAGTCCGATATATGTAGGTATATTCCTTTCCAATCCATTCCCACGATTTCCTGCTATTCTTTGCTTTTATCAACGAAAACAAAAATGTGGCACTCGATAATCAGTAGGTATATTAAAACATAAGTATTATTTAACAGCATTTATCAACTACCTGTTCAAACAAATAAAAGGGGAAAAACGTTCGCGCAAACCAACTTGATTCGCTTTATGTGCACAGTAGCATATGATATATTGTTGACAGATACTTCCATCCATCTGTCACATTAAAATTATTTTAATTGCTTAATTTACGGGTACTCGAATCCCACTGATTTATCCAATAAAAATATTTGTTTGTTATTGCGGTTACTAAATTATGATTTTAACAACATTTACATTGATTAATAGTTTACCGATCATTAATTTAATGAGCAGAAGTTACGTTAAGTATATATCTACTCACAAAAAACTGCTGTATATAAAAATATATGGTTCATTCAATAACCTTCTTGGTGTGCGTCATCGTTTGTGACGTATATCCGGGTTTTCGGTATGTCGTTTATTTTATTTACTATTTTGACATATACCTAACCTTAAATTTGTTAAATAAAATCATCAGGATCGTATTCAGCCAAATTCGATAAGGCTAAGAAAATAATTAGGTATTACCAGCTTCTTTTTCTAACTAAAAATACTTGAAAACTTAGGTAAGACACATTGCCGTTAGGAAAGGAAGGCCTTCATTGTTTTTTTGAACAATCAATCGAATTTTTTGAGTCAAAGATTAGGTTCACTATTGTAATAATTTGATTATGATTAATCACAGACCTGCCATTTTGTCCATTTCTTTCAACGTAATGTTTAAGAAGGACATTTACAGTCGAAGACACACACCAAAAAGTCTATTGTATGAACTAAAGAAAGGGCACCAATTAATTCATACATTTTAATTTACGATTACCTAAGTAGGTATGGCAAAAGGCAGACACAAACTGTCCTAAGCATAATCGATAAGTGGTGCCAAGAGAAGGAACTAACTGTAAACCTTCTCAAAATCATGATAGCTAACGATAAGGGAGAAGAAACCACAAGCCCTCCAATCATCTTTCAATGTACCTACCTGAGATTTGGCTTTCGGAGTCTAGTAATATGGACAGGTTTATATAAGAAACTCTGGAAAATTGAAAGTTATGACTCTGTGGGTTGCATGTATCCAAATTCAAACTATAACTTCAGTTTAAGTTGACATTGCGTGATGTTATAGGTTAAAAAATTGTTTATTAAGCTCAATTTAGAGCAGGAGTCTGCAGCCTTTTTTGGCTGCGGGTCACCATATTGAGACGTTTGGGTCAGTGATATTTCCACTTAAAGACGTAGCTTGTTCCCTACATTGTTTACATCTTTAATAACTCACTCTATAGATATATTATACAAGGCTCTGCGCCGGTGATATGAAGCTCCATGCCCCAGGAAAAAGGCAAGGTAAATGTTTCCTTAAAAGGCCAAACTGTCACACGACCTAATTTGTCAAAGTCGAGAAACGACGAGGATGATGGTAGGACCGGTAGGACCGGAAATTGTAGGCTGAGAAAACATATGCACACTATAATTTGGCCTAGCAGATGACAACTTACATAGGTTCTGCCCAGGAAGAAGACGAAACCTTGGAGCACATACTCTCTGACTGCGAAGGCATAGCAAGGGTGCGGTTTATCTTACTCGAAGAAGAAAAACCGACGGCTGAGAGGTACGCAAGGGAGGCGGTATCCCAGGATACTATAAGTCCAATAAAAAGAATAAAGCTAGATATCAGCTATAATTATAGGGAGGACCACAATAGATCTGTAAAGGTCGCAGTGGGATTGGACAAAGAGCCACTCCAATTCTAATCTATGTCGCGAACAGAGCTTTTGAGGAATTTTGGTGCGCAAAAACATCATGTTATACGTTCATCAGGATTAATGTTTTTTCTCGCAAACAATACCTATGAATTTTTGCTAAACTGTTAAATATAGGAATGGGGAAAAGCTTGAACTTGAGGCCATCTTATTTAATAGTGATACATTTTTAAGTTCTTTTTCTGAATATTCTGTAGTATTGTTATATAAATATCTAGTATGAATTGTTCGTCGATGTGTTTTCAAGAGGAATATATTTGAACAAAAATACCAGTTAAAAGAGAAATCAGTTTGAGTCATTAAAAAAATATTTATTGTTATAAAGTTGTTTTGATTTAACCATTTTAAAATATTTCGTCAATTTCTATGGTTAAACTGCGCCATTGTTATAAAAGTTACCTGTTGGTTCGTCTCTTTTGACAAATACAAGCAGCAATCTCACGATTCCTTCCACTTAAGCACGATTTTCAACTGAAAGAAAACACTGAATCAGCTATTAGCTTCTTCTTGTTCGTTAAAAGCAAATAAGTACACCCGGTTAATCGATGCGATTTTAAACGTATTTGAATAACAAAATATTCTCTTTCTTTATGTCAACCAGCGGTATTGACTTATAATTAGATGGGTAAATTTCGTTATGTACAGTGTAATTCATTTAAAACCTTGAACAAGGTTTCTATTGATCAACATTTTTCTATGATGGTAAGAGAATTCTTTTTAATAATGACGTTTTCAGGTGCCGGACTACTATATTTTCATAATATTATGAAGTCGTTATTGTTCTATAGTTATTTTGCAAATTTTTTTTCAAATTGTCTAAAATTAAGGGTTGAAAACTTTTTTTTTTAAATATTGCACTATGTCATCTTATAGTGTATAAAATTCTCTACAATTTTGATGGTCACATTTTTTTTGTACAATCAAAGCTAAAAAAGTTATGGACCAAAAACGGTTGCTTTTCACGTGCTCCTAGCAATACTTGCAAGCTGCATCGCAAGCTCGGAAAGAATCGTATAAAAAATCTTGGTAAGTAGTCAAATCTTTTCAATTTTACAACTTTTGGCCTAACCCTTTACAGAGTGCTTGGTTAGGTTATGTTATGTTTTGGAAACAATCCTTAAACCTTAAATTTTCTAATTTAGATCATTTTTATTTTTGTGAAGCGACAAACCCGTCTTATGATTTTTATTTTAAAGTATGTACGTAAATATTGAGTTAGCATACGTAATTGCAATTGAAATAACGCTAGAATGGGCAATTAGAATTTGAATTGTTTGCTCATTATTAAGATATTTAGCAATAGGTACATTACAATTTCGTTTGAATATTTACATTGATAAAAGTGTACGCAGACAGATCGATCTAACAGTATAACTTATTATAGAACAGTATATTTTTTTCTTATTTTAATATGTAGGTACGTTAAAATTTAGTCAACAGTAATCCCTTTCCGCCGTAGATATAGTCAAAGGCACTCTTAACGTGCGGGTTCAAAGGTCACTAACCATAATACCTATGTATCAAATCAGAAAACACAGAGGTTACCAAAATGTGAGAGTACACTGCAGATTGACGAATTTCCACTTCTTCTTTCATTCTCGAAATAATCCATCGAACTAACTACAAAAAAACTGAAAATTGCTGACATTTTTAAATGAAAACTCTGCTGGTGAAAGACTTTTTAGAATCGCTGAAAACTAAGTACATATCCTTTTTTTTCCCGTCAAAATTGCATAAGTCTGTCTTATTTATCTAACGGATTTCATTTGGAAGTTATAATTAAACGCAATAAAAGAAAACAATAACTGTGAGTATGTCTTTGTTGAATCGTATGACCCGCACGTTAAGACTACATCTGACTATACATAAATATTCCGTCACAGATATATTATGTACCTAAATTTTCATAATTTTTGTCTTAAATCCCATTTCTATTAATATTCTCCATATTTTTTATCTATACGGATTGTATCAAAGTCTTTTTTAGATCAATTTTATACAGTCATATATCAATTTAGATTAGCGAAATAGCGATTTGTGTCATGAGGTTTAAATTATTTATTATTAGGTATTTATTACAGTTTACTATTATTAGTAGGTACTTACTCTAACAATTCTGTCATTTGAAGTTTATAATATTACATTGATAGACAAGCAATTTATTTTATACGTAGGTAATTATATTAACTTTTAAGTCCATTGGCCAGTTTAGTTCAAAATAAAACAAATTTACTGATCTCTGTAAGTTTGTCTTGGAAACTACTCTTTTTCAAAAAAGAAGCTAGAAGAAATTTGCTACTCTTAAACCACTACTTAAAACCACTTCTCCAATGGATGTCCCTTATAACTGCTTAATACTTTTATCAGCAAGCTAAAAGCATAACATTTTGTGACAACAATTATCCGCTTCATCGTTGGTGAAAACTATAACGATCTAGCTATCATGTTAGTCGAGTTATGAGTATCTTTAGTTTTGAAAAGTGGATTTTCGAAAATTTAATGACTCCATTTGGAGGAAAAAAATGATTTTATACAAAAACAGTCGATTTCTCGTCTCAAAAAGCCCCTTATTGATAAGAATAATGGACTCAAAATACACTGGAATGTGTGAAATTTTCCGCTGAATCGATTGCCGAAGACTAGAACGTTTTATCTATCATACTAGTCATGTTATGAGCATATTTAGTTTTGAAAAGTGGATTTTCGACAATTTCCGACTCCCTATGAAGGAGAAAACTGATTTTATACAAAAACAGACTGTGTCAGTCGATTTCTCAACCCATAAAACGTCTCCATACGAATTTGGAGCATTTTTTATACCGAAAACATTTTTTTTGTGGAAAATTTTGAAGCAAAGGTAGGTATGGTTCCGCTAACTTCCTTATTGCTCGGAATTCTCCACTAAAAATCCACTGGTGTATGTAAAATCTCTGCCTGTATCAATTGATGAAGTCTAGAACGTTCTAGTGGAGTGGAATTCGGTACCAATTAAACTATTTTATATGCAATCACTGGGATTTGATACATACCCTCCATTTGAGCTGGTGTTAATTAATGGTTAAACCAAAATTACATAGTTACTATTAACAGACAATTCCCTGCTAGAAACTAAATTACCAACACTCACTTTATCAGTGCCAGTTAGAAAAAAGAAGAACTCCAATCGACAAATTTGGTAAGAAATTGTTTCTTTTCGGAGTGACTAATGCGCCAAGGAAACGGCATGTCCAGAAATTTATTAGGAAGTGACTAATGAGCCACAAAAAGTAACTAAGCAAAATAGTTTTTAATCGAAAAACGTAACGGTATGTTACAAAGAAGTAGTTTTTCCAGGATAATACACAACTACCACTTTTTATAATTTACTAAAAAAATTAAAAGTACTTTCCGGCAATTCGATTCGATTTCTCCCCTACCACGTCCCGCTGTCACCTTATATAAGTCCAAAAAAACACAATCCCAACAAATTACGTTGCACCTTAAAAAACCCTCTAGCAGCAATCAACGCCAGAACTCAGCAGCGATCAAAAACTCGACAGTCCTATCAAAAGGAGCATGCTAGTTACCTAGCAACCTAAGGGTTGTAGGCGGAGCGATATCGAACCCCACCAATCGCAAGCTAATACGGTCGCGCAACGCTTCCAATGTAATATGTGTACACTTCTAATGTTGCTGTAATGTTGGGTATTATTAGGATAATACTTTTCAAATCGGTTAGTTGGTTGACAGTTGAGCTGACTATCGCTAATAGACAGTTGACAGTTTGTTGTATGCATAAATCGGCATGATTCGGGAACAGTGAGTGAATTTGTGACTAATTGTGACTTTTAATTGATTGGAAGTTATTATTTTGATTGGTAATTACATTTTCTTACATTATTTTTTTCATATTCTATTGTGCGAAATTGGTAACCAAACTTCTAGACACTTTTATACCAATTGACTCTGCATAGGTCCTAAAATTGCTCCGGGAAATAGGACTAAAGGAGCTACTAGTTTCAGAGACTCTCCTCAGAAACTAAGTAGAAGTTAGGGGCCACATACCAAGTGATCTAGAACAAATGCTTTGGGTATATACAATTGAATATCAAGGACCTAAAATGTTCCGCGGGTTTTAGCACTATTACTTATGGTAACTGTAACAGCTTACGTCGGTATAAGCGTGATTTTCAAACCAATTTCACAGTCAAAAACACAATGTACAAACAATCGTAGAAAAAATTGTATGTTTTCGGCAGATAATCAGGTTTAAGTACTGCCTTGGCTAGGTGCTCAATTTTTTTATGTATGGCCAGTACCTGCAACCACTTAGACTAGTTATTCCTTCTGCTATATCTAGCTCAATATATTGAAGATCGGTGTACCTCCAAGTGATCTCAAAATTTGTTTCATCCACGTTGCTGTTTTGTTACTCTAGTTCTCCTTTTTCTATACCTATCTATCCGAATATATGTTTCTTTTGGCGATCTAATTTCTTATTCTATTCGATAGTTGTAACTTAAGAAATTTTATAGCAGATAATTATATGATTCTATAGATAAATGAGTTTGATAAGGATTTTTTCTAAATCACGTTTATTGACGAACAAATTCATATAGGTACTTAGGTATATAAGTACACCGAAAGAAAAATCTCAGTAATTATTATTGAATGTTTGTTAATGTCAAATTTGTTCATAATTATGTATTGATATTTATAATTGAAAAAGCTTATTTATTATAATCATTACCGATGATTTGTTTAATTAATAAATAATAGAGGATTTGTTTCCGCTATAATTGTTAATTTTGAATAAAATTTTTCAATAATTCAATAATACGCCAACTTCGCGGTGATAATTACTAAGTTTAATTAGTAATTATAACTTTGTTTGATAATTATTATAAATGGTACCCTGTCTGTTAATAAATCTTTTTGTATCATTATAACATTCAATAAATTCATTTGTTTCTTATAAGCCTACGTTATACAAATGAGCAGAATATTGTTTAATAGTTAATCTTGTTTGTTATAATCAACAAACTGTCATGCGCGTGACCATAGATCGCCTTAGATGCACATGTGATGTAGCTTCCGCTTCCCTTATCCCTAAGATTTGCACGTGTGCTGTTTATTGGTATCGTCTTAACCTCAGTGTGTTTAGTGTTGTTTATTATTCATATTTGGATATTAGCAAATGATTAGCAATAGTGTGGACAGCGTGGGTAAAAAGTTCAGTGTTTACTGATTATATTGTGCTTGAACTGGATCGTTCTCAACGACTGGATATAAGATTTGTATTTTTATTTGGATATTATGCCAAAATAATGGCGGACGGAGGTGTCGACTTCAGTAGTAGCACTCCTATAAGCATTTTCATTGAAGAATGTGGGGCATGCAAATTTCGAAAGTAAGTAGATAGACAGTGAAAATATAATTTTGTTTAGCAGGATAGCAAATACCTAGTAGATATATGTTAGGTAGGTAGGATCTTATGATTTATTCGAGGTGAGACATTTTCATACAATTTCATAGTTCCTAGTAACTCTTTTTTTTATTAAATAGTGCGGCACAAAATATCCAAATTTACTTGAATAATCAATATATTTTGTTGTTATCCATTTAATAATTTTATTTGTTTTTTATATTTACATTTAAGAATTTTTTTCCAAGTTGTGTTGCATGAAATTTCATGAACATTCAAATGGTTAGTATATTTAGTTACTTTCCTATGTATACTTTTTCTTTGAAAAAACTACAATAATTTTGACCCCTTTTTTCATTAAATAATGCGGCACAAGTATCAACATTGATTTGAATGATCAATATATAATTATTTTGTTGTTATCCCATTTAATTTTTATTTTATTTGTTTTTCATAACTGCATATGTTTGTTTTATTTTTCGAGATGTGTTGCAAGAAATTTCATGAATAATCAATATTTCTTATACGACTGATAGTTTCTGGAATTTCTTGAAACACAGTTTTTTTTATATATTTATATTGTATTTTTTGTTGAAATTATAATGAAAAAAATGAATAAATCACTTGATTAAAAGATTTGTTGTTTCATTTACCAGCATCTAGTAGGTAGATATGACAATTTTAAGAAAAGCACAACAATTTATCATTAATATATTGAAAAATCTGTATATAATGGTATAGAAAACGAATAATAGGTATCTATAAAGTCTAAAAAAAAGAAATCATCAAAAATGTCTTGACTAATCTTTCATCAACTGCAGTAAGATCCTCTAAATAATAAATGTATTAGCATAAATCACCAAATGCTGATATGGTTTCAATATCTGCTAATATCATGATAACTTTTCGGGAATACTGATGATGGCAGTCTATAGTTGCTGAAATAAGTATTTGGACATCAATCCATAAATATTGGTAATGAAAGATATTTGTTTATTATCAATAAGGTGGCTTTAGTCATGTTGTCATTGTGAACAAATATATGGGTATAGTAATTCAATCTGGAATAACAGTGACAGAATATGCAATAACTGTATACAATGACTTTGTAATAATAAATAGCATTCGGTATGGTAGAAAAACATATATTCATACTGATTAATCATTTTTTAATAAAAAAAAATATAAATTTATAGTTAATAACTAATTGTTATGAGAAAATATTCTTATGTAATAGTAAATAATTCTTTATTTATAGAGTAAAAACAAATAATTTGTTTTTTACCAACAAACGTTTAATAAGCCATATTTCAATAACGGATTTGGTGATAGTTAATTAGTCTTAGTGATTGTAACCAAACTGTTCTTTCAGTGTAGGTATATCACATTTTCATTGCGAATAATATAAAATATAATCTAAAAAAGGAAGACTTTGGGAAGTCATTTGACATCTACACTACTTACCAGTACTATAAATGAAATAAAAATAACGGGTTTGTCAGTATGATACAGTAAAAATTAATTTGGTACACCTAGTAGGTTCGACGGCAGGACCAGGCATGACAATGGAGAACAAAGGAAGTGCAAAAGCTTTATAACAAAAAAACTGACAGACTATATACTAAGTTATAGAACAATTTGGACATATAACAAAAAATTGATATTACTAAACAACATAGAGAAGATAAGAGGTATTTATATAAGAAATGAATCAACTAAGGGTATAGAACAAAGAATGGGGTAATTTATCGTTTAGTCCCTTATGAAGTCAATTCTGAAATATGTGAAGAAATGATAATGAATTTGTCTCAAATTTAAATGGTAGGTACCTATTTATTTACTCTTTATTATACAGTATATTACTGTATCTGAGTGAAAATATGTAGGAAACAAGATTACCTACAAATGAAGAATACCATCTGAGTCGAGCCCCACTTAGTTTGTCACTCATATAATATTTATTTATTTATCATAAGTGAAAATTCAAGAGTATTTGTTTAAAAAATAACTTGCATATACCTATACTAGCATTAAGCTTCCCCATATTATAGCATATTTAATTCTAAACACATGTGGCATCAGTTAGGGAAAGGTTTCACCCACATTATGGTATAATATACAGTTAATTCGAAATGTGACAAGTGACAGTCCTATTGAAAAATTCAATTCAGCATATTATTAAGATTGAATGCATACCTACTTGACGTAAAAGATATTATGCGAACTTAAAGTTGTCGGCTTTTTGTTTGACCATTTTTTTTTTATTACCTATAATTTTTTTTTTCAAAGAGTCCTCCCTTCGCCAGCATCACCCCAGTCTCCTGTGCTTATTGTGGATCAGTACTATCATAGTCCAGTCAATATTTTAATTTATGTTTATTCGACGATAAATTCATTTAATATTATAATTTCAACCAATAATGGTTAATTTTTAATTACTAAATACCTGTATTGACTGTCTAACGATTATTTTTAACCCGCAATTATGGAGGGTATCCTACTTTTTAAGATACTTAGCGTTATATAGAACAAAATACATTTTTTAATAAATCTTCACCTGATCGACTCGGGTTTCCTTTTCATGAATTTATGGTTTCTTTCAATCTAAAATATATTTGTTCTTTCCTCTGCTATTAAAAATTCGGGTATAAAACATTTAGCTTTAAACAATATTAATCTATTTCCATAATTGAAAACATCTTGAACATAATACCAGACGATTAACTCTACCTTATATCGTTTTATTAGGAAGAAATAGAAATTTCAATTTTAAATATTTTATTACCAACCACATCTTTGACTGAACTATAACTATATTTAGAGGGGGGTATTTTACGAAAAGTTAACCACCTGTTGACTCTTTAGTCGGTATTCTCACCAAGAAAGAGTGTAGTACTTTCTGTTATTTTTCAATAAAATTTAATTATTTTAATGGTTTTTGCTTTGAAATTTCGTTTTCAATTAAAAATCGAATGGAATACAAAAAGATTTCAGTTCACGTCTGGTATTACATGAAATAAAATATGGAATTATGTTTGGTAGGAAGACAAAAATATTATTAATATGTACCTCTCAGAGTTCAGCTCCGCAACTTAACTTGAATGGAATATACGATTAGATAGCTACACAATAAGTTTTGCGTCGACTATACCTACTGAAAAATGTCATTAGTTTAAAATTCGCGCTCAACCAAAAATGACTGATGACATACGAATTATAGAACAAAAAAAACAGTGTACTTGTCAGTCAGACGACGGTGAACGCTTCTCGTGCTGCGTTTGTGAAAGCTGTGGTGTATAAGTATACCTCTTACACTCACACTTCACCATCTTGGTTAATAATAACATATTATGAGATGCCCATAAAATGGCTGATAAAAAACAGTATAAATTATTATCATGGTCTTTTTATTTTATGAATACATTTTTTACAGGTTTTTTTTGCTGCGATCACTTCAAAATGGCACAATACATAGATCCAGACCATCGATTAATGTTAACCCAACAATTCCAAACAAAACCCCTTAATATGGACACAAAACTTCAGGAAAACAAACCCTCCTTCTGTATAGAGTCTTTACTATCTAGATCTGACGCGCTGTTATCCAGAACTGGAGATCGGGATAGAGCAAACTCTCCAGAAACTTCCAGAAGTATTTCCCCTACTTCAACGCGAAGCAGAAGTCCGCCGATTTCACCGGGAAGCGAAGAAGTACCTCAAAGTACCTTCGTACCTAGACCGGGGTTATTGAATCATATTTATCCGAACGGGGGTGGTTTCTATGGATATCAAACTCAAAATCAGAGCTCTGCTTTTCATTCTTTAGACGGAGGAATGGTTCAGAAAGTACACTTGCCCGTAGGACATCATAATCAAAATCATATACATCAAATGCAATTGGAATGGTTCGCTAGAACAGGGATGTTTTATCCGAGGTTGCCAGATTTGACCGGTGAGTTTTTTTTATATAAATATGTTCATTGTTTTCAAGTGACACTTACAACGTTTGCATGTAGATGCCTCTCGTAAAATTGGACAAAATAATATAAGAATTGCGGGCCCAGCTTATACTTACTTTTCGAAATACGGGGTGTTAAAGTTATGAAAATTCAAATGTTATGATTTGATAACTTTAAAGTGGATGAATAAATTGATTTGATATTTGGCAGGTTGTTTTTAAATTTAAATGGATATACTTTGATGGAAAAACATTTTTCGATTCTTGATCCAGTGGTGTTCATTTGGAAAAATATGTTTCTTTTCTCCGCCCATTTTTTACGCCACTAGCATTTGTATTATTTTTAATTAATTTTGTATTCCTCAATGTTTTTTACGTGAAAAACACATAACCTTTACATATTAAAAAATGTGTAGTTTTTAAGATATTTAATGTTTTCATGAAGTCTGCAACACAATATTTTAATAATAAAATGAAAAAAATATTACTACCTACTAATGCTACTACTAATACTTAGAATATATAACAGAAACTAATTTGTGAAGCAGCAATGCATCTTAAACATTGGGAGAAGACTCAAAAATAATTGTCCAAATTTGTGATTTTGCACACTTCATGAAAACATTAAATATCTTAATAACTCCAAATCTTTTGATATGTAGAGATTATGCGTTTTTCACGTGAAAGCCATTGAGGGATAAAAAATTAATTAACCAAAGCAACAAATGCCAGTGGCGTAAAAAATGGGAGGAGAAAAGTGACCAATTTTTCCAAATGTACACCACAGAATCAAGAATTGACAAATGTTTTTTCATCAAAATATGTACTTTCAAATTTAAAAACAACCTGCCAAATGTCAAATAAATTGATACCCTGGTTTCGATTTAACAATTATTGGTATTTAACTTTATTGGGAATATTTTTTAGAGAAATGTATACAACAGTGGTTTAACTGAACACACGCCCATCGCTGAATTATTCTTCTCTCTCTTACAAGTAGTATTTGTTATATTTTCCTTGTCGTATTTGTGTAAATCGTATGTCACGAAAAGACTTTTTATGATTTGTATGTCATAATACCAAGAACAAATGATACCAACCCTAGATTGTATAAAAAAAGAGGTTAATAAAAGACGAAACGTGAAATTCTTTCCTCCTTTTTCTTTGTTTTATTTACAGTGAGATGAACTACTCATTTTACTATATAACGTTAATACCTTCCACTGTTTTGCGGATACCCTGTATGGTACAAACTGTTTTAAAAATGTGGACTTTTTTATTAAACTCCATCTACTTCATTTGAAATTTTTTTTGGTAATATCTGTCATACGATGAGTTACCCCGTATGTTTCATTTTATCTTTTCTTTAATATGAATATCCAATTCTTAGGTACTTAATTTTATTCCTAATGACTAATGTGTCTAAAATTGGTACATAATTGCTCTTTTATTTCAAATTGCCTAAATTCAATACTTTGAATTTAATTTTAAAATCAAATCTTCATCTTTTGCTTTATTTGTATCAAATTCGGTGAAAATATCATCCACATTTTGAACTGTAAAAGCATGGTATATTGTATTGTCAATATGAACTCGTATTTATTATTATTTCTGGCGACGAATTCATTAAAAAGATTTTTACATTTATCTAATTTTAAGCTTAAAAGCGTGTTAAAAATTTGCAGTTTAAAAATTAAACCCTTGGAAAGTCCACCTCTGTACACTCTAGTTCGGAATGAATGTTCTATGCATTTCTCAACGTTAAAATGTATTACTCATAGAAGCAAGATAAGTTGGAGTGTCCAGTACCAGTGTCGTCTCTAGTACACACAAAAAAAAGGTATATAAATATCATAAATTATTTGTATTAGAATACTCGTTAGAAAAAAAAGCTGTTAGATTTTTGATATAAATGAATTGGTGTTAATTTATTAAATATATAAACTATTTTTTTTCAATTACCGTGAAAAATGAATTAAAATGGTTTTTAAAAGATAGAAAATAGTGTGCAGTGGGATGTTTATTTCAGTTTTATGTAAAAAATTAACAGCAAAAGCACTGTTTGTAGTTGAGTTTGTAAAAACTCTAAGTAATATAGTATTTTTCATAAATAATTGTGAGGAAATGTAGATAATGGGTTAAATTGTCTTAGTTTTAGCACTATTATTAATAGTATGAAGTATAAGTACCTACTTATAGTGTTTACGTTAATTCTGAAGTATTTCTTTGAGTTATAATACAGTGTGCACCTGAATTTTATGGAAGTTGAGGTGAATTTTATGAATATGGGTGAAATATTCAAAAATTTCACGTTACTGGTTCTAATTTTTGTTTTCTCACATATTGTAGGATTCTTATTGTTCGTGAAATATGCATTAACGTGTATAAATGTACCAATACACGGTAAAATTATATATTTTCGACTACGAGTTTATTTAAATGTGATAATTTCAATATGAAGGAAGGTACGAGTGAAGTTCAAGTTGTTTTCGAGTCCCACGCTATAGAAATACATTCACAGGATACAATAAAACGAATGACTGATAAAAAAATAATGTCTTAAAACATGTTTTCGAAAAATATTTCAGATAAGACAAGTATTCTAGAACAAAATCGCAGATTTTCTCATGGAATAACATATATTTATCTCTCTTCGAGTTTGCTTCCTTGGATATGTTGAGTAGTTTTATCGACAATAACGTTGAAAATTAATTAAGTAAAACCAAAAGGGATGCCACAAAAACCACTAAACTAAAATTGATATAATTCTAAAAATAGGCCGATTTTCTAACAATATATCGTTGTTTCAACAGCCGTTTCAAGCGTAGGATTGTAGGACAACAGCAAGGCTTTGAAGATAAATTTTTGCCACGTGTAGACCAATTCATTTGTGTATTTTTAATATTTTACGAATAAAACAGCACGTTTATTATCTCACAAAATGGAATATAAGATGATATTAGCTATATTTTGGTCAAATTTCACCTTTTTAAGAAAAGTTTTTTGAACAATTCACTTATAAAAGTTGTACTGACACAGTTGAAATTTTTTTCAACAAAAACAGTGAACAAACATCTCCAAAACAACTTTAAATACCAAAATTATTTTTTTAATACATTTTTATATTCATTTATACAAAAATTTTTCTAATTTACAAGAAAAAAAAATTAATTTTCAAAGTAATTTCTTCATCCTAATTCCTGCGCTGTTCTCCGCCTATGGTTATTTGTGCGTTTGTAATCTAGTTGGTAAAAAGCTTAAACGCATGGTTTTATATCTCTATCTCACTTGATATGACTTTAAAATATACATATACATTTTATCGCCGTCCTGTACTACGTAAGAACAACCATTCTTGTTCCTTTATCGGTTGAATGGGTGTAATTATTATTCAAAATGAAATTACTTAAAAATATTATTAGTTTGAATTATATAATTAAATGATAATGACAATTTTAATTATATGGGTGTCCACAGCAGAAAAAATAGTTTGGAATCTTGGCTAAGATAATTTGAAACATCACCTTTAAAATATTAAACATAAATAATTCTTTATTGACATTTAATTTCCAGAAACTTATTTTACAAGAAGACACCGAAACACACACACATAGTTAAAAAAAGATATATTTCGTCCTTAGAATGCTTAATGGGATTAAGGCCAATCCTCTAAGCAGGCTATTCCATTCTTTGAGCAAAGGTACAGTTTGAACAGTAGTACCAATGTAGTACAAAGTGCAAAACTCTTGTGATATCGGTCACAAACGTTTTTTGCAATGTCAGCATTTTGTGATATCTTGCCCAGTATGTATGTATGTATGTGCCCCCTTACTTCTACTTAGTTTCTGAGGAGAGTCTCTGAAACTAGTAGCTCTTTTAGTCCTATTTCCCGGAGGTATTTATTTAGGATTACAGGCTTCAACTTAGGTAAATGTTTCCTCTTCTATCCAGTAATCTCCCAGGTACTGTGCTCTAGGATTCTGGAGTGCTGTGCAGTTGGAAAATATGTGGATGGAGGTTTCTTCTTCCATGCCACAATATCTGCATTCTTCTTCCTATCTTCCTCCACTATTTTGAGCTTGTTCATGTGCCCATTCAGGCGACAATGTCCCGTTAGGATCCCTGCAGTTTTACTTTGACTTATGCATTCATTTGATCTCAACAGGTTGTAGTCACCCAGAAGAATTTTTGATTGTCTAAGCCCTACTAGATCTTTACAATAGTTGGATCTTCTCTTTCTTTCGGCTTCAATCTTGCCCAGTAAGTAATTCTAAATCTAGAATTGCAAATTTAGTACGAAGTTATTACAAATATTGTGTTATTTAAAAAAAAATTCTTACTTTTGATCAAAAAACTTGTGCTCTATTATTTTTACGAATATTATCAAGTAGTGAATACCAATCTGTGATCATAAAGTATCGATGAATTTGATTGATATGTTTGGAACGAATCGAAAACAAATATTTATGATGAGTTGATCTGTAGCGGAAATATTGACAATGATACTTTGAACAATTCATCAAAATGTGATACGTCAATTGCCCAAATTGATTCATGAATATATATTACAAATCGCTTAATACTTTTTCAGAGTTAACATTCATAAAAATGTATATAGAACCAATAAAAAAATAGGAAAAGTTTTATCATCTTTGTCGGATAGTGTAATCCTTTCTAAAATAGTATGGGATTACCTAGAAAAACTTAATCAACTAAGCAAGAATAGCATCATCACCTCACTGTCAGGTCCAGGATACCTCCAAGCATAGCAAAACCTGGAAGACTACTGGATAGAAGAGAAACGGTTACTCTAACTGAAGCTTTTACTAACGAAAACCGAATATTCTGGAAAAGCAATGGCTTCTGACGATATCTAATTGCAGCCAGGTTGTAATTTTTTTCGCATGCACATTTGTACTAGGGTAACTTGGGTTGGATCGAATTATTCTTAGCCCCAGAATATGTGGTATGATTTATGACCTGTCTTTTTGTTACACCCTGTATAATACATGAAACATGAAACGTTGTTCAATTTGGCTTTAAAAAGCAATTAAGAATATTGTGAACTTTGAATCAATTCAAGTTCAAAAATGAATGGAAGTTTGCTCGAACTCAGCTCTGAAAATTCTAGATGGAACGAGATTAGATCTAATTTTTCATGGAAATGGAAGATTTGAATTTGAAATTACACATTACGCAATGTTTTTGTAAAATATCAATCAACAGAATGCTTGTCTAAATCTAATTTTTATAAAATGTTGTTGTTTTAAATGGTCTTCGTAAATAAAAAATATATATCGATTCCGCTAACGACCGTACAGTTCCAGTAATTCAAATGGCGTGAGCAGCGTTTAAAACAAAAGTACAAAATTCCGTGGCGTACAATCGAGTTAGCCGGCTGCCGGAGGCAACTGAACAAAACATTCGACAACACGTTGCGAGATCTCTGATCCGCTCTTGGATAGGGATCTCCCAAATCAAGTTAGCTAATTGCAGGGAGAGGAAAGCATGACGGGAAAAGGGGGAAAACACGGAGCAAGGGGGGCGAATGGCCCTATGGATATGCCTTTAATTCGGGTACAAGGGAGAATAATGTTTTCGGAATTGTGATGGAGGCTTTTTTTTATTACGAAAGGGCCATTCGATGATTGGACATGTCGCAATGGAACGCTTAATGCGCAAAGAAAACAATTTTTTTTTCTCCACGACTAAATAATAACGCACAAATTATTTTTACATATTTAGCTACATAATGATATATTATATATTCTTCACACTAGTGAATAATGAAAAATAATTCACTCTCGTTAGCCAATCACATTCTATTATTATCAGAATTCACGCTTAAATGAATTAAAATGAATAAATCAAATCGTCTCTTTTAAAACGTCAAATGGCAAATAATGCAAATCGATTCTGACAGCGCGTCGTTTGAAACGTCAAAGTAATGATAGAATTATAATTTTACGTATTATTTAGAGAAAAAATGGACAACGGTAGTTATATTTAGTTATAACTCCCAATTATCATTTATAAATGTAAGGGATTCGATTAAAACTGTATGTTACGTATCCATTTTTGAAAATAAACATGCTCTATAGCCTAGTGGTAGAAATAGTTGACACTGGAGCGGACGATTGGGGTTTGATCCTCACTGGAAGCTTTCTTTTTTTAGTCGTGGATAAAGTATAGTCTTTTACTTGTGTAGAATGGCTAATATTCGCTTGGATAATTCCAAAACTCACTTCCTGCGCTCGCTCGTTTTGAAAACTTCATCCGCGTGAATAATAGCCACCATTCTGCACTCGTTGAAGATTATACTATTATTATTTTGTAATATTGATGAATATTTATTTATATCATTAGTCAATATTTATGAGAAATTCAAACGACTACTTCACGGGATTCACGCTAAAGAAAGTATGTTTATTTTGGTATATTTTTGCCCCCTTCCACCCCCTTTTAAGTGTTATTATCGTACTCGACACACCCTCTTTAATAAAATTCAGTTCAATTAAATCGTTATCAACGACAATTCTCTCGTTTTATGTTTCTTGCAAGAATTTCAAAGTAAATATAACCCGTTAAACTGTCAAACTGATGGATCATCCACCATAGATCCTTAGTTTGACCCCAAACCACTTTTATTTAGTCGCTCTTCAAGATTAATCGTATTAAAATTGAAGGTGAAGGAATCATTTTTCCAAAAGTTCACGTCCAAGCGTTTTGACTTCTATTCTATAATAGACGTGTCGAGGTTTTTATGAGATTTATAAGAATTCTAATCTGAGTGAGTGTGCGTCATCTTATCGGCAACTTTATCTAAAAGACAAACAGACAGACGCACACGAAAACTGACTTGTATCTAGAGCGTCTTGACGACTGTCGTCGTAGGCAAGGCGAGGACGACGATTGTAAATTGGGCTTGTAAACACATTCTAACATGATCAGCACTACATTACGTCCGGGCAGCTCTGTTACGCTGTTAAACTAACCGGAAAGTTACGGGTGGAAAACGAAAGGGAGTAGAAAGAGAGACAGGGTTTATCATAAACTATGATGGAAGGTGAAGACTTTGTTTATAAATATTTTATTAAACAAATAATGGAACTTTTTTTTCATATAAAAGCTATTGCTGACTAGCTAATACTGAAACGATAATTTTGAGTCAAAATATTTGTGCGCATGTGAAGTTCTTCATCTGCTTTTTGCTACAAAAACCGTCTGAAACTATACTAAATACCTACAGCCTAGCATGAGCCTAGCCTCTAGAGTCTAGACTAAACAGTGTCTCTCAACTGGCGGCCTGAATGATATTCAGTCGTAGAAAAAACACTGGGTGACAGGTATAAGACAAAATATTAAACTCACTTTGAGTTGTTCCTAAGCTCAATCAGGATCATGGTTTAATTTATTGAAAAGTGCTAGGAAAATGATTGAAGATGCTATTCAGAAGGGGAAGGGTGGATGGAATGGCAAGTTTCATGTTTTTCAAGTTGCTTTATAAAAATAGGCAAGTACCAAAGTACCTTCAGCCATTAAAGTACTGAGTTCTTGCGTAACCTTACTATGGATTCCAGGACACTGATTTCAGAGACTTTCCTCAGAAACTAAGTAGATGTAAGGGGGCACAATAGATCTTTCAGGTTTCAGTGAATGTTACCCCAAAAATACATACATACATACAAAGTGCCTTTGTGGTGCCTTTGCCGATCTAAAGCTCCAGTAGTGTCAAATTTTGACAGATAGCTGTGGTTATTTATTAAAAAAAAACAAATTTTGACAATACTGGCATCTTAATTAACATTAACAATGTGCAAAATTAAATATCGATTCAACCAATCGTAAATACGATATGGTGTGTAATTTCATATTGAAATTTTTTGGATTTAGCCGGCATATGTCATGGATACAGATAATAATTTCGAAATAGTGTGTCATTATCTTTGCCAACGGATTAAATATAACCAAATTGGATAATAGGACTCAATTAATAAATACAGCTTATTTGAAATTATAGATAAGGGACAAATTAGTGTAGAATATTAATTTTGATTTTCGTGATAAGCGATTTATCTAAATGTACCTATATACTTACTTGATGATGGATTTGATGGAATAAGCAACTCTGTTCTAATCCAAATATAAAAAGAAACGGAAATAATTCGTCTGTCTGTCTGTTTTATCTGTCAGTTGTCAATGCCAAACTGTTCGGAGTCTATTGTTGCTCCGATTACTTGAACATAACCTCAAACTAAAACGAAAATGAACAAGAATTATTCTATGACAGTGTTTTGATAAAATTTTACCCGCAAAAATAGAAATGTCCATCAAAACTTTCAAGAAGAACAAACAAAGAATAAATCCATCTCTTAAAGTGATAATTACAATTATGAGCAAATTGTCTTGTGAACGAGCCTTATCACGAAACAGTTAAGCGAACCGGAGACGACACAAAAACGAGAGAAGTCTCTCTAATTCGAGTGATGAATCGCTAGCGTTCATTGTTAGCATAATTCGATTACAGTTCATTAAGAGTGCGCTGTTTTCAGCAATGCCGCTTAGATGAGATGCAATTTGCATTTAATTATCACATATAATGCACATTAAATGCAGCCGGTCGAATCAGAATCGTAAATCTCACGGAGGATACGGTAACTTTGAGTTACGACCACGATTAGACTCTGAGAAGAAATTCATGGCGCAGTCAATGGGATTCTGTTTTTTTTTTTAAAGAAGCAGTATACGAAGGTTGATCTAAATTAGCATGTTTTATTCAAACTGTTGGTTGGTAAAACGCAAAAAATACTTAAACTAACTAATAAATTTTCCTGAAGCATAAAATTTTTAGTGCAGTCCCTTACCTTTTGTAGTATTTATGCCAAAAAGATTCCGTTTTCCAAAAAGAAAATTCTAGACTCTTTTTCTTTTATCGTTTCTCTCAATTCTAGTTTGTCTTGGAGCCTGGAGTCCTGGAGTGATGTCCAGTTTATTACATTTTATCTAGACATTTTACAAGAATTTGGTGCTTTGTTTGGCTATCCATAACGATACAATTTTCCTTGCCATTTATATATTTTATCAATAAAGAGCTAAACACACTTCCTAACTTTATTTCCTCCTCCACTTCTACATCTTTTAATAATGGGAAAAGGAAGGATTGAGTAATTTAAGCTGCAGAACGACCTGAGTAAGATAATATATAGATATAGATAAACTAAGGACATAAGTGATATGGACAAAATTTTTTCCGGTTCTTGATACAGGAAGGATAAGCAACGCTAAAACGGATTTACATTTCCCAAGATGATCGGTTATCCAGAGGAATCAAAGAATAGGAAAGGGACAGATATGACAGGAAGGTTTCTTAATGAAATGATAGGAGTAGAAGATACACTTTCTCTTGTTTAAAGTCTCTATTTCCTTGAGCAATTAGAGGAAAAAAACTGTTAACTATTAAAAAAGCAACACCAAATTTACAAACCTCATTATTATCTATAATTGAAAACTACATTATTGCTTTATACTTTTTTTTTGCTTGCGTCCACAATGAAATTTGTTCTTTTATTCTTAATACTTCCACACCCCTGTCATGCTGTTAATTGGCCATATTCGATGCGAATTTCTAGCCTGCAAACAAACAACGTTTCGAGAATAATACGGTCATCTCATCTCCCCCATCTAATTTAACGAGCCCGTTCCATTTATAATTCGATGGTTTGTTGATGTTAAGCCTGTTTAGAATCACCCTGTATTTATATAAGTTATATTTTAGCAGGTGGCCATCTGTCGCAGTGACAAACGATACAATTGTCGCCTCTCTGCGGGTGCCGGCAATTTCAATTAATTTATGTATTATTATTTTGATTCTGTATCTATTGGGGTTAAATGGCTCTTTTCTTTTGATGGGTGGTTAATTGAAGGGTGAAATTGCGTACTAGGTGATATGACAGACTGTAGTGGACCGTTATTATTTACCAACGAGTTTAAAATGATTTTAAATTGGTCATCAAAACCTACAAGTTATTAGTTGACAGATCACAGCGATCAGAAACGCACCACGAGAAGCGTTTATGAACGTATTCCTTGTCATATGTCATAAGTCATTTTTGTTTGAGCGCGAATTTTAAACTAATGACGTTTTGATAGGTAATATCAAGCAGCAAATACTTTAAAGACAATCTTCTGGGTATCCACAAGCACAAGTTTTTGTTGAAACTACTATCTCTGGATTCTCGAAATATTTGAGTTAGTCCATTATCGACCTAGGTTAATAATAAAGAAATTCAAGTTCTCAGCTGGCTAGAATGAGCAATAATTGTCACTTTCGCAGCTAGTTTTACGACTAGAGGCACATCTGTTTGATTTTAAACTCTCCAATTTTTATTACCGAAAAAACAACATGCTTGACACTCTTTAAAAGTCGCTTTTACATGCAAGACATTTCCCCAAATCGAATTTAACTCTGACATATCCTTAATATCAATAGCTGATTCATCTGCTGTCTAAACACATGTAAAACCCCGCGAACACAAAGAACGTTTAACAAGTCGTAACCCAATTGAAAAGAGTTATCAGAATGCCAAATAAAACGCCGTACCGTTAAGTCTCTCACAAGGGGATGCTGAAAATTTGTAGTACAAACATCGATGCTCGTGGTTTATACACATCGTCACTGTGACACACACACACAATCGGCAGCCGACTGAATGGTGTCGGTGGAATTGGAATATTTTAACAAGTATTCTTTTCCATTGTCATTGTTTTAATCTTTAAGGTGTTTACTTTGATAGAATCGTTATGAAAAACAATAATGACATAATTGTTATATTCCAAGTAGCATTTGCCGACGACAATAGAGGAGTTCAGTCTAAGGTCAGGGAGGCCAACAGAAAGTGTTTTTTTCTGAAGAGAATGACAGTTAAGGTCTACTGTTTAAAACATAAGATTTTGCATGTTTTTTATCATTGCAAACATCTATATTGCTTTATTAAAATAATGAATACACCCCCGAAGCGTATATCTTGAAATAAATTTAATATGACTTTTTAGCTGAATACTCAACATATCGGTGACCAATAATTCTAGAAACTCTTAACATGTCACCATTTCATTTCTTTTATTTAGTCACTAGTTATGTCAAATGTCAGTTATATTTATTTTTTTTGATATTCGTTTAATTGTGTATGTAAATTTTCGATTAGATTTTTGTAGCATTTATAATTGATAGCATCTCTATTCCTATTAGAGATATCCTATTCTTCTTATTATTTTTTTCACTGACATTTGACAGAACTAGTGACTGAATAACAGAAATGAAATGGTGACATGCCAAGAGTTCCTAGAATTATTGGCCACTTATATGTTAGGTATTCAGCTAAAAAGTCAATTTAAATTTCAAGATACCTATACGCTTCGGGGGTGTATTCATTATTTTAATGAAGCAATATAGATGTTCGCAATGATAAAAAACATGCAAAATCTTATGTTTTAAACAGTAGACATTATATACCATCCCATTGTTTGCTTATATACCATCGACTACGACATATTTATTAAACAATAATAAATTCATTTGAATTTCCACACCAAACAACGGGCATTATTATTACATAATATAAAAACAGGCAAAACAATTGTTAGTTATGAATATCCCGCTAATTAAAATTGTTTTTCGATGCACTATAACCGGAAATTATGATTTGTTTAATTAGCGAACGGCAGTAGACATTAAAATTCAAATTGTATTCGCAAAACCGGCAACAAACAGTCAAATGATGGAGGGTATGTATGAGGGAACACATTACCCAGTAAATGGTTTCAATTAAAGTAATTTATCGTGGTTCGGATGGAGAGTGGTGGTGGTATCATCAATCCAACGACGGAAAAGACAGATAGAGAAAGAGGGATAGAGTCGATGGCAAATTGCAGGGGTTGTACACCACCTTCATGCGGTTTACTGGGATTTTCTGCGATTAATTTATGCCCCAAATGCCATATGTGTCGAGATATGTCACACTTTGGCGACGATAGCTCGTACGATTTAGAAGTGATAACAGGAAAATATACGGAGAGGATTATACAGGGTGGAGAAACGAAAAACTGTACATACTTTTAATAGAGGAGTTCAGTCTAAGGTCAGTATGGCCAATAAAAAGTGGTTTTTATGACAAGAATGACAGTTAAGGTCTACTATTCAAAACATTTATTCTGCATGTTTTTTATCATTGCGAACATCTACATTGCTTTATTAAAATAATGAATACACCCCCGAAGAGTATATCTTGAAATTTAAAATGACTTTTTAGCTGAATACTGAACATATCAGTGGACAATAATTCAAGGAACTCTTGGCATGTCACCATTTTATTTCTGTTATTCAGTCACTAGTTATGTCAAATGTCAGTTATGTTTATTTTTGTTGATATTCGCTTAATTGTGTATGTCCATTTTTAATTAGATTTTTGTAGCATTTCTAATTACTTTTTTCACTGACAATTGACAGAACTAGTGACTGAATAACAGAAATGAAATGGTGACATGCCCAGAGTTCCTAGAACTATTGGCACCACAGCACATTGGCACTGATATGTTGAGTATTCAGCTAAAAAGTCATTTTAAATTTCAAGATATACGCTTCGGAGGTGTATTCATTATTTCAATAAAGCAAAATAGATGTTCGCAGTGATAAAAAACATGCAAAATCTTATTTTTTGAATAGTAGACCTTAACTGTCATTCTTGTCAGATAAAACCAATTTTTGTTGGCCACACTGACCTTAGACTGAGCTCCTCTATTCATGATGATATGTCAAAAAATCTCGTTTTGGTTGGTTAAAAATAACATATGGTTGAAATCGTATTGAATAGGAGATTCCAATAATGACTGAACATACAGGGTGACTAATTTGAAAAACCAGTTACTAATAATATAAGGTAAACGGCGAATATGGCATCATTGCAAATATCAAATATGGAATCTCCTTATCCTAAAATAGGTGTACCCCTAATTTTGTACAATTGGGACTTACAATTTGCGAGATAATTGTCCATTTCCAGGGTTTTGGGACACTCTGTATATCAAACATTAAATTTGTCATTTTAAAAGCTGGCCAATTTTGATTTTTCTCTAATTTTGGCGAAAATAATTACAGCTCCAATAAAAGTAATTGGTAAAATCGAAAAAAAACTCCTTTAAATCATTGTTAGCAAACAGGACATTAACCATCAGCGAGTATAATACCTCAGATAATGGTCCAGAAATGCGGAACATACCGGCTGTAAATCAGGTCTGAACGATCATCGGAATGTTTTAAAGCTCTCTTGCGACTTTGCCGATTGCTTTCTGATATATGGCGATATGGGGGGCGCCTTTTTGACTATAAATTGCCCGCATTACGGACTTTTAGACAAAACCCAACAATTTTATCCTACAGAATATTGATTTCGAGCTACAGCATTGTTATTTAAATAAATATCTTTTAATGAATATACCATGTGTTTTGGTTTAACCACATAATTCTGGTAGAATATAAAGTCGTAGAACAATATTGTACGTATTATCTAAAAAACTCTATGTAGTATTACATATTTCTACGTATAAAGAAACTTGTTTTTCTATGAGCTTTCTTTGCCGGTGTTTATCTAATTATTCATAGTTTTCTCGAATTTGTCAGCATATTGCGCTTATAAAACCTGTGGCCAAAAAGGGCCGTATGTTTGCAGTGTATTTATCACCGGGACCCCTGATTGCGCCATTGTCATGATAATTTAATATCCTAATACATTTAACGACACCCTAATTTCACCCTCGCACTAAAAGCTTAGGTAGGGACACCCGCCAGAAAGATTGTGGATATATAGAAAAGATTTCACGGTTGTTTTGTTACTCTTATAAAAATTAGAGAGATTCGGTGCCTTACAAATTTATATATCGGAAAAAAATAATTAATTTTTTCATATTTACTGAAGCCAATATCAGGATCTATATTAATTTGATATTTTTCTTCGATATGTATATATTAGTAACATACTATACTAAATATTTCTGTTAATCTAGAATTTTGGTTTGCGATTGGAGGTGAGGATGTCTCTGTTGTCTCCACTTTAACATCTTCACTTAGGGATATGTATTGATTGTGATTTCAGTGTCAATTTGTGTCTTGGATTAGGCTCTTAGAGCTCTGGAACGGATAATATCTACCTTATACAGCTAAGGCGCAAATACCCCAAAATCAGTGTCCCTTCTAACTGCTTATAGATCATACTGACCACGTTCAATATATGTCGGGGAATAAAACCCGAGCAGTAGTTATCTCTTTCTATTTGAACGGTATGTATGTATGTATTTTTTGGGGTAACATTCAATGGAGAGTCTCTGCAACTAGTAGCTCCTTTAGTCCTATTTCCCGGAGGAATTTTAGGACATCTGCAGGCTTCAACTTAGGTAAATGATCCTCTTCCATTCAGTAATCTCCCAGATACTGTGCTCTAGGATTCTGGAGTGCTGTGCAGTTGGAAAGTATTCTTCTTCCTGCACTATTTTGAGCTTTTTCAGGTGCCAATTCAGGCGACAATGTCCCGTTAGGATCCCTGTTAAAATTCTTAGCGCAGTTTTACTTTGACTTATGCATTCATTTGATCTCAATAGGTTGTATAAGTCGTCCAGAAATCTTTGATTGTCTAAGTTCTACTAGATCTTTCCAATGGTCAGATCTTCTCTTTCTTTCGGCTTCATCTATTTCTTCCAATATTACATTGGAGCTGATTCCGCAAAAAGGTTCAGGCCTCCAGAAAGGTATTTCAGACCCCCTCTTTACTAGTTCATCTGCTATTTCATTTCCTTCTATTCCAGTGTGTCCTGGAATCCATAGTAAGGTTACTTCTCGCCTAGTTCATTTAGTTTGTCAAGGCATTCCCACACCATTTTGGAACTGATTACGCAAGAGCTCATTGCTTTAATGGCTGCTTGACTATCTCTGTCATTATGATAATCCTTTGTCCTCTGTATCCTTAATCAGTATTGAACTGGGCGCTCTTTCTTATGGTGTGGATTTCCGCTTGAAAGATACTTGAGGTTTTTCCCAAGCTTTCGTCCTGGCCCGAACACTCCTATCCCAGTTCCTCCTATTGCTTTTGAGCCATCTGTGTACCATTGAATGATATTCTTTCCAAGTCTGGTATTTGAACAGTAATTGAATATTATTACAAATTTTCTATGTAATATTTGAAAATAATAGTGAAATTGTATGTATCAATATAAATAGTATGAAAACAGCTATTTATTTCCCTCGATATCTTCCGCACAATTAAAAGTGTATATTTTTAGGAGAAGGGACCGACTTAATGCAATCATCGAAATTAGGTGGATGTTTATGGGTGCATGGGGTCGTGACATAACATGCTTTAACTAGATTATAAGGGGTGGTTTCCGTTTTGTTAGACTAAGTACGGCAATTATACGCTTTTGTAATTATTTGTGTCATTGAACAAATGTTAATATATTGTATATGGGTGTTTTTACGTCAAATATAACTTGTTAATATAAGCAATAGTAAATCACTAAGAGTGAATATGATTTTTTATAGCCCTGCATGAATGGAAAATATTTATTTATTAGGATTGGTTTGTCAACGAAAAATTATGTTGTAGATGTAACAAAAATGTATTTTTTTCACTACTAGCTGTGAAGTTGACAATTATTGCTTCTTCTATACAAATAAGACTCTATTATAAGTCTGGGCCACAATATTTTTCTTTGCCTTTTTCTCTTTCCCCTATTGAAGTCCTATTTAGTCATTTTTTTTGCCCCATAATTTGGTCCATTATTTTTGATCCACACTTCATACAAATATTTTTTTTGTTCCAGGTTGTGGTCCTGGCCATGCTTTATTAGGAAAAACTAGAAGACCAAGGACAGCCTTCACATCCCAACAACTATTGGAACTAGAAAGACAATTTAGACAAAACAAATATCTTTCAAGACCCAAAAGATTCGAAGTGGCCACTACTTTAATGTTAACAGAAACGCAGGTAATCATTTTAATTTCTTGAAATCTTCGGCCAATGTCGGTGAAAATTGATGAATTATTTGTCTAGTTATTCAATTTGTATAATAATTGTTTATTTAGTGGACTCGCTTCGACAGCAAAAATATTTTTTTTTTTGTTCCGTTGAAATATATTTTCAAGACATTTGATTAGCATTATAAGTGAAAAGCTAGTAGGAAAATTGTATATGGAGAAAATTGTTAGAGAGCAAAAAGGATTCTTCAAATACTGTCCAAATCGCGAGAGATTGTTGAAAACAGTTAAAAAGCACTTAAGAAGACTGAATAATGCACAAATACACATTAAGAATGAAAGTTAGCTTGAAATAAGTTCATTTTTATTCTATTTCAGTCAAATATTAACCGAATCGGAAGAGATCGTTGAAAACAGTTAAAAAGCACACAAATTGACTATATAATGCACAAATACACTTCTATATACTGTAGAACGAAGGTTAGCTTGAAATTAATCCATTTTCCATTCTATATCTCAGTCAAATACTTATAGCAAATCACAAGAGATCGTTGAAAACAGTTAAAAAGCACAGAAGAAGACTAAATAACGCACAAATACACTTCAATATACTGTAGAACGAAAGCAAGTTTGTAATTGTCCATTTTTCATTATATTTCAGTAAAATACTGACCAAATCGAGAGAGATCGTTGAAAACAGTTAAGGAACTTTTGGCAAATTACCATTTCATTTCTCTTATTCTGTCACTTATATAGTTATGTCAAATGTTATGTAATATAAAACCTCATTAGGTATGCAAAGGTACAGACAGAGTGACCCAACGAATATTTATGCCACTTTTCATAATTTGGCATTGATTTAATTGTAAAATTCTTTATTTTTATCAAGTGTACTGTGTAGGTAGTACCGCCCGGGCTGGGGTCAATATATAGGTTTAGCCTTTATTGTTATCCATTCACAAACACTGAAAATAGTGTGCTAAAGGCCATTTTATTATTCTATACCTTTCTGAAATGGACTATAGCATTTTTTATTTATTTTTCGATGTCATGAAAAATTTTTACTTCATTGATTGGATAATATTTACTTAGGCTCTTCAAAAATCAATCAATTAAATAGATCATTTTGTCAGATTTTTTATCGAATTTGTTATTAATAAATGATATAACTACGTATAAACTCGAAATATACTTGAATATAAGCGATCAATGGAATTCTTTCAAATAAAAATTCCCTTTCAATTAAGCAAAGTATAAGAAAAGTTCAAACATTAAAATGTTATCAAGGATGGAATAGCGGAGGGAAAATGCGGCAGAAATTTGATAAACGGCTGTCATATTTGGAGCAGTTAGTCAAGTTAATCTTGAATTATAACTTCTGTCTGTTTGTTTGATGTTGTTCTTAACTCCAGTCATAACTCTTAGGAGAAAGAAAACAGTTTTGATTCAAAACGGAATGGTTGTGTATATATGAAATATTTTACGTACTCGAGAACCGAGATATTCTGCAAAACATATATACGAGTTCTGTTATCTGTAACTTAGAAGAATAGAGATACAACTAATAGTTAGAACTGCTACAAAAATATAATGGGAAATGAACATAGGTAAACATGAACAAAAATAAATATAACTGACATTTGACATAACTAGTGACAGAATAAGAGAAATGAAATGGTAACTTGCCAAAAGTTCCTTAACTGTTTTCAACGATCTCTCGCGATTTGGTCTGTATTTGAATGAAATAGAATCAAATGGAGACTAATTCCAAGCTAACTTTCGTTCTACAGTATATTGAAATGAATTTGTGCATTATTTAGTCTTTTTGTCTGCTTTTTAACTGTTTTCAACGATCTCTCGCGATTTGGTCAGTATTTGACTGAAATAGAACGGAAAATGGGAAAATTTCAAGCGAACTTTCGTTCTACAGTATATTGTAGTGTATTTGCACATTATTTAGTCTTCTTGTGTGATTTTTAACTGTTTTCAACGATCTCTTGCGACTTGGTAAGTATTTGACTGAGATAGAATGGAAAATGGACAAATTTCAAGCTAACTTTCGTTCTACAGTATATTGAAGTGTATTTGCGCATTATTTAGTCTTCTTGTGTGATTTTTAACTGTTTTCAACGATCTCTCGCGATCTGGTCAGTATTTGAAAGATTCGTTTTTGCTCTTTAAGAATTTTCTGGAAAAGTATTCAACTCAATTTTTTTCACATACAATCTTCCTACTAGCTTTTCACTAATGCTGATCAAATGTCTTGAGAATATATTTCAACGGAACAAAAAAAAATTTGCTGTCAAAGCGAGTCCACTAACGTAAGATGTCTATTCTGTTAACTATTTTCATCAAGTCTACTCGGGTCATTCTTTAAAGTAAAATTTCGATGTTATGAATTGAAATTGATCGTTTTGAAAAGTGTAATTTTGTTCCAGGTAAAAATATGGTTTCAGAATCGTCGTATGAAATGGAAACGAAGTAAGAAGGCGCACCAAGAAGCGAAATCGTCAAAAGAATCCAGCACAGACAGTAAATCACATCAGTCAAACTTAAATTCAGTAAATCCCAACAGTTACAAATCATGTTCCTCCATATCGAGCCCGGAAACCTCCGAATGTCCCATTTCACTAGAAACTAATCCAGAATCGGGAAAAAATCAAGAAAGCGAGTCTCTTTATCGACCTTACGTCGTTTAAGGGTAGAGAAAAACTATGTAGGATTAATAAATTGTAAATATATCATAATATCGCTCAATGTCAATAGGAGTGTTATTTTTTAAAGCGAACGGTATGTAGTTGGCAACCACGTACCTAAAATGCATTTCCAAAGTGATTTCAGTATAAATCTTCTAGCTACAAATATTTTTGGGTATAAAAATAGAGCGGCAGCCCAAGGATCATCTGTCACTTGTTTACTTTGACGTTTCACGTCAATTTTTTTATTAAACGTCATTTGTCAAAGTTTTTTGTTATATTTTTCTATTTTTTTCTCGGTTTATTCGGTACGCGAAAAGCAGTTGTGTGTCATACATGTAGGAAATGATTTAGCAGCCTTCAACTATCAGCTGCCCTAACCCATTTCCTGCCCTTGAATATTCGCGACTATTTCCGACAAGTTCCGATTATCGATAACACCAACTCCCACGAACTCCCAGGACCAGATCGAGGACACGTCGAGGACCCAGTGAATAAAATTATTCTATACACTACTTTGTTAAAAATCGGCAGAAAATTATGTAATTTTCGTTGTGTAAATATAAAATAGAATTCTATGAATTAAAATTTATTTTACGAATTGTACAGATAAGTGTTTCTCGGTATAAAATAAACTTACATTTTTCCCAATTAATTTTGTAGCATAATGTACAATGTGTAAATAATATTTATTTAAATTTTAACCATTTGAGGTTATAATTGGATCTCTTAAGTTGTAAGTACTACCTCATTATTTTTTACGTGTTTCAATGTCAATATTTGAGGTTCCTAGACAGAGATGGACTTCATTTTTTTATTGCTATGAGTTATTCGTAGATAAAGATATTATTGTCAAAAGATAAGATTTTTTCGATCAAGTATGACATAATTTTAAGAAATAAATAATAAGTGACTAATTTTGGTCGTTCACTTGCTCAACACAGTACGCCAAGTCAAAAAATGGAAGGGATAAAATGTAAATAGTCACACAATTCTTGATAGCATCTGTCATCTGTCATTTAAATTGTTATCTTGCACAATGTGATATTTAAAAGAGTACTGGAGAAAAGCTGATCATATTAATTCAAAAATTCTGTATTGCTTTAAGTACAATGTTACTTATTCAATATAATTTACGTCAAAGATTGTACTTTTTGTTTTTAAAATGGGACTGACCAGCACACAACTGTCAATTGTCAAGCAGCCATTAAAATTGAAAATATTTTTTCGTGTAACTAAGAAAAAAATTGTATTTGTACAAATATTAATAAATGAATGAGCGTTAGCAAGGAATAGTTACAGGGTAAGTCATGAAAGTGAATGTTAATATTGTTTTTCATTGTTTATGTTCGTTTTTTTTTCGATTTATTAGAAAGTCCGTCTCTGTTTCCAATGTAAGTAAGATAAAAATGTAATGAATAAAAAATTTATGAAAGTTCTATATTTTTTTCATTTTTCAACCTACGAACGATCTAAGATTTGAGTACCTACATATAGTGGTTCGACGATATCGATAACGTATTTGATTTGATCGGATTTCGACATATTAGTGATAATCCCAGTTCTAAATATGTATGTTGATATTATTTATATGACGTGAAATATCCTGAGATTATAATTCTATTTACAGATAACAAACGATTAAGTGAAAATTAAATTATTACCTGATCAAATTAGAATTGGCATATTTATCTATCTACGTCTTTTTTTTATTTGTTATAAAAACCATTATTTATCTATTAATCTTTGATTCGCGACGAGTATAGTCTTAATTAATATGATATTTTATAGTTCATGGTTTTAGACTGCCAAAAAAGACTCTCCTCAATAAGAGAACTCAATAAAGTATTGCTGGTCTGGATCCCTGGCCTGACTATCGCAGGCATGACCTACGTTGTCTAACAGGCCTTTTTACAGACCATTGTCATCTGAATCATCATATGCTACAACTGTCGGAAGATCGGACTTGCCGTCTTTGTCTGGAAGAGGATGAAACAGCAGAGCATATAATTTTTGTGCCTGCACCGCCGCAGCTCGAATCAGGTATTTGATTTTTGGCAGGGTCTCTCTATCGCCCTCGAACCTGAAATATCATTCACCAAATAAACTAATCGGCTTTGTTAAGAAGCTGATTTTGTTTGGTGAAATGTTAGCCACAATAGACTCTTGCTGGAGGTATATTTAAGAGGAAGCTAATACAACTAACCCAACAAGGTAATCAATCAACGAAATTCCAATTTTGACGCTACCCTCTGATCCAGGTTTTCTAAATAGAGTTTTTGGTATGCCCGGTTCAAGGTGCGCATCTGCTGACCCCTTTGTATGTCAGGCTTTTCATTTTTCTCAATACCCTGTGCCATGGCAACCCATTACGTTATTTTCTTCGGCTAACATCTTCAGGTACCTATTCGAGCATTATTATATCACTAATACACTCCCTGTCAAAACTCTTAGCGCAGTTTTACTTCAACTTATGCTTAAAAGCTTATACCTATTGAACAAATATGGTTCGTGGTTGTGTAGTTTGTGGAAAACCGGATCGTTAATACCTGGAGGTAAGTATAGTTTGACTATTTGTATTTTGTTTGAAGAAAACCCAGTGACGGTGGGTTTTAAACATCAATGAAATGATTAGAGAAAATATATATGACAAATTCCTTGGCGTTATCGAGCCTACGGAGTGTGGCTATGAAATAACCAAATTGTTGATGAAAAAGAGTTTTATTTGAAAAATTATTCCACAATTGGAATGCTTCTCTTCAATCTACTGCCTTCCCCTTGCCAGACACTGCTACATTTATTTTTTCTATTGGTCAAAGCGTGGCTGGAAGTGTATTTAGTAGCTTTATCGATTCTCGCTTCCATAGACTCGAGCCGAGACTTGGTCTTGAGTAAGTCACAGGGTACTATATCAGGCGAGTACGGCGCGTGCGCTCAAGCGGCTACTTAACCCTTCATAGACAGCGCGTTATGAAAAGACGCGTGCTCCAGAGCAGATCTTTTAATAGAGGGGCTCAGTCTAAGGTCAGTGTGGCCAACAAAAAGTGAATTTTCTGACAAGAATAACAGTTAAAATCTACCGTTCAAGACACAAGATTTCGCATGTTTTTTATCATTGCCAACATCTATATTGCTTTCTTAAAATAATGAATACAACCCCGAAGCGTAAATCTGGAAATTTAAAATGACTTTTTAGCTGAATACTCAACATATAAGTGGCCAATAGTTATGTCAAATGTCAGTTATATTTACTTTTGTTGATATCCGTTTAATTGTGTATGTCCATTTTCGATTAAATTTTTGTAGCATTTATAATTAATAGTATATTTTTTTTATTACTTTTTTTACTGACATTTGACAGAGCTAGTGACTGAATAACAGAAATGAAATGGTGACATGTCAAGAGTTCCTAGAATTCTTGGCCACTTATATGTTGAGTATTCAGCTAAAAAGTCATTTTAAATTTCAAGATATACGCTTCGGGGGTGTATTCATTATTTTAATAAAGCAATATAAATGTTTGCAATGATAAAAAACATGCAAAATCTTATGTTTTGAATAGTAGACATTAACTGTCATTCTTGTCAGAAAAAACCTTGTCGTTCTTCGCGTACAATATATTATATATTTGATTTTGGTAACAATTTCTGGTGTTGAAACAAAGACAGGTCGACCTTGATGCTAACCAAGACCAAGACTATAGATGAACAAGGACAAGAGCAGCAACAAGACTGACGCTGACACAAAACCAATACCAGACGATTTCAGTAAGACGAAGATCAAGGTCGAATTAGCGAGTCAACTCATCACTAAAGTGAAGTTTTAGTTATTCTTTTGAGATAAGTAACCAAAGTGTGCCATCCAGTAACATAAAATAGCAAAAAACTTAATTATATCCGAAGTCAATATCACAAAAGACTTGTTTCATTTCAACGAAAACTAATCGCTTATTCTCGTACCGTCCCACATTAATACCATCATCTGAATCCAAGCAAAAGGATCGTCGAGAGCACATTTCCCTAATTTGATGAAACAAATTGCGAAAAAGGATCCGAAGAAAACTTTTCAAACTTCGAAACATCACTTTTACGTAGACCGGCTCAAACGAATCTAGTCGTTGTCTACCTTCTTCGTACAATATCAAATCGGTTACGAATTTATATAGAGTCAAGGCTCTTTAGGGATGAGCATATCACCTATCCCGCGGCGTAGGTTGATTGGTAATTGTTTCCCCGCGACTCTAGACGGCCAATCAACGAGCGAGAGTAGTGGTGCAGAAAACGGCACTCTAGATCCACTCCTTTGGAATAACAATGACAAGATATAGCTATGATCGCGGTGTCGATGGCAACATTCCAATAAAAGTGGATATTTTAACTTATAAGGTAAGAAATAATGGATTTTTTAGAAAAGATGGTTTTGAAATGAATATATTGGATGGAAAGAGATTTGTTAACTTCATATAAATAAACAATTAGAACAAATAGTTGACAGTATTTGGTCAATTGAAAAGTACTATTTTCAGATGCAAAAGCCATCAATTCTTTTACAGTACAAAAATTTGCTCGCTGCTTAGCATGAACACTTTTAATCCTAGGATTAAAAACGCTACTTTTAATCCTAGAACTAAAAGTAATTGCATTTGATGGCTTGACGGTCTTCGTTAAATTTGAGAAATAAACCATAAGAACACTCTCCGCATAGTTCTGCGCATTTTTTTCTTCACACCAAGCCATGAATCGCTGGTATGCACGTTCATAAACTTGGCGAGATTTGGGCAAAAGGTTTAGATAATATATACTGCTTCGGCACTTTTTAAGTCCACAGGTATATTTTCATCGTGTTCGGGATTCATTTTGAAAGCAGCGTAAAGACTACTACAAAAATTATATGATTAATACGTCTATTGACGTCTACTTGACGCATTATATATCCCAAACTAGACCTGCAAACTTTTCGGGTATACAACATGAGTGGTGAAGGGACTCGAAGCATATCAGAGAGACCAAAAATTGATTGGGAAAACCACTTCCTTATGTGACTAACCTTTTTCAGTATTTTTTATTTTTTCAAAGCACAATTCATTGAGTTAGACCATCGTTCTCATAGATTCGTGAAACGGCGCATTGTCTTGGTGGCACAAACATTTTTTTTTCTTTAAATGAGGTCGTTTTCTTGCGATTTAATCCTTTAAATATTCTAGGTGATGTACAGTACTCCTGCGACACTCTGTATACCGTTAATCTTGACAATAACTGATTAAAATTCCTCAATCTCCATGTTAAATTAAATAAAAGTTAAAAGAACTGAAATATTTTATTTTTCATTTTAAACCTATATAGGAAAGTATTCATTTTCCATCCCCTTCTTCAACGCTCTCCTCCACACTTTCTTCGTCAACTTCTTCTTCTAACTCCTCCTCTGATTGTACCAAAGATCTCTCATCTTCCATAGAACCGGTTCGATTTCTGGCCAAATATTTTTTAATAAGAGTATTTTGGCGATTCGTTATATTGGTCTCTCTCATATCCAACCACAACAGACTGGTGTTTTGTTCTAAAATTTGTACCAAAAACTCCCCGCTCTCTTCCCCAAACCAATTGTTACTAACGTCCAGAATCTTCAAAGTTTGATTCCAGTTTAACATTTTAACAACCTTCTCAGCAGTTTCATCTTCAAACAAACAAGCGCTTAAGGAAAGTTCTTCGGGTATGGAAGATCGAACTAGAGCTCTCAAAATACCCATAACTCCAGCGTGCTTCAAAGGATTAAGTCTTAGTATTAAAGATTCTAAAGGAGGACACGTATCTTGTATTAAAGCATATCCTAATCCTTCTGCGCCGATTTGTCCGATTAAATTATTGGTTAGGATCAATTTTCTCAAAGTAGGATGGACCATCAAAACTTTTGCGATGCATAAAGCTCCTTGATCTCCTATTTTACAGTTAGATAAATCCAGTTCTACTATAGTTTTGTTTTTTATTAAATTCTGCATCAATGCTTGGCAATGCTTGTCTTCGATGTTACTTTTATGGATACGTAGAATTTTTAACTGTTTCAAATCCAATACTGCTTTACTCAATCTTTGACAATCTAGAACTGTTATTTTGAACATATTCCATTTGAAGTCTTCTTTAACATCATTCATTCCGAAAACAATATCAAATTCTTCCACAAACGGTAATTTTGGAGTGAGGAAAGTGAAATTTATATGATCGATTGGCCATTCGTCTGGAATATCTTCCTTTTCTATGGTTAGAGGAGGTTTCCAAAGTTGTAGTTGAGTAACAAACAATCTTTTAACGTAAGGTGCGCATAAATCTAAAATTTCCATGCTTTCTTCATCTGCGTATTGCGGCTCAGCGTTTTCTATAATTCTTTGAACTTCTCTTTCGATGTAAAGAGATTTCCATTGCCATGGGTAAGGTTTTCTGTAGGTTATTATACCAAAATGGTCGTTATAGCGACGTTTCCAATAGTATTCATCATCGATAAGAGGAATTACCATTTCCAGCGGTAAATTAGTTGAAATTAATTCAAGAAGACGATCTCTATCTTCGCACGGTAAGTCATCGAAGTAAGGGTATTCTTCGAATCGTTCTGCGATTCTTTTTACGCACAGATCAACTAAAGTTGGTACGGCGTTTTTGTCCCAATCCAGATCTTCTGTGATAACTTGTCTTTGATCTTCGCCGACTAGGTCTAAACATTCTGGCGATGGTGTGTGTAAGTCCACTAGTAATTTATCTACTGTATGGGGAACCCTCATTTTAAGTTAATTTTGTGAATTTTCCCCCCCTGAAATACTTTTTTTTACACTGTCATTCAAGTTTGCTGTTGAATACTTCTGATGTGTCAACTATAGAAAAAAAGACTTCTTTTCTTCTTCTTTGTATCAATAGCCTGTGAATTACTTTTATCAAGTTTATTGTACTGAGTTGTGAACAAAGTTGGTAACAAGATTTGTGTAATGGACGAGGTCTTCTAAGTTTGGGGTATTTTGCATCTTACAGTTGACGAAAAACTAATGTCAGCTGTCAACACATATTTATTCGTCTTTGTTTGTATTTCTGGTACTTATATTGGATATTAATTTTCATTCTATATACCTTGCTTTGTGATTTGTGAGACTCTGATCTGCTGTTATTATTGCAAATACCATCAAGAAGAAACAAATATGTGTTGACAGCTGTCATTAGTTTTTCGTAAACTGTAGGATGTGAAATACCCCAAGCTAAATAGACCTGCAAACTTTTCGGGTACAACGTTGGTGGTAAAGGGATTCAAAACATATAATAAAAACCAAAAATTGATCGTAAAAACCACTTCTTTATGCGACTAACCTTTTTCAGTATTTTTTTGTTCGTTATGTTGGTAGCAGTTCCCTTGTATATAAATCTATGGTATATAACTCGTCCATTTTTTGACAACTATTTTACAAAAGATATTTGTCAGATGATTTTGGCGTAATTTTTTAGTTTTTTGTTAATAACACTAAAACTTGTCAAGTAAATAATCGAAAATACAAATTCAATTAGTGATTGGAATATTAGGAATGAAGAAAGTTCGGAAGAACTGAAAAATTTCGTTAGAAATAAATCCTCTGTTTGTACCTACTTCATGTGGACGATATAGGTACTTACTAATACACGAATCTATAAAATTTATTCATCTAATTCCAAATGGATCGTTAGGAAAGCTTAAAGATTCCAACATCTCCGACCTTCGAGCTTTTTATACTCGTTGAAAACCCTGAAATCGGCAATTTATCCAGAGTGGCGGACACGTATTTGTGCCTTTTCCACGGAATGAATTGTATGTATTACAAGTCCATATCGGTCTTGATGTAATTTGCTAAAAGGTTTTGTCTAAAGTGGAATTCGCGCTTAACTTAACAACTGATTCGATATCATGTTTAAATGCATGAGGTACACTCAAGAATAACAACAGATCGAGAGGGTAGTTACTGGTAACAAGTTATGTATTTTTTTCACATGTAGGTGCTTGTTTTTTGCTCCAATCGCCTTTAGAGTCTATCAATTGAGACTAAATTTGTCTGGAACTGGCTAGACATAACAAAGAAATTTTATTGAGAAAAAAGGAATTGTCGGGAATGGGATTATTGATGGTCTCTTGTATAATCCGTTTTTCTTCGGTAAAGCGGGGTTTATAGGCTTTTTCAGAAACCTAGAACTCTTGGAGTGAAATATAGAGGTGGGGTCGGAGAACACAATAGTTTGCACATTGTTTACCGAGTAAGAAATGCCTAACTTTTCTGGACTACTGTGAACATTGCAACACAGAGTCCAGGAATCTGGCTTTTCCCACGGGATAAACATACTTTTTTCTGCGAATCGTTTAAATTTTGAATAAATCGCCAATCATTTCATTAAAAAATAAATGGTGCTTTGAAATTCGTAATTAAATTACTTGGGTTACTATGGCGGGAAGTAGAGGTGTGTAATATGACACTTACTAGCCTTCAATGAGTTTATAGTTAGTAATGACAGCATTGCATATATGGTGGTGAATAAATTTAATTGTGAATAAAATTTTAAAAACACTTCAATATACTGCAGAACGAAAGTTAGCTTGAAATTAGTTCATTTTCCATTCTATTTCAGTCAAATACTGACCAAATCGCGAGAGATCGTTGAAAACAGTTAAAAAGCACACAAGGAGACTAAATAATGCACAAATATACTTCAATATACTGTTGAACGAAAGTTAGCTTGAAATTAATCCATTTTCCATTCTATCTCAGTCAAATACAAGAGATCACAAGAGATCGTTGATAACAGTTAAAAAGCACACAAGAAGACTGAATAATGCACAAATATACTTCAATATAATATACTGTAGAACGAAAGTAAGCTTCTAATTAGTCAATTTTTCATTCTATTTCAGTCAAATACTGACCAAATCGCGAGAGATCGTTGAAAACTGTTAAAAAGCACACAAGAAGACTAAATAATGCACAAATACACTTCAATATACTGTAGAACGAAAGTTAGCTTGAAATTTGCCCATTTTCCATCTTATTTCAGTCAAATACTGACCAAATCGCGAGAGATCGTTGAAAACAGTTAAAAAGCACACAAGAAGACTAAATAATGCACAAATACACTTCAATATATACTGTAGAACGAGAGTTAGCTTGAAATTAGTCCTCATTTGATTCTATTTCAGTCAAATACTGACCAAATCGCGAGTTTCCATTACAAGAACTCTTTCGCGATCCTATTGACTGCGCCAATTATATTATGTTCAATTTCGCCAATTATATGTTTAAAAAATTATTGTCTAAAATACAATTTTCGATCTCTTGAGCATCTTAAAATAAAACCTTCTTCTTGGGACTGTACACGTACACCCTGTTAGAAACTCACCCCTAGCAATAAATTATGAGTTTCTCGACCAAAATTACAAAGATTGGAAGCAATCTAAAAGTTTTCAACCAATCGGGGAGTTACATTATCCCTTCCGAATACGACTCGATCGGATATCACCCTCTCTTGCCTCGATAGCTATTGTTTTACGTATGTTTTATTTGACCGACTGAAATGGCGCCACTTTTTCATCTACCAAACGGACCGGAGGTACGGGTAGATACCTACATGGAGTAAATTTTATTTAAAAGTATTTGGATACTAGCTATTTCGTCAACTTATATTTAATATGCTAGGAAATCGCTTAAAACAGTGTATATTGTCTGTATATCTACTTCAGTGGAAGTAATAAAATGTATTTGAAGCAATAGTTATAGTGCCAACAAAAACTTCCGTATTTTACTATTAACGTGCTGTAAAGCAAGAAATAATTTAGCTGGGCGAACCAGGGAAGGTTTATACTTTTCCAATTTTACTGTTACCAGTGGTAGAATTACTTGGGAACTGTCTGAATGACAAAACAAAAACTTTCGAAGAAAATATTTGGAATACACGCCACTGGATCTGGGTTTTTCATTTGTTTTGAGCTTGTGGAAGTGAAAGCTACTTGATTAATTGGAACTGATCGCTGATCGAGGAGATTCAGTGGATATAAATGAAACTGGGAGTCCGCTATTACGAAATTTAACATGAAATACCAATATAATGGTGGGATAGAAAGCTTCAAATAAGTTTATCATAGAGGCTGGCATTTATAATAATATTGTGTAAATTATGCTGTCTAAGCGAAAGAAGTAGCAGAAAGGTCGCTATTATTAAATCTCAAAATTATATTTTTTTGCATGGATAAATATTAAAATTAAATTATGCCCTCCACTATATTATATTATCGATATTTAATATAATAAATAATGATGTATAGATGTTATAAACAATTATCCTATTTGAAACACCCAATTTTCATGAAGAAAATCATAAAAGTATTAAGTAATCTTATTTTAATGAAGAATTATTTTAAACTTTCAAAATGAATGTGGCTTTGCCATCTATTATTCAATAGGATAACTGCAATGTTCAAAAATACAGAAACTGTACTCACCCATGAGGAGCTTGATTGCTGCTGGAATAGATGTCACTACTATGTCTAAGAATCATGAATTAAAGAATGAAAATTACACAATTAATATAAAAGGAACAAAGGTAACGCGTTGAAAGTAAAATCATCGAACCATAAAAGTTATAGACCGAGACTAGTTATGTTAATATCAGTAAATTTTTCGAATACAAATAAATAAGATACACAATACGTGAAATGATTTGGTTTTTAAGAAATCCTTCAACTAAAATGCGTTACCTCAACCAGAGATAACCTCAACAAGTATTTCCCAGTGGAATGACTAATGTGTTGTGCGCATCGTTATCATCAATGCCAGTAGAGTAGACCGAAATCATCTGATTCACGTAAACAGTGTAGAAACAATCGAGGAAATTAGTATTTTTATTCAAGAATCTTGAATGAAATTTTTCAAATTTGTTTGTGATAAAGAACCGATGTTGATAGAGTATGAAACATATTGTTGGAAAAGTTGTTTTGCTAGGCCATCAAGGTAAGAAATACTATTTTATTTGACCAATACTGTCTATCTATTGTGTCTTAATTGAAGATCCGATAATATTTAAAGCTGTATTAGATTATATCTATGCGCAAATGTTTTTGTTATATTACTTTGCACGTGTTTTAATTTAAGGGTGTAGATTGTTTTATTCTAAAAGGTACAATCTGTTAAAAATAATATTTCTATTTTAAACAGTCTCCAATATAAGTTTCAGGTAAAAATGCAATATGTATGAAAAATGTATTAAATATTGAATATAGGTATAAAAACAATAATGTTGTTTTAAAACTAGAATGCATGTTAAGGTATCATTAATTTAATGGCAAACTTGTAATTTTTCAAACAGATATGAATTACCTACCTATAAGTGAGAAAGTTGACGCAATTTGAGTTAGGCTAGATAAGATTAGTGATTATTGATAATAATTTATGAATGTATAATGCCTACCTACTTAAACATACTCAATTATTCAAAGTATGTCTGTTTAATTTCAATAGAAATAAATAAAGTTAGTAGGTACGTATTGGGAATAAATCAGGATTTTAGGGAGTTTATTGATGATTTTGGTCAAACTGAATTTAAATTTTAGTTGACTCTACATAAATATTACTTCAAATTATATTTACTAGCAATTCCTTCTAAAATTATCTAATATGTGGTATTAATTAGCATTCAAGTTAATTTGGTAAACTTCCTCTCTATATCTCTTTGAATAGCATAACAATAATTCCCTTTTTTCCTAGCCCGTCTGACAACACTGTTTACCAAATGGCTATTTGTCTTCTCTTAGCTTCTCGTATTCACCAAAGATTGTGACTTCCTAACTCAGTAAAACCAATGCATTTCAGTTATGTAATGGCTTCATTTATTTCAGGTGTTGGTAAAACAGCGACTGTGACCAGATATGTCGAGAAATCGTTTACCCCACAAACTGCTCCCACTGTGGGAGCTTCCTTTTTTACTTGTAGAGTTATAACCGAGGATCATCTAGTTACTCTTCAGGTGAGAAAAATTATAATAGGTCTGCTCGTGCCTCGTAGAGCAGTCACAAACGGTTGGAAATATTTTTCAGATATGGGATACCGCCGGCCAAGAACGTTTCAAGGCGATGGCTCCCATGTTTTACCGTAACGCAAACGCTGCTCTATTAGTATTTGATATAACTTCTCAAGCGTCTTTCGAAAGTATAAAGATGTGGGTGCAAGAATTGAAGGGAAACGTCTATGAACCAATGGTGCTGTGCGTGTTAGGGAATAAGATAGATTTAAACGACCAAAGACAAGTAAAAAGTTTTTTTAATCAATATATTTAACATTATACACTGTGCCCTCTTAAGTTCGCACCATATGGGAAACTTTTTTATTATCAATTTTATGAAAAAAAACAATATTAAACAAGCACAAAACCTATTTTTTTATATAAATGGATGCAATTGCATATTTGAACGTAGTTTTCAATTCTGATCAAGTTTTTTTTATAACATTTTTCGATATTCTCAAATTTAAAGGTACTTTACTCTTGAGTTAAATTCATATTTCTTGACAAACCTCGTATAATACTGAAAAAAATTGATATTTGGTGATCGTATTTTAGATTTTGGAACATGCAGAGCATTTTATGAAGAATAAGTTTTTTTCCTAAAATTGATAATAAAAAAGTATTCGTGGATAACAAACTGGTCTCTAAAATCGCTTAATATCCACTTATACTATTTTACAGGTATCACATGAAGAGGCATTGGCTTATTCAAACAGTATAGACGCAATATACTTGGAATCTTCCGCGAAGGCAGATCAAGTACGTATAAAAAAGATTTTTTTTTTCAGTTGATACAGAAAAATGAACAAATTTTTCCCCCGAATTGATCTAACTGTTCAATTAGTCGAGTTACGCTTAAGAAAGTGGATTTTCGAATATTTTCACTACCATTACATTCATTATTAATTAATAAAACAGAAACCCCAGTTATGCTTCTATAATTTTCTTCCAGTTAAATTCGTCTTCAAATATTCTCATTAAATTTCAGTTCAAAATATATAGTTGATTTTTCGTCCCAAATAACCCGAGTACACAAACATCTGCCACTTTTTACCTGTCAAATTTTGCACCTCGCAGTTCAGTTAATAAAAGTAGTATTATACCACAGTGGTGTATCGACTAATTTTTTTCAGGGCGTTGGTATGGTATTTGAAAGAATTGCTCAAGGACTGTTAAGGTTACAGGGTCTAAACTCGACGCTCAAAGTATATGAAGATGAAATGATGGCCAAATCAAGTGACTTGGAAGCAACCGACACTGCCAAAGAAGAGACTGTAAATGTTAGTATAAGTAGTATAGCGCATGGTGATAGTGTTAATCGAAGTAAATGCTGTTGAATGTATTTTGTTCAAATGTACGTTTTTTCTTCTTTTAAATCTAACTACATAACCATAACAAATAATAGATATACTCTATAAATAGTCGACTTTGTTTTGTTATTTTATAGTGATTGAAAGGTTAGATTTTATATTTTTAACTTTTATACATGCAATAATAAAGAGTACAGAAAATCAAATTTATGCAACATAAACAATAATAGTATGATGAAAAAAAAAACGTACATTAATATTTTGTGTTAAGTCGCATGCATGGAAAAATATTGAGTAAGCAATAAATTATTTTATAATGCAATAATAATTATTTCAAGATAGGGACTGTTTCTTTTATCATATGATACCGTAACATTACCATGAAATAAGTTGTAACAGATTCGAAGACGATTAAATAGAGAAAAAATTACTGGGTCTCTACCCAATCTGGAGTTATACAGGAAATCGCATCTTTTATGGTTTAGAAAGTAGTGATGTTACCATATGATCGAATAAACATTCTGCACACATTTTTTATTTTACTTTTGTATTGTGATCTATTCTAATGCTGTAAGTACTATAATGTGATTTTCTAATGTATACAATTTTTATTGTTTATACTTATTATTAATAAATGACATTTTTAAATACATCTAGTGCTTCTTTTTTACCAATAACCAAAGGATTTGTTTGACAGAGATAGAATATCTAACTGGGAGTTCCAATGAACCAACGTGTAGACGGTTGTCGCATTGAAAAGCAGGAAATTCTGACATTTGTCAAGCATATTATTGTAGGAGACCATATATATGAATACATCTATTATTTCTTCTTAAGAAATATCTTCTGTACCTTCTCTATATTGTTGATATGAAGTATGAACACAACTTACCCACAGGACACCAAACTGTGGACGCATATAGAGCATGTCCACCACAACTGACAAGAATGACAGTGGTCCTGAGGATAAACAATCATATGGATAGATTTTAGAATTGGAATTTGATTGTTCTGTATTGATTTATTGATACTTTTTATTATAAACAGTCAGATATATAAATTAAAATATCTAAGCTATTAAAGCAATATCGAAGCAGGTACCAAATCAAAATTAAATGAGCTCAAACTACACGATCAAAACAGCTTGTGCATCATCAGATACATGAGGGCAACTGTCACAATATGTCATGTGGACTAGTTCTATTATAGATGTGGCTTTACCAAGGCATTATATAACCTAATCATACACTTGATATATTAATAAATTGCTTAGTATTTCTAATTAAAAATGCCAGAACCATATAGCCACAAAAATATTTTGACACGAGTTCATTTGAAAGAAAATATTTTTGTAATAATTTCGTTAGAATATTTGAAATAAGTATCCTACTTTGTGAACTAATTAATCATCAATTGAACGATTCTTGACAGTTCTCAGCTTCGGTGTATTGCGGTTAGCCATCTAGCCACATGTAAGAGGATATGCTTGATTAAATTAGGGAAGTCGTAGGATATTGAATTCGGATCTTTTGCAGATGTACGAAATAGTTTTCAACGCTTATTAATCAGTCCCGTTGGCGCCAGAACTACTGTATAGGGCGATGTGAAATGAATAAATAATATTGTTACTATACCTACACCTTGACAACCTAATATTTGTTCGAAGAAGTTGATTTTTTTAATAATCAGATTTAGAAATATTTCAAATTTTCATATTTTATTTAAAAGATTTGTTTAAATTACCATATTATTAGAAAATTATTATTTTTAAAATATAAAGACACTCGTAGAGTTTCCTCTATCTATAGAACAGAATGACCATCAGACAAATGTGAACTATGCAAGACAACAACAAGGCTTTTGGGTCTGTCTATAATGTTTAAAAAGCCATACACTTTAAAATTCCTTGATGTTTATCTTATCTCAAATTTTATTCAGCATCATCCTGTAAAGCGAAATATTTAATAATTAAATATTTTAATAACCCAAAAAGGGCTATTAGAGAAAAAAAGTGTTGGGAAGTAATTAGAGTGTGTCCAGATGTCCTCGTAAATCAGATCCCTAATAAATCAGTAACATTCAACCTTGCGTGGAGTCGAATCGTCTAGGAATTTTTGAAATTTCCCTAAAATTCGTATATCCTTGAGAAAATATTGTAAGAGGCGCCTAACTTCCTAAATATTTTTCATAATCTTCTAATGAGTTAATAATTGCTTTTAATTTGGGTCAAGATGAGAGACTTCCCCTTTTATTTGGACTTGGACTTGGTCTTTTTCTACTGTCCCACTGACAGTTCTTGTTAGGTCTGATACTTTGTTGTTTACTGTCAATAATTATTATTACCTATGAGAAGTGAATATTAATCTTATTGTTATATTTATTTAAATAATACAAAAACTTGCCTAGATACATGGAAAAACATCAGCACTTTGAAAGTTCTCATGTATTTTCAGTTAGAAAAAGAAGCTTGGTAAATATTAATTTCATAGCCCTTTCGAATTTGGCTGAATACGATCCTGATTGTATTTATCAAATTTAAGGTTAGATATATGACAAAATAGCGAATAAAATAAACGACAGACTATATTTCTACATAATATAAGAAAAATGGAATACTAAGTTTCACGCTAATTGACTTATCAACTGCAATAAATTATCTGGCTTAATACCATTGTGTAGAAAATCAAGTAAAAGATGCAAACGTGCTACAGGGACTACAGGGTCGAACCTAAAAATTTGAATTATATAAGTTTGCATAATATAGGAAATATACCAAATGATGTATATGTGTTTAATAAACCCTACAAACTACAAATAAAACAGAACATAGAGTCAGATGCTGCAAATGCAATACACATATATACAGATGGCTAAAAAATGAAAGGAGGATCCAGAGCACTAAGCCTAGGGATTAAGTGAGGAATGAGAAACAATACCAGCGTAGTTCAAACAAAACTGGCTGGTATCTCAATTGCCACAAAAGAACTAAACAGAAAAGGAATTTCTGGCAAAACATAACAATCTGCACTGATAGTAGACAAGCTCCATTGGCCTTGAACAGACAACGTGTTGAATCGGGGCTAGTATTAGAGTGCAAAATTTAACTAACCCCTCGGCAGATAACAATATTATCCAGAGCTGGGAGGGAGGCCGCTGGACTAAAAATTCTAGGACACAGTGACACCTCTTACGGCCTACGAAAATTGCGGAACTAGTCAAACGTTACACCCATGCTCAATCCTTTGAGAGATGGGATGGAATCAAAGGATGCAGTCTTGCTAGGATCACTCTGGGCTGTGGGCTGTGCAGGAAGATGTGTCCGGTGAGTCTTGGCCTACACCTGCCGATATAAAGAAGATGTCTCCTAGTCAGTGCCGTTCCTGGCGGGTATGCAGCGAATCCCCGCACGCAGGCGCCCAATTTAAGGGGCGCCAAATTCAACTATTCGCTACTCTTTAGGTTTAAACCTCAAACTTAAAGTGATTATGAAAATTGGTCTTATCATCAAAAGTTAAGCATATATAGGGGCGCACAAAATTATTTTTGCACGCAGGCGCTCGCCACCCCAGGAACGGCACTGCTCCTAGTGAACTGTCCACCTCCCTGGGAAGGACACGATGGACGATAACCTAGGAGGACAACTCCTCGGGAGGATGTACAATGGGTCACATGTAGCCGAAGCTCTGTGAGCCTACACTCACCCTCCCTACTCTACAGATACAGATATTAGGAGACATACGATATGGTACGTTTTCTAAATTATCAATAAGCATTTCAAAAAAAGTCCTTCGCTAATACTGTACATTATAATGTCTCAGTTGTCAGTTGGACTAGAATTCAAAAGAGTATAAAGACTATAAAGAGTATAATAAATGATGATTTGAGTGATACGTTCACACAACAACTTAAACGATGTCACATTGTTGGCAAAACCTTAAGGAAAATCATAAACGTACATCTGCAAACAACTAAATTCGAATCGCATCGCCGTCGACGATCCACTTATTAAAATAAACTAATTTAAAATATGTTTAAATTTAACATTTGCTTATAGTCGCATTCATCTCAATTATCTGGACTACCCAGCAAATCATTTCGGGCTCCGCCCTTGTTTCTGATTGGCCGACAACGAGCTTACAGCTTAAGCTGACTTAATTTTCAGGAGCCGAAAGCATCTGAAACTTACTCTTATTATAATATTCAGCGAGATTTTAAAAATGGATGACGTTTTAATTGTTAGTGATAATAAAACCGAGAGCGAAGATAGAAAAATCGGACAAAATTCGGTAAAGTTTTCGATCGATTCACTATTATCGACTACTTCGAAAAATTTGGAAAATCAAAACGAAAATAGTGAGTTTTGTGCTGAGATAGAAAATGATAAAGGTACTTTTAGTGGTGTTGGTGTTTGTAGTGGTGGTGGTTTTTCTGATAACAATTTGTTAGAAAGCAATAGAAGGGAAAATGAAAGTGTCGTTTCCACTACCACTGGGGAAATATACCGCAAAAGTTTCAATGAAGGTAAGTGTGTTGTGAATTTTTGTTCAAAAATCAATTCAGTTAAAAAAATGCTACTATATGAACAACTACGGAGCAACAAAAAAGAAAAGGTGGAGATTGCAGGTTATGAAATGGCAGACCAATTAACCTAAGAAGGCTCTAAAGGAGATTTCCCAGGGACAAAACAGTTGTGGAATCGGGAACTGGCTAGTTAAGTAACACCAACTCAAATTGAGGTTGACACAAGAACACCTCCCTACTAAGAGTCTTCTAAAGAAGCTGGACACTGAACTCTCGTCCAGGCTGTTGAAGCTGGGTAAGATAAATTTGAAGACAGTTATCGACCTGGCGATTGGGCACTGCACCCTGAGGAAGCATCTGCACAGGATACCCAAAGTTGCTGTGGGAGCTTATAAGGACTCATGCAGATGGAAGCACTTTGGACTGGAAATAACACAAAACCATCAAAACTACTGAAGATCCCTCCAGATAAACTGGTGGGCTGTATAGGAAACACGAAGCTTCTAGAATGGTAGGTAAATAATATGAGTAATGGTATAAAAATTCAGTTCAAGTTCCTGGGATGTTGAGCACAACCCAAACGTATCACTGCATGGTGAAGATATATGCGGCTTTGTAGAACCGCTAAAATACCTACTTGCAATCCATGGAAGAGAAGATTACAGTTTTTCTTTTAATTTAATTGACATCTGGATAATGCAGGAAACACTTGGAAATTTTGGATGTATAAAAATATACAACACATAGAAAATGAAATTGCAGTTTGTTTTATTAATTTTGGATGAACAAATATGAAAAATATTGTTGCCTTTGCGAATATGGGAATCTTTCCAAAAAGAGACCAGTAGAAATGAAATGATTTGCAACTTATTGCACCGCAGGTTCGATGAACAGAGTATAGAGTTAATAATTTCTTGAATTTCACGTGATGGGTATTGTTTGAAATTTTGGAATATGTTCCAAAAGAATATTGTTCCATTTAAAATAAATTTTATTACTATAAACTTCCAGAGGATTTGTTATTATTTGTCGAATAGGGTTCAACTATAATATAAGGACTTATACAGGATCAGTCAAATTACACAACGGCGTATGTTGAAGTTATAAAAATTGAAATGTATTTATTTGATAACTTTAAAATGGATGAATAAATTGATTTGACTTTTGGCAGGTTGTTTTCAAATGTAAAAAGGTATATTTTGATAAAAAACATTTATTAATTCTTGATCCAGTGGTGTAGTGCCTATTTCATTAAGGTTTTCTAGGCATTCACATTCTATTTTAAAACTGTACGATTCTCAAAAACTCAATGGCTCAAGACTGTCCAATGATTTTATGGAAGAAATAGTGACCCACTTTAAGTCATCATCAGTGATTCCTGTTGTGATTCTCCGCCTTTGTTATGATATTGGATTATCTAATCTTCCTCCTCCTTTATTTCTAACATTTTAAGGAAAAGAACTTGTAGCTTGGTCACAATTTTTTTGAATAAAAACCTTAGATGTTAAAAGGTTTCTATCTTTATTTCCCCGGGAAATTTTGATATTTCCAAGAGTACACTTTCCGTGACCTTTCTTAGGAACCTGGCAACAGCAACTACTAGACCAAATGGGTTCGCAAAATTCTCGATTTTGATATTGCCATCGTTATAAATTTTTTATTAACGAAAACACCTTGTGAGTATGTACATATATTTTTTGTAAAATGTTTCTTTTCCACATAAATTTAATTTAAAAAACATTGAACCAAGATGGATACGCAGAATTGGAACGAAAATAGTGGAGGACAAATTTGAAAATTCCTTGTCTTCGCCGGCATTCCATTGTAAGCCATATATCAACGCCTAATTGGCAGGATATTCTAAGGAAGACAAAGCGACACTAAACGTTGTCTAATTACCGAGTATTCAACTTTTCCTTTCCGCGCCAGACCTATTTAAAACCTATTTGCAATTGTTTGGACTTTTTTTGGCTGCGTTTACCTCGACGATTGAGACGTTTTGTTCGAATTTTCGGGTACTGATGTCTGTTAACAGTTGGCTAATGGGACGGTCATTATTAGATGACGAAATATTGACTTAATTTTGTTTTCGTTATTAATTCTTGTTAAAAATACTGTAGCCCACCTACCTTTAAAATTTGGGAGATGTACCAAAGTAATCAACAGCTTTCGGTTTTTTTATCTCGTACTTAATATTGAGCCTAGACATTGTTATTTTGTTAATTAATTTTCGCAAATCAGGAATTTTGTATTTATATTTGCATTTATTAGCTTCACCTGTATACTATATTATATTAAATAAAAATTGAATAGATGAGGCTTTAATTTGTTAAAATCTACATTATATTAAACTATATTAAAAAATTATTTTCATTTCAACGGAAAGGTTTATAGCAATAAAGAGGGTTTGATTATGGGCAACCCTCTCAGTCCATTATTATCAGAAATTTTCATGGATAATATAGAAAAGATAATTCATAAACACCCCCTTAGTGAAAAAATTTGTTTACTGGCACCGATATGTAGATGACATTTTAGCTTGCTTCACTGGTACTATACGAGACAATTAGATAACTTACATTAACTCAATAAATAAAAATATCACATTTACAGTAGAAATTGAACAAAATGAGTCTATAAACTTTCTAGACCTTACGATTTCAAATATAAATAATAGACATGATTTTTCTATATTTCACAAACCATCACATACAGACATTGCAATTCATTCAGTCCACCCAGTCAGTCATAAATTAGCATCTTTCAATAGTATGATACCTACATAGACTTTTAACAGTTCCATTGAATATTGACAATTACAACAAAGAGCTAAATATAATAAAGCTAATAGCTGATAATAATAATTACGATCCAAATTTAATTGACAATATCATAAATAAAACGATACGAAAACATACTCTAGAACAAGTATTTCCTTCTGATAAAAACAAAATTAACCAATTTAAAAGCTTAACATACTTTGGAACACCATCCTTAAAAATCAAATCATTTTTAGAAACTTTAGACTTGAATATTTGCTTCAAAACCGATAACAATTTATCCAGATTTTCAAACGATCTCCATGAGCTCTTTGATCTCTCCGTTAGTTTGTCCATAACGTCTAGTTTTGAAGTCCCATAAAACCTTTTTTTCACTTCTTAGCTTACAATCATGGAGTCTAGATATGTATTTAATCTCCATGATTACAATGTTTCTTCATTATGACAAGATTTCAAGTATTAATAAATAGATTTGAAATACGAATACATTTGAGTACATCAAACAATTTTTTTTCTTTTCTCCTTTCGCAATATATCCTAGCATGTCAACATATTCAACTTTTTTTGTTTCTAGTCGCTCGTTACAGACCATTAAAACTTTATTTTTAACATTTCCCGCTACCGAACAAGTCCAAAAATGTAACTGGTGATACTATGTAACTGAAACTGTTGTCGCCGACAGTACATCCCGTCGACTAATTGCCGCTACACGACACTTCTGTCTAAACAGAGATTAATATATAGAAACGTTCATTAATTTTGACTTGTTACCGAGTTAAGAATGCCTGTGGAAATACTACGCTACGAAATTAAGATAGTTTGAAAAAACTTACACTCTTTTTTATCTATCAAATTGCTTCAGATAATTTAAATTTGATTACCTCTTTATTTTTACAACAAACCTTCATAATTTTCAGCTATTTCATTGTTGACAATTTAATTCACGTATATTAAAGAATCCCACAAGTCGCGTGATTTTGTCATTAAGTCATCGAAAAAAGTTTGCCCTAACTTTTCTAGCAACAATAACAAAACTGTGGAAATGTTGCGATTTGAAGAGTCGTCAGGTGGAGAAATTGAAAAAGTCGTCAATACTGTGAGTTCAACTACATTAATTTGGCGACAATTTGCGATGTTTTGCTTGGAAAAAAATGAACTTATTGCAGTTTATAATAGTTCATTATGTCCTAAGAACCATAAGCAGTCCATTATAGCCGAACCTACAAGTGAGACACTACACAGTTCTTCACCGAGGTGCATATTACATTTTTTCGTCGACCTTTACAAAATACTGACATCCGTAAATTAAAATGTCGTATTTTGTAAAGGTCGACGGAAAAAACTCTTTTGACAAACTCTTATAATAAAGTCGATATAATATATATACTTTTGGTATATTTTATATTTTGTTCCAAATTGCTTGTCAGCTCAAAGAAGGATGACGTTAAAAAAACAGGTCACATTTCAAAAAGCGTCCAAACTGAAATGAATGGTAATAATAAACAATTAACAAGATTCACCTCTTCAATATTTCACGAGCCTAATTGGAGCTCTGACACCGGATATAGTTAATAAACCAAGACAAGTGAGGTCTTTATAGGTAGCCTTACAGAGCCTGACTGAAATTATTTTCCGAAAAAATTTTGAATTCGAAAACAACAAAGTTACCAATTCGGTTTTTGGTATTTTAGAAAAAAATATATTGGTACTTCTATACAAGGGAAATGATTATTGTCATCTCGGGTAGTCAAGCAGCCATTAAAAAACAGTTCTTGAGCAATCCGATCTAAAATGGAATGGAAATTGGAATAGAAAGAAATGAAATAGCAGATAAACTAGTGAAGAGAGGGGAGCGACAGTTTTAGATCCGGAACCCTTTATTGGTTTCAGCTCCAATGTAATATTGGAACGAATTGGCAATGCCGTGAGGAAGAGAAGATCTGACTATTAAAAAGATGTAGTTGAGATAAGACAATCAATTATACTCCTGAGAAGCTAAAACTAGTTAAGGAAAAGGAGTAGGTCAGTGTTTATTAGTCAAGATAACGTAGTCGACAAGCTAGGTGTAGCAATCAGGAGAAGCCCAGAGGAGTACTGAATATACAATTGTTCTTACCAATCTGGAGCTTGGTCGATAAATGGTTTGAGGTGATGCATCTGATATCAACACCCAGACAAAGGCCAAGATCTTACACTCACTAGTAAGACCAAGAACAAAACCAAATCCAAGACACAGAACTAAATTTTGTAGCAAAGAAATACTTCATACGTCAAGTATAATTTCAAACTGGTTGGGTTAGGAAATTATCTCTTTGTTTACAAGAGGGAGAGAGTGTTTGGCGACAGAGAGGCCCTGCCAAACGTCAGATACCTGATTAGATCCGTGGAGGGTCAGGGACAAATTTATATGCTTTGCTGTTTCATCACCTTCCAGACAAAACAGCAAGTCTGATATTTCGACAGTCCAAGTTTTAGCATAATAATATGATGATTCAGATGACAATGGCCTGTTAAAATGCCTGTTATATTCTTACGTATTTGCTTGGAACATTTTTCGAAGGATGTATAAAAGCCTTTGAATGAACCAATCCTGGCAAACTATGCCAGAACTCTAAAGCTCTTCTTGCTGATGTCCAGGTATTGAGTGTTTTTGCTTGGCAAAACTTATTGCGATGCCAATAGTAGGTTCTGGTCCGATAGAAACACGTACGGCACTCCCCCTTGTCTGCCTTCTCATTTCCTTCTATGCCAGAATAGCCAGGGATCCAGACCAGCAATACTTTATTGAATTCTCCAATTTGAAGTAGGAGTTTCCCAGTGTTTTATTCAATAATGGAAAATCTTTAGATATACCTTGTGAAAATTAGTTTAGCACGAAGATAAATTGATGGAAATATGGTGGATGTGCTGAAGGAATCTGCTCCTTTAGAAAGTATGGTGTAAAATGGAGCTGGGACGAAAAATTTGGTCAAAGGTTATATGGAAGGTTAAAAAGTAACCATAGGAAACCTCTATGTAAAGAATTCAAAATTTAATCATGTTTGTATATAATATATTTTTGAACTTTCTAATACCCAGTCCATCTCTGAAAGTAATACAGTGGCTTCAAATTTGATACCAAACAGTTGTTTTTAATTTGCCGTGGCGAAATTTATGTGCAACATGCGCAGTGGGAAGTGCAGACAATTTCAAGAAAAGACTAATTTGCGCTGGCACGACGAAATTAGATTTTAAACGGCTAACGATCTAGAAAGCGTTGAAAAATGATGTAAAAAAACAAACGCCGCTCGCGGGACTCGTATATATAATCGCTTGCGTTGACAGTTAACCTTAAACCGTTCTTAGTTTAGGCTCTGTTTCCTTTCAAATGATTAGAGGCGTATAAGTGACATTAATTTCTGTTATAAACGACGTTTAAGAATTCTTAAGTACTAAATTTAATCTGGTCCGACTCGGAATGGATTTATGGCTGTTCTTGTTGTATTTACAGCGGTTTAATTGGTTCGAAATGTTTTCAGGATTGTGGCGAGAACATTAAAGAAAACAATTTCCATCAAAGCTAAGGAAAACTAAAAAATTCTACTAGTAACTTTGAACTTGTATTTCACAAATAAAAGTAGATTATTTTCAAATAAATAAATATATACAGGCATATGCTACAGACAGAAAAATTAACATAAATTTCATACATACGATGTTTGACATTTCTGTATGTGAATGGCATCCAATAAACTCTTCGACGAACAATATAATTGAAATCGAGTGAAATTTAAAATGCTTTTTCGTAACAAAACGCTCTTGATACCTACTGGCTCTATTTGTTTGCTCTTTATACAGTACTTAGATCTTTTACAATTGCAGATCTTCATTACTCGGAAAGCAAACTAGATGATGAAAGAAAGAAACGACCAAGAACAGCTTTCACAGCGTCACAAATAAAATCCTTAGAAGCGGAGTTCGAGAGAAACAAGTACCTGTCGGTGGCTAAGCGATGTCAACTGTCAAAAACACTTAAATTAACTGAAACACAAGTAAGTATAGAACATAAGAAAAACCTTCAAAATCTACATCTAACTGTTCAAGAGAATATCTAATTTTAATATAATTAATTCTCAAAAAAAAATTAAGGCACCTTCTCAAAAATTGTTAAATATTCTGTTCTCCTTTTAATAAACCTTATAATTAAATAAATTAATTTTTGTAAGCCACTGGTATAAACTGTTCCAATCCTGGCAGTGGAACAGCAAAACCGAAATTTGACTCGCGATGAATATACCCAGACCGTTCTACTATGAAAATATGTTGAATCATATGATTCATACTATATAGAATTACATGAAAAGGAAGTGTATGATGGTGTCGCCCTCTACTTTCCATTTAGTGATGCTGGCAACTTACCTACTTGCTGAAGTAGCTGAACGTCCACATTTATGACATATTTAAAATGTATTTGAAACATCCCCAGAGGCACGTTTTAAACATGGCATGAGAAGGATGTCTTAAAAATGTCCGTTTCACGTACCAGGACGTTTGGACCAAAGCCAGACATAAACTGGACGTCTTTAAGATGTAGTTTGCTATCTGGGATGGAATGGTCATCCCGTAGTCCCATTCTACCAAATCGAATTGATTAATAATCCACCACACAATCCAGATTTGACACCAAAAGACTTTTTTTAAGTAAAATGAGTTGATAACAGTTGATACTTCTCACTTTGATCAACTAGCAGCAATATTTTTATTGATTGTTAACAAATTCGAAATTATAACCTTTAAGGAAGTTTATAAGGATAAGGGAACATAAAGAATACTTGAGGATTATAGATGGTCTTTAAAAAGTGTGATTTTAAAGTAAACATTACCTATTGCTTACTTTTCGAGATAAAGATGGTAATTCTGCTAGACAGAGGGTTTTTGTAATTCTGTTTATTTACCTTTGCAGATTAAGATTTGGTTTCAAAATAGAAGAACGAAGTGGAAAAGGAAATACACAAATGACATAGAAATATTAGCTCAGCAGTATTACAATTCCATGGGAATTATGACACCTAGACCAATATTTTTAGGAGATAGATTATGGTGAGTATCATTCTATTAATAGTATATTAAGTACCCAGTGTCAAAAACGTTACTTTAGTCACACGGTAGGGTTTTTCATCGAGCCCAATAACATCCATTTACTCTGGACCTACGTCTTCTCCGAAAGACGGCATATCTACATTATACCTCGTGCTCATGGGTATGCATGAGAGCTGTGATATGCTGCAGGTGTGTTTTCCCAGTGTATTCATCCCTTAGTCACCCTCTTGATCTACTAGGGTTTTTTCTGGATCGTAACAATTCCTCACAAGCAAACACTTCAGTCTCAAAAAAGTTGTTTTAAATATTAAATATGCTTGCAGGTTTTTCAATTACCCAGGACAACCAGGATTATCGAGTGCTCCTCCGGGTCTACCACCAAATATGCTACCTCTTTCTCCAGGAACATCGATGGGAACACAATTACCGAATTATCCTCAAAGACCGTATGCCAGAAATTATATAGAGTACCCCACCCAAGAACAACCACCCGAAATACCCCCAATGATGCAACTTCAAAACTTTGGAAGGCAGTTTGAAAATTCTTGAGATCAGTGTGGTGTTTTTTTTATATTATCTTGTATAAAATTGTGAAATATATAATCTTTAAATTATTTTTCGTTTTATTTCTGAAAGGTAACTGTAATTCAATGAAGTTGAATTAAAACTTGAAGCTAAATTAAATAGAAAATGTATTACAACTCCATATAAATTAAGCATTAGTATAACTAAACAGATTTAGTGGTTTTCTTTTTAATAATAAACAAATTTAGAAGGCTATCACTATTAATTATTCAAATTAAGCTACTTCTGGAGATCCCGTGATAGACATATTTAAAGCAGAACTATCCATTGATACATTCTGTGCTGATATTGCTTGGTACACATCATCGTCTTCATCTAACAAGGCTTGCATACGCTTTTTATATCTGAAAAAAACGAAAAATAACGCACTGAGCACTACTTTCACCAACAAAAAATTATTAGCAGGAGATAAGACTCTATGCTACTCAATAGGAGGCCTTAGATTAAGATCAATCTCTTAATTATTTCAGTATCAATAAGACATTGTGTAGTAAACACATCTTACACTATCAAAGGTTTACCTTTGAAAAAAATCATAATTCAGTGATATATTTTATACAAAAAGTACACAAAGGGATAAAAAAAGATCCAAAGGACACATATTTTATCAAAAATTGCCTTAACTTTGTTTTTTCAACCCAACATGTTGTACTGAAAGTTAAAAGCACTTACATTTCACTATCTGGATTATTATCTGGATTCCTACATCTATCTAATTTCTTATCCAACAATTTCTGTTGATTTCTAGCCTGTACAGTATCTGTCATTTTCACCATTGAACGGATAGCTGAAAAAAATAGAATACAAAAATTACAGAGGAATTCAAGTCCTGGTAGCCTGCAAATACAATATTTTATTGTATAAACTACACAGTTGAAAATAAATAAATAAGAAGCTAACCTCTTACAGCTTCAATGAGTTCACTTAATTTATCTCTTCTATCTACCCCAAATAATGTATCTGTGACATAGGAATCTAAGTTTTCTTGAAGCTTAGATGCAGCGTGAAGCACAGCTGCTAAAGCTACCTGACTAGGAGAATACAACAGAATGGCATCTGTTAAGAGAGTTCTTTCTAAAAAGTGTTCTGTACCAGATCTTAATCTTTCTGGATCATGAAGGTTGGTTCTTGTCTACAAAAAATAAATGATATAAGAATGTAGAAAAATTAAAAGAATATATCAAATTAAAACACCTCTGTAAGTAAATTTGAGTACCTTAATATCAATTAACAGTCCTTCTACAGGTCTATAAGGATTGTGAATAGACAAATGGAAATTCAGTTGTTCCATTAGTAACAATTCATTATTTAAAATAATATCAGTAGCCTTTTCTCTGTCACCTTTTATGTTTGCCACAAATTGTTGGATTGACACATTGAATTCTTCTACTTTACAAGCTAAATATATGCAAGTGACCCTGGAAATGTGAAGCAGTTAGTACAACGAACCAGTTAGACTCTCTCCATTAATAATAGATACAGTTGTGATGACTATGTTCGAATAAGTAAAATATGTACTCAAATAAATATGAAACTTACATAACTTCTTTTGGATGATAATTCATCACAGAATTATGTATGTAAAATCTCTTGAAGTAGTGAAAAGACGTCCCAATTACATATCTTGGCATAGGTGGTTGAAACCTTTTACAAAAATCTCTCAAATGTAACTCATATCGTTTAACCATAACTTTTTCTTCTTCGGGAGTGAGAAAGTAATCATATTTTGGAATATCCTGAGACAAAAATTACAATTATTAAACTAATTAAATTAATATTTTATCAATACATACTGGTGGTGTTTGTCTTCCATAAATCTGAATGTGTTTTATATTCGCTTTTTCCCTCAGTCTATTAATCTCCTCTTCGCTATCAAACATCCAATATTTACATTGTGTACTTGTTGGAAACATTTAAATCAATTTCTTAACTGAAATAAAAATTAATTATTCTGATTCTGTATTGAGGTTAGAAAAAGAATCATTGACTAATTTCAAATTTGACATTTAGTTAACGTGCTTGAATTCAATTTAATATTGTGCAGAGACACCTCGTGAGTAGTAGACGTGACCGTACTTTTTATTTCTTAGAGCTCCGTAAATATTTGGTAAAATATTTATAAATGAAAATAGAGGGCAGTAGAGATTTCAAAAACGTTTATCTAGAAGAGTGATTTGAAATCGAAATTATTAAAAAAATTCTTATAATGTATTAGAACATTCACCATTTCTCAAATATTGTTAGCTAATAAGCTAAGCAATAATTTTTTTTTTATCTTCTTGATACCTAAATATAATGACTTCATTCAACATGAAAATACATAATATTAATATAATTTATTTTTTCTACTCCTGTTTTATAATATACATATTAAAAGACTAAAATCTGTATCATAATGAAATTCATTATGATACAGATTTTCATTATGATACAGATTTTTAAGCCAATAGGAATGCGGCATTCGCACAATATTTAGTATATAGCCATGGATACCTGGTTGACATTTCTGAAATTAATCATATTAGGTCTGTTCCCTGCAATAAAAGTGTAGCACTGAGCTAAATGATTTTATTTATTTTAATTATGTTTTAATGCTTCTTGCAGTTTGCAAATGCAATATACATAGATGTTCCCAAATTTAGTAATTTTATACGTATTTTTTCACAGATAGATCTGAATTCTTCAAAATTATATTATAGCTCAGTGCTACACTTTTATTGCAGGCGAACAGACATATTAAGTGACACTTAATTTGATAGCTGTCAAATAATTTTGATTTTCAAAAGTAACTATATTTAAAATTGATTTAACTAATAATTATTGATTAAATAATTTTTATTAACCGGAGTAGAAAAAATATTGTATGCCACTTTCATGTAATGGCCATTAATACACTCGCATATTATATACGAAACTCGCCTGCGGCTCGTTTCGTATCCTACAATATGCTCGTGTCTTAATGGCTATCATTACATGTTCGTTGCATAAAATACTATTATGATTTATCCTATAACCACTCTATACCTTGGTGCTATAACTATAATAATTTAAAAACCAAGTAGGCATATTACTTTGTCAGCCTTGCATACATAGTCAAAATAAAATCTAAATAGTTTTTTATAATCGCTAGGTTTTTTATTAATAAGTTTCTGCTTGTTGATATATCGGTAAATTGACAAGAATATTTATATGTAAGTTTTTTTCAAAGCCGTGCCTGGTATTCCGAATTTTCAGTTTCTCAGCAAAAAATTTCGAAGAAAAAAAAACATCCAAGTTACCTAGTTTAGGTACTGACTATCGTCGTAATTTAACTGCGTAGTTGAGTTGTCGGTCTACAGCTTATATCTATAATAAACGCGTGTGAAAAATTACAATAATTTGAAAAATAAAATGAAAAACTTTTAAATTAAGTGTAATATAAAGGTACCAATGTACCTAGTGTTTTTTGAACTATGTGTGAGTGTATGGTTTCTTGGTTTTGAATAAGTTGATACTGGATAATGGGATTGGTAAGTTTTCAATTTTTTTTGTAATTTTATAGGTAGGTACAATTCATTCCTGAATATTAATCAGAAATGCATATATGGAATTGAGTGCAATATTGAGTTGTAGCTGGTTGTAGTATATGAAAAGATTTTAGAATTTCTGTGGTGTAACAAAGGATTCATTTATTCCTGCATACAATGACATACAGGTAGGTACTGTAGCGGACTACCTACTAGATAACTTTAAAAAAAGTATAAGTGTGTAGGAAGTTTATTGTTGGTTTTTTATATGAATAACACGATGGTGGTGGAACATAGAATAGGTGTTTTTTTTTAAACAGCTTTGAACATGAAATGATAAATTATAACCTCGTGTCGGTATGTACAAGGTAAATTTTTTTCTAACGTGAGATCTTTTTGAATGATATCCTTGAAAAAAATTGTACACAAGAAGCTTGCTTATTAATGTAATTGCCTAGACACATTTAGCAAAATGAAATTATTATGAAATTATTACTAAGTAGGTGGTACAGCTTGCACTCGTAACAGATAAATTGAAATTATAATTATAAAATAGTGACATTTAATGAAACTTCATATGTTTAGGTATATAATCGATATTGTATAGGGGTATAATAATACGGAGTGTCCCACTGTAAGGAGAAAAATTTATATCTATAGGTAGGTAAAGTTCATATTTTACGAGAAACTTGCAACATGCAGAGCATTTTGTAAGGAATATTTTTTTTCCTAGGATTGATAATAAAAAAGTTTCCTTTATGGTGCGAACAAAAGTGGACACAGTGTATATTGTACATAAAGGAATTGATTATTTGTAAAAATTTCTATATCATGGGCGTACGATAATATTTTTTTAGGGTATTAATCTATCCGTATCTACTACTTTTTTTAAATGCGCTTAATTTTGGAGATCCCAAATGAGGTACGTGTTAAGCCGGTATACTGATTTTGGAATTTTTTAAACCGAATATTTCACGTTATATAACTAAATATGATGTTGGCCACTTTCTGATTATATGTTTTATGAATTAATAGCTCTAGTTACAAAGTCATTTGCATTTGGAGTTTAAAGAACTGTCAAAGTCTACATTTTTTTAATATTTCAGTTAGTTTTAACTCTTATAGTCTGTGGAATTACAAACAGACCTTGTGAAACTGGTAATTTTTATATTTACTAGCTATACTTTCTATTATACATTCCACAATTTTTCAAGTTTAAATTTTTTACGTAAAATATATACAGGGTGTAACAAAAAGGCAGGTTATAAATCATACCACATATTCTGGGGCTAAAAATAATTCGATCCAACCCAAGTTACCCCAGTACAAATGTGCATGCAAAAAAAGTTACAGCCTTACGAAGTTACTAAATGAAAATTGATTTTTTCAAATATTTCGACAGTTGTTTGACATATTATAATATAAGTTGACAAGTGGCTTTCTTATGATAATTTTTTACTAAATATAGTAACCAATCAAATTACTTAATTTTAAGTCATGTGTCAAATTTCATCCAATCACCTCTGGATTACAGCGATAATACCCTACATGTCGTGTTTTCAGTTTGGTTAAACGTCAAACTGATTAAAACTAATAAATTGTGTATTTAAAATTATTAAACGTCAGATTGACAATCAATTTTTTGATATCTACAAAGTAAAAAATTATCTTATCGAATACTCCTCGGGCCTTGATAAATACTCAAAATTTTGTCATAGAGAATCCTTCAATCGAGCTGCTCAAGGATAATAGCCCTCGGCCTGCGGCCTTGGGCTATTATCAAGCAACACGCTTTCAGCATTCTCTATGACAAAATTATCTCGGTATTATCAAGACCCTAGGGGTATTACTATTGATAAGAGCATCGTAAAAAAATTAAGGAATTATCGCACCCCGTTGAAAATTTATGGCAGTTGAGATCCCCTAAACCCCCCATAATTTTTGTGTACGTTACAATTTAATGCTTATTGTGGCACCATTATTCAAACACTTATTTTTGAAACTTTTTTGCCCCTTAGCCCTTTTTATAATTATTATTTTTCATTATGCTTATGACGGTATCTAATTACAGCGAGGTTGTAACTTTTTTTGCATGCAAATTTGTAGGTAATAGGGTAACTTGGGTTGGATCGAGTTATTTTTAGCCCCAGAATATGTGGTATGATTTATGACCTGCCTTTTTGTTACAGCCTATAGAGAAGGATTTTACACAAAACTGTTAGAAAATAATATTTTTTTTACAAAAATTATCACAATATCTTCAATTTTTAAATACATATTAGAGATATTATAAGATATAAAACACGAGCATCTCATCGTTTATCAAAATGTGTACCGGTACCACCCAGAAGAATGATTTTATCGAAAACTGCTGCCGTATACCAGCTTATTTCGAATTCAAAGAGCACCAACAACAGTGCCATGAGAAGAACCTCCCAAGCTCGAGGCGTGAAGTCATAGACGGCCATTTTCGTGAAGCCCTGGAGGAACTTGAACGTTCCAAACACCACACAATAAAAAAAACGCTGGCTGAAGCATTCATGTGGATTTTTTGTGTAAATGTATCTCCTCATTACCTTTAGTTCTTTGTATACTTGTCTATTTTTTTATATACATGGTGTCCCAAACTTTCCGGTCTTAATTTAACTTTACTCTATAAATTTCTGGGTAATAAAACATGAAAGTTTTTGAAAATTTCCTGGGTAAAGCCTCCGGAAGATCATTCACATATATTATGAATAAAACAGGCCCCAAAATTGAACCCTGAGGAAAACCCATTCATATATTTTAAGGTAGAGTACCAATTAGCTCATACTAAAGTACTAATTGCTGCACTCTACCAGTCAGATAAGACTAGAAAAGTTGTAGAGGAAGTCCTCTAACCATATAACATTGTAACTTAGTTCATATAATACCCTTCTTGGTGTGGACGAGCTTCCAGAATTCCTTCCATAGGATGCAAAAATTTATTTCTTTTCGTGCAGAATACTTTGAACAATAATAGTGTTTAAATTATCCACTTCCAGCTCTATATGCACAATATAAAAGACAACCATAGCACAAAAACAAATTTATTTCGAATAAATCTTTGTGAATTTAGTTTTCTGTCGGCTAAAATATCTAGCTGCTGTTTCCCTCCTTCTTATTTTATTGATTTATTTTCTGTAGGCAATACAAAACGTTTCGTAACTAATTCTTTTATCCCCCCACGAAAGAAAAAAACACACACATACAGGAGAAAAAAAAATTATGAACGAAATATGTAAATAGTATCTGGAGGCGATGTAATATTTTAGAATACGAAACTCCATTCATTGTAAATCGGCTTTTCACCGTAGGCGATGTATACAGTAGACCTACCAGCACATTTACATATATTGCCAACTTGCCGGCATGAAATATTCGACTGAACTCGCTATCGCGCACAGTAGCATGTACAACACAAGAAATATTCTCGTCTGTATATAATAACACAGTGAAAATTATAATGTTTAAGATACAACATAAAAAATATTCTCTACGTTTACACGATAACCCAAGACGAACTGAATCATTTTGATATAATATACAGGGTGTAACAAAAAGTCATAAATCATACCACATATTCTGGGGCTAAAAATAACTCGATCCAACCCAAGATACCCTAGTACAAATGTGCATGCGAAAAAAGTTACAGCCTGGCTGCAATTAGAAATCATCAGAAGGCATTGCTTTTCCAGAATATTCGGTTTTCGTTAGTAAAACGGTGTCGACTGTGTATTCCAAAAAAGGGGGCCATTTCGAACATCTAATAAAAACTACACATTTGTAAATAAATAAGATTCATTCAAAAATTTGGGACCCTCGAAAAACGAATTCATTGACTTTAATTTTTGTTACTCGAAATTTTTGAAGCATAATGAAAAATAGGCCGTATTTCGATAAATACTGATAATTGTGAAAAGTACTAGGGGGCAAAAAAGTTTCAAAAATAATGTGTTTGAATAATGGTGCCACAATAAGCATTAAATTGTGGGGAGGGCTTAGGGGATCTCAACTCCCATAAATTTTTAACGGGGTGCGATAATTCCTTAATTTTTTTAAGATGCTCTTATCATAAGAAAGCCACTTGTCAATTTTCATTATAATAGGTATGTTGAACAACTGTCGAAATATTTGAAAAAATCAATTTTCATTTGATAAGTTCAAAGGTTGTAACTTTTTTCGCATGCATATTTGTACTAGGGTAACTTGGGTTGGATCGAGTTTTAGCCCCAGAATATGTGATATGATTTATGACCTGCCTTTTTGTTACACCCTGTATATTGCAGGGTAGATCTGAATGTGAAAGTCTTTGATTAAAATGAATATTGTAGTCGTAGAAGTCAAGTTATTTTTTCTACCTTTATTATTAACATATAGTACTTTAAATAAAACAAACAAATATCACACAGGACGTGTTCACAATATGCCGCCCTTTGCCAATTGGCAAAGCCGATAAGCAATGTATCAAAGAAAATCGCTGAAATGTCAGTCTTCTTCAAAAGAAGCCAATGATATTAAAGAATGGGGTCGTGCCATCCACTGGCTTCGCGCGGCTTCAGGTGAGACTATATGCCAGATAGCACGTGCTTTTAAATGGAGTGAAAGTTATTAATTTGATGTTTTTACAGTTGGCTTAGACATTTGGCTTTTCTAACGGCAATTCGCGGCATATAGTGTGGACGCGCCTCAATATTTGTGCGTAGTATACTAAATGTGCTATCTTTTTGACTGAGATCTCAGTTAAACTTATTTCGAAACTCACTGAGGTTTTTCCTCTTCCTTTTTCGATGCTGAAGTGATACTTAAGTACACAGATGACGCTATCTGTGCTATTATATTATCAAAAACTGAAAAAAGTGATAAATTTTTCAAAAATAGTTCTCTCTGAGTTATTATGGTTTGAATAATCGAGATTTTTAGCTCATCTTCAGCTTTTTTTCTTTGATACTTTATTGATCGATTTGTAAACGTGGTTTTTGCATCTTAAAATTAGTGACAAAAGAATTATTGTTCAATCTTATCAAGATAAATGACCAGCATAATGGATTTATTTACGTCTCTGTTCGAAAGTTTAGATTTTTGTGATAAGCCATCTCGAAATTACGAGCGTTTCAGAAGTTAACTATCGGTTTTTGAAGATGATAATTTACAATGACAATCAGTAGCGTGGGAGCATAATGAAAATTATAATGCCTTGCGGCTGGAAAAAAATAATTTATTATTTTTCATACGATTGGTTCAATCCAATCTTAATTGTTTATTTACTTTTAGTCAACAAATATTTTTAATATTTCCTTTTAGTTCTCATAAATAACATTTCAAACAAAGTAAATGTAACAAATTTCATTCTAAACCATCCAAAATCAGAATAAATAAAAATAAATAAATAAGATGTGGGGATTTGTAAGTCAGGCAACATTTTTGAGGAGAGATTAGACTTTGCCAATCATAGTATTAAGGCACGTTAAAATTTATAAGCACCAGCAAATTTAGACAATCAATAAGACAATATGCAAGCTTAAATAGACATGATAGAGAATCAAAAACTTGAGATACTCAAAATTAAAGTTATCAAGTGAAAAATCATCATGAATTCCTCGTTGTGGGTAGATACCAAGAAAGCCAAGTACTTCAGAAGCTGGACACTGAATGAGGAGATAACACCAGCCCTCTTGGGGATGTTGTCAACTATGTTAAAGCCATAGGCTAGTTGACGTACTGAGAGGGACTTTCAGGAGGATGTACAAAGGTCCTACTGAGGCCTAGGAGTAATTATGCAGCAAGAGTTCTAGACCATTTTCGCGATTTTAACATGGTAATCTCCATAAGAAAATCTAAGGTTCGAAATCTCCGAAATTGGTTCATTTTGGAGTGGGGGTAAAACTCAATCTACGCATGCGTTACGTTGATGGATAGGTGACGTCATAGGGGTAACGAATAAAATAATGAAAAAATTCCAACTACCCCCGTTCATCCCCCACGCATCATCCCTCCCACTAAAAGTTGACCAATCATAGCAAACGACATCTCGTTGAAAAGGCCTTAACGTCTATTATATTTTAAAAATAATAGAAAAATTCAACGTCCCAAAAGGCCTTAACGGACAACTCCCCAAATACCCTTTGGACCCCATTGGACCATGTGACCCCATTGGACCACCCCTCATGACCCATTGGACCATGTCCCATTGGACCACCCAAAATTCCCTAATGACCCCATTGGACCACCCAAATATTGACCCCCAAATTACTGTTTATGTCCCATTGGACCACCCAAAATTCCCTAATGACCCCATTGGACCACCCAAATATTGACCCCCAAATTACTGTTTAGGACCCTCAAATTTTGATACCTCATCAGCGTGAATCATCAACTTCTTCATATGTTCACCCAAATATTGTTCCAATGTTTAGGACCCTCAAATTTTGATACCTCATCAGCGTGAATCATCAACTTCTTCATATGTTCACCCAAATATTGACCCCCAAATTACTGTTTAGGACCCTCAAATTTCAATACCTCATCAGCGCGAACCATCAACTTTTTTTAAATGTTCACCCAAATATTGTTCCAATGTTTAGGACCCTCAAATTTCAATACCTCATCAGCCGGGCGCGAACCATCAACCTCCGCGTTTGTAATAATTCGTCTAACGCATTTAGCTATTAGTACTCATAAGTGTTAGATGCAAGGAGAGGTTTAATCGATGCATTTGAAAGTCTTACGTATGCAATTATTATTGAGGTCATTAGATAGTTTCTCTTGAAGGTAATTATTAAAATTTTTAAAAAAATCCAATTTGTATTTAAGCTTAGGATTTTCCTATGAAATTCATTCGTTTCTTGTTTTTTGATCTAATCATCAACCTTCAATAAACAACAGGTAAGACATTTATTTTAATTTCACTTGGAATTAAGATTAGTAATATATTATTATACCGTTTTATCAAGAACAAACAGAATTTGAAATGATGTAATCTATTATTATTTTTTTAGTAAAAATGGATCTAAAAGCAATAAATTTTTCATCACTTTTAGAAAAAAACCCGAAACCAACCATAAAATTAATAGATTTTAAATTGGGGGAACCTAAGAAAATAATTTCAGGAAAATTGGTACAGAGTAGATTTGGGGAAACGGTGCTGCTGGAACTGGAAAAAGAAGTGACATTTCTTCCGCAGAGGGTAACAGAAACGTATAAACCTTTTATAAAATATTTTGAAGAAGGGAAGTACTCATTAATATTTAAAGGAGCGGTGGACATTGGAAAACCGAATCCAGCGGCATCTTTTGAAATTGTTGAAATCTAATTGGTGAGTTATATTTTTATAAATAGTTATTATATCATGGGTAAATATCACAGTATTTAAGTTAATTAATGAACATAATTATATCAAACAGATTTTATTTACATCAAACATGTATTTGTTCAATAGTTAAGTTACATAAATGACATCTTGACTGTGATGTAGGTGGTCCATCGATGTGAGTTTGCCAGTCAGGACGATTGTAATGTATAAAACAAGGCAGTTGGATTTGTAAATCAAAATTGTCTCGATATGCTCTTGGTAATTTATACCATGCATATAATAACTCAAGTGGTTGCGCCTTTTGAATCAAATAATCCAATGGAAACTTCTCAAGTTCTTCTTCATTAAACTGATATAATCGTCGCTTGTATAACCAATGATCCTTCATTGGACAAATACAATCTTCTAGATGATAATGTTGTTGTTGTTGTTGTTGATTATACATGGTTTTATTTTATTCACTCTTGATGTTTATCAATATACTGATGGGATTCAACGATTTTCAAACGTTTATAATCTTTATTTTAGAGTGGGGTGATTTTTCTTTGAGAGCAGAATTTTTAGAATAAATGAGATTTTTTTTTTTTCAGATAATTATTCAACCAGAAAATATCTTTAAATTATTCTAATAGCGATAGTAGTAGTAGTAGTAGTAGTAGAATCACTCACAAAGACAACATGAATCAATTGCAAGATAATGACATATTTTTGGGAGAACGCCAATTATCTCTGAATACATATAAAACAAAATACGTAAAGGTCGGTTTATCACCTTATTTAAATTATGATCCATGTGTCGGGATATTTGGAACCAAAAATACTCATTTTATATTCAGTCCGCAAGAATGGAACATTTTTTTATCATGTAGAAATGATATTGATGACTTTTTATTTAGATCAACAAACAACAACCACAAGAATATGGAACCGTTAGATATGGGTGAATTTGATTTGATATTTAAACGATTATCATTCGGGAATGTGGTGAAGATTTATAGGGGTGATTCTTGTATTTATTTAAGAGCTGATACTACTTCAATGTTATGGAAAATGCTACCACTCATTGAAAATAGATTAACATACTTGAAAAATTTACAATTTGCTAGTTCATTGAAAATTTTACAAATGGGAATAAAAGATTCCACCAATCCAGTAACTACAGCTTTGAATATAATTGAACCCTTAAAACATTTAAATAACGAGACATACGCTATCGCATTAGAAATAATATATAGATATCCTCAGTTACTTAAAGAGGAAGATTTACAGCTATGAAGAATAATAGACAGCATACAATAGAAGCAAAGAAAACTATTCACTTTGATGAAACAAGAAACAAAATTCATTTATTAATAACTTGGAAATATGCATATCAACAAGCGAGACAAGGATCATCATGGATCATTGCCGCATGTGACCGACTACGATTTATGCAACGAATTATTAAAATTTCCCAAATTATAGATCCAATATTAGATATAAAACATAGATGTAAGGTTTATGATAAAATGTGTAAATAAATTGTCAATCAGTTTATATAATTTTATTAAAACATTAAAAACAATTAAACAATGCTATTTTTATTTATCCATGATTTAGAATCCATCCCAAGCCATTTCACTAATAACCGATCACCTTTTCGTTTCAAGACCCTCTCTATTAGAAACACATCAGGATATTTAACTTTTTGCAATTCCTCCCTGTAAAATCCTCCTTGTATTTCTTCGTTCTTATCATCTTCTAATATGTAAGTTGTTGGATTGGTTAGTTTCACTTTCTTTATTTTGAAAACTTCGGCAGTCCAATTTGGAGTATATCCCTTCTTAAAGACATGTCGATACTTGCTAATTCGAACAAAATCTCCTTTTTTAAAATTTGATGATCTTGGATCAATAGTTTTTAGGTGATTATATGCAGTAATAGACTTTGCATTTTTATCATTTATTTCACTAGGAATGGCACCTGTAGTGGAATGTCTTGTATTATTATATTTCGCTACAATATTAGGTAGAATCGTCAACCATTTGTAGGATCCTTGCATGCTAAACTGTTTCCATAGCATAGTTTTTAGAGTACGAATTACTCGTTCTGCTATACTTGCTTTTAAATTGGAGAAGGTACTGTAATGGTTAATACCATACTTTTTCATGAGCTCTTGAAAATTCCTATTATAAAATTCAGTTCCGTTGTCGGTTTGTAGATTTTTAGGTGGAACGTTCATTCGGTCTAAGATATGCTTCATAGCTAATGTGATCCTGAACAGAATGAATTCTTTTCAACTATAATCATTTCACATTTTCAAATATTATTTTTTTATTATGAAAACTGAAATTTAATGTCTTTTTTCATTTATAAAAACAATAAGTAACATATCCTTTATTGTTTATGTTAACTTCACTTTGGGTTTAATAAATAATTTTAAAAATCTTTTATTTTCACTCCTTTATCACCTAAGTCTGTTTAACCATATATATAACTGTTCTTTAATAATCTTGAAACGAAAAAAACTCTTTTCATGCTTCTTTTATTTGTTTTTTAAACAGTTACTAATCATGTTTTTTTCTTACCTTCACTGTATAGAGAAAAATAAGTTATAATTAGTTGGAATAGTTCATTTTAAATTATTTTAAAAGATAAATCAAAAGTTTATTAATTCATTGATTTATCAAAGTGTAATTGATGACTGATGACCTCGAGACATTTATTTACGATACAACTTTCTCACATAAGTGCAGTTATGATATATAATTTTAATTTTACTTCATTTTAAGAATTACCAATTATTACTGTTTATGACTTTTCAACATCAAGTTTCTCTTTAAAAGAGGTTCACATACATGAACAAGTTTATTTAACAGTTAATCTTGGAATTTCTCGTCTGACCTTATTGAAAGTGACCTGATTCAAGTGAATATAAAACCCGAAGTATTTTTCATTCTCCAGTTCATTTTATAAATTCACGCTATTAATGTTTATGATTTTATGTGTTAAAGAAGAATTTTATGTTAAGAGATTCTATAGTGGGTAAGTATTTTTATGATAATTTAGGATAGATGGTTACTTCATTTAAAAGATCGTTTTAAAACCTCTTCAATATGAATTAAACTGTTACTAAACATTAAGTTATAGGTATAATTGTTTAAACTTTGAAATATTATTCATTAACTAATTATCAATTTTCATAGTGTTAGGTTAGGATCATAATTTAAAGAGCCAATTATTTGTAATAACGGTAGCTGGAACGTTAAAATAAAAATATAACATTTTTATTTTTATTTTTATTAAAAAATCATGAAAAACTTTTAATTTTCGCTTCAATATAAAAAAGCTGTTTAAATGAATTGTCGAGAGTGGTGTGATTTTAATAATTCTTATGTTTAAAAGTGAAAAAAGGTATTCCTATAACTATGGTAACTAAGAAAATGTTACTATCATTATGGTATCTAAGTATCTTTAAATTAATAAAAATACAATTTTTAATTTAAATTTTATTTATTTTTAATATTTTTTAGCTTCATTTTTATGAATATTTTAACACATTTCATTTTATAAATTTTCATAACAGTGTTCAACCGTAGACTCATTCTTCATTTTTCTTATCTTTAATGGATTTTCAATTGAAATCAACTTTTTCTATATGAAATATTTGAAATCATGTGTTTTAAAAAAAATGAAGTGTAATTTTCATTTGAGCAAACCTAAATGTTATGATAGTTCTCCTGAATAAATTCTAATGCTTCATAAGGTTGAATGCTAAATAGCTACATCCATGACTACACAGAGTTGTTAAAATAATAAAGATATTTTTAACAATTTTTTATGAAAAGTTCTTCGCAAACTTAAGTGAAAAGTTTCCAACATCATGTCTGTTTTTTATATGGTGATATATATCGGTTCTATTCATAAACTTTCCGCATTTCTCACAAAGTAGCTGTTTCCAATTATAATAAAACTGTCACTTTTTGAAATCTTCATAACTCAACGATGAATATATGTTAAATGGAATCCATTCTTCACTATTTTCTCTACCAATAATATAACATTTTTCATAGAGTTCATGAGTAGTGAAAGGATGTTCTTTAGAACAGCGCTGCTTACAATTTTTCATCATGACTGTAGAATGGTTAGATGTAGAATGATTTATATGAGTCTTAACAATAAGTTTTAAATATTTAAACTAATTTTTAAATGAATTATCAATTATACAACCACTCTTATTTTTTATTAACTGTTTAACTCATGTTTCATTTAAAAACAGCCTTTTTTTCATAGTTTAAATGGTTTTCACACTCATTTTTATAATTAGTTTTATATTACCCTTTAATATTTTTTCAAAATTAATATCTAACATAATATTTTGAGGTTATGAAAAACCGTTTAGTTTTCTATCCGTCTAAAATAATACTTTCTACCCAACAAATCATTTTTGTTTCAGTACTTTAAAGCGTACACAATTGTTTCCAGCTGCTAGTTTTGAAAAATTTTTATTCTTAAGTAAGTTCTCATTTTCATATTTGAGGTTATGAAAAACCGTTCAGTTTTCCGTCCGTCTAAAAGTATATTTTATATCTAACAATTCATTATCTTCTCATTCTGTTTCAGAACATTGAGAAGCATTCCGAATTGTACTCAGCTCCTATTGATTTTAGAAGATTTTTATCAATTTTAAAGTAAGTTATCAATCATTTCGCATAATATTCAAGGTTATATATTTTGAGAAAATAATTAGCCGTTCAGTTTTTTATCCATCTAAAATAGTACTTATCAATAATTATTTTTCTCATTCCGTTTCAAAACTTTGAAGCGTTCAGAATTATCCTCAGCTCCTATTAATTTGGATTTCTATTAATTTCAAAGTGAGTTATTAATTGTAACCATTTTTCTCCAACATAATATTTGAGGTTATGTTTTATGTTTGTTATACCTTTTATTAATTATTTTTTTTCATTTTTTTAGGAACTTTAAGAATCATCCGCTCTTCCTATTTGTCTGAAAAAATTAATTTAAAAGTAAGTTATCAATTATTTTCATTTTTCTCAAACATAATATTGTATTCAAAAATAATTGAACGTTTAGTTTTACATCTGTCTAAAAGTATTCTTTATAACAATAGTTTATTTTTTTACAGAATGGCTCAATTCACTGAATTAGTTAAATACATTGCTGCGTTGTTGGGATTGGTGACCCCAAATAATGATGGAAAGATACGTAAGGGACTCGTTGAATGTCAAAAGGGGATTAAAAGAGTTCTGAATGCAATGAGGACTGCAAAGACTATAGGACAGAAACAACATTTGGAGGCCTGCTTGAGAAATATTAGAACAATGAGACAACAGTTTAAAGCGGCTCAGAAGAAGGGGGCAGGTCTTTCTCCGAGAAAAGCGTCTCCTTCAGATAGAGTAAAATGGGTAGATAGCGAGTCTACGTTCAACTCGCGAATTAAAACGGGGGTGATTTCAAACTTGAAACATAAAGAGCCAAAATTATTTCTCATTGACGCTAAATCTACATTCAAAAATAAGATTCAGGAAACTCTCAAGCAGGATGCTGCAGTTAAGGTTAATGCCATATTTTGCGGAGAGTTCACGGTAGTAAAGGGAGATAGTGTACAGACTGAGTACAAGTACTTTACTACATCGAACTCACCAATTCATAGAGACACCAACTTAGACGAGTGGTTTGATAAAAAGGTAATAGATCCTATTATGAATGAGTTAGAAGAGTTCCAGGAACGTGACTCAGGCTGGGCTCTTAAGAAAGTTATGAATTTAGGGCTTAACATTAACAAGTTCACCCCGCAGCTTGGTTCCTCATACATTGAACTACCTCCACAAATTGCTAAGAAACATGCTTGTATCAACGTGAAAAACAACGATGATGCATGTTTTGCATGGGCTGTCACTTCTGCGCTGTATCCTAGTGAAAAACATTCTGATCGATTATCATCATACCCCCACTTCTCAACTGTGTTGAAGCTGAAGGGAATTCAGTTTCCGATGACGGTTCGCCAAATTCCTAACTTTGAGCGACAGAATGAAGTGACAGTTAATGTTTATATCCTTCAAAAAAATAAAGGGTCGTTCGAGACCCTTCCTTCATACCTGACAAAGAATAAGAAAGAACGCCATGTTAACCTCCTCCTAATTCAAGATTATGATACAGAAGCCGCTGTTAGATACCATTATGTTTGGATAAAAAATCTTTCCCGTCTACTCTCCAGTCAGCTGAGTAGGGAAGGTGATAAAAAGTACTTCTGCGACCGCTGCCTCCACTACTTCAGATCAAAGGATAAGATGGAAAAGCATATTGAGGACTGTATTAAAATGAATGAGACTGCTATTAAGATGCCTGAGCCTGGGAATAACATTTTAAAATTTAAAAATTTCAAAAATAAAGAAAAAGCACCATTTATTGTTTATGCCGACTTGGAATCTATGCTTAAACCGTTGAATGATCCTAAGAAGCCGCAACATCACGTTCCAGCTGCTGTTGGTTATTATCTCAAATGCAGCTATGATGACACTCTATCTTTCTATCGATCTTATCGAGGGCAGGACTGTATGACTTGGTTTGCAGATGAGATGGGCAGTCTTGCTGAGGATATGGCTTCTGTGTTTTGGTGTCCGTACAATATAGATATGACCTGGTTGCAGGAAGTTGAGCACCGAAGAGCTACACACTGCCACATATGTCAACAGGTATTTACCGATGAAGATAAAAAGGTTCGTGATCACAACCATTTAATCCCCAACAACAATTATCGTGGAGCAGCTCATGAATCATGTAATATCAACTATAAGGATAGTCATGTGGTGCCGGTGGTATTTCATAATTTGTCAGGTTTTGACGCCCACTTTTTAATCTTTGACATTGCCACCCGGATTAGTGGAACGATAGACTTGCTTCCTTTAACAAAGGAGAAGTATATTTCATTCACTAAACACATCGATGACTATCCAGTTCAATTTAGGTTCATCGATTCCTTCAGATTTATGGCATCTAGTCTTGAAAAATTATCTTCTTATCTAACCGAATTTCCAAATTTAAGATCTCAGTTCTCAGAGTTGCCTGAAGATCATTTTAATATGTTAACTAAAAAGGGTGTGATGCCCTATGATTATATCGACTCTTTTGAACGATTCGACGAAATATCCCTACCTACACAGGATAAATTTTTTAATAAACTAGAAAATAAGCCTTGCCCCCGCCGTCTATACCATCGTGCTCACCAAGTATGGACTACCTTCAACTGTAATTCATTAGGTGATTACGTAGACCTGTATATGAAGACAGATATTCTCCTTCTTGCGGATGTATTTGAGATGTTTCGCAGTAGCACCCTTAAATCACATGGTCTTGATCCTGCCCACTATTTTACATTGCCCGGTTACACTTGGGACGCTATGTTGAAACATACCGGTATTGAATTGGAGCTTTTAACGGAACTGGATATGTTTCTCTTTGTTGAACGTGGTATTCGCGGCGGTCTTAGTCAAGTTTGCAGTAAGAGAAGAGCTAAAAGTAACAACCGTTATGTAAACAACTATGATCCATCAAAGCCAACGACATTTTTGATGTATTTTGACATAAATAATCAGGTTTGTTACTCCCCCTCCTCCTCCTCTAATAATAAGTCATAAATTTATTTTTGGTTTTTTGTTTTAGTATGGTTGGGCAATGTCACAATATCTTCCCTATGGTGGTTTTGAATGGTGTGATACTAACATTGACGTCACTACAGTACCTGATGATGCAGATGATGGGTATATGTTAGAAGTAGACTTGGAATATCCTCAACACTTACATGATCGTCATAAAGATATTCCATTCTGTTCTCTTCACATCAATCCTAAGACAATGAGACCCCCGAAGGATGCAAAAGAGTTGACTAAGTTAATGGCTACACTCTATGATAAAAATAAGTATGTTATCCATTACCGAACGCTGAAGCAGGCGCTTGCGCATGGGTTGGTGTTGAAAACAATCCATAGAGTTCTTAAATTCAAGCAGTCACCGTGGTTGAAGTCTTATATAGATCTAAACACAGAGTTAAGAACAAAGGCTACAAATGAATTTGAAAAAAATTTATTCAAATTAATGAATAATGCGGTGTTTGGTGAGTTCTGAAATATAACAAAAATAAAGAAAAAATACTAATGTATTTTTTTTGTTACAGGTAAAACGATGGAAAACGTGAGAAAGAGAGTGAATATTCGTTTGTTGACTGAGTGGAACGGAAGGTATGGCGCGGAGGCCTACATTGCCAAGCCAGAGTTTAAGAATAGCACAATTTTTAGTGAAAAGCCCGATCTAGTTGCAGTAGAATTGCGAAAGCTTCAGATTTGGTTAAACAAGCCAATATATGTGGGACAAACAATCTTAGATCTTGCTAAAACAACAATTTATGATTTTCACTATGGATATATGATTGATGCTTTTCCCAGCTGCTCAGTCCTGTATACGGACACTGACTCTCTGATTTATGAGCTTCATCAAGACCCATATGAAATTATAAAGCGTGACTGTCATCAGCGCTTTGATACAAGCGACTATATTCCCGGAAATATATATGACATTCCTTTGGTAAATAAGAAAGTCTTGGGAATGATGAAGGATGAAAATAACGGTGTCCCAATGACTGAGTACGTGGGCCTTCGTTCGAAACTCTACTCAACCAGAATATTAGTAACTGATGATAATATTAGTAAGAAAAGGAAAAAGTTAATTCATGAAGGGTATGATGAAGATGAAATAGATTCTGAACTTCAGAACCTGGGTGTAACAAAAAAAGCCAAGGGAGTAAAGTCATCTGTTGTGAAAACTATAATAACGCATGAAGATTACGAAGAATGTCTCAATACCTGGAAACAAAAAACTGTCGTTCAAAATCTAATTCGATCAGAAAAACATCAGGTGTACTCCACTATCCAACATAAGGTTGCCCTCAGCCCAGAGGATGATAAACGTTACCTAATTTCTGGGTCGGATGAAACGTTACCATGGGGACATTATTCCATTCCACCTACGGAGGATGAAACGTTACCATGGGAACAACATTCCATTCCATCAACTTCATCTGGATGAGCCAGCAGATATTTTTTAATCTTTTTTTTGTTTTGTTAACTAAATAATATAATTTTACTATAATAGGGTTAGTAAATTTAAAGGATTGGTAAGGTGATTAGTAATCAAAAGAGCCATTGAAAGGTCTTATGAAAGAGTAAAAAACTAAATGAATCAATGAACCGTTTCTATTAGCTTAGAGAGCTTAGTGTTGTTTGGTAAAAGAGCCAAAAAAAAATAAGACATAATCACTTCTAAGTGGTTTAGTAGGCCTATAGGGGATGTATTTGCCACTTTAAATATTAAATACAACGCGCCATGGTTCTATCTCCTTATATCAATCATATATAAGATGGTGTGGAAATGAACCGAATTATTTCAACTATTTGTTTTTTCAACTAATAGATTAAGATGTTTTTTTTTAAGATTGCGGATTACCATGAAAAGATAACGCGCTGATATCATACCCTTCAAGCGGTGTTCATAATCAAGGAAGATTGAAATTTTTGAAAAATCCCATTTAAAATATAGTCATTCGTTATCAATGTATTATATTTCTATAAGGTGGATATAAAAGAAGACAATAATCATTATTATATTAACATATTTTAAAAATAAAAAACAAATAGAGATATTAATATTATGCATGCACTAATAAACTATCTAATGACCTCGATAATAATTGCATACGTGAGACTTTAAATTGCATCGATTAACTCTGATAGATTAACAGGATGGTTATAGTAAAATATTATGCACTTTTGAAAATATAATAAAATATAATACATTTGTTTATAAGAAAAAAGGTGATTCACCACTGAGTAAAGAAGAAGGGTACTAACCATTATTTTATTTTTTATTTAACATATCAAAATTTATTAAAAAAAAATATATTATGAAATTGGTTTTTATTAAAACACTTTGTTTACAACAATAACACGTGTTTTCATGCACTATTGCGTAAGACTCTCAACTGCATTAGTATAAATTATCTAATGACCTCAATAATAATTGCATACGTATGACTTTCAAATGCATCGATTAACTCTGAAAGATTTAACAGGATGGTTATAGTAAAATATCATACACTTTGAAAATATAATACATTTAGTCTTATCAAAATATAATGATTCACCACTGAGTGTAGAATAAAGGAACTAACCATTATTATATTTTTCATTTGAAATAATAGGATTTATTAAAAAAAAATATTATGAGATTGGTTTTTATTTAAACACCTTGTTTAAAACCTCTCCTTACATCTAACACTTATGAGTACTAATAGCTATATGCGTTAGATGAATTATATGAATTCAAGATGAAGATCCAAAACCATTTTCACCTCTCTCTGAAAAACTTAAATTATCCACCTCTTCAATAATCGGAATAGAACATTTTTCACAAATAAGTTGAGCGACTTTGTCTCCTCTCTCAAATTTAACTATGTTTGTTGACGAATTATATAATAAGATTTTAATTGTACCTCTATAATCAGCATCAATTACACCTGCAAACACTTCTATTCCATTTTTAAGCGCTATGCCAGATCGTGGTGCTATCCTTCCATAAACTCCCTGTGGTAGTTCTAATTTTAACCCACTATCTACGAGGAATCTTTCTCTTGAACCTATAGTAAAATTTATAGGTGTTTGTAAATCACATCCCGCAGATTGTGATGTAGCTCTTGTTGGAATAAAAGCGTTTGGACTTGTTCTCAATACTTTTAAAACCTTAAATATTTAAAAATAAGTAAAAAATAGAACGAAATTTCAATCTTACTACATTTTCTGGTTTTTTCCTATTCATGTTCTTCTTTTTCTTACGTATTCAGGTAGTGATACTTTATTAGAAACGGCCTTCTATCGGTATAAATATATACACAGATTCAAGATTTTTTTAAATGATGAACTATCTAAAATGACCTTAATTGCATGCACTATTGCGTAAGACTGCATTAGTTGCCTCTGGCGTAACAGGATGGTCATAGCAAAGTATTATACATCATCCCATTGAAAATATATTAATTGTGTATATAATTTATGCATAATAGCCTTGGGTGGGCATGTTTCCTATACTTTCTATACACAAACAGCGCATTCCATTATTTATACAGGATGGTTCTACCAATATATTTAGCATATACTGATTCACATGAAGATTGAAATTTTTGAAAAATCCCATTGAAAATATAGTCATTTGGTATACGTAAGACTTTCAATTGCATCGATTAACTCTGATAGATTTAATAGGATGATTATAGTAAAATATCATACACTTTTGAAAATATATTGAAATATAATACATTTGTTTTTTTTAAAAAATTGGTGATTTACCACTGAGTGTTGAAGAAGGGCACTAACCATTATTATATTTTTATTTAACATATAAAGATTTATTAAAAAAATATTAAAAAATTGGTTTTTAATAAAACACCTTGTCTACAATAATAACACGTTTTTTGCGCTCCGATAATAGAATGCTATACTGAACGGTTTTTCAAACGATACATCGTTTTGAACATTTTGTATATTCATCAACTTTTCCATGAAAATATTTGTTTTACAATCTTTAAGACAAAGAAAGATACTAATATGTCGATAAAAACTAGATAAATAATAAACTATCTAATGACCTCAATAATAATTGTATACGTATGACTTTCAAATGCATCGATTAAACCTCTCCTTGCATCTAACACTTATGAGTACTAATAGCTAAATGCGTTAGACGAATTATTACAGACGCGGAGGTTGATGGTTCGCGCCCGGCTGATGATGATAGGATGTATTAAAATTTGTGGGTCCTAAACAGTAGTAATTTTGGGATTAATATTTGGGTGGACATACGAAAAAGTTGATGATTCACGCTGATGAGGTATTAAAATTTGAGGGTCCTAAACAGTAGTAATTTTGGGATTCATATTTGGGTGGACATACGAAAAAGTTGATGGTTCGCGCCCGGCTGATGATGTTAGGATGTATTGAAATTTGAGGGTCCTAAACAGTAATTTTGGGATCATTATTTGGGTGGACATATGAAAAAGTTGATGGTTCGCGCTGATGAGGTATTGAAATTTGAGGGTCCTAAACAGTAATTTTTGGGTCAATATTTGGGTGAACATTCAAAAAAAGTTGATGGTTCACGCTGATGAGGTATTTAAAATTTGAGTAACAGTAATTTCGGGGTCAATATTTGGGTGGTCCTATGGGGTCATGAGAGGTGGTCCAATGGGACATGAGAGGTGGTCCAATGGGGTCACATGGTCCAATAGGTCATGAGGGAATTTGGGGAGTTGTCCGTTAAGGCCTTTTGAGACGTAGAATTCGAAGAAGTTGATGGTTCGCGCTGATGAGGTATCAGAATTTGAGGGTCCTAAACAGTAATTTGGGGGTTAATATTTGGGTGGTCCTATGGGGTCATGAGAGGTGGTCCAATGGGTCATGAGGGGTGGTCCAATGGGGTCACATGGTCCAATAGGTCATGAGGGAATTTGGGGAGTTGTCCGTTAAGGCCTTTTGAGACGTAGAATTTTTCTATTATTTTTAAAATACAATAGACGTTAAGGCCTTTTTAACGAGATGTCGTTTGCTATGATTGGTCAACTTTTAGTGGAAGGGATGATGCGTGGGGGATGAACGGGGGTAGTTGGAATTTTTTCATTATTTTATTCGTTACCCCTATGACGTCACCTATCCATCAACGTAGCGCATGCGTTTTTACCCCCACTCCAAAATGAGTCAATTTCGGAGATTTCGGACCTTAGATTTTCTTATGGAGAATACCATGTTAAAATCGCTAAAATGGTCCAGAATCAGTGCTGCATAATTACTCCTAGGTACTGTGGAGTTGCATCTCCTTCACAAATTTCAGATTCACCAGCCCTCTTGGGGATGCTATCAACTATGTTAAAACCATAGGTGGTTGACGTACTGAGAGGGACTTTCTGGAGGATATACAAAGGTCCTACTGAGGCCTAGGTGCTGTGGGGTTGTCTCACTCTCCGAACTTTCAGATTCACCAGTCCTCTTTGAGGATGTTATCAAATATGTTATAACCCTAGGTGGTTGACGTACTGAGAGGGACTTTCAGGAGGATGTACAAAGATCATAATGAAGCCTAGGTGCTGTGGGGTTGCATCTCCTTCACAAATTTCAGATTCACCAGCCCTCTTGGGGATGTTATCAACAATGTCAAAACCATAGGTGGTTAACGTACTGAGAGAGACTTTCAGGAGGCTGCACAAGTGACCTACTGAGGCCTAGGTGCAGTGGGGCTGTCTCACTCTCCGAACTTTCAGATTCACCAGCCCTCTTTGACGATGCTATCAAATATGTTATAACCCTAGGTGGTTGACGTAAAGAGAGGGACTCTTAGGAGGATGTATAAAGGACCTAGAGGTGCTGAGGGGTTGCATCTCCCTCCCAGCTTTAAGATTATACTTATTCTTTCTATGGCTAATGTAAAGTAATTTAAAACGGCGTTTGCTGCGCTTAGAAATTTTCAAAAAAATTACGTTGCCTCGTAAAAATAACGAACCAATCAGATAGAATTTGAAATGTGTTATTTTCTACAACCCCTTCTACATATATACGATTATTATAATGGCGTAATTTCGTCGAATTATCTCAACCACATGAAAAAGTTAATTTACCAAACGGCTGTGTGCCAACAACCCGAAAAATATGCATTACAAATTGTTCTATGTATTATATTTTAATATTCGATATTTTAATCAAAAGTTTCATGCTGTCGATCGAGAAGTTATAATAAATTTGTTAACAAATGTTAATTGACCATATCATTTTGTTTATAGAAGCGCTTAGAGTGGAAATAAGTGACAATAATAGCCGGAAAGTTGTTATTTTTTTATAATTTAAGACATTTTTTGGGCATTGAGCACTGTGCAGCTATTTTTTTTTTTTTGAATTTTGAAAAGGAACTGTCCCTCAGCAGAGAAATCCAGGTAGATGGTATTGTAACGTTTATTTTAATTTAAAATTACTTAATTTATATTTATAGATTTATATGTACTACTGTCCTTATTTCATAATTTATATCATACACTTAACACACCAACTATAATTTATATGAAAGTCACTTAATAAACACTTTATCGATGCGCGATTGGTTTCCTTCAGTATAATCACTAAATGTCCATCTAAATGACTATATATGACGACTGAATCCTGTGCAGCGATGCTCATCTATTTATATCACTCATTGTGTACAATTCTAGAAATCTTTCGTCTGCTGGATAGACTAGAAATCCCTCGACAAGTGAGAGGGCACGGGGTAGGTAGTCTTCTTGATAGTTCTCGGCTAGTGGCAGGGGAGCGCAGGGTAGGTAGTCTTGATGATTCTCGACTAGTGAGTGGAGGAGTCATAGTCGTCTCATGTGGGAAGTTCACTGGGGCACTCGCGTAACAGTATTATAAAAAAGCGATGGGAAAAATAAACAATCAGGGACCGGAAAAAGCTTCCCTTACGTCAATTTTCCGGTCTTGATCGGCAAAACGTTATTTTCTGGATGAAAAATGGTCCAGAAAGTGTATATTACCTGGTTAGTCTTAAAAAAAAGATTGTGTTTCAAATTATTTCTTTTGAGAGATGTCTGTAAACATTTTTGTCTAACATTTTACCGATAAAATTGTTAACTATTAAAGAAACTCGAAAATATCTCTTGTAAATTATAAAAAATAATTTAAATTATGAATAATTAACAATAAAAATTCCTTCGCAAATGTAATTTTTCAAATAGACCGTCAATTTTCATTAAATTTTCACTAGCAGCGATATTATCCTATGAATAACAAATGATTGGTAGTGAAAGATTTTTTAAATCTTACAATACAACAGCTAAGTCGTCGATAGACCTTTTCTATCATTTATTTATGGGGAATATGATTGTAATTGAATCGAACAATTCATTTTGTTGAAAAATAGAGAACAAACGTTCAGAGGGGGTGGTTTTTCTCCTTCGGTTCGATTGCGTGTTTCCATTGGACATTAATAAGTGAAATGGCGGTAAAATAGTTTCACTTTGCTGCATTATTTATGGTTACTGTGAGTATGTGTATAAGGCAGGAGGGAGGGAGGGCTTTAAGAGGGATTAGACGGAATATTTTATGTTCTATTTTTGGTTTTTTTTCATAACTATATCAATATTTGGAAAGAGGACCCTACTTTATTTATCAATCAATTTTGTCAATTTCTCAACATAATTTTTTTTAATTTAATACCTTCTGTATATTATCCTAATATTTGCCAGTACATTCTGGCAACTTATTTGTTCCCCTTTTTTCTACTTATTTTCCTTGAGCTATCTCAGACCTATTTTTCGAAGAAGTTTTTGTCACTTTAGGACCTACTTGTATCCAGTAGTCTCTCATACTTTGTACTCTACGATTCTGTAAAGTAAATCCAAGATTTTGGAATGAAATGAGAAAATTAAGAGTAAAAACAATAAATTTCCTTCCTGAGAAGGACAGGATGGACGATGACCTAGGAGGACAACTCCTCGGGAGGATGTACAATGGGTCATATGTGGCCTAAGTGCTGTGAGCCTACACTCACCCTCCCTACTCCACAGATACAGATACAGAATAAATTTCGTTTATAATATTCTCAACCAGTGCAGTTCAGTCTTAATTTTGGAAGCAGGAAGGTACCAGCTCCTTGTCAAACTTGTTTAGTAAACACTTTGTATAGAGGTGTCCTTGTGCCAACCTCCATTTAAGTTGGAGCTTCTCATCTAGCCAGTTCCCAAGCTGGTAAATGTTCTGCTGCTTAGAGAATGAGTGAACTACAGATTCTTATGCCTTACTATGGATTCCAGGACAAACTGGAGTAGAGGGAAAAGAAACAGCAGATGAACTAGCAAAGAGGGGGACCGAAATACCTTTCTGAGGGCCTGAACCCTTTTGCGGAATCAGCTCCAATGTAATATTGGAAGAAATAGGCAAAGCCGAGAGAAAGAGAAGATCTGAGAATTGGGAAGATGTAGTAGGGTTTATACAATCAAAGATTCTTCGGTTGAGATCAAATGAATGCATAAGTCAAAGTAAAACTGCGCTAAGAGTTTTAACAGATGGGTAACTGAAAAAGCTCAAAATAGTGAAGGAAGAATAATGTAGATATTGTGGCATGGAATAAGACACCTCCATCCACGTACTTTCCAACATTTACCTAAGTTGAAGCCTGCAGATATCCTAAAATTCCTCCAGGAAATAGGACTAAAGGAGCTACTAGTTTCTGAGACTCTTCTCAGGAACTAAGTAGAAGTAAGGGGGCACAATAGATCTTTTAGGTCTCAGTGAATGTCACTCCAAAGAATACGTACATACAGATTCTTATGGTGGTATCTCATTCGGTATACCAACAATCTGTCGTTATTCAGGTTGCTCTTTTTGAAAATTCTTCATTATTTTTCCCAAGCCAGGCTATTGTGTTCTCTTCTTTGATGCAATGAATAATATGGATCTACTAGATCTCTCCAGCTCTTTTGTTGTTGGTGGAATTCACTGCAGTGTGGCTATCGCTCTTAATTGATATCTTGGGATGTACATCAAGTCCAGTAACATTTGCTGTTTTAGACCCATCAGTGTGACATGTTTCTATACCTTGTTTAATGGCGTTGAGTAGTTCATTTGTTCAATTTACGCCTCGAATAGACTGGATAAATAATTTATTATTTTGAAAAAGGCATTTTTGTGGAAAAATTAATCGATTACACTCTGTATATTTTATCTGTTACGTGTTTGAGCACGGCAGCCGCAAAATTTAAGAGGCAGCGACTTACTCGCACACAGCCAGTCAATAAACGGCATAGTTTAAGCCAAGCAATGTAATTTTATAATTTTCCCCTTTATTTCGTCACAAATTACTCTTCGGGAACATGTAAACCAGGTTACTTTTTAGTTGAATCGTAGCAGCTGTAGCAACACAATCAAACATTACCTAATCCGAATTTATTTGTTATTAAAATAAACGGAGAATAAAATAAAATAAAAAGTATTTGCACAGATCCGTCGGCGTAGCTTATAACTTCTTAATTCGTTTTTAATAACAGATTTTACATGGAAATATAAATTCCATTCTGACGAAAAATATCAAATGCAAGAAGTAAGAAGTAATATATCTAAGTTTGTGAGACTATAATTGTTAGTTACTGAGTAAGCCTCGAGCGAGATGGCGCCAAAAACAAAAGAAAGTCGCAGTGGAAGTGCAGTGGTGCCACATGTTGAGTTTTTAGTTACAAAGTGTCAGTTTAGTGTCAAAAAATTGATTTTTCTTAAAAGACAACAGTTTATTAAAGTTGTGTTAGTTGAATAGTTATTGTTAAGTTGTGAGTAGCTTGATGTAATATATTTTTATATTTTCCACATCGAGTTGATTTATTTCGAATTTTTAAATGTCTTCAGCTACCAGCACCAATAGATGGCAGCATCTATACTAAGTTTTTATCATTTAGTACTTCTAGCTTCTCACCAGATCTAGAGTTTCACCAAAAAAACTAAAAGACTTAAACCCTAGACATTTTTATGTTCTTTCTGCTACCCATGATTTAAATCTAGTTTTTAATGACGCTGGAAAAGCTTGTTTAGAGATTAGAGGTTTTTTTTGGAATAGTGCAAGACCTTTACCTTTTCTTTTCCGCATCTACAAAACATTGGCAGGTCTTTTCAACTATTACACTAAATATTCTTTCAGATATTAAATGGAAACGCAGAGAAGATTGTCTAAAAGTTCTTGTATGTATTTTTTAGGGTGATCCAAAAGATCTATTGTGCTCCCTTACTTTTACTTGGTTTCTGAGAAGAGTCTCAAAAACTAGTAGCTCCTCTAATCCTATTTCCAGGAGGAATTATAGGACATCCGCAGACTTCAACTTAGGTAAATGTTCCTCTTCTATCCAGTAATCTCCCAGGTACTGTGCTCTAGTGCTCTAGTGCTCTGGAGTGCTGTGCAGTTGGAAAGTATGTGGATGGAGGTTTCTTCTTTCATGCCATAATATCTTCATTCTTCTTCCTCCACTATTTTGAGCTTTTTCAGGAGCCCATTCAGGCGACCTTTTAGGCAGATTTACTCGAGGCTATGGTCACCCAGAAGAATTTTTGATTCTATAAGCCCTTCTAGATCTTTTCAATGGACAGATCTTCTCTTTTTCTCGACATTTTAATTTGTTTGAATCTTCATTATACCTCCTTTGCTTAAAATTGAATAATATAATCTGGCAACTATGCAGTGGTTTTCTTTTAATGTAAATCACCTCTAGTGGTACAAACAGTGAACTAATCATTAGCTAAAATGTGAATGTAGTGTTTTAATTGCTGGTTATCTAGTAAGCTACTGCTTATACCCGAAGGCGTACAAAACCACTTCGATATGTTTTAGGGTAATTTTTAATTGATACCTTTTTGTTACTTTTAATTATCCATTGTCAAAAATTTAAGCCTCACCGGTAGGTTATAATTATTAAATTTAAGAACAAGGGAAATAATGCCGAGGGTGGAAAATATCTCCACTTTTTCAAGAGCAAAAACGCCACCAGAAAATAAAATATTAATTTCTATCTATGAGCTCTCACATGATCCCTGTGAAATTTTAAAACTGAGCCACAAATGTGTTGAAAAAAATGGGGTTGAATAGAGGAGTTCAGTCTGTCAGTGAGGCCAACAAAAGTGTTTTTTTGACAAGAATGACAAGATTTTTGCATGTTTTTCATCATTGAGAACATCTATATTGCTTTATTAAAATAATGAATACTCCCCGAAGCGTATATCTTGAAATTTAAAATGACTTTTTAGCTGAATACATATCGGTGGAAAATAGTTCTAGGAACTCTTGGCATGTCACCATTTCATTTCTGTTATTGAGTCACTATCTCTGTCAAAATATGTCAGTGAAAAAATTAATTAGAAGAATAGAGATACAGCTAATTATAGATGATACAAAAATCTAATCGAAAAAGGAAGTACACAATTAACCGAATATCAACAAAAATAAATATAACTGACATTTGACATAACTAGTGACAGAATAACTGAAATGAAATGGGACATGACAAATGGATTATTGGCCACCGATATATTGGCCACCGATATGTTGAGTATTCAGCTAAGAAGTCATTTTAAATTTCAAGATATACGTTTCGGGGGTGTATTCATTATTTTAATAAAGCAATATAGATGTTGGCAATGATAAAAAACATGCAAAATCTCTTGTTTTGAACGAAAGACCTTAACCATTCTTGTCAGAGAAAAACACTTTTTGTTGGCCACACTGAGCTTAGACTGAACTCCTCTATTTCTGGCAAGTCACCATTTCATTTCTGTTATTCCGTTACTATATTTTTTCAAGAAACAAATTTTTTCTCATGCGTGAAAATTTCGAGGAGCATTTTTTTCAAATTAGTCATCATTCCAATTATATGTAAGTCAATTAAAAATATTAATTCAAGTATTTACTTCGACGTAAAGTCTATTAAGTAAAACAAACTGTCCAATCTCTGTAACACATACTTCTTTCGTTAAGAAGCGGATAAAAAGGTATCTAAAAAATAAAAATAAAAAATGGAAATCTTCCAGAAGTCAACACTATCTCGATAAGTAAACCGACATTTTTCAGTGGCATTATTATTTTATAAACTAAGTACAAATTGCTATACTTATCCTCGATAACAGGGTAACCATGTTATTTTCCACATATTTGCGACCTTTTCATTAAACACTCACAGCTTTTTTTTTAAGTACTCAAGAATTCAGTAGGTTCGGACAGTCGATAAATTTTCTTAATATATATCTTCTCCGCCCACATTTTATTAAAACGAAACAGTGAAGTTTTTATCAGAATTCGTATCTCACATGACCGAAACTTGCCTCGACCACTATATAGATTTCGTATCATATTTATGAGAAGGCCTCTTCGAAGATTTATTAGATACATGTCATAGCGTGTCTAATTTAATCGCAATACAGAATAATTTCGATCTTAAACACTTTTTTTATTATAATAATTATGTGTTATTTTAATATATTTTTTTTCTAACATTTTCGGCAAGTTTTTGATGTTTGTTGCTTAGTACCTAGATGGTATCTGTCACTAAGTTCAATATACTGAAAACAACCTTAACGAGTTTTTTTTATCCAGATGGAACGAATGTAGATTCGAAGCCAGATTTTGAAAATTTTCATCAATTTAGATTGAAGTTATAACAAAAAAAATGTAGGTGTTAATAGTATATTCTTCAACGAGTGCAGAATGATGGCTACATCTACACAAGTGAAAGACTATACTTTCTCCACGACTGATAATGACAGATAATTGACGAGCTAAAGCAATAAGGTAGTCATCAAATAATAGTACAATATGCTACTAGAAGTAGAAGGCTATCATTATTGTTGAGCCCAAATTCTCGCACTTCCGAGGCTGTGCAAGCTGGGCGAAACATATAAAGAGTCTTCTGTTTCTAGTGAGATATACTATTTTGTTTTGGAATCATCCAAGTGAATATTAGCCATTCTACACAAGTAAAAGACTATACTTTCTCCACGACTAAACTAAGAAAGCTTCCAGTGAGGATCGAACCCCAATCGTCCGCGCCAGAGTCAACTATTTCTACCTCTAGGCTATAGAGCATGTTTATTTTCAAAAAGGGATACGTAACATACAGTTTTAATCGAAAATCTTACATTTATACATGATAAATGGGGGTTATAACTAAATATAACTACTGTTGTCCATTTTTTCTCTAAATAATACGTAAAATTATGATTCTATCATTATTTTGACGTTTCAAACGACGCGCTGTCAGAATCGATTTGCATTATTCGGTAATTGACGTTTTAAAAGAGACGATTTGATTTATTCATTTTAATTCATTTAAGCGTGAATTCTGATAATAATAGAATGTGATTGGCTAACGAGAGTGAATTCTTTTTCATTATTCACTGGTATGAAGAATATATGTCATTATGTAGCTAAATATGTAAAAATAATTTGACCGAGTACCAAAATAATTGAATAAGGTGCGAGGCTTCACCACCAGTAAGAGTTGACTCTCCCTAGGTAAAGTCGACTATTACTGGTCTTTTCAGAAAAAGCTTATGAAAACCCAAAAGTATTAAAATTGTATCAACATGTTTTAGTAACAGTTGACTATATCTATATAAAGTATACTTTCACTGTCTGGAGGTAGTGAAAGTAGACTATCATTGTGAACTCTCAAAAATATAAAGTTCTCTGCTCTTTTTCAAAGTTTTGTAATATTTGAGCTATCACTCACATGATCAGTGATAAAAGAACTAGTTCTACAGGGTGTAATAAAAAGGCAGGTCATAAATCATACTACATATTCCGGGGCTAAAAATAACTCGATACACCCTGTATAAAAGTGATAAAAACTTATAATTGTGTATAACAACCGTAAACATTGCACATTTGTACTAGGGTAACTTGGGTTGGATCGAGTTATTTTTAGCCCCGGAATATGTGGTATGATTTATGACCTGCCTTTTTGTTACACCCTGTATAAAAGTGATAAAAACTTATAATTGTGTATAACAACCGTAAACATTTATGACTAAAAAACTTCTCGGACTGTATAATTAAACTCACAGGACGACATTAAAAAATGACAGGTCAACCCTTATTTAAACGCATCTGCTATTGCTTTGACATTTCGTAAAAATTTTCGAATCGTCTTTAAAACAAAGTTACCATTCGAAATCGAAAAAATTAAAAAAGAAAAATTAAAAAAAAACACCGGTTTCCGGCATAAAAAATATATAATAACACACGTACGAGTGTGCAGACGAAAAGGTAAGTAATAATTACGGCCGTCTGCCTCCTTTTGGGCCCCGTGTGCCTTTAGGGCCGGTCCCGTATGTACGAAGCGCTCTATCATTTTGTGCGTCCGATTTTTGGTAAGTTGGGTCGTTTGTAGCGGACGCTTGGCGCCGCAAAAGGTCACGTGATCGGATTATCGGTATCGTTTCTAATGCTTCTGATGTCTACCAAAAAACGTAATTTGAGGTTGGGTTCAGGTTAGGTATTTTTCTTTTCGGTAAACCGCAAAGAACGAACATAAAAGAATTAGATTTATTTCTATTGTATCACATTTATTTTTAATAACAAAAATACAAAATTGATTTTGGTTATGAGTAGTTGTATGTATGTATTAGTCCATTGAAAAGTTACATTTGGGGTTGCGTTTTTCAGAGGACGCAATTTTATTTTTTTGATGTGTAGGGGGGGTTAGTGTAAAGCTAAAACCAAGTTTGTGGGGTCATCACCCACGGCCGCAATCTTGAAAATAGGGGTTGAAATGGTATTTACGATATATCTCTTAAACTATTCATTTGATAAAAAAAATTTGTTAACATTTTTTGTTGCAAATTAAATTTTCTACAACTTTGGTACAATAAATTTTTGTCGTAGAACTATAAATAAAAAAGTTATAAGCGAAAATCTTCAGAAATTCGAGAAAAAAATTTATATTTTTCGATGTAACTTTTTTTTTATCATTTTACGAAAAAATGATATCTGACCATTTTTGTAGATCGTTCTTTGATGAACAACTTTTATTTGCATCATTTTTTCATTAAGTCAATAGTTAAGGTTTTACAGCGCTCCGAAGTGAGTACTATTTTTCAGTACTCTTAACTATACCTATATTATACGTGTGACTTGAAAGATCTATTGTGTCCCCTTACTTCTACTTAGTTTCTGAAGAAAGTCTCTAAAATCAGTAGCTTCTTTAGTCCTATTTCCCGGAGGAATTTTAAGACATCTGCAGGCTTAAACTTGGGTAAATGTTCCTCTTCTATCCAGTAATCTCCCAGGTACTGTGCTCTAGGAATCTGGAGTGCTGTGCAGTTGGAAAGTATGTCGATAAAGGTTTCTTCTTCCATGCCATAATATCTGCATTCTTCTTCCTCCACTAATTTGAGCTTTTTCAGGTGCCCATTCAGGCGACAATGTCCCGTTATGATCCCTGTTAAAACTCTTAGCGCAGTTTTACTTTGACTTATGGATTCATTTGATCGCAACAGGTTGTAGTCGCCAACATTTAATATGAAATGATATCAGAATGTGCAAATTGCAAGCTATTATGCGTAATTGTATAATACATCCTAGGGGAAAACGACACAGGAAAAAAAATTGAACTGTCGAGAACAGCCTTACTGTGGATTCCAGGACACCAAGCTATTTGTATACTCAGACCAGATACAGAAAAATGTGTGAGATACAGAAAAATGTGTGATAAAAACTGGAGTGCCAACTCAAATATGAGTTTTTGGATCACTGAAGCCTCCGGATCAGTATTGTGGTGGAAAAAGTGAGAGCTGTTAAACACTTCTTTGTGGTAGTTGAGTGGCGGTTTTGAATAACAGTGACTTTCAAGAAGAAAAAATACGTTGTATTTGTAGAATCGACCGCAGTTGCAGTCGTGCAAATACAAATTTTTTTCCACACTATATCAAGCGGTCACATTTTTTTATTTATTTGTTGATAAAATGTTATTATAACTTGACATAAAAATAATATTATCATACCATTAATATCCGTACAAATATCAAAATACTCTTCAAAGAGTAGACAGTTCACTAAGTAGCAACATCTACTTCTTGTACTATATGCCCAGACTTTGCTTTACTTAAATATGGCAATTAAACAACAAGATGAAGCTCCACTAACTAATTTAACTAGTTTTATCCCCTCGATGGATCGGTGGAGGTGTTAAAATGGAATATCCACATTATCCACCTTGTTCTTGAGATCTGCCTTCACTGAATTATTTTTTGTGAGGATATTTAAAATTAATAATAAACCAACTAATATTTTATCTGAATTTTTCAACGTATTGCGTTATTTATGAACAACTGATGTTTAGGATGCCAACGGAACTGTGTAATACAACCCGGCTCCTTTTTGGTTAACCGCAAAGCATTAATAGAAAGATTTCTATTGCGTAGCTTATACGGGTTTTTATGTTTTATAATAATCGGCAATTTATATTTTGGTTTTGTTCAATTTAAAAATTTTAATTAAAACTTGAAATTCATTTTTATTATTTCGAAACAAAACGATAGATAGACATTACTGATTTTTTTCAGAGGAGAACAACTAAATCTAATTAAAATTTTTATCATTACACCGATCGAAAACATTGACAAATTTTCAAAAGTATAACAAAAGTACTCTTGAGGTACTCACTTAATTTTCCATACTAAATTATGAAATAAAACAATTTTAATTTGTTAAAATCTACATTATATTAAAATTGTAACGCGTTTTGCTAACGCAGTAGCTTTGTCAAACGAATGGAGGTATAATGAGACATTTTTAATTTATACAGTGCCTTACTACTAAATTAAACGGATATTAACAATAAAATTATGATCTATCTACATTGAAATAAAATAAAAAAGGAAAAAAATGTGTCTAGATATGGGATTAACTAAAGTATTTAACAAGTTTACCTGGAAACTCATTCACAACAATCCTGCAGGAACCTTTCTAGGTAAAAAGGTTTAATAAGGGAGAATTGTTGATATTTATTTGGTCGTTAAGAAGATTATCTGAATATTTGTTTATATTTATCTCAAGGGCTTCTAAAGGATTTAATTTGAAGGATTTAGGTTCTATATGCAAAATTTGAATCGAAAGAGTGTTGGTTTGCTAATAAATGATTTGAATAGTTGGAATCTGATTTTTGGTTGTCATAGCTACGTTTGTGTTCTGAAATTCTAGTTTTAAAATTCCTAAAAGGTCAACCTATATAAATTTTGTTGCAGTTGTCATTAGCACATTTTAATTTATAAACTCCTGATTTATTTAGTTTTGAATATTTGAATTTGTTGTTTTTAATGTTTTTGAATAAATTGTTATCGGTTTTGAAGCAAATATTCAAGTCTAAAGTTTCTAAAATTGATTTGATTTTTAAGGATGGTATTCCAAAGTATGTTAAGCTGGGTTATTGTTTTTATCAAAAGGAAATACTTGTTCTACGCGCTTACAAATATGAGAAATATGATCACTCCTAGTAAGTTTCGAGTTTACTTCTGCCTTTCCCCAGTATGTTTAGATGTTTCCTCAAGATGGGTGTTCAGTGTTCAGGTTGGTAACTGTCTTCAAATATCTCTTGCTCAGTTTCAATGTCTTTGTTGAGAGTTTCTTGTTTTGTCAACCTCCATTTGAATTGAAAAGTTCTTTGTCTAGCCATTTCCGGGTTTCTCCTCTTATGCAATTAATTCAAATTTCGCAAAACTGTACCCTATAAAATCTTTTTTAAAGCTTTCTTTAGCTACCTGGTCCACCCATTCATTACTTACACTCTCGGCAGACATACTAAAGAAACTTTGTTGTCACTTGCCAGCCTATTGAGTAATTCTAGATTTATTGGTTGGATTGCTGATAGATTTAATCAAGGCTGAATAATCCTTGAATAGGTGAAAATTAAATACACTTTTGGCATTTATATAATGTTGGGAGAAGATAAGACGGCTTTTAGAGGATGACATGTGCTACCTGAATGTGCAATTTAATAGTGGAAAAAGAAGAATGTAGATTCTCTGGAATGGGAGAAGACACCTCAATCGACATAGTACTTAAGGAATTAATTGGACTACAGATTCCCATGGTACAAAACCTGTAAGAACAGGAAGATTTGCGTGAACTAAAGCCGACGGATGTTTCTTTCTTTTCTTCAAGGAATAAAACTAAAGCCACACAGGTAGAATATCAGTGAATGTTTTATTAAAAAACATACAAGCTAAAGTGATAAATAAACGATATAAATAATGTTTTTATTGTTGTAAATTTTTCCAAGAATAAATTTCCTATTCGTGTATGCGGGAATGTTTTCGCTTTCTACTTTTAAAATAATAAGCACCCCTTATAGATTCGTTTATATCGATACAAATCATGCAATGTACCTTCGGTGTTGTGAAATGTTAGTTAAGGCATTTTTATATTATGAGAAATGCTAAAATTTTCATCGCTGCAATAGAATTACAGAAATTTCTAAATAACAAATGGCAATTGCTTTAAGAAATCCAACCAATATGATGGCCGAATGTCGTGTCTGGGTTTAGTTAGGGCGATGCAAAAACGGAAACCGTGACTGTGGTTCCTTTTCCTGCCGCAAGGGTGCGGGGAAGTGAATTTGATACCTTCCAGGTACGGCGTTTTGGCGATATAGAAAAATCCCATATTTGGAGATTATCTTTGGGACTATAGAACTACCAAAAAAATCTCTTATTTAAATCTTAAAACTGTGTTGGGCAGGATTTAATTCAAAAAGTTTGTAAAATAATGATCAATAATATAATGTGAGTACTTATACAGGGTGTCCCACCTAGGAGTTTGTGCCAAAAACTTGGGAGGTGATAGGAACACTAAAATTTTTTATTTACGTTCTTTGTTAACGAACTATAGGGCTCTAAAGTTGGGAATGAAAAATGGTTTTTTATTTACAATTATTAAATGGCTGATTGAAAATTGGTAATATTTTAATTGCAAAATTGCACACTTTTTGGCTTGATATACAAGTCTACAACATACTTCTGAACTCAGGTACCGAATAAGGTAAATGGTGGATGCGTAATTTTTTTGGTAAGTAAAAATTTTTTCAGTTATAAATGCAACAATTGGCTTTTGCCCTTTGCCCATATTTAACATTTGTTGTAATTTTTTTAAGCCGCTTAGAATTTTTAATGTTGTTAATTACTTGGTTACTCATTTCTTCTAGTGTTTTGTGGCTATTTTTAGTTTTACATACTTCTCTAACATAAACTGGCTATAAAATGAGTCGGACTTCGAAAAACTTGATTTTAATTTCATTTTATAAGTATCTTCTGTATGTTCCTTGTGGTATATTATTCATTTTTTTTTTAATTTCTTGGGAAATTAAACCACAATATTTTTAAATTCTTTATTTCAACGTTTCGGTAGCGTTCCAGCTACCGTTTTCAAGAAAAAATAGGTAGAAATTAATTTTTATCCCTAACTGACACAACAGAAAAAATTTGACAACTAGACAATCAAAAAATATTTTGAAGTTTAAGACTGCAAAATTTTGTTATCAAATTTTTATTAAGGTCCATTCATAGTAGATCATATCTCTGGCAAAATGTGAAATGAAATATTTCATTTTATGACATTCCAACGATATGATTGTCTACTAGAAATGGAATCCAGTGAAGTGCACGTTCCAGGAACGGTTTTTATTGGGATAGCGCGTTTTTTTCGCTTATATTGGAAATGTTGTTAATAAAACGCGTTTCTTGATACTTTTTTTTTGTGTATGAATATTTAAGTTTCCAAAATATGTATATTCAGTTTTGTGATTTTGTGTATTGAAATGTGTATCGATTAACAACTATTCAAATTATAAATCATAAGAAAACCTGGATAAAAACTTATGATGCTATCCTGATAACGCAGGTAATTGATTATTGGAAATTTCTCTTTCTAACATTGGTAACCAAATTTGACTACATTCGGCTGAAATACTAGCTACACATTTATCTGCATTTAGTTGTATTATATTTTATAGGGTTTCAGAACAAGGAAAACTTTTTATGCAGAATGACATTTTTTCCTACAACTAATATTTGTACACCATAATTGGACACGTTGTAGAAATTAAATATATCTCATTCTTTATTGAATAACATGTTAAGGATAGAACGTTTACCAACAAGTGGTCTCTAAATAATAAAATGAACTTTTTAAATTAAAAATTGAAAAATGTGAAGACGTCTCAATTTTTATACCCGAATAAACGCTATATCGGTCGAGATTCATAAATTAATAAATCCATAAATAATTCGGACACGAAGAAAAATGTCTAGAAAATTGCCGTGCATTGCATATTGACATAAATTATTAACGTTAATAGTATATTCTTTTATTGCTACATAATTTTTGAACAACTTTTAATTTATACTCACTCTCGGTATCAATGGATTGCGTTCAAACCGCTGAATTATTGCCGGACCTTAATTATTACTTAACACGCCATATTACTCTCCATTATAATTAAACACTTATATTAATTAATAGCCGATACTAAATTTCAGTGGATATGGGTTTTTCTGGATAACAAATCGTTGTTCAAATCCATTCCCTTTCAATTTCTTTTTCAATATAACTATAACTTGTGAATTAATCTTACCAAGCTTAACTGTAAGGAAAATATCTGTCAAATTAGCTTGTCAATCTTTTGGATACCGTCCAAAATACCCTAGTGATATTCATCCATATGCAAATAAGGTTAAGTTGAAGAAGTACCAGTGTGGCTAGTAATTTGAATGCTCTGGTACTGTAAAAATGGTTTATTATTTTGAATTAATTGGTATCTAAACCAATATACTTTGCTACCAATTTGGTCTATTTTTTATATTACCAGAATGGATTTGGAGTTAGGAATAAACGTGAATCCTTGTCCTATTTTATACGCAAACTATACGACATTAATTTATTTAAGATAATAGATTGTCTATCTTTTTACTGGCAGCATGCATGTCATGTATTTCAAGTACATGCATCAACCCACATTTTATAAAACCACGAGATAAACATATTAACGAGGTAATAACACCCTTTATAACTAGTCTAACGTCTATTACATGTCTAAAACGCTATTTGTAAGTATCCCACTCAAGAAATCAAAGCCTGCATATCAATTACCTACCTCCTAACACAATGAATCATTTGATTTTATACGATTTCATTTCAATTCTAGCTTTGAGCCAAACAATTCTATAATTAGTTGTTTATTAAGAGTTATTTTACAATGGCACCCACATACTAGCTTTTTTCTTTTTTTTAATCTGGTCTTACATGGGTGGTACTCCTCACATGGGCCGGGTCTGAAGATTCGATGCCCTAAGCGTCCAATGATGGTACCGTCTCTTGAAACATTTGCATACCAGCCGCTCTTCCTTCTTTAATTTCCACTATTGTAATGGTGGTCATTCGTTTCAGTTTTTGATTTTTGATTTTCTGAGATTTATATTTTGTCATTATCTATGTATGTATATATTTTTGGGGTAACATTCACTGAGACCTAAAAGATCTATTGTGTCCCCTTTACTTCTACTCAGTTTCTAAGGAAAGTCTCTAAAATTAGTAGCTCCTTTAGTCCTATTTACCGGAGGAATTTTAGGACATCTGCAGGCTTAAACTTGGGTAAATATTCCTCTTCTATCCAGTAATCTCCCAGGTATTGTGCTCTAGGATTCTGGAGTGCTGTGCAGTTGGAAAGTATCTGGATGGAGGTTTCTTCTTCCATACCACAATATTTACATTCTTCTTCCTCCACTAATTTGAGCTTTTTCAGGTGCCCATTCAGGCAACAATGTCCCGTTAGGATCCCTGTTAAAACAGCGCAGTTTTGCTTTGACTCATCATGCATTCATTTGATGTCAACAGGTTGTAGTCACCCAGAAGAATATTTGATTGTCTAAGCCCCACTAGATCTTTCCAATGGTCAGATCTTCTCTTTCTTTCGGCTTCACCTATTTCTTCCAATATTACATTGGAGCTGATTCCGCAAAAAGGTTCAGGCTCCCAGAAAGGTATTTCAGACTCCATCTTTGCTAGTTCATCTGCTATTTCATTTCCTCCTATTCCAGTGTTTCCTGGAATCCATAGTAAGGTAACTATATTGTTCTCGCCTAGTTCATTTAGTTTGTCTAGGCATTCCCACACCATTTTGGAATTGACTACGCAAGAGCTCAGTGCTTTAATGGATGCTTGACTATCTGTAATTATGATAATTATTTGTCCTCTGTATCCTTTATCAATATTGAACTGGGCGCACTTTCATTATCTATTAGAGTAACTATAACATCTGTAGAAATTGGGAAAAGATAAATATACTATTTTGAATGAAACTAAAAATTTCTGCGTCTCCTCAGGTTTTGACGAAAGGATTATCCTTTTAGGGCCTTTTTTGATCGTCACCACTGCAATTCTTAAAGCAAGGCTTTTATGACATGTCGCATTTGTTGGCTCTGTAACTGAGGCTTCTACAATCAAGGAAGGTGTAAAGCCTATTTGGTTGCCATAAAGACGATTGTCCAGATTTTTGTGAAGAAAAGTCTGACAATAGCTTTGAAATTTCGTAGCTGGAGATGCTTTTGTCTACATTGGAGACGACAAAAGAAAACCTAGGAGCTGGACATTGTTTTGGTGTTTTCTGATGAGTTTTAGGTTGAAGTTGGAGAAACTTATCATCGTCGCCTTTCTGTCGTTTTCCGTTTCTAAATAAATAATAGTAATTTCTGTCAATCGTATACTTTTTCTCTGATTTTTTATATGCTCATCTGTCTTAGTCAGATATTTGTCAATCCTAACGATGTAAATTCATTCACGGAACAAGGTATTATTAAATAGACCGAAATTTCATTCCATTTATCATAAATAATGATAATAATAATAATAACACGCATGGTATACATTTTTGTGAATTGAATCTAATACACCCTTACCGATTATCTTTAATTTTGATATAATTTGCCTAGAAATATTTCTAGTTGTAATTTGGCGGGTAACTATTCTAATAAATATTGTTTATTGTTCACGTATATATACAAAATACCCTGACGCCTCATTTTAGATGTCGCGTTTTCGATATGATTCATGTCCCACATTTTCTAAGGAATATCATTATCGAAAACTATATACACATTCATCAAATATCCCACTGTAATTACAATAGTGTATGGAAATTTACACCTAATATCAAACAAATTACACACATTCATCATACCAAGCGTTTTATTACACATTTTGATATTTATAGTACAGCTGTTTTTTGATGAGATTTGGTTCTTGATCAGTTGGGCCAATACATCGTAAAAACACCCAAAAAAATGAACAAAAACCTACCGTAAACAGAATTGTAAGTAAATTTCCAGAATGGTAAATTTAAGGCGTGATCTTTGGAGGTCCAATGGCACACGAAAAATAAAAAAGAAGTATGAATAAAATCGCATTGCATCGCATTTAAAAGTTTATTTGAAGGAGACGTTACTCTATTGGAGTTTACTCCAGAGCACTAAGCCTAGAGATTAAGTGGGGAATGGGAAACAATACCAGCGTGGTTCAAAAAAAGCTGGCTGGTATCTCAATTGCCACAAAAGAACTAACCAGAAAAGGAATTTCTGGCAAAACATAACAATTTGCACTGATAATAGACAATCCCATTAGCCTTGAACAGACAACGTGTTAAATCGGGGCTAGTACTAGAGTACCACCAAAATTTAACTAACTCCTCGGTAGATAACAATATTATCCTGAAGTGGGTTAAAGGGCACGACAGAAGTAAAGGTAATCGCATTGCCGATTCTTTTGCAAGAGAAGGACTAAACATTTCAGGACCTAGTGACACCTACAGCCTAACCACTTCGACAATTGCGGAACTAGCCAAACGTTACACCCATGCTAAATCCCTTAAGAGATGGAATGGAATGCTTGCTATGATCACCCTGGGCGACCCTGGGAAGCTGGCGCCAAAGAAATTTTTGGCAATGACTAGGAAAACCCTACGTTTAACAGTAGGATTTTTGACTGGCTACTGTCAACTAAGCAAACACCTCCATACTATGGGGCTAGGCATGTCCTATGCGAGTGTCCGGAGTTATCGTCAACAAAGAGAGTGTGTGTTCGGTGAGTCTTGGCCTACACCTGCCGATATAAAGGAGATGTCTCCACCTTCCTGGGAAGGACTGGATGGACGATGACCTAGGAGGACAACGCTTCGGGAGGATGTACAATAAGTGAAGAACTTTACAGATAAGTGCATTTGGCAACAGCAGTTAAAATAAGGGGGCACTAAACACACGCTCATTGCTGATTACGAACTATCATTCTTCTCTCTTATTCAAGTAGCTTTTCTCTTTGTATATAGAATAGAAATAAATTCTCATCGTATACTATGATTTATATATAAGTTTTCTAAAAATATAGTCCGATTCTGTATAGTTGTGTGGGCAATCCGCTTTTGATAAAGTTGATATTTAACGATAAACATGATACAGACACTACATCATGTTGTGTGATGTGCTAAGTAAGGGGTACGGCTTATGATTTATAGTTATGTAAGGTGCAGCCATTGTAATTGCAGATTGTATGGGGGACCATAAGGCCCGACGTAATCACAAACTTTGTATTCGATTGGATCGGAATTAATGTGTGACCGATCGCCTTTTTGGATTTCGGTATGGCCGCACACACAACGGCATGATTTACATTTACCTTCTTCTTATACTCTTCTTCTTTTTCTGCTCGTATTGTTCCATTGTATCAGAGCGAATTTAAAATTAAACCTGAGAAGTTGAATTTCTCTAATAGTTGTTCATAATTTTTTCTATGATTAACCTAAGTCTTTTGTATACCCAGGAGGTTGTATTTAACAGATTTGCTGCTTTAAATTTCCTAACAAGAAAAAATTATTCGAATAAAAATACCCTTAGTTTAAAATTCGCGCTCAACAAAAAATGACTGATGACATAATATATCGAAAACTGACAGTGTACTGTCTGAAGACGGAGTAACCGCTTCACTGAATTATCTTCAATTTTTTTCTTAAATTTGGCTAGTACTGGAAAAAATTGTATATACACCATGGTGGTGAAATATATTTATTTTATAAGCTTTGCACCTTATTCCACTCGTGGCAAAGCCCCTCGCGAAAAAATTTTGGTGCTCAGTCAATAAATATATTTTTTCTACATTCATGCAAAAAACAACACTTTTGTGAACCACATTTAATGGAGAAAGTGGTACTTTATTGCACTCATCTGTCATTCTTGTGTCAGTTTTGTGATGATTAATGACAAACATAAACATTTAAATTAAAAAAAAATCCATAGCAAGTATCTGATCCTGCTTTAATACAACAATAATATATGTATATCTTACTACTTAGTCTCAACGAGTTACAATTATTGCAAAAATCTTTAATTATTTAAAATTTAAATGGTCAAGGCGAAAACCAGCTATGATTGAGTACTGACAAGGTGGAGGCCATAAAGATACAAAAAAAAGAACGGGTTGAGTTTGATTAGGTTAGGTTAGGTTTTTAGCATATTTATATTCTAATTTTCCAGTTTTTGCATGAATTTAGAAAAAATATTGTATGCAACTCTTGCAAAACGTGTTTTTTGCACTCGTCGTGATGTCCAACTCGGCCTAAAGACCTCGTTGGACAATTTCACGTCGCGTGCAAAAAACCCTCACTTTTTGCACTTGTTGCATATATAACTATTTTTGGAAAAGGAGTAGGTTTAAAGATTTCTGATAACCAAATATGTTTCACAATTTGATTCAAATTAATACAGAGTGTCAAAGATGCTTGTTATTTCAACATTTTAACAATCAAAATATGTTTGAAATCAATGCAGAAGTTTCCTGTGCTTTTCATGTCTTTTTTTGAATGTATTTTCTTGAGACATGGCGATAGGAAATTAAAATATACCAACAATTAATAGTTTAAAATAATGCTTTAAAAAAGTACCAAATATAAGTTTTAAGTCTAAACTAAAATTCCCTATGCAGACTAGGTAGTCATAATAAAGTGACCCTAGCCTGGGTACCAGGCCACAAAGGAATAAAAGGCAATGAAAAGGCCGATGAATTAGCCAAGCAGGGAGCAGCGGAGGTCATGATAGGGCCAGAATCTTACTGTGGAATTGCTAAATGCCTAAGTAAAGGAAGCATCCACAAATGGATAAACAGCCAGGCGTTGCACTGGTGGTATGGAACCCCAGGACAAAGGCATGCTAAATTATTCCTTAAAAGCCCTTCGGCCAAACTGTCACACGACCTACTACGTCAAAGTCGGGAAACGACGAGGATAATAGTGGGAATGCTTACAGGCCACTGTAGGCTGAGGAAACATATGCATACAATTGGACTAGCAGAAGACAGCCTATGCAGGCTCTGCCAGGAAGAAGACGAAACCGCGGAGCACGTACTTTGTGAGTGTGAAGGCCTAGCAAGGCTGCGGCTTCACCTATTCGGAGAAGAAAAACCGAAGGCAGAGAGCTACGCAAAGGAGTCGGTAACCAGGCTATTAAGTCTAATAAAAAGAATAGAGCTGGATATCGAGCTCTAATATAGGGAGGACCACAATAGATCTGCAAAGGTCGCAGTGGGATAGGACAAAGAGCCACTCCAATTCTAATCTAATCTAATCTAATCAATATTTTCATTTTCTCTCCAAAACATCCTGTGTTTATAAAAAAAGTATGAAAACAACTCAATTCCTAAAAAAATTTCCAAAAACCCGATCACTTATACACATATCTATAAAATATTATTTCGAAATTCCAACCCATTTAATAATAAAAAATAAAAATAAACCTTCCGGCATACCATCTCAGGATATTGGTGAAATAAAATATTTTGACACGTGATGGATTTATTACGGTGGTTCCAATTAAAAATCATATCAAAATTATCCTGATGTATCATATGAGGCTATAATTTGTGGTTTCATGTCTGTAGCTGTCTATATACCAATCGAACTTTCAATCTAAGACTGCATAAATCTATTTCGGAATGTTACACGTTTCCCAGTGCTGTGGGTAGCGAACTAAAGGACATCCAAAAGGGGTTCAAAAATATTAATACAAAAAAAATCGATCAAAACATTACTTTGGATGAGTATGTGTGGAAAATCTATAAAATATTTAATTGAAATTTAAAATAACAATTTTATATCCATCCATATTAATAAACATCGTGAAAGTCCTAAAATATATGACAGCCTTTGCTTGCTTGCATTAACCTCAACAAACCAACTTGATAGCCTTTGCTAAGAAAAGAAAACTCAACCTCAAAACCAATGAGCTTGATGGGAGCGAGATTGAATAGAAACAAGAAGTCAAGTATCTAGATTTGACTGTAAACTCTTGTGGAACAAACACGAAAAGATGATTACCTATGTACAAAGCAAAAATGGCTCTAGCTGTGTGCAGAAAGAAATTGTTGAGACGTTGAGAATTTGTAACCCAAAAATCCCAAGCTAGATGTACACTATCATAGTGAGACTAATCTTCACTTATAGAGCCATTGCATGGAGAAGTATAAATTGTTTATTGACGACTAGAGAACACCTCTCCTAGTTTGTAGATGTAGGTGCATTACAGGAGCAAGATCATGCCCAAAAGCAGCAATGGAAGTGCTTTTCAACCTCACACCAGTTCATATGGTGGTGAAAAGTGTTACGGAAGAAGAATGTAGTTTCTGTGCCATTGAAGATGAATCTTTCACTCACATACTTGTTAATTGCGCTGGGCACGCTAGGGCTAAGACAGGGGGGATAGAAGAGGGACATTTACACAATTTACAGCAGGTAGGCCGCAGCTAAGGCTCCAAAGACTTTCATCAGAAGCTAAGTAGAAGTAATGGGGCACAACAGTGAATGTCACTCCAATATACATACATAGCTTGTTTCCAGCGTTACCACTTTTAAAATAGGACAACTATATGAAACAAAAAATCCAAAAAGGTTCAAACAATTCCCCCACAATCCATCCAAACTTTGAATCTAGAGAAACTGCTAGTGTACCCAATAATTTTGTAACCTACAATACATGGACTGTCTTGGAGTTAAATGACGGACATTGGAAAGATCTAGTAGGGCTTAGACAATCAAAGATTCTTCTGGGTGACTACAACCTGTTGAGATCAAATGAATGCATAAGTCAAAGTAAAACTGCGCTAAGAGTATTAATAGGGATCCTAACGGGACATTGTCGAATGAATAGGCACCTGAAAAAGCTCAAAGTAGTGGAGGAAGCATGGAAGAAGTAACCTCCATCCACATATTTTCCAATTTCACAGCACTCCACAATCCTAGAGCACAGTACCTGGAAAATTGCTGGATAGAAGAGGAACATTTAACTAAGTTGAGGCGTGCATATATCCTAAAATTCCTCCTGGAAATAGGACTAAAGGAGCTACTAGTTTCAGAGACTCTCCTCAGAAACTAAGTAGAAGTAAGGGGGCACAATAGATCTTTCAGGTCTCAGTGAATGTTACCCCAAAAAATACATACATACATACAAAGTCTTTCCACATCATCCATATAAATTGGCGCAAAAAGAGTTTAGTCTCTAAATGGAGATTCTGAAATATCTTGAACGAATGTGGTTACTATATTTTATTTTAAACAAAATTATTGTTGTTAATCGCTGCCCCTTCTCACGATACGCTTATGGTATATCTTACACCTTTTCAGATTCAAATAAACATTTCATATTCCATTCCTATATGTAGGTATAGACAGATCCATCTGATTTTATAGGGTAAGGAATGAAGAATGAGAAGCGTTCTAATATTGCGGACAAACAGCCAAGCCATCGAATCGAACCCTTGGGCTGTAATTATAGTAATAACAGATTCAACCTCTATAAAGGCCGATATTACAGTTTCTATACATTTTTCGAACATCAGAATCGAGAAGATTTGTGTTTGATTTCGATTGCTTTTTTCGCTTTTCGGTTTCATGGAGCTTTTAATTTTTAACAACGGCATACTCCATGAGGATATATTTTTCTGTTCAATGTACAAGGGCAATTTTATAATTGGTGTTGAATTATTCGTTGTTAACACAGGGTCGGTTGAGAAGGGGTTTTGCATGATTTTTTTGGTTTCTCCAAAATTAGAATCGTTTGCAAAAGATTCAGTCGCCGCAGTGGAAAAGCTCCTGGTGCTGTCTTATTCTTACTCTAGAGTCTGGTGTAGGCTTTCCTTTATTTTCACTTGGTTGTAGTGACCCAGGAGTACCTTTAGCTTCACTAGACCTTTCCAGTGGTACAACCTGACTTGGGTTTTCCGATCACCAAAGGAATCTTTGCTAGTTGTCCTTGTTGTTCATAAGAATTTTTTAGGTTCTTTCTTAGGAATCTTCTTAAATTGTCCCCTAATGGTTGTGACAATGCCATTGTCACTTCCTTCAATCAAACTACACTGGATTTCGTCTACTGTCGGACGTCACAGTAATGAGGATCCTACTGCCCCTTTTGGACATCCTCTGGTTTTGCAGATGGAGATCATGTCTCTGCTATACTCTAGTGGTGAACAGTTCCATTTGAACTTGTGCTGCCTACACCTCTTATATTAAATACTCTTTTGACAGCATTCTATATCAAGAACGAGTTTGCAACACAAAATAATTTGCATGAATTTTCAACTGGGAATATCACTAATCTAAGAGTTTATATAAATTTTTGTTGCTTAATAGCAGCTTCTTTAAATATTTTGCTTTACACTGTAGTTTGAATGTGAAATTGAAATATACTTTTCCCTCTGAATAAAACTTTTTGGACACACGGTATATCAAAGGTAATATTTAAAATAAAAAATGTAATCAATGCTAAGAGAAAAAGTTAACAATTCTGGAGGAAAAAACAGAACAGAACATAACAATTAAACAAACCTTATATACAAATATAGCTACGTATGTAAAAAAAAAATTGAAGAACGAGTATATATAGACATGCAGCAGCAGCTAGGCGTAAAAGGCCATGACGTATGTTTACATGAGAATAAAAAATCGGACTTTCTCACAGAAAGCCACAATTCTAAGAAACCTGACATACTGAGCCAAGAAAAATGGTCAAAGTCGGTAACAATGCACGCGATGTACACTCCGGAGGGTTTCGAATGCACGAAAATAACAACTTCGGTCACGATATGTCTAAATACAGTATCGGACAAAAGTATAATGTTTGACGAATAAAAGAATTATGGTAAAAACGCTATTTTAAATAAAGAAACTCATCCTCAGGGTTAACATGAATAAATAGATGTTTATGAATATTGAAAATTACACTGTACACGTGTTCTATGTGTTTTTTAGCTCATTTTAATTTAAAATATTCTTATTTTGTTTTATTTTCATTTAAACCAGAATACAATATTTCAAAATAATCAATTTTACACTGGAAATGTAGAAGATAAATTTAAAATAAACTAAATTTAAACAGCGTACTTTATACTAAAGTGCTTTAAATAAAATTTACAATTTAACCTTGGTAAAACTCCCAATCTCAGTGAGAGAATTAACTAAATTTACTGTCCTCATGCTATAAGTTGAGCTTAAACTCTTTTAGTTAAATTTTCAGTTATTGTGAATTTCCATTTCATACAGCTTACAGTTTAAATTGAGAAAAACACAGGAAGTTTTACCAAATTTACAATTTATACTGAAAATTTTATCAGTTTGGACTGGGAATTTAGTCCAAACTTCACTGGCAGACTTCACAATTTCAAATGGTAATTTACAGTTCAATCTGGGTATTCAATTATTCAAACTAAAAGTTTCTCAGTTCAATTAGGGAGTTGCACTAAATTTATCATTAACAAAGCTTACCGTTTAAACTGGGCATTTAAAATTTTTCCCGGTAACTATCAAAAATTACAGTTTAAACTGTGAAATACGTAGGGTTGACAGTTTCAACTGAGAATTTAACAATATTTATAATTTTTATTCTGGGAGTTATCAAAAAATCACAGTTTAATCTGGGAAATTCATAAAATATCAACTAGGGGTAATTAAAAATATCAGTATAAATTGGGTATTCAAGGAACAGAAATTTAGAAAAAAGTTCCAGTTCAATCTGAGAATTTCACAAAATTCACAGTCACAGCTGGGAGTTTCACAAAATTCACAATCAAAACTGGTAATTCAACAAATTTTATTTGGTAGTTTATATTGATTAACTCAGAACATTAACAGTTTAAACTGGGTATTTAAACAAATTCACTGGTACTTCAACAGAACTCACTTTTTTAACTGGTAATTTGAGGAAATCTGCAGTTTCATGGTGTAGTTAATCAAATGAGGGAAATTTACAGTTTGAGCTGGGTATATCACCAAATTCACAGTTTTTACTGAGAATTTAGGTAGGTACTGTTCAAACCAATAAATTTATATAAGAATTTCTCACTGTAAATATTTACAGTTTAATTGGTACTATATAAGGAAATGTACTACAGTTTTAATTGGTAAATACCATCAATTACAGTCTTAACTGTGAAATTTACAGAATTAGCAGGTAAAACTGTGAATTTACTGCTTTAACTAAAAGTTGACAAAAAATTACAGTCTAAGAACGGAATTTAAGCTGGTAATTTAACAAAATATTTCAGTATAATCTGAGAATTTAACAGAATTCACAATGTGAGCGGTAAATTTCACCAAATATACAGTTTATACTGGGAATTTTAGTGAGTTTTCGATAAATTTCATGTAATTTTTCAGTGTTCATTCCCAAAAACATGAATTCGGCACACAATTCAATTAAGACGAAATAAAAATATACAACTCAATGCATTAACCATTCGACAAATTAATAATGAATGCATTAGGTCGATTGACAAAATATGTATACAAGACGGTAAAGACACGAAGTAACATGGAATTTTATCATATGAAATACGTCATGTCTAACCTTGGAGTTTAATTTATTTGTTTGGAAAAGAGAAGAGTGCTTATTGGTTGAAATTTGGCCACACCCAATATCACCCATCCACCCACGCATTCATAAAGGATCGTGATGTTTAGTGTAAAGGGGACTGCAACATCAGAACAGAAAAAGAATCGAGCAATAAAAAAATAGAAATGAACACCGAACAGACCTGGGGTCATCTTTTAAGTAGGGTAGTTTTTGTTGGATGCATGGGGTGGTTCGAATTTTCTTACCCTCTTAATATTAAATTTTCAATGAAATACATAATTGATATATCTTTGGTGCGTATATACTGGGTGTGAATATTTTAATATAAATCTACCTGGTACAAAGAATTTTTTCAAATATGCTGACTGTGAAGGTTGAATTGTATGGCACACATTTTCGTGGTCCCCTCGTTTACGAATAATTGTGAGCCCCTATTTGTTTGTCACTCCATCGTAGACTCCCGACGTCTTGCAAGGACCCCTAGAGGTCCTGGACCACTTTAGGGTTACATACTAGAAATTTTCTGACTAAAGAAAGTGAACATACCGTTTAAAACAAGCCTTAGCAAATTATATTTATAAAAATATATTATACGCAATTTTAAGTGATTTCTCAGAAAAGGACTGCAGGCTTAAAGACATGTTATGTCATTGAAATGAGGTCTTTCCATTTACTCACGTAATGTGCGCAATATACCAATAGATTTTAATCCATTTTTTTAATAACATTGCTTATGTCAAACGTTTTATATTATTATTGAGAAAATTAATTTGGACAATTTATTTTTAGGTCCTGGAAAAAACGGATGAATTTCGAGAAAATACAAAGGTAAGGAATAAAATTATATTTTTTATTATTGAAAATTTGTTTTCATGGTACATGTCGGAAAATATTTGATGTCATACAGGTTCTTACCAGTTGTTTGATGGATTCTTTTGAAATTAACCAATCAGATTAATGTTAAATATACGTTGTGCCCTCTTCAAGTTCGCTTTATATGTGAAACTTCTTTATTATCAATTTTAGGAAAAAAACTTATTCTTCATAAAAAGTTCTGCATGTTCTAGAAACTGAAATACAATTATCAGATATCAATTTTTTCTAGTATTATAGAAGGTTTCTCAAAAAATATGAACTTTACTCGAGAGTAAAGTACCTTTAAATTTGAGAATATCGAAAATTGTTATTGAAAAAAGTTGATCAGAATTAAAAATTACGTCCAAATATGCATTTGCATCTTTTTATATAAAAAATAGGTTTTGTGCTTGTTATACATTTGAAAACAAAACACTTTTTTTAATATAAATGGATATAAATCGTATATTTGAATATAGTTTCGAATTCTGATCAACTTTAATTCATAACATTTTTTGATATTGTCAAATTTAAAGGTACTTTACTCCGCTAGCGTCGTTCGGCCAATTGCAATAGCGTGCGGAAAAGTATCACTTTCCGCACTAGTTAGGTAAACTACTATATTTTACTTACATACATACTTACTTCGTAAATGATTATATTTATTCACTAGTATCATCTACACATCATTTTCTGAATGTATTTTATGTTATAGTGGCTTTTGCCCGCGTGATAGTCGAAAATGGTTCTAATATGGTTTCTAATTAGTTTTTTACCTTATTATGAATGTCAGTATCACACTGTACCAAGCTTTCAAGTGAGCTCAACGTTTTTTTAATAAAATTTAATCGAGTTTTCAAACGTGTCAAAATAAGACAAATAAAATAAAATCATCCCAAATGAATTTTCTATCCCTTTTTAGTCCAAGTTAGGTGGTGAGTTTGAATAATGATAGGATGCTAGGTAATCTTTGTCAACTTGTATTCTAGTGCATTTGTAGCTGTAAATGGCTGTAAAAGCTGTAGGTTACTTTTGTCGCTGTCAAAGTGACAATTGTCCTGTGGTATATTGAATTCTAATAATCTTTCTTACAGTTGTAACCACTTAAATTCATAGCATCATCAGATTGCTCACCAAACTTTGTTATCTCCTGCATAGCTTTGTCCATCTCAAGTGGACGACGATAATCTCTGTGTTAGGTAGGACTTAAATAACCTCGTTTTTTATCTAATTCGTATCTGCAATTTCTTTTTTTAATTCAATTTACGTGCTCGGCAACTATGGTCACTTTCAAAGGGCGATTACAGATTACAGAAAACAGTAGTGATTACAGATAGTTACAGAGCACAGTTTAAAGTTTATGATACAGTGATATATCTTTCAAGAAATTCAGTGTTGCTTCGATTTGGTTTGGGTCCCCTCTAGGATATCTTGCGGCTGGGTTTTGTGATTATAATGTCGTCTTTTTGTGCTAAATTGGCAACAATCAACCAAGATGTGTTGAACAGTAAGTGTGCACTGGCAGCTTTGACAGGAATGTCTGTTGCTTGAGGTCATTAAAGTAGCTGTGTGAGCTTGGTATGGCCTATTCGAAGTCTCCGTAGTATTGATACTTCTTGTCTAGAGAGTCCAGTGGGTTCAGTATATAGAGGTGTGTTGAGAATAGGCTGGATAGATACTTGGGAAGTTTTGGTGGAGCTCCAGTATGTTTGCCACATATATCTAGCGATTCTTTTTGCTTCTGCCTTAACATCCTTGCAAATTTGGATATGAGAAGTAATTGTGGCAGTAGTTGAAGCTGTTTTGACATGCTGATCGACCAGTTCATTTCCAATGTGTGAGGTTATCCATATAATGGTGACTAGGGTGTTATGGGAATAAATATGGTGATAAGAATGATGGATTTCTTGGACAATGGGATGTTCAGTAAATAGAATAGATCGTTATAAATGTTACCTATTGTTTCTTCTTTATTGTCTATATCTGCTCAAATTGATTTAGTAGTAATAATGGATGAAATTTTCAATTGTTTTTTAATCTCGCGTTCGCAATAGACTAGCTTCGTATGTCTCGCAGTTATATACAGTGTTTACAGAAATAATATTTAAAGTTTTCTAAGCGTAGTTAGTACATTTTTATCCATAATTTTATGAACAATTTTCAAAATATAAACAGAACATCCTTCTAAAAATAAGTTTCTGGTTTAGCTATTAGGATTGTGATAAATGGCATCGATGGGAAGTTAATCGTGAAGAAAATAGAACAAGATATTTAAAAAAAACGCCGTGCTCCTCTCGCATTTAATCCTTTTAGAGTTGGTGGGGGGTTGCTAGATCGTCCGTGCAACGATTACAAACTACGTTCTTGATTATAGCTTTTTGATCTTGTAATGTATCTCCAAGACAGTGTAATGATCATGCTCCAGGCAGACTGATGGTGATATATTCGACGTTTTAGAATGTAACTATCGTGCCGAAATCCGATCATACGTGTAACAAAAGGGGTTAAAGGGATAATAAATTATTATTATTATTATTATTTTATGAAAATTCAAAGATAATTATGAAATAATCTGGCAAAGACACCGATAAAGGTACACGTTCACTTCGGCGGCGTGTATTATGTCGCCACAATAAACAAGAGTCAGCTTACTAAAGCGAAGTGGCGTGGCGCGACAAAATGTATTGTTGCTTGCATCTTCTCCGAAGCATGTAGGCGGCGCTACGAGGATGCAAAATTCTTCTTCGGAACATTTTGGAGCCTCCGGTAATGTACAAAGAGGTTCCTGAGAGCGTCCACGGGCTAGTGTGCTAGTATGAGTCACAATAGACTTTTGAAATTTGCAGTGTATGGCCAAATAGACAGAAATATCACAAACCTAACCTTATTTACAACGTACTGGCTAGTTTTAAGAACACGAGTGAACCAAATATATTACTTCAGTTTAGAGCTTTGGTTTTTTTTTTTTCCGGAGCCGTCCCTTCGCCTGTACCACCTCAGCCTCCTGGGCTTATTGTGGATACTCCTAGTGTTCTGACTACAACCTATTCAGCCAATCCGTTCCCTGTATTAGCTCATACAGGTTTAGCTGGTTGATTGTAGAAGTCTTCTGGAGTCATTTGGTTTCTGCCATAAAGTTTCTGCCTTCTGTGGTCCAGCGACTCACAGTTGCATAGTATATGCAGAGCTGTTTCGGTATCCTTTTTGCGTCTTCTCTACATGTAAGGTCTCCGTTGTACAGCCCTATTTTGTTTAGGTGCTCCTTTGTGGGAAAGTGTCCTGTAAGTAGCCCCGTAGTGGTGCGCAGTTTGTTCCTGCTCATTGAGAGCAGTTCTTTCGCTACTTTTTCTGATGGTTCTTTTATGAATTTCTTCCCATGTATTTGCCCAGTCGTATTCTTCCAGTATTTCTTGTGTTGTTCTTTCAACCACCCTTTTAACCATGACCTCGTTAAGCATCTGGGAATGCCCACAGCAGGTTCGGGTCCGTTCATCAGAGTTGACGATCCTACTCTTGCGAGTTCGTCAGCTTTTTCATTGCCTGCGATTCCTTTATGACCTGGTACCCATTCCAGTGTTACACTGTTCCGAGTCGCCAGTCTTCTAAGTTCTTCGCCGCATTCCCATACTAGCCGAGATATATAGCTCTGAAGTGCTTTAAGGGCGGCTTGGCTGTCGCTTTGGTTTTAAAAGAGAAGTATTCATCCAATAGGGTGCTCAATTTCAAATTTTACCCCATGTTTCATTAAGTGCCCAATGGGGTATTCAAAAATAAAATCATTTTTAATTTAGTCTTTAGATTAACAGAAAAAAATAAGAGCAAAAAATTATTAGTATTATACAGTTTATAATGCAGATGTTTGTGCCTTTTGAGGACAAAAATGTTGACATTTATAACTCTCTTGTTTACCTTCTTGAATTTTAATTTGATGCATTGAGAAATAAGAAAAATATATTAATTATTATCAGACAGTTGACTCTATTTCTAAATATTTTTCTCTTTTGTATCTCCAAATCAATAAAGATTATTTATTGGTACGCCTCTGTTTAGCAGTTGATGGAACAAGGAGGAATAAAACTTTTTTTTTATACGTATCGTATCTCTTCCTATTTGACGTTTGTGGGAATTTTTATAACGAATGACTAGTGAAAACGGTTTGATAATATAGTACAGCGGATTGATCATGAAAAATTCCCAGAAACTTTTACAGAAATAAAACAATTCTTATATGTTTCACAGTAAATCTCTTGATTGCAGTTTCTTTTGATTTATAGCCATGAATCTCTACTACTTTATAGGTTATTAAACCAAAATAAAACCAGAATTTATTATTGAATGTTGTGAAATACTTAGTATTTTCAGATTTAGTTTGATTATTAAAAGTTTAAGGAAGGATCCAAAAAAAAGGGGAAGATAAAAAAAGTAGGAAATTTCATCTTTATTATTTATAATTAGAGTTATTTTCGGCATACATGCGTGCGACTGGACAAAAGCAAACACATTAACTACTAACCTAACCGGACCCCCTAGACCCCCTCTGACTGTTATCCCTACATTTTCCAGGAATATATTTGTCATAATCGATTTTAAACGCATCAGCAGCAGAGTTTTTTCTTCATTTTTCTTGCTAGTATTCTTCAAAATAATAGTATATTATACACCTGTCAGTTTTCCATATTTTATGAACGCACTCCTTATGTCATCAGTCATTTTTGGTTGAGCGCGAATTTTAAACTAATAGCATTTAAATAGCAATAATTGTCAACTTGACATCTAGTAGTGGAAAAAATAATAATTGTCAATCAAATACCTAGAATTAATTAATATAGTTATGTACCTATAAGATTTATTATCATAGTCATGCATTTCTAAGCGGATAAGTATACCTATTTTATCCTTAAATACTGATCAAAGTGATTTATTCTATTCAAATGAACATAATTCCAGTTAATCACAATAATTGGTCCCATTTAACAAGTGTTAATTTTATCAATTACCCAACGAATTAAAGCAAACTGCTCAAAACAGTCTGGCGCCGTAATAACTTAATAATATAAACAAAAAGTCAATGGCTTCTTGATTGGCGTACTTAAATTCGTATGATATAATATATATAACGAATATAACCATTACGATTTGTCTATATAATTAAAATAAAATTGCTGTAATTTTGATCAATTACCTTTTCTAATAATTTCACTTAAATCTGTAGATATCTGCTTACTTTCTCTTGTAACTAGTTTCCTTCTCTTCGACATATTTCAGAGATCGTCCTAGGCGGATAGTAGATCTACTGTTTAAGAGATGGCGATAGCAGTATTGAAAATTTTTTATCCTATTTAAATATCTTGTTGAACAGAACAACTTATTTTATTAACAACTTAGCAGTATTAATTTTCAAAACATTTTCTAAGATAAAAATATAGTTTAGCACGCGTAATTTTCGAAAAATTCTTGATTTATTGTGTATTTGAGCTACAAATTAATAATAAATAATAATTTTTCGTAGTTGATTATTTTTCTTGCTTTTCAAATATTTCTAATGAACAATTGTAACGATTCACATCACTGTAACGGTTTAGTTGCCACATGCCCAATTCTGACAAAGACTATTCGATTCGTGTATATAAATATTTAGGAAAATAATTATTGCTTGTTTGATAGTGATATATTCCTTTTAGTCACTTTACTATAAGTATGAACAGACTGTACTAATTTAGATATTTTTTGGAAGTTGTATGGGTTAAGATATTTTATTTAATTTTATTTAAATTCTATTTAAAGATAAACATTTATTGATCAGTTATTATAACTTATAATCAAAATAATATAGATATTAATGTTTGTCAAAATAGGCAAATATATATGAGATTTCATGTGGGTTTCTTACAATGCAGTTTGGAGTTTTCCGTAAAACAGAAAAAAAAGTAACAATTAAAGAAACTCCTCGAAAGTCAAAGACAAAAGATGAAAATGGCATGCGATCGATTGATATGAAGAGGATTCTCGAGAGTTCTTGAGATAAACAAAAGAATCGTAGTGGCTACGAGTACGACCATGTAAAAGTAGAACGAAAGGATAGCATATATTATTGACATTCATGTATATATATTTAGATGATCTATCTAGATCCAGCATAAAATCCTCCTCCAAGTTTACAAACTTGAACGTAATTTAGATTCAAAAATCTTGAAAAAATCTTCACTTATTAACTTATTTTTGATTTTTTAGTACGAGTAGGACGCCTAGTCACACCCAACTTACAAAATAAAGACGAATTGCATGAACATATTTAAAGAACGCTCTACGGTAGTTTCGAGTAGTTCGCCATGGGAACTTTTCGAGGTACACGGTGTTTTAACATTCTTTTGTTTAACTATCTTGATGCGTCATCGGTAGTAACGATTGTTAGAGGTGTAACTAGATAATATATTGATAATAAACATTGGTTTATCATTTTGGCAAAATCATGCTTACGTTAATTTCATTGGAAAAATAATAAAAATCTACCGTCATCGAGTTCGCAGGCGGCTGATCCGATCGTTGCCGGAATCGTCCGGCTGCTTTCCTTACACTTTTCTTCCGGCTTTCGATACACTTTTTTAGGGAACTTTCGATGTTTTAGCGCATGTTCGATGTAGAAAGGGTGATTGTGGTTAAGAGATTGTCGAGAAGTTGAAGAGTACCTTGTTGTTCACTAACTTTGCCTATTTTGTGCAGATGTTTCTTCAGGTGCAGTGTCACCAGGTCGGTAATTGTCTCTTACCCAGTTTAAACAGTCTGGATGGGTATTCCTTGTATACCTTTTTCAATGAACTCTTTCCATGGAGGTGTGTCCTTGTATCTTTTGTGAGCTGCCACTAAAGCACTGAGCTCTTGTGTAATCAGTTCCAAAATGGTGTGGGAATGCCTAGAGAAACTCCATGAACAATACCTTACTATGGATTCCAGGACACACTGGAATAGAAGGAAATAAAATAGCAGATGAACTAGCAAAGAGGGGGACTGAAATACCTTTCTGGGAAACTTAAAACCCTTTTGCGGAATCAGCCCCATTGTAATATTGGAAGGAATATGTGATGCGGAAAGAAAAAGAAGATCTGACCATTGGAAAGATCTTCTGGGTGACTACAACCTGTTGAGATCAAATGAGTGCATAAATTAAAGTAAAACTGCGCTAAGAGTTTTAACAGGGATCCTAACGGGACATTGTCGCCTGAATGGGCACCTGAAAAAGCTCAAAATAGTGGAGGAAGAAGAATGCAGATATTGTGGCATGGAAGAATAAACCTCCATCCACATACTTTCCAACTGCACAGCAATCCAGAATCCTAGAGCACAGTACCTGGGAGACTACTGTATAGAAGAGGATCATTTATCTCAGTTGAAGCCTGCAGACATCCTAAAATTTCTTCGGGAAATAGGACTAAAGGACTATTTTCAGAGTTTCAGAGACTTTCCTCAGAAACTGAGTAGAAGTAAGGGGACACAATAGATCTTTTAGGTCTCAGTGAATGTTACCCCAAAAAGACATACATGCATCCTTTGTAACTTTCACAAGAACTGTCGCAAGTTAGGTCTCTAAGTCTCTTATTCTACTGAGTGTTCCGGTTTGTTGCCGACAATTCATGACATTTTCTTCAAAGTAGAAATAGAAATAATGAAAAAAATGCCGTTTACTATTATTTGATTTGCCCTGTAAGCCATTCAAGATTCATTGAACTGATTATTGATAGCTGATTGATGAAATCCAGTTTGACATTATAACAAAAAAAAAAGAGATTTCAAGTATACCGACAAAATAACCCAATAAAGAACCTATCAACATCACCTGATTGATAATAGCGATCCTAATAAACTCAAAAAATCACCTTTTGTCGGGAAATAAATAATTATGCAATAGCGGCTAACACCTTTTTGTCTAATTATGAGTTACAAAGACGTCTTCAGTGTATGTTTTCATCGGAATAATATACGGTATAATTAAACAGTAGTGCTCAGCAGGGGTCGCTGCTGTTCCAAAAGACGACACGCTGTTTTACAATCGATAAAACATGCCTCCGACCTTTGTGTACCTGCTGATGCTCTCACTGCAACTCGATACATTTCTTTTTTCATCTAAGAACAATGAGTTATTTGATTTTTTCATTAAAAAAAATATTGTGATAAGTTTCCTTTCTAATTATAATTTCGAACTACGTTGAGAGATTTTTTATAACTTATATCATTATTTCAGTACGATTTAGATCTTACTCTCAGCATCTTCACTGGATCTTAATACCATTTAAACTATTTAAAATGGATAAGCAACCGTCAAGCTCTATTACAGCCTAACCACAGCACCAAATCTTTTGTCCATAGTTTTTCCGGAGCTTCTAGCGTTTCTTGAACGTTTCTGTAATACCAATCACGTTATATAATAAAAAATCTAATCAAACAAATGAAAAAGTAGTAAACAATCTTTGTTAATCTATCAGTAGTAATAACTCACTTCCCAGTTGCCCTCCGAGTCCGAAGAGATCGAAGTAACAAGAGTAGTACCGAACGATACTCGTTTGTCTGCTAACAAATGACGTTCGCAATGCGAATCAAAGAGTACGCTGTTCGCAGCCGCCCTCGTTTTTGCTGCGATTCAGTGTGTGAAAACAATGGCACATCGCTACGACCGCATTCTCCCTTTGATGCGCCGCCAACCATCAGGTATGCCGCGACGTCGTTCGCAGTATCCAACTTTTCTTCTTTTAGTTTAAACATTTTTCCTTCAGGGATGGATCCGCATTTTGTTACAATCTAATGTTTTTACGTGTTAATTACCGGTGAACGAAACCGGACTGAGATCGTACAAATAAAAAGAACAATTTCATGCAGTAAAAGATATTCAATTGAAAATATACCATGTGACACAAAAGGATAATTCTTCCATTTGTTATTTCCGCAATGTTATTTAAGGTAAAATAAGGGAAGAGAGAAGTAATAAGAGAAACGGTGGGGGAAAGGTTGCAAGATGGAATTCCTAAAAAGCTGCTAAAATTGGTAGAAAGGAAGCTTGAGAGACCAAAACGTATCTAAGCCAGGACTTCAAGTATCTGTATACCATTCTAGCTAACAAAACTAACCTTCAATTCACACCAACATTTCCAATAAAAGCAAAATAGCCCTGATTGCTGCCAAATGGACTGAATCCATGGATCGTAGACCTGCTGTACAGAACTGTAGTGGACCCATGGTTCCCTATGGTGCCTTAGTGCCTCAAAATTCTCAATATTTGGCCTCTTCAGTTAAGACAGAAGAGAGAATGGCGCTACAGAGAATGAGATGGGAATTAGCACCCATACTGATTTGAGAATCATAAATGTTTCCAGATACAGTTAACGATAACCAACCAAGCCATATCCAGCTGAATTAGGATGTATTGGAAGCAGTACCAGTCAGGAAGGAAAGTTGGTGTAGTCTAAAGGACCATCGAAAAGAGGTATAGAGGCCAGAAGAGCTTCTTTATACTCAGAGATAGTGAGGCAGCACTGAAAACTTTATCTTGTTTCCAATGCGCACAAGGGTATTGTAGGCGTACTGATGGTGATGATTGATGGATAAAACTATGAAAAAACTCTCCACTGGTCGATATTTAAGGATGTAAAACTGCCTGAATTGAGCTTTCCTTACTCTATTTCTTGATCAAGTAACGGTCACCTCTTGATATTCTCAGAGAGTTCTTAAAATGAGTTATATTTAACATTAATAAGGACATTTAATTTAGTTTTTACAGAAAAAAACTTGTAATTACCAGCTATAATGCAGATAAGTTTATTTACTGCCTCTATTATATGACAAGGAATGATTATTTTTACCCCTATGATTGTTATACGAAATTGTTGACAATATTATACCGGTATTTTTTTGGATAAATGTTTGTAAAAATGTTGTTGTTCTCCAAGTGTTTCTTATACGCGCTGGTATTGCCTTGAGCAATGCAGTCTTTATCTTTTCATATGTCGCAAGACTCCGTCATAGATCCAAATAAAAGATGATGGCGCGAGAGTAGAAAAGGGTAAAAAAACAGAGTAAAGTATGCCGATCAAGTTAACCCAACAAAATCTCTGTCTATAATAGTGTTTTTAGTTATATTGAAAATAAATTAACAATAATTGTAAAAATGTGAAAAATTGTCCAGCTAGAGGCAAAAGTATAACTGTTAAATAGCAAATGCCAAATTCATGCTGCAATTCCCCTAAAAACGAACAGCAGTTTGAAGTACAACCTATCTACATCTACATAAATATAGTGAGATGTAATTTAGAATTATTTACCTGTCATCGATAACCAAGAATCTATTTTCAGTCGCTTATTCTGTTCCATATTAAACTTACGTTCAGCGTCATTATTGTGACGAAACGCCAATACCTATCAATGAATATTAAAGATTGTATGTTGAAAGAATTCTGGCGAAATTCATAACACGGGCTAATGACCAGTATGCTTCTTGTACTTAATGATACTTTTATGGCGGAACCTATTACTTTCAACACCTTTTAAAGTTGAAATTAATTTTTATAGGTGCTCACACCATCTAGCATACTTTTATGGTAATAAGTATTTGCGGGAATCTATAATAACACATTTTAAGAGTCGTTTGGAAACGATAATTTTTTATGGGTCAATGTCAATTGATATTAATCTGTGTTCTTTAATACTTTCTGTTATTAAAGTTGGTTATATTGAAATTTATCTGATAACAGTGAATCTGACGAAATTTCGACGTTGTTGATATTTATATTATTCTTCCTTGATGTCAAATTCCCACTTATAAAAATGTAGGGAAGATCTTATCAGGGCATGAATAATTCTCAGCTCATTTCTACTGATATTCAGTAGTTTAATATTTATGTAGGACTCACTTTTAACCTGCTTTGGAGTGTTCTATTTCAACAAATACCTTGTCTACGCTGTTCAACATGCCATGCCACAAGACGGTATGATGAAAAAGTACAACTTTTCGAAGAAATTCGTTACGGAATTAAGCAACAAGAAGGAGTGGGATCCAAATACCATTTCCAGACTTGGAAAGAATGCCATGGTACACAGACGGATCAAAAGCAATAGGAGAAACTGGGATAGGAATGTTCGGGCCAGGAACCAAACACTCCGCTCAGTTCAATATTGATATTGATACAGAGGACAAAGGTTTATCATAATGACAGATAGTCAAGCAGCCATTAAAGCACTGAGCTCTTGTGTAATAAGTTCCAAAATGGTGTGGGAATGCCTAGACAAACGAAATGAACTAGGGGAGAACCTTACTATTCATTCCAGGACACACTGGAATAGAAAGAAATGACATAGCAGCTGAACTAGCAAAAAGGGGGACTGAAATTCCTTTCTAGGGGCCTGAAACCTCTTGCAGGATCAGCCCCAATGAGATATTGGAAGAAATAGGTTAAGCCGAGAAAAATAGAAGATATGACCATTGAAAATATCTAGTAGGGCTTATACAATCAAAGATTCTGGGTGACTGCATAAGTCAAAGTGCACAGCACTTCAAAATACTAGAGCACAGTACCTGGGAGATTACTGGATAGAAGAGGAACATTTGCCTAAGTTGAAGCCTGCAGATATCCTAAAATTCCTCTGGGAAATAGGACTAAAGGAGCTACTTGTGTCAGAGACTCTCCTCAGAAACTAAGTAGAAGTAAGGGGGCTTCTTTGGCTAAATGGTCCGAAAATTCATTATCTGCAGGCTGCAATCCACTCATATGCCGGCACCTCCCGGTATCTATTAAGGCCCTCTCCTAAGCTTTTCACCAGCTGGATTGCTCGCTTTGGTTGGAGCCTGGGTGTTAATATCTCAATTTTTTGTCAGGCGTATTCTCTCCAATGATCTTTATACAAATCGAATTCTAGATTTATTGAAGATATTAAAATTACCACAAAAATTTTTGTTACCAACTATCTTTAGCACGGTCCTGTTTTTTAGTTGAATCTTCTGCTAACTAACGCTTTACTAGTACGAGGAACTTTTTATTGCCGGTAGTTTTATTTATTAGGTATCCACCGGAGGAATTTTCTAGGTTATGTTATTGTGTCGTTCCGCAGAAGACGACAACCCCTGATGTCGTAGTGGAATATTCGAACTTCTTGAGCATTTTTTCTGAAAAACCACAAGAATTTCTCAAATAGATTTACTTGCGTATGTATACAAGTGAAGATATTACATTTAGATTAATATACGTTAACTTTGTTGATTGTTTCCAACAAACGTGCTTTCGATAAAATGGTATGAAATTATTTAGATTATCAGGTACTATTGGATATTTGCATGGAATCGGTGTGATTACTTTACCGGGTGTCTCAATAAGAATAGCTTTCGGCATATATCAGGAATTTTTATAGTGTATCTAATAGGGTGTGTCATTTTGAGGCGATAATTTTTTTTTTACTGCTATACAAGAAAATCTTGTAGTTTATAGAAAATGAAAAATTATGCCGCTGGGCTAAAGGTTTTAAGTCCAATAGCGGCTTAGCTCATCAAAAAATTCGATTTCCCATTTAAATAACACAGGAAAAAAAATTTTTTTTTTCAAGTGAACTTTTCGTTATTAAAAAATTTTTTTTCGAAAAACCTTCTTATGGCTTTTGTAGGTAATTAATTTCTCTACAAAAATGTCTTTGTGGTCGAAGACTGTAGAACCACTAGTTTCGAAGTTATAGCCCGTTAAACGGTAACATTTGAAAAAATACACATTAAACTCCATTTAATTTTCAATTTATCTACTCTTACATGAATAATTTAATTTTATTGTACATTTAATAATAATTTGACTTAGATTATTATATTGAAACGGGTCAATACTTAAATTAAGAATTTTAATGCTCAAAAATGTACAATAAAATTAAATTATTCATGTAAGAGTAGATAAATTGAAAATTAAATGGAATTTAATGTGTATTTTTTCAAATGTTACCGTTAAACGGGCTATAACTTCGAAACTAGTGGTTCTACAGTCTTCGACCACAGAGACATTTTTGTAGAGAATTTAATTACCTACAAAAGCCATAAGAAGGTTTTTCGAAAAAAAAATTTTTTAATAACGAAAAGTCCACTTGAAAAAAAAAAAATTTTTTTTCCTGTGTTATTTAAATGGGAAATCGAATTTTTTTATGAGCTAAGCCGCTATTGGACTTAAAACCTTTAGCCCAGCGGCATAATTTTTTATTTTCTATAAACTACAAGATTTTCTGGTATAGCAGTAAAAAAAAATTATCGCCTCAAAATGACACACCCTAGTATCTACTTGTATACTTGTGAGATTCTTAACATTTTTCATTTCTTTGTTTTCACATCATAATGTATCTTTCAAAAGTATCAAAGCAATCAATATCTGTAATAATACCTACTCCTACTGCTCGTACTCGTTTTGACTTGTACACGCGTCCACTTGTCAAATACACAGACAAGTCAGAGACCTTTTGATCTTCACCGACCTGAGACGGGACTTGAAAAAGTTTTCAAATTTGCGAACAAAACAAATTTGTCGCAGAAATGACTCGCTAATGTTTTCGATTTGTCGCCACTTAGGCCTAACGAAGGTCGAAGGTCGCAGAGGAGGTGGCGAGAAGGACCCACTCACATATAACCTATCCTAACCTAGGTTACACAATAAATCTTTTTGGTCTCTCATACATTCACTTGGGAGATGATGCTATTCAATGGTACACTGACGGCTCAAAAGCAATAGGAGGAACTGGAATAGGAGTGTTCGGGACAGGAACCAAACACTCCAAAAGCTTGGGAAAAACCTCAAGTATCTTTCAAGCGGAAATCCACGCAGTAAGAAACTGATGCGCCCAGTTGAATATTGATAAAAGATACAGAGGATAAGAGATGACAGATAGTCAAGCAGCCATTAAAGCACTGAGCTCTTGTGTAATCAGTTCCAAAATGGTGTGGGAATGCCTAGACAAACTAAATGAACTAGGCGAGAACAGATAGATTCCAGGACACACTGGAGTAGAAGGAAATGAAATAGCGGATGAACTAGCAAAGAGGGGGACTAAAATACCTTCCTGTGGGCTTGAACCCTTTTGCGGAATTAGTCTCAATGTAATATTGGAAGAAATAGGTGAAACCGAAAGAAAGAGAAGATCTGACCATTGGAAAGATCTAGTAGGGCTTAGACAATCAAAGATTCTACTGGGTGACTATAACCCGTTGAGATCAAATGAATGCATAAGTCAAAGTAAAACTGCGCTAAGAGTTTTAGCAAAGATCCTAACTGGACATTGTCGCCTGAATGGGCACCTGAAAAAGCTCAAAATAGTTGAGGAAGAAGAGTGCAGATATTGTGGCATGGAAGAAGAAACCACCATCTACATACTTTCCATGAAGCTGCACAGCACTCCAGAATCCTAGAGCACAGTACCTGGGAGATTACTAGAAGAGGAACATTTACCTAAGTTGAAGCCTGCAATTCCTCCGGGAAATAGGACTAAAGGAGCTACTAGGAAACTTAGTAGAAGTAAGAGGGCACAATAGATCTTTCAGATCTCAGTAAATGTTACCAAAAAAAAATACATACATACAAGAAATAATAAATTTGGCAATCTTTCAGTTGGTTTTTCAATTTTCCTGACTAAATTTATGCATATTTATAAATCTCAATAATTGTTAGCTTTTTGTAGTCGGATGTTTAATTTCACATTGTAGGTACATCTAATACAACGACTACTGTATATGGAAATTCAAATGGATTCATGCGGTTAGGTTATAATTGATAGGTAAGAGGAGTATTAAAATTATGCTTTTTCGAACAAAAAAACCTTGTGGACTTCTCTGCGGCGTATAATAATAGGGAGAGAATACGGAATTTCTTTAAAAGTATGATAATGATATGCAAATGAAAATAGTTTATTTTAATAAACATGAGTTTGGGCAAGTAGCTGAATAATTTTTTTTGGTATTCATTTTATTTTTCAGTGATTTTTTAGAATATTTTAATAACCATGCCTGTTGGCGCCATTAAATCCGATGACTGTGTCAATTTTGCTCATAGTCTAGACTAACATTTTTCGATAATTAGATACCTTTACTTTACAAGCTTCTCATTGTTACAAATAATTTTAATAGTGTGTTACTGAACTGAAGAATAGAGTTTTGAATTCATTAATTAATTTGCTATACATTAAGGCAATTAAAAATATTCTTTCAAATAAGTTTTATCTGATTTTTGCTTTCTTAAAACAATATCTACCTACTTCTTTGAAAATAATCAATTAATACAGTTAAATAATTCAACAAAAGCTTATTTAATAATAATAATTATTATACACTTACTATCCACGTTTAGTATACAGTGTGGTTCAGGTTCAAACGAGTAGTCCTTTTTTGCTTTTCCTCCAATGCCAAAAATGATATAAAATACTCAATAAATATAAAAAAAATATAAATTAAATAATAAATATACGCGAAAATACGAAAAAATTTAAATAAAAATGTAATTAAAATGAAATAAATATAAAAATTTCAAAATATAACAAGAGATGATGTAAGCAGGAAAAAGGATCAAAGAATGGGTGGGTATTAGACAGATAATTTTTGTATTTTGTTGAGGATAATGACTGTTATTGTCATTTGGCATCTGCTTCTGCCTAATATTACATTGGTCAGCGACTACGAGGGTTTTTTGATCAGGACTCTGTTGGGTTCCTGCTTGGGCATGTCTGATGTTTTGTTGAATACACCACGGTGCAGCAGTTTTTGATACACCTTGGATGCGTAAACGCTGCTCCTGGGATTAGGACCATGGACTTCAGCATTCCTTCCTTACTGCTTTTCCTACGAGGCAAATCGCTTAAAATAAAATGAGAAGTAACGAGGGATTTACCATTTCTGAGACTCCTTCTGAGCTGGTTGAGGCAGTGAATACTTTTTTCATTAGAATTATTGCCAAGTTATGAAGAGAAAAGTACGAATATGCGATTATTCGTGTACAACGCTAACAACTTTAAGAAAGTGTAAAGGAAATCTTTGTCTGGAATGTTAAACTGTTTATTATAATTTCATCAAATTATAAAACTGTTTACTATCTTAATCTTCGATATTTATTGATCCCAAACTAATTGGAAATGGAACAAATAACTGCCTACGTTATAGTCCCACGCTGTCCTCTGACCGTACAACGTCACTTCCTCTAAGACAAGAGAAAACGTCGTCGTGGAGACTAGCCCTTCCTGGTGATTCAAAGACAGTTACACTTGACGGTATTAAATACACTATTCAAATCCTGTGCTTTTCAAAGTCGTTCTGCTTGGAAGGCTACATAAAGTTTAATTATTTGTTTTCATTAAACATTGTTTGATTTTTTTAACGACAATATATAATATATTCTTTAATTTTCTGTTCAATTTCTATTGTAAATTATTTTGTGCGATGGACCTTAAAGATCTATTCTGCCCCTTTACTTCCACTTAATTTCTTGGGAGAGTCTCAGAAACTAGTAGCTCCTTTAGTCCTATTTACCGGAGGAATTTTAGGATATCTGCAGGCTTCAACTTAGGCAAATGTTCCTCTTCTATCCAGTAATCTCCCAGGTACTGTGCTCTAGTATTCTGAAGTTAAAGTGTATTAGATCTCAGACAATATTATTTCACATTATTAGTATTTGGTGAATTAATGATATGAATTGGTATGTAATGAACTAACCTAACATAACCTAACCTAGATCTATTTCGATAACTCGATTGAAACTAGCGCTCAAGAATGGGTTTAAGACCTTATTTTTCATTATATTTCATTCTATAAACTTGGTTTGTCTGGTTTGTGAGGAAAATATCTAGAAGTAACCTAAAATTGCATTGTTAATAATCATACAGTCTTATGAGATTGATCTACCAAGTCAATCGACTTATCAAACCGTTCAAATATTTATAATGACCGTATTATCATTTTTATAAGACTGGTACTTATTTCCATTGACAACAACCATTTTTAAACGGTTTCCGTTTAAATTTTTTTGTGAGTTTGAAATTTTTCAAAACGGAACACATCCATGAAGCTTCTGTAATATTCATGGATGATTGACAGAAGATTGAGAAAATATTTGAAAAGGCAATTTAATAGAGATAGTTGTGGGAAATTATACACATTCTGTCGAAAAAAAAACCCGGACTAGAGGCATGTTATTGCTAGTAATGATAAGCCGTCGTTGTTTCGTACATTAATAAAAAAATTGTTCAAATTATACAGTGAAAAGACATAACTTTAGTTGCATGATATACAGGGAGTCCCAGGAGTTTTTACCAAAAACTTGGGAGATGTTTCTATCTCTATCTTCTAAGAATAATGATGGTATTTCATATAAAATTTGATACGAACTCCTGGGACACCCTGTATAATAAAAATGAGCACGAGAAAAACATTCAGAATGGGATTATCCAAATACTTAAACAGCCATAGGTACAAGCAAATTTTTTTCGCTCGCCTTCGCGGTACTCATTTTTATAGAAGAATTTTAAGACTTTCCAGCGGAAGTAAATTCAAACCAACCCTGTCCTGTGCGCCTGTGACCGAGCGTTTTGAAAAAAAAAACTTGAATATTTAAATTAAATTTGATTATGCACCAATACATAATAATATAATTTTAATATACAAGATATAATAGGGCCATGTTGAGTTCTGTCACGTTTTATAATGAGAATTCTAGCAAAATTGCTATGGTGAAGCCCTTAAAATTGGGGTTCGCGTTGTGGAATACGAAATTATGTGTGGAAATTACTGAAATTTGAAAGGTTTCACCATTATGGATTTTGGGTCGTCCGAATATTTTTCTTTATTAACATTTTTGTCGATCAAACTAAGACATATAATTTATTTTTGTTTGCTTTGTTGATTAAAAAAGCTCTCGGACGAACTTCATCGAGTTCAGGTTTTAAGTTCATAGAATTTGAATAGTTTTTGCGTTTTCCAGAACTTTATTGAATTTTTAGTTTGCTTCAATCTTTATTTTATGTCATATAACGTTGATTTAAGCGCAATCGACTAAGCGTGGTAACTGTCTTTTGACGGAAAAACCAAAAGGTCCAAATGAAAAATTTGGGGTCAATTCACTGCATTTTCTAATGAACGCAAGCGCCGTTTAGAGTGTCAAGTGTCAAAATGGATGGCTATGAATAAAAATAAAGCATAGTTAAACCTGTACCTCGAAAATAACTGTTGGCTCTAATTTAAAAATATCAAATCATTCCTTAAGAACTGCTGTACCTAACTTCTGTGGTGAAGAACATCAGTTGAAATACGAGTCTACTGGTTCAATTAAGCCGTACCAAGAGCTTGATGAGAAATATCATAAAAAATTGATAGAACAGCAAAAATTTACCGAAATTTTAGGTAAAACCCAACAGCGACTGTGGAGACCGAATCAGCTACATTTACTACAAAACTGTGTTTCTAATCATATGGTTATGGTTAGCAGACAAGCCCTATTAGCCTTGGACAGACAACGTACTATATCGGGGCTAGTACTAGAGTGCCAGCATGATTCAACTAACGCCGCAGCAGATAACAAGATTATCCTGAGGTGAGTTGAAGGGCACGACAGGAGTAAAGGTAATCGAATTAACAGCTCTTTAGCCAGGGAAGCAGCCACTTCGACAATTGCGGAACTAGCCAAACGTTACACACATGCTCAATCCCTTAAGAGATGGGATGGAATCAAAGGATGCAGTCTTGCCAGGATCACCCTGGGCGAACCTAGGAAGCTGGCGTCGAAAAAATATATCAAGGATTTTTCTCTCAATGCATGTCTTTACAAGCTGTAACTGTATTATACATTCATGCGTCAATTTTGCATACACTTTTATAATAATGTGATAATTTCAAATGTGATAGTACGTCCCTGGCTTGTCACTATTGTAAGGAATTTTGAAACAAGCTCACGTTTATTTCATAAATTACCATAATTTTGCAAAATCGATTACAAAGTCAGGTCAGTGTTTGATATCAAGTACTCAATTAATAGAAGCTTATGTTTAAGGGTGATCAAATCGGACCGTAGAATTATGTGCTATTTTAAATTTTTCGATAAAACTATATTTTCGACATAATTGTCATATTTTAAAACAAATTTTTTTCACAATAACTGATCATTTTGTTAACCCGAAATTTTAAAATGAAATTGCCAAGCGAAATGTTGCATATAATAGGTCGGTGGGTGTTTAACATTTTTTTTTATTATCGTTATTTTTCGAAATTTAAATAGTTTTTGGAACATATTATAATATACGGGTCTCCTTTTTTAGCCACACTCGCGGAATTGATTATTGTTGGGAAATATTCGTTTATTTTTCATAATTTTTGTATATTAATTTTTCTATAAACACAAAACGCACGAAACTAATAATTAAGCATGCGTAAAAGATTCTTTGAATTAGATTGGATTTATAGAAATTAGATTATAGTTTGATTTAAATTTACTTTGTATCTTCTCGAGCAAAAATTGTCTGTCAACACTTTATTCAGTGTAATAAAATATGTTCAAACAACAACATACATAGTGGTTTATATGAAAAAATACCGATAATTTTCATGTTTTGAAAATACACTACCAATAAAACATTTCCCATCTTTACTACCCACACGTTGACCATGTGGTAGCCAGTCCCTCAGTGTTACCAAAATTAGTATAATTTTGTACTTCCCCAATTTTTTGCGTGCTTCGAAATTGCCAAGTTTTTATAGCATGTCTGTATTTAAGTTTATTGTAGGGATACAAAATATGTCACGTGTCAAACGGTATTAGAATAAATGTTGTCTTTTATAATACATACAACTGTCTAAAGAAATATGGAATGGATTAAACTAAATGTTTTCTATACCAGGGCATGTTACTGGAAATAGTAATATTGAATGAATTATGAAATAACACAATTTTAATTTGTTAAAATCTACATTGTATTAAACTAAATGTTGTGACGCGTTTCGCTGACACAGTAGCTTTGTCAAACGAATGGAGGTATGATGAGAAATTTTCAATTTATACAGTGCCTGAATTAATAAATTATACGGATATTAACAATAAAATTATTATCTATTTACAAGGATATAAAATAAAAAAGGAAAAAGAATTTGTGTAAATATGGGATTAACTAAAGTAGTTTACCTGGAAACTCATTCACAACAATCCTACAGGAACCTTTCTAGGTAAAAAGGTTCAATAAGGGAGAATTGTTGATATCTATTTGGTGGTTAAGAAGATTATCTGAATATTTGTTTATATTTGTCTCAAGGACTTCTAAAAGATTAAATTTGAAGGATTTAGGTTCTATATGCAAAATTTCAAAATTTGAATCGAAAGAGTGTTGGTTTGCTAATAAATGATTTGAGCAGTTGGAATCTGATTTTTGGTTGTCATAGTTTGTGTTCTGAAATTCTAGTTTTAAAATTCCTAAAAGTTCTACCTATATTTATTTTTCTCCACTCCTCTCTATTCTTAGCTTTCTGTTTCCAATTTCTTATTTTCAATTTATTTATATCAGACATCACACTTTCAAACCATCTTTTTCTAGGCCGTCCTCTTCTTCTATTGCCAATGAGAGTCCTGTAAAGAGTCATTTTTGTCATTCTTTCTTTGTTCAATCTTTCTACGTGTCCCAACCACCTCAACCTGTATGTTTTTATTCTCGATGTTATCTTTGCTTCTCCATATAACATATCAAGTTCTTCATTTGTTCTCCTTCTCCATCCTTCAGGTGTTTTTATTCCACCGAAGATTGCTCGCTTTCGCTCCCAGCGCTCCAGCTTTTCTTCCTGTTTTTTTTTTTTTGTTAAAATCCATGTTTCACTTTCATATGTTACAGTGGGTTTTATAATAGTATTATATATTTTTATCTTTATCTTTCTCGAACAGTATTTTGATTTCATCAGTGACTGGAGCATTCCAAATTTTCTGTTGCTTTTCGTGATTCTTGACTGTATTTCTTGTTCCTCGTTGGCATTGCTAGATATTAGTACTCCCAAATAAATAAATTCATGTACCCTTTGGAAACTATAGTCCATTTCCCTTGACATTTTCACTATCAGATTCTTTCCGATACTTCCAGTATCCCCAAGGACCATATATTTTGTTTTTTCTTGATTATATTGCAGTCCTAAAATATTTGCTAGTTCTGCGAGATTTTTTGTAATTTTAGTGAGCTCTTTCTTTGATTTTGCCAATATTAATTACCACATTTTAATTTATAAACTCCTGATTTATTCAGTTTTGAAGATTTGGATTTGTTGTTTTTAATGAATTTGGATAAATTGTTATCGGTATTGAAGCAAATATTCAAGTCTAAAGCTTCTAAAAGTGACCTGATTTTTAAGGATGGTATTCCAAAGTATGTTAAGCTTCTAAATTGGTTATTATTGTTTTTATCAGAGAGAAATACTTGTTCTAGAATATGTTTTCGTATCTTTTTATTTATGATAGTGTCAATTAAATTTGGATCGTTATTATTTTCAACAGCTATTTGTTTTATTATATTTAGTTCTTTGTTGTAATTGTCAATATTTAATGGAACTGTTAAAAGTCTATGTATTATATTGGAAGTTGCTAATTTATGACTGACTGGGTGGACTGAACTATGGATTGTAATGTCTGTATGTGATGTGATGAGTTTCCAGGTAAACTTGTTAAATACTTTAGTTAATCCCATATTTAGACAAATTATTTTCCCTTTTTATTTTATTTCCTTGTAAATGAATTATAATTTTATTGTTAATATAGGTACGTATAATTTAGTATTAAGATAATCATTTTCTATTTGACCCGACAGTTGCGAGATAATACGACAAATACACGTCTTTCGTTTGTAGCGATATCGTGCGGAAATGTAATTTCGGAGACAAAAAGGTAAAAGGAATGGTTTAATAACCGACGGTAGTGTCATTAGACAACAACAACAAAAAAGTTGTGGTCTATAGCACTGTGCCACCACGAATCTGAAAATGATCATAATTACATACAAAGTTCACCAGACGCCCGCCTATGGCGCCTTACATAGTCGGCTAGACCCCTAAATAAATACCAATATAAGAAATATAACGATAAAAATTTAGTTTGATTGAATAGATATTGTTGATAATCAATAATTGTATGAGTTTTAAAAGATGATTCATTAAAGAAGCTACAGTAGAAAATCTATTGATTTTTATTCAGTAGTTACAGGGTAAGTAACATAATTGTAAAATATTATTGAAATCTGTTTATTCGTTTATTTTTTACGACTTTTTAAATTTTCAACTATCTCAAAAACCCCCTTGAAGTACACAAATGAGTTTGATGTTTTGAAAAATAAAGTACATTGATCTTATAAGTGAATATTTCTGGAAGAATTTTTTTGCATTGCCCTCTTCTTTTTTCATGAATTTCACAAATTTCAAACACCCTGAAAAGTCCCCTTCCTAAGGTTAATATCTCATTAGATGCGCTTGATAATTAATATAAAAAGTAAATGAATAAAACCCTAATAAAACACTAAACAGATTCTAAAATTCTCAGAGAAAATAATAGATACACCATAAAACTGAACATACATAATTAAAATGAGAAGAAATATTAGTGGATACGTAGACAAGGCCCCAGGACAAGTTTATCCTAGGAAAAACTGAAATATTGAATATTTAAAACCGACAAAACCAGTTCATCCTGAGTGCGTTAGGATAAACAAGTTTGGCCTAGGAGAAACTAGTTTATCTGAACGCACTTTTTAGTTTTTTAGGACAAACTAATTTGCCTTAGGCGAGAACAATATAGTTACCTTACTATGGATTCCAGGACACACTGGAATAGAAGGGAATGAAATAGCAGATGAACTAGCAAAGAGGGGGACTAAAATACCTTTCTGGAGGCCAGAACCTTTTTGCGGAATCAGTCCCAATGTAATATTGGAAGAAATAGGTGAAGTCGAAAGAATAAGAAGATCCAACTATTGGAAAAATCCAGTAGGGCTTAGACAATCAAATATTCTTCTGGGTGACTACAACCTGTTGAGATCACATGAATGCGTAAGTCAAAGTAAAACTGCGCTGAGAGTTTTAACAGGGATCCTAACGGGACGTTGTCGCCTGAATGGGCACCTGAAAAAGCTCAAAATAGTGAAGGAAGAAGAATGCAGATATTGTGGCATGGAAGAAGAAACCTGTATTTACATACTTTCCAACTGCACAGCCCTCCAGAATCCTAGAGCTCAGTACCTAGGAGATTACTGGATAGAAGAGGAACAGTTACCTAAGTTGAAACCTGCAGATATCCTGAAATTCCTCAGGGAAATCCAAAGGAGCTACTTGTTTCAGAGACTCTCCTTTTGTCATTAGCATTTGGAATTCTTGACCATTCGCAAGACCAATAATTATAATCCGTGTTTTCAGGCCTTTTTGGAAACTCTCTAGTAAAAAATATGGCAGCCACTCGTTGTTTTAAGATGACAAATGACTGTCATTGTCTGTCGCTTTCACCTTTCCCAAAACAACGCGCTGGTGCCGACTCTTTTACTGGAACTAACTGGAGCGAGTTTACGAAAAATCCCTCCGCGTATATTTGTACCCCACACTGACTTTGCAGCGTGCGTTCGTAAATCTATAAATGGGCATTCCGCTCTTTCTCAGTGCCCTTTTCTAATGCGAATGGTTTTGAATGAAGTCAAATTGGCTCAAAGGGGATACTACGTCGTTAAAATTTATTGTTGCTTTCCACAGAACGACTCTTTAATACTAGAGGGACGATTTTTTTCAGATGGTTTGCTTCGTCTTGTTGTATCCTTTTCTCATAGGGCAGATGAAATACTTAATTCTGTAATTTTACTTGTTCGTGAGGAAATTGTGAATGAAATTTTGTGGCAAATGAAAATTTTTAAGGTTATAATGTCACCGAAATGTCAAAGCAATAAAAACATTCATACAAGTTAAATTATGGTCGAAAACATTCATATTACATATTCTGATAATATATCTAAAGCAATCCAAAACTATTACAAACAATTCAAAAATCAAGAAACTGATGAAGAATCTGACGTAAATCAAGATTATATTGAAGATTTCAATATTCCATCACTTATCGATAATAATATCGATGTAATTTATAAAACCACAGATGAAATTGACGAACCACCTCTATTAGAAGAACTTGAAATTTATCCCGAACGTATCCTTAAACACACTATCGAAATTTTGAATCCTGTAGATTTGTTAACTAAACAAGCCGTTCGATTAACCAAAGAATCTGATCTATTTGGACCGATTTTATTTTGTTTATTCCTAGCATTTGCGTTACTTCTCTCCGGTAAACATGCTCACTTTAGTTTCGTTTACAGCTTTTCGATGGTTTCTTGCACCATGATGTTTTTGTTAATAAATCTAATGACCCCCAACAATGGATACGTTAATCTTAGAGTAGTAGCCAGTGTTTTGGGATATTGTTCGGTACCGGTGGTTATTCTTTCTTTCACAGGGATCTTTTTTAAATTGAAAAACTTTTTTGGATTAGTTTCTGCTGTATTCAGCGTCGTTTGGTCCAGTTTAACAGCTTCTCGAATGTTTGTTGTTCTAATGGGCGACAAAGATCAAAAATTGCTCGTGGCTTATCCCTGTCTGTTAGCTTATAGTGTCATTACATTGTTAATAATATTTTAGAGTAATATTTTGTTGCAATAAACAGTACTGTACATTATGTATTTTCTTTTTTAATGCGAAGTATTAAATAACAATCTTAGCCAGACAAAATTCCAGTATTTGCAATCCAGCTGGAGTAAAAATGCGTGCTTGTAGACAAAAACAGATACAGCGGGTTCCAAATTGTGAATCTTGATTGTTTTTCTAACGCAGGTGACATGGTCACGTATGGGTCACGTCTTATAAACGTCTCTAAGACTGACAACCTAGCTGGACCAACCATTTACATCATTTTTTCATTAGAGTTTGCCAAAAAGTGAACAGACTCATTTTATAACCAACAGAGTCGCAAAAAGTGCGCAGAACAGAACTAAACATTCCTTATTCGCGGAGAGTATAACTCATAATTTGACATTTGATATATGGCTTTCAAGGTTTTAATTAACATGGGACTTATGTGATTAAGGGATCCGGATCTATTCTGTGTGCCCTCTTCTTAGGCGAGCCTTTTTTGTATAGATTATCATTATTACTGGCCATCCATGTTGGGAGGATTGTGCTTCTTCCTCGTCAAAAATTTTTAGCCTTGTAAGATCTTCACAGTAGCTTGAAGTTGTCCTAGCTGTTCGTATCTTCTTGCTTTAGGATCTCTAGTCTGTCTCGTTCCTAGATCTTTGCTCTACCATCCTGAAGACTCCTTTTTTTTAAGTACTGCTTTTGGGTTTTCATAGACTCTATACCTTAGTGGTCTGTTCTGCTGCCCATCTCCTGGAGAGTGTCCAAGTAATCCAAAATGAGTTTTGAATTTATTTGCACGCAGCTAATTGCTTTTATAGCCTCTTGGCTGTCAGGATATATTTTTCTTAAACTCTTGCCTAACTAATTTTTTCACTCACTGAGACCTTAAGGATCTATTGTGCCCCCTTACTTCTACTTACTGTCCCGTTAGGATCCCTGTTAAAACTCTTAGCGCAGTTTTACTCTGACTTGTACATTAATTTGATCTCAACAGGCTGTAGTCACCCAGAAGAATCTTTGATTGTCTAAGCTCTACTAGATCTTTCCAATGGTCAGATCTTCTCTTTCTTTCGACTTCACCTATTTCTCCCAATATTACATTGGAGCTGATTTCACAAAAGGATTCAGGCTCCCAGAAAGGTATTTCAGACCCCCTCTTTGTTAGTTCATCTGCTATTTCATTTCCTTCTATTCGAATATGTCCTGGGAATCCATAGTAAGGTTGCTCGCCTAGTTTGTCTAGGCATTCCCACACCAATTTGGAGCTGATTACACAAGAGTTCACTGCTTCAATGGCTGCTTGAATATCTGTCATTATGATAATCCTTTGTCCTTTGTATCCTTTATCAATATTGATCTGGGCGCACTTTCTTTTGGCGTAGATTTTCGCTTGAAAGATACTTATGGTTTTTCCCAAGCTTTCGGAGTTTTTGGTTTCATGTGCTTGCCTAAGACAAGTCATACTCCTGTCTTTATCTTGGCTGTATATATCTTTGAAATTCATGTCGTTTTTGATAGTGATAAGCAAAGCAAAAACCTTGTCTTGAAAACTACTTGAACTGATGAGATTCTCATTATGGGTTCGGCCTCTAACTATTTGTATAATTTACGCCAGTTAGCAGAATCTTGTCTAGAAATATCTCGAAATAACGAAAATCAAGGAAGTGTCGCAAACGCACAGTCGTCCATCTTGAAAGATGCTGCTGAGTATTGAGGCTGAAACACTTTGTTGTTAATCTCATTTTTTCCTATTTTGAAATGAATTGCAGCGTTCTAGCTTCACAAAGTTTTTGCTATGGTGTGCTATTTCTGAATATAGCAGATATTTCAAGACCTTGCGTTGGGCAAAGCCTGCAAAAGCCTAATTTTTCGCATTCATATTTGCGGATAATTCTTGTGTTTGATCCCTTTGAGTCCTTTTTAATTAATTTATTATAACCATTCAAAATGCATAATAATAATAACGTTTTCACTCAACTTTTTGAATATTAATTTATTTTCTTTCAACAATAATGGACATCCTCCTGTATAAATGTATATAAAGTCAAAGAGTATAGCGTGTTCCTGAAAGATCATACATATTTATACGTGATCCTAACCTGTAATAATAGTCGTCTGAGTCTCGCTGATAATCTCCGCGTTTAAATAGTGTTTCTATTGGTCGACGAGCTGGCTTAGGGTGGAGCATCTACATTTTTATGCATTAATTTTAAATTCATCGTTTCCTACATAAAAGTTAAGAATATACGCTTGTAATTGATGGTTATTTGAAGAATTATGCGATGTTTGTAGCTTAATATATCCGTTTTATTATACTAAATATCTTTAAACCCGATCCAGAAGCCAAGATTATCATAAACTTGTTTATAATTGAAAAGTTCACAGCTACATGTGCATAATACTGGTGGCATTCCTCTAGTAAACATAAGAACTTTAACGTCTTCTAAAGTTTTCAAACTAGACTTAAGGAGATTTATAAGAACACCTTGTATATCATGACATATTCGGAGAGGAGTTTTTTTTCTTATAATTTTGGGTCTTGGGCTTACCTAACCTCGTTCTTCTTTTTTTTTCACTTTAAACTCTATGGCGAAAACGGCTTCCATTTAAAATAATGTGTCATGAGCTACCTTTGAGCACGTGCGCAAAAGATTGTTTGTAATTGATGAGTTCGATTGCACGATCGAGTGATGCCGAATAAATATGAAGTTTATTCGTTCTATATTTTGTGAATAACGATAATGAGCAGGCATATTCTGACCGCAGATTTAGTTACGGCAATTTATACGACTAATGACCGTTCAACTACTTCAAACCTCGACGATTATGTTTCTACCGTCAAGTTACGTAATTTATATGTATTATTATATAAGATATTATGATTATTATTTTAAATATTTTAAAAAGAACGCCAAGGTGGTAGTGTTAGTAGGTACAGATCATTTTAATGTACAGGTTGTAAATATCGTGCAATCGATTTCGAAAAATTAGTATAATTTCAAAAATATATTCATTTTCCGCTATTAAAGTGAATTCAGACTTCACACAGTCAGTCACGAATGATGGTCCTGATGAATTCCAAAAATATCACCTACCGCAAGAGCAAGGACACCTTCTTTGTCAAATCGTATAACCGTGAGTCTGTCTACACAAGGACTTCAAAATTTAAGCAGCTGTACATTTTAGAGGCATAACAGAATAGCTTCGCTGAAAATTTGAAGCAAATTAAAGGTTGGAGGAAGAAGTTCATACTATCTGGAGATAGCGATTTTTCGAAAATCAGTTTATATCGCTATAACTTAAACTTGAACTATCAGTTGCTGAGAGTTGTTGAGTGAATCTAAGGAAATTGATACTCTTATGTTTGACAAATCAATATACTCGTAAGGGCCTTTCCTCTTCGCTGGAACAAGATCAGTAGGTACGACTCAGTTACCTAATTCCATACGACGAAATCGGTCTACTAGTTATGTTTTCCCTCCTAATTGCAAACCAGAATTGTTGGTGTAGATTTGTATCTGTATCTGTAAAGTAGGGAGGTGAGTGTAGGCTCACAGCACTCAGGCCACATGTGACCCATTGTACATCCTCCTAGGTCATCGTCTATCCTTTCCTTCCCGAAGGTGGAAGGTCACTAGGAGACGTCTCCTTTATATCGGCAGGTGTAGGCTAAGACTCACCGAACACACACTCTATTATTGACGATAACTCCGGGCACTCGCATAAGACATGCCTGACAGTTTCATCTTCCTGTTCACAAATTCTGCATAGAGGTCACTAGCCCCATAGTATGGAGGAGTTTCCTTAGTCGACAGTGGCCAGTCAGAAATCCTACTGTTAAACGTAGGTTTTTCCTGGTTATCGACAAATATTTCGCCCAAGGTGGCCAAGGTCGCCCAGGGTGATCCTGGCAAGACTGCATCCTTTGATTTCATATCATCTCTTAAGGGATTGAGCATGGGTGTAACGTTTGGCTGGGTCGGCAATTGTCGGTGTCGTCGGTTCGTAGATGTCTCTGGGTCCTTAAACTTTTAGTCCAGCTGCTTCTCCAGCTAAAGAATCGGTAATGCGACTACCTATACTCCTAACGTGCCCTTTAACCCACCTCAGGATAATATTGTTATCTGCCGAGGCGTTAGCTAAATCAGTACTAGCCCCGATATAACACGTTGTCTGTTAAATGCTAATAGGGCTTATTGTCTACTGTCAGTGCAGATTTTTATGTTTTTGTCAAAAAATTCCTTTTTTGGTTAGTTCTTTTGTGGCATTTGAGGTACCAGCCAGTTCTGTTTGAACCACGCTGTTATTTTTTCCATTCCCTATTATTATAATTTAAATTTTCTCCCTATTACATCAAATTTTACAGGTCTTGTACAATGAGCTGGAGGTGGTAAACTGTAAATCTTCATTAAACATATTTCAAAATTTCGTGACAAAGTTCGATCATATTCATACTCGTGTATCGATAGCCATCATTAAAATACTCATTGTATAATAACGTACACTTCAATGGTATCTTTATTCATCATGTTTTTATATTGATTTTATTTAAATTGTTTTGCGTATAGTTTTGTCGGTTTTTGATTAATTACAAATCTTTAACGCAAATTTTGACATAGTTGAATCATGCAGGTCTTCAAATCAACAAAAAAGTTTTTCCCTTTTTTAATTGATACCACGGGCTCCAAGAAAACTAACACAGTCTTTAACGGTATCTTCCATTTCCTTGCACACAAGTACTGTACTAATAAACATAACACAACATAACATATCACATAAAGTTCCAACGGTTAACCTCTACCCTTCGCGCCCTAAAAGCAAGGTCAAGTCTACTGTCACTCTTCTTTTTCTTGGCACAAAACGCAACATTGTTACATCCACTTTATACCAGTGGAACGAAATTTCAAATGGTTAATAATATTCTACAAACTGATATGATTTAGTTTGAAAGGGCCATCAAAAAAATTGTTGGCACAAAACTTTTCGTTGTAGTTGGTGTTTTCATTGGCAAATGATGAGGGGATGAGCAACATTAAACTGTTTAGCTGTGACTAGACACTTTTTGGCCGGCTACTAGTGTCTGAAAAGAATCGCACGGCTAAAAATACATTATTATAAATAGATGCTTCACATGAGACACAAGAAATGTCAAACACCAGTGACGGCTTCAAAGTTATGAATGGTGGATAGTGGGTACAGTCTCCCAGTGCTCATTTTTCAATTATCATATTTTTTTTATTAAAACTAATCCTGTTTCCAAGTAATTACAGCAACAGTGTTGACAGTTTATCAATATTCATTTTTTTTAAGAAATAAAAAGGAACCATCGATTTTTAATATTGTCGACGAAGAGTTATTAAAGCACGTAAAGTCCATAACCAATGAGAGGTTGTGTTTAAATTAAGCGAAGAAAACGGCCAGTCATGCCGCAAAACTTTTATCAAGTGTGCGTTGTAGCAATTACAATAGCCCAATCAATCACTGATTACTATTACGATAAAGGATAACAACGAAATTGAGCGGTTCTACTTGAACGGCTAGGTATACGATGCACGAGCATATAATTTACTTGTACCACTCCCATCGCATATTCCGCTTAGAGCTCTTTCTACTTTGTTATTTCAAAATGGAGGAAAAATTACGAGTTTGCTGAAAAGCTTTTTCTTTCTTTTTCACTCATTTTAGTTTTATAAGTCTTTTTTTTGTCAAGCTATCTACATTCATTCTATTATTTTCAGTACAGAATAAGTATACGAAGGAAAATGGCAGTTTTTTTAATTATTACCATTTGAACTTATGTATAATATGGGGCTTGGACTTGAAAGATCTATTGTGCCCACTTTTTGGTACTCATTTCTTGAAGAGTAGTTGCAGAGACTTAGATTAGAGTTGGAGTGGCTCTTTGCCAATCTATTGCGATCCTCTCTATATTTAAAGCTCGATATCCAGTTTTATTCTTTTCATTAGACTAATTAGCCTGGATGCCGCCTCCCTTCTGTATCTGTAGAGTAGGGAGGGTGAGTATAGGCTCACAGCACTTAGGCCACATATGACCAATCGTACATCCTCCCGAGGAGTTGTCCTTCTAGGTCATCGTCCATCCTGTCCTTCTCAGGAAGGTGAACAGGTCACCAGGAGACATCTCCTTTATATCGGCAGGTGTAGGCCAAGACTCACCGAACACACACTCGCATAGGACATGTCTGACAGTCTCATCTTCCTGTTCACACATCCTGCATAGAGGTGTGTCCACTAGCCCCATAGTATGGAGGTGTTTCCTTAGTTGTCAGTGGCCAGTCAGAAATCCCACTGTTATACGTAGGTTTTTCCTGGTCATCGCCAAGTATTTCTTCGCCGCCATCTTCCCAGGGTCGCCCAGGGTGATCCTGGCAAAGCTGCATCCTTTGATTCAAGAAATGGATGGAGTAAAGAATCAGGAACTAGGCGAGAACATTATATGGTTACCTTACTATGGATTCCAGGACACACTGGAATAGAAGGAAATGAAATAGCAGATGAACTAGCAAAGCGGGGGTCTGAAATACCATTCTGGGGGGCCTGAACCTTTTTGCGGAATGAGCTCCAATCTAATATTGGAAGAAATAGGTGAAGCCGAAAGAAAGAGAATAGAGATCTGACCATTGGGAGGATCTAGCAGGACTAAGACAATCAAAGATTCTCCTGGGCGACTGCAACCTGTGTTGAGATCAAATGAATCCATAAGTCTAAGCAAAACTGCGCTAAGAGTTTCAACAGGGATCCTAACGGGAAATAGGGTACACGCATATTTCATATTTTGCTTAGATATTAATTTGTAATAGTAAAGTTGATATCAAAAATAACTAATAATCGGAAATAAACCAGTTTCCATTTCAAATTACTTCCAAATTTTAAAATAAAATTCAAATTTCAATGCACTTTCCGACCAACACCCGAGGATTTCCGAATACGTGTGACGTAGCACGTTTACAATTGTCATGGCCGGTAATGCATAGGTTTGGGTAGATTATCCCTCAGGATATAGCTTAAAAAAGAAAGGAAGAAGAAGAATGCATAGGTTATGTGTAGTTTTGTGTTTATTATTGTATTTTAATTAACTATTCGACGTGAAATAATCATTAATATGTTTGTTTGAGACCATTAAGTGATTGTGTGTGCTTTTTTAATTTTTAAAAGTCAACGTGAAGTGAAAAGTGGACATAAATATACGATATTTCCGAGGATATTTTGAAACATTTAGCAGGAAATATTGTATTTACTAGTTCATAGTTCAGTGACGATCCGTTATAATTTTTGAGTGAAGATATGGCTAGCGAAGGTTTTGTGGTTGGTGTAGGGCTCTCGGATCTAACATACAGAGATGATTATGCTTTTTTGCTTGCGCCACTAGGTAAAGTAAGAAATGTTTTGTCGGGAGTTTTACTAGACGTCGATTCACGGAACAATGCAATACTTGGAATGTGAAGTTTTTTTGGCTTTATCCATTTTTAAAGCTCTCAGAAATAAATTAGGTCACAAAAACTCAAAGCGCAATACACGATACACCACAGAATACACCAGGTTGGTGTATTCTGTGGATACACGAATAAAAATGTAAACAAGTACGTGTAAGTGTGTGACGTCAACAGTGACGTCAAACGCGTTTTGGCGGACTTTCAAATTTTATGATTTTTAAAGTCGTTTTAAAAGTAAAGTTGATATTTTTTTAAAAAAATTAGCATGCAAGATGTTAGCAGATCTGATAAAACGTCGATTCCCACCAATAGCAAAATTTATGCCTGTACCCTATTGTCGCCTGAATGGGCACCTGAAAAAGCTCAAATTAGTGGAGGAAGAAGAATGCAGATATTGTGGCATGGAAGAAGAAACCTCCATCCACATACTTCCCAACTGCACAGCACACCAGAATCCTAGAGCACAGTACCTGGGAGATTCCTGGATACCTAGAAGAGGAATATTTACCTAAGTTGAAGCCTGCAGATGTCCTAAAACGCCTCCGGGAAATAGTACTAAAGGAGCTACTAGTTTCAGAGACTTTCCCTGAGAAACTAAGTAGAAGTAAGGGGGCACAATAGATCTAAAGAGTATCTACAAAATAAAAAACCCATTGATGATGGATGGATAAAAAACATTACCATTGACGAAAAAATACTGAATGTATAAGGTATATTGGACAGAAAGAAATAGAAATCGAAAAAAATTTAGTAAGCTTTTTATAGCTGAGGTAACGAAGAGGTAACGAAAATTCAGTGAGAATATTTCAACTTTTGGACTAGCCTTCCTTCACAAAAACAAAAACAACAGACATCGTCTGTAAATAGTCTGTAAAGTAATTAGTGAGATGTACTCCTGTATGTATTATTTTTAGGCCCTAGAGATTGTTATTCAATCATATTTATAGTCATACACATGGGGAAAAGTCTCAAATGAACTGGACTAATTAGTTCATTACGTTTATCCTTACAGTCGTGGGTTTAACTGGATATTCGAGAAATAAAAACAGCCTATGGATTGTGGTGACATAAAAAACCAAAATAATTACTTATAATTTCAACGTGATAAACAGGCGAGTACATCTCTGTTAATTTTTCTATGAGCAGCTTTTTATTTGAAATTTGGAAACTCAAAATTTATTTTATTTTTCAAAATTGCCAACGCTTAGCTCTATATAAATACAGTATGTTTTTTCAATGCAAAACCGTAACATGTAATTTTACTTTTGTTAAATAACAAACTTGAATTTTTTCCATTTTATTTAATAATTATTTTCCCGTTTGAAGGTCGTTACATTTATTTAATTCTCATGGTAGTTTCCTCTTTTCCAGGAAGTAAACTGTAGTAAAATTAATACCTTTTGATGAACATCTAATTTATACTATTGCAGGGAACAAAATTATTGTTGTAACCTCAGATCTGCCTATTAGCATTGTCAAATAAAATAACAATAATGGGAAAACACTTTCTTGAATTGTAGTTTACCAGTGTTTCAACCATTTTTTATTTAAAAGCATCACAACAAATTTTCAAAGGAGGACAACATAATTTGAATAATTTCTTACTGGTGCACTTTGAAATATTAAATATTGCTTAAGTTTGTGAAGTGACATTATTTTACCTTTCGTTGTCATAAAAGAGCCACTCGGTATGCAAAGACGCAAAATGTCAGTTTTGATGGATTTAACAATTGAAGAGAGGAAGAGTATACCTCACCTGAAATGTTGTGTCCAAAGACATCAACAGAAGAACTTGAGTTCCATAGAAGCCAGAAACTAACAGTATCGATAGACTGGTCCAACGACATAGCAGCATAGAACTGTACTGAGCTGAACTAGAGCACTAACAAGCTTGGCAAACAAGGAATCAATTAAAAATACACTTGATAAAAATAAAATAGTCAGGTTTAGTTCATTTGGATGAAGTGAAATTGTACAATTATAGCGGATATCTGTATCTATAGAGTAGAGAGGATGAGTGCATGCTCACAGAACTCAGGCCACATGAGACCCATTGTACATCCTCCTAGGTGATCGTCTATCCTTTCCTTCCCCGGAAAGTGGACAGGTCACTAGGAGACGTCTCCTTTATACCGGCAGGTGTAGGCCAAGACTCACCAAACACACACATCCTGAGCCTTCTCCCGTTTTCGAGCCATCTGTATATATGCGTATTGCATTTCCAGTATCTCAATCTAACCAAACCTAACCTAAGGCCAAATAGTAGGGATCAAATTTTTTAATCAATCAAAAATTTGCCACTTAACTTGAAAATAAAGACGAACTACAAAAAATTAGTAAAAGTAGTGAGAAATCAATTGCCAATTACTTCCAGTTCCAATTAATTTAAATAAATAGTTACTGGAACTTTCTCCACGTAAGTTAGTTGAAAACTACACCATGCTATCAAGGAAAAACTTCTAGCAAACTTATTACTAGTCAGTATACATATTGTGACAATTCATTTATTATAGAAAACCATAAAGGAAAGTAGTATATTATTTTCATATAATATACCTAGAAGCTACAAATTCTTCACAAGTTTTCCTTATTATTGATGATATAACAGTTATGGATTTCTCCAAAACTCGCTACCACATCAAATTTTTTGGGATAAAATGGTAGGAAATCCCAACAAAATATTAATGACAGATTGACAACGACGTCTTTGATTAAAATGTCAAAGCTTGGTACACAAAAGCAAGTGTATGGTAAAGAATTATAATCAGATTTTTATCACGGTGTAAAATGCTGCATCTCCAACAGTTACAAAGAACCAAACACCACTTTTAAAACTCTTACATTGCCCTCGAAGCAATACAGAGCGTTTTAAAATTCCCAACCTTCACGATATCAACCTCAAAACAATAAAACTCGAACTTCCAATTGAACAAAGCAAGTGTACTAGAAAAATTACAAGCGTACCAAATGTTACATGTTCGCGTTTTTCAAAAGGTAGCCCTTATTTAACTGAAGGACTTTGCAGTGCATGAGAGGTATTATTGACGTTAGAAATAAAGAGATTACAGTCATTAAAGAACTATTATTATATATTTTTGTTTGTTTGCAGATTCGATGTAAGATTGGAGATTCTCTTTTTACAAATGTAATTGTTATACCGAAGGCTTGAAATTATGTATTTTTAGCCAGATGGTAAACACAGTATGTTAAATTTTAATGAAATCGTATAATTTTTTTCAATTTTTAACGGAGATTTTTAAATATGAAATGTACAATGTGTCTGGACCAACCTCCTCTCCATAAATTTCTGGAAAGGGAGGCTAGATGGCCAACATACAGTATTATGCATATTTATACGTTACAAGTAATAAAAAGGGATCCAAATACCATTAGCATACTTGGAAAGAATGCCATTCCATGGTACACAGACGGCTCAAAAGCAATAGGAGGAACTGGGATAAGGGTGCTCGGGCCAGGAACCAAACAAGCTTGGGAAAAAGTATCTTTCAAGCGGAAATTCACTTCAATAGAAGGTGCGCCCAGTTCAATATTGGTGAAGAATACAGAAGACATAATGTCGGATAGTCCAGCACCCATTAAAGCACTGAGCTCTTGTGTAATCAGTTCCAAAATGGTGTGGGAATGCCTAGACAAACTAAATGAACTAGGCGAGAACCTTACTTTTCATTCCAGGACACACTGGAATAGAAGGAAATGAAATAGCAGATGAACTAGCAAAGAGGGGGACTGAAACCTTTTGCGGAATCAGCCCCAATGTGATATTGGAAGAAATAGGTGAAGCCGAGAAAAAGAGAAGATTTGACCATTGAAAATATCAAGTAGGACTTGTACAATCAAAGATTCTGGGTGACTGCAGCCTGTTGAGATCAAATGAATGCATAAGTCAAAGTTAAACTGCGCTGAGAGTTTCAACAGGGATCTTAACGGGACATTGCTGCCTGTATGGGCAACTGAAAAAGCTCAAAATAGTGGAGGAAGAAGAATGTAGATTTTGTGGCATGGAAGAAGAAACCATTCACATACTTTCCAGATTCACAGCACTCCAGAATCCTAGAGCACAGCATCTGGGAGATTACTGGATAGAATAGGAACATTTACCTAAATTGAAGCCTACAGATATCCTAAAATTCCTCCTGGAAATAGGAGATTCTGAGATTCTCCTCAGAAACTAAGTAGAAGTAAGGGGGCACAATAGATCTTTTAGGTCTCAGTGAATGTTACTCCAAGAAAAATGCTAGTTACCATCCCTTAAAAATATGGAAAGATATATCTAGAATGACATTAAAAAAATTTTGCATCCCCTCAATACCACAAAAAATAAGCGCATGATTTCAATTATTGATTTCACAAATAGAATATACTAGCACACGTTTCCCTTTCTGAATCTTTTACATCCCCATTCATGTTTTGTCTACACCCTTAATTACACTAGCTTTACGGTCGAACGTTGATCCAACTTGTGTCACGTTTCGAGTCCGCTTTTTCATGTCAACCCCTCGGATTCGAAAACGCGCAGAAGCTGGTATTGCCAATAGAAATTACAACGGGAGGGTGGCAGAAGGCCCATGCCGGAAGCTTTCAGGCCTTAGTGCTTCCGCTAAAATGGAAGTTATATCATTTTTGTCTTTTTGTCATCGAACGTCTACAGTTTTGTCTTGATGTTACATCCTCTCACTAGAGCTAGGAAATGTTTTGTGATTTTACGGATGAGTGCATTTACAGTTTTTTTTTTAGATGGGAAAAAATTTTCTTTCTACAGTTTCACTCGTCTAAGTTGAACGAAATTTTTATCTTTTACTTTGCGACCTGAATGAGGCTAACAATACGTAATACAGCATCGACGAATACCGTTTTTTCCAGTCAAATATTCAAGTATAGTGAGCACAATTAAAGTTGCGTTTACGTCACTATTGTGGCCATTTGCAACGTTGTTGGATTGTTCATCTCTTTTCTCTATTTTTGACAAATGTCGCTCACTGTTTTTTACACTGGTGTTTTAAGATGCAGAAGCTAAAATAATACAAATCTTCGTCAAGTGTAGTAATGATATTTTATTCACTTTCACAGCATTTAAGGGCAACAAAGGGCAATTATCATTCAGTTACAGTCACAAGCTCTTTGCATCGGTTGAATAACTGTTTGGTCATTTTGACAAAAGCACTCAATCCAATCACAAACCATGTGGCAACATGATGGTGTTTCTAGCACTTACTGTTTTACCGTGGCTTGCATATTGTGAAAATTTGAGTCTGAGAAAAAAGTTATAAACATTATCTTAATAACCAAAGGTTTTTTTATTGATTGGGTTCTCTTTAGAAGTGATTTTATAATTTTATATAAGTTTGTCGATAGAAATGTAGCCACACATGCAATAGAATCACGACCTTGGTGACGTAAGCACAACTAATAAACAATATACTTAATAGCTATTAATAATGAATACCCAGAAGATCTAACGTTTTGGTTATTTCAATAAAATATTTATTACATTGACATTGCTTTAGAGATTTTGTCTGATAACCACAAACTACAACTCCAACTGATCGTGGATCTAGCACAATATGACCGACCTGTCAAAGTATGGTATATTTTCAACTCAATTTTGTCCGACAATAATTTTATTTGATTGAAGAAGGGTATGAATATTTCGTAAATAATGTTGACATTTACTTGGTTCTATGCAACCCAGAGGATGTCAGGACTTTTCATAATTATTTCATCATGTCATAATAAATGAGACACTCTGTAACTGTTTTTACCTTCAAAAACTTCAAAACATTTAACTTAATATCATTTGGTATGGACTAATTTCCGTTTTTTGTTGGCGATTTTAATAAAAAACATATCGAAAAGGAAACAAAATGTACAAAATATGGTTAATTAGTTTATCAATATTTTAGCTGCTCCCCAATCTGATTAAGTAGAAACTGATGGTATGTGTTAAGTAAATTACTAAAAGTCAACAGGCAAACAATGAAAATATGTAGTAAATGTGGCACCTAGAGAGCAAATATAATTTGAAATTTGCGTGTTTATTTAATACATGATGGATTACAATATAGATGTAAATAGAAATAGAATAAAAAAATGTTCGTGTTCCAAAAAGCAATTCGGTTTTTGAAGAAATGCAATAACTTATATAATTGGAACCTTTATCCAGGTAAAGTAAAAAAAATGATCTCATCTCAGTCTATATTATTAGATGATGATGCTTCCTTCAATTTAGGAACTTATGGGATGAAGATAATGATGTTGCATTTCGTAAACGACAAGTTTAAAAACAAAAAATCGTGTATAGGTCCAGGAGAGTAATTATCCTGGTAGAAAATGACCAGTGAGGTAGCTAAATGGCGAAGCCAGCAAAAGAAAGAGAAGATCTGACCATTGTAAAGATCTAGTAGGGCTTAGACAATCAAATATTCTTCTGGGTGACTACAATCTGTTGATATCAAATGAATGCATAAGTCAAAGCAAAACTGCGCTAAGAGTTTTAACAAAGATCCTAACGGGACATTGTGGCATGGAAGAAGAAACCTCCATCCACAAACTTTCCAGCTGCACAGCACTCCAGAATCCCAGAGAACAGTACCTGGGAGATTACTGGATAGAAGAGAAACATTTACCTAAGTTGAAGCCTGCAGATCAGCAGTGCCGTTCCTGGCGGGTATGCAGCGAATGCCCCGCACGCAGGCGCCCAATTTAAGGGGCGCCAAATTCAACTATTCGCTACTCTTGAGGTTTAAACCTCAAACTGAAAATGATTATGAAAATTGGCCTTATCATCAAAAATTTAAGCATAGTATATAGGGGCACACAAAATTATTCTTGCACGCAGGCATTCACCACCCCAGGAACGGCACTGTGCAGATGTCCCAAAACTCCTCCGGGAAATAGGAGCTACTAATTTCAGAGACTTTCCTCAGAAACTAAGTAGAAGTGAGGGGGCACAATAGATCTTTTAGGTCTAAGTGAATGTTGCCCCAAAAATACATACAACCGAATGTCGTTGCACAGGTGGTCAGTGAGGTAAATATTCTGATGAACGTGTTTAGGAAGTGTATATCCTGGTGAAACGGTCCAGGGAGATAAATAGGATAAATATTCTGATGAAAAGTATATCGGAAAAAGTGACAGGTCAGAAATATCCAAGAGGATAGTGCAGTAAGGCCCGGTTTTATAAGCTCGGGTTACCCCTGCCCCGAGAATTATCCCTATGATGGTCAATGGGATAACTCTCGGGGCAGGGTTAACCCGAGCTTATAAAACCGGGTCTCAGTCCAAACATGAATATATGATAATTATCAAAGGTAATACCACGAGTGCTTCAAATTTTATCGATAATTTTTTCTTTTCCACGAAAACTTGTTTATTTGGCAAAAATATGAAAACAAACCGATTTGATAAAATCACGACTCCGTTAGGAGGAGTGATTTTATCTAAATTCGGTTTGTTTGAATGTTTTTGCATCAAATAAACAAGTTTGAGTGATGAAAATAAAAAATTATGTGATAAAATTTGAAGAGCGAGTTGTATTTGGGAAGATTATTTTTTTCAACAATTTAAAAGGATTTTTGAAAGCGCTTTTAGTTGTCAATAATGACAAATTCAAAGTAAAATTTTGACGTTTCGATGTAAACAAGGTTTTATCGATGAGGAAGCATAATTATCAAAGGTAATACCACGAGTGCTTCAAATTTTATCGATAATTTCTTCTTTTCCACGAAAACTTGTTTATTTGGCAAAAATATGAAAACAAACCGATTTGATAAAATCACGACTCCGTTAGGAGGAGTGATTTTATCTAAATTCGGTTTGTTTGAATGTTTTTGCCTCAAATAAACAAGTTTGAGTGATGAAAATAAAAAATTATGTGATAAAATTTGAAGAGCGAGTTGTATTTGGGAAGATTATTTTTTTCAACAATTTAAAAGGATTTTTGAAAGCGCTTTTAGTTGTCAATAATGACAAATTCAAAGTAAAATTTTGACGTTTCGATGTAAACAAGGTTTTATCGATGAGGAAGCATAATTATCAGTATAATACCGAATGATTGGCTAGAATAATGTATTGCTATTGGTTAAAACCACCAAAATGTCAGATTTTGACAAGTGAAAAAAATAATCAAAGGTAATACCACGAGTGCTTCAAATTTTATCGATAATTTTTTCTTTTCCACGAAAACTTGTTTATTTGGCAAAAATATGAAAACAAACCGATTTGATAAAATCACGACTCCGTTAGGAGGAGTGATTTTATCTAAATTCGGTTTGTTTGAATGTTTTTGCCTCAAATAAACAAGTTTGAGTGATGAAAATAAAAAATTATGTGATAAAATTTGAAGAGCGAGTTGTATTTGGGAAGATTATTTTATTCAACAATTTAAAAGGATTTTTGAAAGCGCTTTTAGTTGTCAATAATGACAAATTCAAAGTAAAATTTTGACGTTTCGATGTAAACAAGGTTTTATCGATGAGGAAGCATAATTATCAGTATAATACCGAATGATTGGCTAGAATAATGTATTGCTATTGGTTAAAACCACCAAAATGTCAGATTTTGACAAGTGAAAAAAATAATCAAAGGTAATACCACGAGTGCTTCAAATTTTATCGATAATTTTTTCTTTTCCACGAAAACTTGTTTATTTGGCAAAAATATGAAAACAAACCGATTTGATAAAATCACGACTCCGTTAGGAGGAGTGATTTTATCTAAATTCGGTTTGTTTGAATGTTTTTGCCTCAAATAAACAAGTTTGAGTGATGAAAATAAAAAATTATGTGATAAAATTTGAAGAGCGAGTTGTATTTGGGAAGATTATTTTTTTCAACAATTTAAAAGGATTTTTGAAAGCGCTTTTAGTTGTCAATAATGACAAATTCGAAGTAAAATTTTGACGTTTCGATGTAAACAAGGTTTTATCGATGAGGAAGCATAATTATCAGTATAATACCGAATGATTGGCTAGAATAATGTATTGCTATTGGTTAAAACCACCAAAATGTCAGATTTTGACAAGTGAAAAAAATAATCAGTATAATACCGAATTATTGGCTAGAATAATGTATTGCTATTGGTTAAAACCACCAAAATGTCAGATTTTGACAAGTGAAAAAAATAATCATCATAATTAAAGCCTCCCCCAGGAGATACTCCTTAAGCGACATACCAGAAATTCAGTCAGACACTTTTTATCGGTTATTTCATAAACGTCAGATTAAAAACCTCCCCAGGAGATACTCCTTAAATTTTTTCTTTCAACTGCTCCTGTATTATGCTGACAATTCAAAAAATCAGTAGTAGTGGCACTGACAGTGACAAAAACAAAAGCAATAATGACATGTAAGAAATAAATAGTGATAATAATTATAATAACAGAAATCAGTTTCGAGATATTTATTATTAAATTGTCGATCTTAAATTATTATAACCTTCGGAAGTAGTTGAAAAATAAAAAGTTTAACTTGGACCTTCGACACGTAAAAAAGCTAAGCTGTTGCGTCAAATCGAAGCGGAAGATTGTCATTAAGTGACAGTTTGTTGTAAGATGTGTGTGTGTGTATAATTTTTTTCTTTTGTTTCTCGCATGATATCTCGCAATATTTCGTGTCACTGCATTACATAATCGTTCTACACGAGAACAATGTCACAGCAGTTTTGCTTGGGGACACAGAAAAATTGCGTTTTTTTTTCATTTCGTTTTAGTATTATATTCAAGTTTGAGATCAGTCGACCGATATGTGTAATGGGACGATCTATTTATTTTTTTGTTGATAACATTCCAAGATACTTTCGTTTATTAGGGACAGGGACATTCTAAAGATAAATTGTATTATTAGCAAAAAAAATTAAGCTTTTTAAAGCATAGGTAATATATTATACTAAGCTAGTCACTACCGTGGTGTATATAGGTACAATTTTTTCCACTACCAGCTAAATTTAAGAAAAAAATTAGAAATAATTGACATTATACTCTATTTCAATGCCAAAATATCACTTTCCAGATGAACTTTAAGGGGAAAACAGTGCATATACTTGTTTCTCCACGACTAAATAATAACGCACAAATTATTTTTACATATTTAGCTACATAATGATATATATATATTCTTCACACCAGTGAATAATGAAAAATAATTCACTCTCGTTAGCCAATCACATTCTATTATTATCAGAATTCACGCTTAAGTGAATTAAAATGAATAAATCAAATCGTCTCTTTTAAAACGTCAAATACCAAATAATGCAAATCGATTTCTGACAGCGCGTCGTTTGAAACGTAAAAATAATGATAGAATCATAATTTTACGTATTATTTAGACAACAGTAGTTATATATTTAGTTATAGCTCCCAATTATCATTTATAAATGTAAGGGTTTCGATTAAAACTCTATGTTACGTATCCCTTTTTGAAAATAAACATCCTCTTATAGCCTAGTGGTAGAAATAGTTGACTCTGGCGCGAACGATTGGGGTTCGATCCTCACTGTAAGCTTTCTTTTTTAGTCGTGGAGAAAGTATAGTCTTTTACTTGTGTAGAATGGGCAGAATGGCTAATATTCACTTGGATGATTCCAAAACTCACTCGCTGCGCTCGCTCGTTTTGGAAACTTCATCTGGGTGAATAATAGCCACATTCTGCACTCGTTAAAGAATATACTACTATTGTTATTTTTAAGGCGTTATAATAGAATTAAACTATTAACTTTGAAATCCAGTAGATATGTGGTCTTGGGTGCTTCTTCCATTCCTTCCACTTCGCGATATAAATAATGTTCTGATTTTGTCATATCTATGTGCTTTTCCATTTTTAAATTCTTTTATCACCTGCTCTATTCCATCTTTAATTATTTTTAAATCTGCCTGCATATCAATTTGGATTTATTTATCTTTTTCTTTTGTATTATTGAATAGTTCTTTCCATCTTTACATAATTTCATTTTATTCTGATCATTTTTCCTCTCCCTTTTTATTTTATATAAAATATGTTCTGCTTTTTCTGTTTTTATATTATCAAAGGCTTTATAAAAAAGTTTCTGATTTACTTTTTCTATTTTTCTCTCAAATTTTATCTATTGTTCGCTTTTCGATATTTAAAACATCGAACATATAGATTTTTTTCTTCCATTCTTGTTTTTATTGTATTTCCCTTCCCTTCTCTTCAATAAGCTGTTTTTTCATGCCATTTTTTTTTGTTTCACTTGATTTTTTATTTCTATCCTACACCACAAAGTTTGTTTCATATTATATTGATTTCTACATTCTACACACATTTTCCTATTATATAGGATTGAATTTTATAGTAGTAATATTAATTCTTTATATTTCTATTTCTTCATAATCAAGATAATTTCCATGTGGGCAGCTGTAAGTACTCGTATATTTTTATAATTGATATTAACAGCTGAGCATTTTATTAATTCCGTTTGGTGTTTATCTTAAATAATGCTGAAATTTCATTTCGTTTTACAGCTTTTCCTCACAATATTTCCTAAGCAGCTGGCAAGTGAAGTTAAATATATCAATAACTAGATCTTCTTTGCACTCATCTGTCATTTTACTACCGCGTAATGGTTTCTGCTTGAGCGTAGAAAAAATGTTGTATGCAACTCGTTTAAAATGTGTTTATCATAATAAGCGTCGAGTGCATAAATAACTATTTTCCTCCAAATGACATTTGAAGTGGTTTTTTAATGACATTTAACAGGCGTGAAAGGTGAATTTTTACTGCCTGAGTGATAATTTTAATTAAATAGGTAATCAAAATTGACAATGACATTGGGTGAACTAAAAATAATAGAATGAATACAATTATTTAGACTCTGCGTGAAATTGAAGGAATTGGAGAAAAAATAATATGTTCCACTCGAGAAAAGAGGATTCATTTCCTGAGATGGTTTTCAGTCTAAGCTATAAATCTTGTGCTTTTCTGCATAACTATTGTCATTGTCAATTTATTTTTACCAAATTGATTGAAATTATTAATTACTTCGATAACAACACATTTTTTTGTAAAGCTAGTCAAAAAAACAACTTTTATGTCAGTTATTTTGAGTAGGTAATACAGCAAAAAAATCTCTGAACCAAACGTAATCTTCTTTAATAAAAATTCACTATCCCCTAGAGCGTAGATAACTCACAGTACGTTGGTGTATATAAAAGAGTATCGCTTTTAACGAAGGCGCTCGACTTACAGCTTTTTCGATCAATTATTACACTCTGCGCTCCCACCAAACTTTCCAAAAAAAGAATATAAGTAGGGATACAAAAGTTACTATTTATAAATACTGATGTCCTCTTCTAAAATTATTATTTATTGCATCTCAAGCCTAAGTCAAGTCAAATTGGTAAAAAATGAAAAGAACTATAACCTTATTACTGAATTATTGAATTTTAACAAGCTCCTGTTCTTTTCACGGTTTATATGCGGTAGAAAAATAAGATACATAAAATTTTGATCACACAGTATTTCAAAGTCGTGCCCACATAAATAATCTAACAAACTGTGTTGAATATAGTAGGACACACATAATGTAATCAGCTGACGTAGATTAACTTTGATTGCTCCTAATTTGAACTTCCGTTTATACAATATTCTTGTATATGCGTCTCGTTCTCTGGCTCTTACTTAAGCGAGTTTTTTTATATTAATGTTACCTTCTATAGTTTGATGTATAAAGAAAACAATCATGTTTTTTTTTCTACTTCCGTCACTAAAACCGTAGTTAAAACATGGGATTTTAAACTGTTTGACTTTTCACTTGGGTATTATATGATTTTCATATGAAGTTTCCCATTCTCACGTCATTATATACATACCGAAAACCCGGATATACGTCACAAACGATGACGCACGCCAAGAAGGCTATTGTACTACGTACTATAGCTATCCAATTCCTTGACTTGGACGGCCATATTAGTTCACGTGGTCTCGTAACACAATAAGGTACGAATTTAAATCACAAGCGAATAAAAAACCCTTCAAGTAACACTGAGGTGTACTAGTTACTATATATTACTACAAAATATTCTAGCTGGAACGGTCTTATTTGCCACCCCGTATATTGCAAATGCATTTATAGGAAATAATATGAAAATTCCAATAGTTCCGCGACCCGCACTAATTTATGTGTACGTTTTTCCAACTGAGATTTAATATGGTAATAGGGCAATTAAATGTCATTTGCCTTTACTTTATAATGACAAGAAAGCAAACAATATGAGATAAATAAAATGCATCAACCGTGTAGGTGTAACTTAATGTCTTTTACTTACAGCAAATTGCTAATTAAGTTGTCTTAAGGTATTTAGATATTGATGACTTTCGTATAGGTAGGTAATTGATCTATGTGTAGACTGCTTGTTATTTAGTAGTTTTATTAGTTTATTACCCTAACCGAATGGAACTTAAAAACGCAATGGCATTCATTTGAAAATGTAACAACAACTACAACCAAGTTTACTGCAAACATAGAAAACTTCTGAAAGTAAAGCCATAAATAAAAACACCAAAATAAAAATATACAAAACACTAATAAGACCAGTGATCGCGTATGGCTTAGAAACAACGGCAATAAACAAAAAAAGAAGCAGAAGACTTAAAAATTATAGGAAAAAAAATTCTTAGAACGATATTGGAGCCGAACATAACAGAACAATGAGACAATCGTGAAATATAATAAAAGTACAACGCCTGAAATGGGCAGAATATATAATTATGAGACGAAAGCCTGGAGAAATGATGAAAAGAATAACACAATGGACACCTCTATGGCCGAGAAGAAGGGGAAGACCCAGGGAAAGTAGGAGGACTCAGATAGAAGAGGATACAAAAAGGATGAGAGAAAAATGCAAAAATAGAGCAGAATGGAAGAAGATAACTTTTGGAAGGCAGGACACACAAGAAATTGTAACAATAAGGAGTAAAAATGGAGTAATCCACCCTAATAAATGGATTTAAATGGATTTAATCCTAGGATTAAAAACGCTACTTTCAATCCTAGATATAAAAGTAATTGCATTTGAGCTATCTAATTGAAATTTGAAGAAAAAACATTTTCCCTAGACTTTTTAGGTACATATCCATCACTTTTCCTTTTCAACAATGCTCGTAATTTTGAATATTCACTAATATCCACACCATTTTTTATATCCAGTGTGGATCGCAACATTGAATACTGTGACCAAAGAGTGGATGGCTTGACGGTCTTCGTTAAAGTTGAGAAATACACCATAAGAACACTCTCCGCATAGTTTTGCACATTTTTTTCTTTGCACCAATTCATGAATCGCTGATATGCAAGTTCATAAACTTGGCGAGATTTGGGTGGCAAAAGATTTAGATATACTGCTTCGGCACTTTCCAATATATCCGCAGGTATATTTTCATCGTGTCCGGGATTCATTTTGAAAGCAGCGTAAAAACTGCTACAAAAATTATATGATTCGTACGTATACTGACATCTTCTTGAAAATCAATATTTACCAACAATACCAGATATACATGACTACTGACTTGCTATCGCTGTTATAATTATTAGGTGTTCAAATGTATGACCAAATTATCAACGATTTTTGAATAAAACTAAATTTATTTTAATTTTGACTTGGTTAGAGAAAAAATAGTATATATCTTACGGACTAAAAGTGCCTAGTTTTATATATTGCTCGTAAAAAAATATGCAATTTTAATTCTTATAATATATACTATTTTTGCAATAAATCAACTTTGTCTTTGAAAAATTCAATGTCCTTCGGAGTATATATCCCGAGAAGTAGTTGTTTTTTTTTAAACATTTCTCTGTAAGTCGTTAAAATTTTTCAAATGTATCATCCTGTATATTTTACAGCAACATATGTAATAAATGTCATTAACCCAAGAGTTCTTCAATTGACATCACTTAAAAAAATATCCCCATGCATGCGAACCCTCAAAACACGATTCGACCTCAATATTGTATACAAAAGAAGGGTTCTAAAGCAGAAACCAGTCGTACACAGGGTGTCCGGAAGGAGCCGGGCCCACCCACTCTACCTTCAACAAAACACCGCTAAAAAATCGCGTATTCACCAGATTGTCATCTGATACTGACGGCATACGAAATAAAGGAAAGTACGCCGCCCCGTGTCTTTTGAAAATATTTTTTTTGTAAGCCCATAACCGTTATGTTGGCCTGCCTGCCATCAGACTCTTAATACTAAACGTGTAATTTTTATGAGTGCGATTGCTATAATTTTGTGATTTGTACCTAGATAGTTTAATTTTGGACGCGTGCCCAAGTCAGAGTCGAATGTGCAAATCGAATAAAAGTAGATGACTTATTTTAAATTTATTTAAATCAACAGTGGAAATTAAAAAAAAATAGCATTGAATATTGTCATTTTAATATATCGAGATAAATAAACAATTTTTTCTCTAATAAAAACTTATTTTGTAAAAGCAATGACCAGCTTCATATTCCGCTATAGGCACTGTCCCCAACAAACTTCTTGCTTATTCTACAACATTCAAATTGTTTATATCTGTTGTGTCTTCTTTTGCTTAACGAGGCCGTCTATCTTTTTTGAACAGACATTTCTTGTTTCTCGCTTCACCCATCATTTATAGAAAATTCCAGATGTTTTTGATATTATTTTTCTCTCAGGACCTTCACATATTCGCCAATACAAATCCTCCTGGTCTCGAATAACCTAGAGTCCATCTAAACCAATAGGATGGATCTGGTAAACAGTAGGAAGCTAACCTCTCGATATGAGTCTAAAAAGGTACCTTCTCAGCTTCAAACAATCACTAGCAGCATTGTAGACTTTCTTCCAAGCTTCCAAGTCGTGGGAAAGCTTCACTTATCTACCAGATGAAGTATATATGATTAGGGATATTAATTTTGTTGTCTCTATCCGGAGTTAAGGAAGTAAAACATTATTTAAAACGAAAATTTTTCTCATTCGAATGGTATCAAAAATACTGTTCAAAGAATAGTCGGTTAATAAATGCTACACCCTGTATATGTATAATAAGATATTTGCATTCATGAATTGCGTAACGTTGCACAGTTAGTTTTCTGTATAAAACTGGCATAAATGAAATTTTTTAACGACTTTTTATACCAAAAGAGACAACAAAGCAAACTCGACCTTTCCATAAAATAGGTAGTTATAAAAAAAGTCCTTTTCTACGGTAAGCCAGATGTTTTATATTATCCCAAGTTGTAAATGATGTTGAGAAATTTTCTATTACAACAGCTGACAGATTTTTATTAATTATTCTTGGTAATTATGCAAGTGCATATAGGTGGCCGACGTTCATCAAACCACAAAGCAAAAACGGAACACTGAAAGATCATTCTGTCTTCGAATGGGTTTTGATTTAGCAAAGCAGATTAAATTCCCAACGATTCCATATTATTATGTAAGTTGTTTCTAAATAAAGAAAAGAAAAAAATATGAAAATTCTGAATGATGTACGTAATTTCGGCCGTTAATGAAGAAAAATCACTAGTTTTCTGTTTGTAGGTACATCGTTGAAGTTTCCTCTTGTTTTATTTCTCTTAGCGTTTTCCATTGGCAAAACGAGGGTGCACTGAAACTGAACTGAGTCCAAAGTTTGTGTTCCATTGGCTGCACTGCACCAGTGTTTCATATTCCATTGGAAAACTAGTGCAAGCAAATGTGCACTGAGTGCAATTTTTTCGGCACCTGCTCAGGAGGTAGTTTCGAGTATGGTGCAAGAGTGCAAAATGGCGGCGAATGATGAACGGTGCGAATTCGGAAGAAAAGCAGCAGCCTTTTTATTATTATCATCGTTATCTTCGTATATGATACCGAATTAGAAGAACTAATTATTAAAAAACGAACATCTGCTTCAAAAATTCAAAACTATATTAATGATGTTGTGAACTGACAACTTTTCTGTGTTCCATTGACCTTGCACTCAGTGCGAAATATCGGTACACTGGTGTAGAGCACGCTCGAACTTAGTGTCAACTTAGTGCATGCCAATGGAAAACGCTCTTAACTTTTCGTAGCAATGCGTCCACTTCACTTTAATGTGAATTTCTAATAGTCACTAGCACTATTTAGTGTAGTTAGTTATTTCTAGTTGCTTGACGGACCATTTGATCCGCTTTTTCGTTTCCCAATGCAGGAATTAAGATAAATACAGTCTATTTATTTTCTTTTAAAGGTATATTGATTTCCCTGTCAATACCTTGGTGAATTTAGTTATCAGAGTCTATGTTTTTGATGTTGCAGAGCGCGTTATGATTGTAAACTTTTTTGACCAGTTCCGTTAGTGTACTTAAGCGCTTTTAGCATTGTGTAGAGCTAAGCGTTGAAAATACTGCAATCGTTAAGGTCGATTCCCACCTAAGCGTCGCGTGGCGTAGCGTCATTCTAATACAAGCTGCGCCTTCGTCATTGGGAAACAGTAGAATGTGTTTCATTCAAAATTCCAGTACGTCTATGCACTAGCAGGTGGTTTTTATATTTATTGAATTGATGATCCATGGAGAAGGGATGGTAGATTGTAGAAAGGATTTAATGAAAAATAATTCTGATGAGAACTTATTCATCGCATACAATGTATCTTCTTATCACTAAATTTTTATTAATATCTAGTAGAATAAAGCAGGTACTATCGTATCCGACAATTCAACGGAACATATTCGGTTACAGTTGATTATCTGACGATTAGCGTCGCAAAGTAATCAAACAGAAGCCGCTGCACTCCTCGAGGCAAAAACATTAATCTTCAGACAATGCACATAATATTAACATACTTCACACCTATTTTCTTCTTCTTCATTCTTTATTATTTCGTTTCATTCAGTACGTTTGAGCTTCATCTACGCTTACACAATGTAATACGAGAAATAATTGGATGTGACCAATTACTTTATTAAACAATGTATACGGAGTGATCAAATTTTTTTTTTACAAACATTGCTTGAGGCTTTGGTCGCATTCGGAAGATGTAGTCAAAGGAAGATAAGGCGACAAGTATAGTTCTGTGTTTCAGTGAAGTTTTCGTTTAATATGTTTAAGTTATAAACATATTATAGTCCAAATGAATTATAAAAAGAATTTTGCATTACGGTATGGAGTTACATTTTTGGTTACTCCTAATGATACAAAAAAGTTGGTAGGTCAAAGAGGTTGTGAGACCTTACAAAACCTGAAAAAGTTATTAATACGTGCCCCCTTACTTCTACTTAGTTTCTGAGGAGAGTCAGAAACTAGTAGTCCTATTTCCCGGAGGAATTTCAGGATCCTCTTCTATCCAGTAATCTCCCAGGTACTGCGCTCTAGGATTCTGGAGTGCTGTGCAGTTGGGAAGTATGTGCCACAATATCTACATTCTTCTTCCTAAACTATTTTGATCTTTCTCAGTCTTGTTAAAATTCTTAGCTCGGTTTTACTTTGACATGCATTCATTTGATCTCAACAGGTTATGTTATAATCATCCATAATAATCTTTGATTGTATAAGCCCTACTATATCTTTCCAATGGTCAGATCTTCTCTTTCTCTCGGCTCCACCTATTTCTTCCAATATTACATTGGGGCTGATTCCGCGAAGGATTCAGGCCCTCAGAAATGTATTTCAGTGCCCATCTTTAATAGTTCATCTGCTATTTCATTTCCGTCTATTCCATTGTGTCCTGGAATCCATAGTAACGTAACTATCTGTCATTATGATAATCCTTTGTCCTCTGTATCCGTCATCAATATTGAACTGGGTGCACTTTCTCATGGCATGGATTTCCGCTTTAAAGATACTTGGGGTCTTTCCCAAACTTTCGGAGTGTTTGGTTCCTGGCCCGAACACTCCTATCCCAGTTCCTCCTATTGCTCTTGGGCCGTCTGTGTACCATTGAATGGCATTCTTTCCAAGTAACTGGTAATGGTATTGGGATCCCATTCCTTCTTGTTGCATAATTCCGTAACGAATTTCTTACCGTCTTGTGGCATTTACCAGGTTGTTTGGGACAGCACGTGATTTAAAATACATTTATTTACAACTGTTCCGCCATTTTATTCCGTATCAGAGGGTTCTTCCACAAGAAATAGGCTTTTTTTGATATCTTAAATTATTATGAAGTCAATTTCACCCATGCAATAGCTGATGGTTAACGAGTGACTGAAATGAAATTCCCATCTTATTACTTAAATGAGCATATTTCTCAATAATAATTCATTGGATATAATAGAAAAATTGGTATTTTTTAAGGAAAACCAATCTGCTATATCGTCAATCATTTATATTATCTTACATCTATTATTTGAATCGACTCATTTATTAAGAATAATTTTAAATAAATACCACGAAAGCCATAATATTCTAGTTTTATTTAACAAAATTTCACAATCGAAGGTACAGCATGTATGTTGTGAAACATCCGTAAAAAAATTAAACCACTCGAAACTTTTCATGATAAATCAATTGAAACTTAACATTCAATATCGAAATTTAATAGTTGTTTATGAAAAAAGCTTTACCTAAAGGCTCAATACTTTATTTACTACACCCTACATTTGTTCATAATAAAAACCGACCAGATAAAGAGTAAAGTAGATTATGTACCTTCGTCTTTTATCCTGTATCCTTATTTTCCCGTTTCCCATATATATAAACACGGCATACTACAATGGATCGCATGCTGTTTTCGAATAGCATAATCCGTGTTTGCGTCTCTTACCAAAAAGGGCATACCGATATTTGAGTGACATGTAGTGTAGAATCCTCATAAGCGTTTCGTTTTATTTTTAGCCTAAGGAATCTATTCTAACTTAATTCCTAAGATATTGTTATGAATGTTCAGTCTCCTCTCTCTTTTGTAAAACTGGAAGTGAAAATTTGTAGCTTCTGTGTATAAATACGGGCCAAGGTAGTCCAGAATATGCTTCATTTTAAATTTCTGTAATCCCATTTCTTGTAAAGTATCATTGCGCAGTCTCGTTCAAAATGAATCGATTTTCCTACAGCTATAAGTTAAATTTTCTTTGAAATTTTTCTTCAAAATAAAATATTCGATTCGTAATTAAAGTTGAAACTATTAATATGACTCCATTATTATTTATAACAATTAAACTCATCTAAGTAACAATCACATTCTACTAAATATTATTTGAACAACTCTTATCTTATTTGATACATTTTTTTATTTAATACAAGTACGCCACTGATCTTGGATATGCATACCAATATTTATATGACATTTTGGGCGGAATGGACAGACACAATGAAGGGGACATGGAGACAGAAATCGGCAGTTACTTTAGCAAACTGACTGATTTTTAAAAGGTATATATTCTTACGCATGTTAACCCCATTTTTGTGGGGATTTGTATTGGTTATCCTATTTTGAAAATGTCATGATATTGTTTTGTCGGATACTTTTTTTCTTCCAAGGATCTATTAATACAATATTTGTACATACATCATCAGAAAATGTGATTTAATTCCTTATTAGTGAAAAAATACACTTATTGACTGAATAATTGGATGACTAAAATGTTTTTGATTTAAATATATTCACTAAGTCTGATGCCAAGACAAGTATTTATTGCTTGTTGCTTTATATCTGTTAAAAATACGAACAAAATATTTTTTTTCTTCAAATATACACAATTTGAGTGTTTTATTGGCTATAATTTATATCAATAATTTTTTTTTATATTTTCCATGGGACTTATTTGTATTAAATTGAAAATTTAACCATAATTTTATTGTTCATATTTCATTATATTAATGTCCTATATGAGGCGTTTAAGTAGTTATACAGGTATCCTGTTTATTTCCAAAATTAGTAATATGAGTCAAGTTTGAACGGTTCTAGCGTGGTCCGAATCCACGAATAACAAAAATTTTTTGAATCCAAATGAAAACAAATCTTAATAAAAAGACATTCAATCCTCAGATTAATCCACAATAATTATCTGTAAATAAAATCCACTCCCTTTGTCGAATTACTCTGTATATAGTTATTCATCTTTTGTAACTCGATTAACTTGAAATATTGAAAAGCTACCGTACAGTAAAATCCATATCTAATTTTTTCATTAGTTCTAGAAGTCTTGAATGGATTCCCGCGAGGCACAAGTGAGATTCTTGTTGCTTTTCGGTCTACACTATTCCCACATTTCGCTATGAAGATGAAATAAAAAAAAATAACAACCTACGTGGTGGCTACACAACAAAAAAAACTCATCAAAAATTTCCCATCTTTCTTTTATTCGTCGGAGAATAGTGAATCCGGTATTATTTTTTTAAATTTACTTTTTATTAATGATCACACACCATTGTGAATGGATATGATTAATATATTACAAACTTCAACATACTTTTTTCTTCAAAAGGTCATATAACTTATGTGACGTTTGTCAAGGACATTAAGTGTCATTTGTATTATTAGGAGTATACGTACTTTCAAACACATTATTTGATATAAAATGCGAGGCACGGTAATAGACATCTGCAATAGCTGTAGTAATGGACGATGAGTAATGGACAGCGGCTGTATTTGAAGAGTATGAGGATGAGTGGAGGCTCACAGAACTTAGACAACATGTGACCCATTGTACATCCTCTCGAGTTGTCCTCCTAGGTCATCGTCCATCCTGTCCTTCTCAGGAAGGTGAACAGGTCACCAGGAGACATCTCCTTTATATCGGCAGTTGTAGGCCAAGACTTACCGAACACACACTCTCTTATCGACGATAACTCCGGATACTCTCATACGACATGCCTGACAGTTTCATCTTCCTGTTCACACATCCTGCATAGAGGTGTATCCACTAGCCCCATAGTATGGAGGTGTTTCCTTAGTTGACAGTGGCCAGTCAGAAATCCCACTGTTATACGTAGGTTTTTCCTGGTCATCGCCAAGTATTTCTTCGGCGCCATCTTCCCAGGGTCACCCAGGGTGATCCTGGCAAAACTGCATCCTTTGATTCCCTCCCATCTCTCAAGGGATTGAGCATGGGGTATTTGTGTGGGTTGGTCTAGCAGTACTTTGAAATATCCTCTCCATCCTTCCATGCTTTTTATTTTATTTGTTAAAATTCCTCTCTAGACCTGTAGGTACAATGGCAAAAATTGAAAGACAAGATCGACTTTTGACATAAGTTGATCTTTCCAGCACCAACCCTTATCACCCTTATTCATTTCTCGGTTAATTATTCTCGCTTTTCATAGAATAAGGAATGTAGTTCAATAAAATAAATAATTGAAAGTAATAAATATTACATACACTTTTAATGTGTGCTCTCATTACCAATGTTCGTGAATAACTTCATTACTACTTATTACAAAACACCACCAACAACAACCAGTCATATTTGATATTTTTTATTATTTTACATTTCTACTAATTGGTTAGTAATCTGACAAAAAACAAAACTATTTTCATTTAATAATTTTATCAAGTATTACCACCTGGAAATATATACTGGTATACGGGTTAACAGACTATTTTTTAGTTCCAAATAATGTTACACAACGTCGCTATTAATTATTACAGTCAACGTGGTACGCATCTTTATAAATTATTGTTAAACAAAAAATACTGAAGCTAAATACCCACTCTGCTCCGTCAAAACAATATCCCTCCTAACATCAGATCTGACGGCAGGCGTTTTTCGTTTCTATTGGCGAAAAAGCCTATTTCATAGGATAAGAGTGTATGTAAAAATAAATAAATAAGTATTGTAGCTATAAAAATGAACTACCGTAAATGCTTTATCCTATTTAAGAGAAAGAGTAGAGCTAAGTCAGTGGGAAAATTACTTATACACATGAAAAAGTGGAAACTAATGAAAGCAGATGGTGATCATGTCACGTTAAATGGACATACCGCCGACTCAGACAGCTCTACACTGGAATCCAGTAATAATACCAAATATTTAGTACACAAGACTATGAGAACATAATGAGATATATCAACATTATATCGTATATAATAAGCTTGTAATATTATAAATACAGAGACGTAATCGCTTTTCAAAAGTCATTTAATTGAACAAGCAAATTTTAAGCTATAAGTTATAAAATTATATTGAAAGTTACTCTAGATGGCAAATAATTATCCTAAGATTAAAGCTGCATATTCCGCTACTGATAAACAGATGAGATTCTTCACACTTTTGTATTGTTACCGGTTAATATATCTTAGCCCAGCTAATAAGCTGAAGGCTACCTGGCTAACTTTTATAAGTATTCAATAAACTGACATATGTCAGTGGTTTTATAGTATGATTGGATTCGGCTAGCAGCTTAACTGATTAATATATCTAAGCTCAGCTAATTACCTAACAGTTAACTGGCTAATTTTCATAACTTTTCAATAAACTGACATTTGTCAGGGGTTTTTAAGTATTATTGAATTAGGCTAACAGCTCAGCGGGTTAATATATCTTAGCCCAGCTAATAAGCTGAAGGCTACCTGGCTAATTTTTATAACTATTCAATAAATTGACAGCTTTTAGTGGTTTAGAAGTATGATTAGATTAGGCTAGCAGCTTAACTGATTGATATATCTAAGATCAGCTGATTAGCTAACAGCTAACTGGCTAATTTGTACAACTATTCAATACACTGACAATTGTCAGCGGTTAATAGGTTCGATTGTATTGAGCTAGCAGCTTAACCGGTTAATATATCTAAGCTCAGCTAATTACCTAACAGCTAACTGGCTAATTTTCATAACTTTTCAATAAACTGACATTTGTCAGGGGTTTTTAAGTATGATTGAATTAGGCTAACAGCTCAGCGGGTTAACATATCTTAGCCCAGCTAATAAGCTGAAGGCTACCTGGCTAATTTTTATAACTATTCAATGAACTGACAACTGCCAGTGGTTTTTAAGTATGATTGCATTAATATATCTGAGCTCAGCTAATTAGCTAAAGTCTAGCTGGATAATTAGCTACTTTGGTTAACCAGTTGAATAAGCTATGCCTATAGGCTACTTTCTATTTGATCCAATCTATAAATAATGTCTAATAGAATTATCCCATAACTGGATCCGATCCTGTTTAAGAAGTAAATAAAAAGAATCCTGGTGTATCCGCATTCTCGTTGCTCTTGTACCAATTCCAGGTGCTCTCCTTACTTATTATTATTATTATTTACAATTAGTGGTTTCGAAGATATGAATTATTGCGAGTAAGTAGTGTAACGACAGAAAATATTTTCTATTTCAATAATTACTAGTTAGGTTTCGAGTTTAAGTAAAACTGGGATTTAAAAAAATTATAGATGATTTAATTGTGGTTCGTTTAACGATCGGTTTTTTCATGGAATCTGTACAAGTGTGTAAATGTTAATTTCGATTTGAATCATGATCAACCAACCAAATCACAATATTCGTTAATACCAATTGTACCTATCCTTTGAATTTGAATTCCGACAAAAAATCGACTGACACGGTATGTTTTTGTATAAAATTATTTTTTCTCCTTCAAAAGAAGTCATGAAATTTTCGAAAATCCACTTTGCAAAACTGAAAGTGCTCATAACTCGACTAATATGATAGATATAACGTTCGAGTCTTCGGCAATCAATTCAGCGGAAAATTTTACATATCCCAGTGTATTTTGAATCCATGATTCCGACCAGGAAAGAAGTTAGCACAAAGTAGTTCACATTAAATGTTTCCATACCTCCCTTGCTTCAAAATTTTCGACAAAAATTACGCTTTTGACATAAAAATTGCCAAAATTCGTCTGGAGGGGTTTTTTGATGCGAAAAATCGACTGACTAAGCCTGTTTTTGTATAAACTCATTTTTTCTCCTTCAAATTAAGTCATGAAATTTTCGAAAATCCACTTTTCAAAACTAAAACTGCTCATAACTCGACTAATATAATAGATAGAACGTTCTAGTTTCCGGCAATCGATTCAGCGGAAAATTTTACATATCCCAGTGTATTTTGAGTCCATTATTCCAGACAGGAAAGAAGTTAGCAACAAGCAGTTTACATTAAATGTTTCTATACCTACCCCTTGCTTCAAAATTTTCGACAAAATAGTAGTTTACCTAACTAGTGCGGAAAGTGATACTTTTCCGCACGCTATTGCAGATGGCCGAACGACGCTAGCGGAGATTGGCCAGCAATCGCGTGCGGAAAAGTCACTTTACGCACGTGTTAGGTATACTATTTTTTCTACTAGCATCCGGAAAAAAACCCAAAAGTTAACATAAAGAAATATTTATTATTAAATACATATCAGCAACTTAACTATTATTATTTGGCACCCATTTGATAAGGCTTTTACCAGGAACATGAAAAATTTTTGGAAAAAAAGAATTTTTCTTTATCAAAAAATTATTGCAGATTTCTAAATTTTTTTTTAACTTTTCGGTCATTTGGTAAACTACAACCATAGAAATACATATTTTAAATATTCAAATGTTAGTATAATCCCCAAAAACTCTACAAATTCACTTTCCGCACTAGTGCGGAAAAGTGTCTCTTTCCGCACGCTTTTTAGTGCGGAAAAGATTCACTTTCCGTACGCTAGTAGAAAAAATACGTTTTTGACATAAAAATTGCTCAAAATTCGTCTGGAGGGGTTTTTTGATGCGAAAAATCGACTGACACAGTCTGTTTTTGTATAAAATCATTTTTTCTCCTTCAAATGAAGTCATGAAATTTTCGAAAATCCACTTTTCAAAACTTAAAGTGCTCATAACTCGACTAGTATGATGGATAGAACGTTCTAGTCTTCGGCAATCGATTCAGCGGAAAATTTTACATATTCCAGTGTATTTTGAGTCCATAATTCCGGACAGGAATGAAGTTAGCACCAAACAGTTTACATTAAATGTTTCCATACCTACCCCTTGCTTCAAAATTTTCGACAAAAAATACGTTTTTGACATAAAAATTGCTCAAAATTCGTCTGGAGGAGTTTTTTGATGCGAAAAATCGACTGACACAGTCTGTTTTTGTATAAAATAATTTTTTCTCCTTCAAATAAAGTCATGAAATTTTCGAAAATCCACTTTTCAAAACTAAAAGTGCTCATAACTCGACTAGTATGATAGATAGAACGTTCTTGTCTTCGGCAATCGATTCAGCGGAAAATTTTACATATCCCAGTGTATTTTGAGTCCATTATTCTGGACAGGAAAGAAGTTAGCACCAAGCAGTTTACATTAAATGTTTCCATACCTACCCCTTGCTTCAAAATTTTCGACAAAAAATACGTTTTTGACATAAAAATTGCTCAAAATTCGTCTGGAGGGGTTTTTTGATGCGAAAAATCGACTGACACAGTCTGTTTTTGTATAAAATCATTTTTTCTCCTTCAAATGAAGTCATGAAATTTTCGAAAATCCACTTTTCAAAACTTAAAGTGCTCATAACTCGACTAGTATGATGGATAGAACGTTCTAGTCTTCGGCAATCGATTCAGCGGAAAATTTTACATATCCCAGTGTATTTTGAGTCCATTATTCCGGACAGGAAAGAAGTTAGCACCAAACAGTTTACATTAAATGTTTCCATACCTACCCCTTGCTTCAAAATTTTCTACAAAAAATACGTTTTTGACATAAAAATTGCTCAAAATTCGTCTGGAGGGGTTTTTTGATGCTAAAAATCGACTGACACAGTCTGTTTTTGTATAAAATCATTTTTTCTCCTTCAAATGAAATCATGAAATTTTCGAAAATCCACTTTTCAATACTAAAAGTGCTCATAACTCGACTAGTATGATAGATAGAACGTTCTTGTCTTCGGCAATCGATTCAGCGGAAAATTTTACATATCCCAGTGTATTTTGAGTCCATCATTCCGGACAGGAAAGGAGTTAGCACCAAGCGGTTTACATTAAATATTTCCATACCTACCCCTTGCTTCAAAATTTTCGACAAAAAATACGTTTTTGACATAAAAATTGCTCAAAATTCGTCTGGAGGAATTTTTTGATGCGAAAAATCGACTGACACAGTCTGTTCTTGTATTAAATCATTTTTTCTCCTTCAAATGAAGTCATGAAATTTTCGAGAATCCACTTTTCAAAACTAAAAGTGCTAATAACTCGACTAATATGATAGATAGAACGTTCTAGTCTTCGGCAATCGATTCGGCGGAAAATTTTACATATTCCAGTGTAATTTTGAGTCCATTATTCTGGACAGGAAAGAAGTTAGCACCAAGCAGTTTACATTAAATGTTTCCATACCTACCCCTTGCTTAAAAATTTTCGACAAAAAATACGTTTTTGACATAAAAATTGCTCAAAATTCGTCTGGAGGGGTTTTTTGATGCGAAAAATCGACTGACACAGTCTGTTTTTGTATAAAATCATTTTTTCTCCTTCAAATGAAGTCATGAAATTTTCGAAAATCCACTTTTCAAAACTTAAAGTGCTCATAACTCGACTAGTATGATGGATAGAACGTTCTAGTCTTCGGCAATCGATTCAGCGGAAAATTTTACATATTCCAGTGTATTTTGAGTCCATAATTCCGGACAGGAATGAAGTTAGCACCAAACAGTTTACATTAAATGTTTCCATACCTACCCCTTGCTTCAAACTTTTCGACAAAAAATACGTTTTTGACATAAAAATTGCTCAAAATTCGTCTGGAGGGGTTTTTTGATGCGAAAAATCGACTGACACAGTCTGTTTTTGTATAAAATCATTTTTTCTCCTTCAAATGAAGTCTTGAAATTTTCGAAAATCCACTTTTCAAAACTAAAAGTGCTCATAACTCATAACTCGACTAGTATGATGGATAGAACGTTCTAGTCTTCGGCAATCGATTCAGCGGAAAATTTTACATATTCCAGTGTATTTTGAGTCCATAATTCCGGACAGGAATGAAGTTAGCACCAAACAGTTTACATTAAATGTTTCCATACCTACCCCTTGCTTCAAAATTTTCGACAAAAAATACGTTTTTGACATAAAAATTGCTCAAAATTCGTCTGGAGGAGTTTTTTGATGCGAAAAATCGACTGACACAGTCTGTTTTTGTATAAAATAATTTTTTCTCCTTCAAATAAAGTCATGAAATTTTCGAAAATCCACTTTTCAAAACTAAAAGTGCTCATAACTCGACTAGTATGATAGATAGAACGTTCTAGTCTTCGGCAATCGATTCAGCGGAAAATTTTACATATCCCAGTGTATTTTGAGTCCATTATTCCGGACAGGAAAGAAGTTAGCACCAAACAGTTTACATTAAATGTTTCCATACCTACCCCTTGCTTCAAAATTTTCTACAAAAAATACGTTTTTGACATAAAAATTGCTCAAAATTCGTCTGGAGGGGTTTTTTGATGCTAAAAATCGACTGACACAGTCTGTTTTTGTATAAAATCATTTTTTCTCCTTCAAATGAAATCATGAAATTTTCGAAAATCCACTTTTCAATACTAAAAGTGCTCATAACTCGACTAGTATGATAGATAGAACGTTCTTGTCTTCGGCAATCGATTCAGCGGAAAATTTTACATATCCCAGTGTATTTTGAGTCCATCATTCCGGACAGGAAAGGAGTTAGCACCAAGCGGTTTACATTAAATATTTCCATACCTACCCCTTGCTTCAAAATTTTCGACAAAAAATACGTTTTTGACATAAAAATTGCTCAAAATTCGTCTGGAGGAATTTTTTGATGCTAAAAATCGACTGACACAGTCTGTTCTTGTATTAAATCATTTTTTCTCCTTCAAATGAAGTCATGAAATTTTCGAGAATCCACTTTTCAAAACTAAAAGTGCTAATAACTCGACTAGTATGATAGATAGAACGTTCTTGTCTTCGGCAATCGATTCAGCGGAAAATTTTACATATCCCAGTGTATTTTGAGTCCATCATTCCGGACAGGAAAGGAGTTAGCACCAAGCGGTTTACATTAAATATTTCCATACCTACCCCTTGCTTCAAAATTTTCGACAAAAAATACGTTTTTGACATAAAAATTGCTCAAAATTCGTCTGGAGGAATTTTTTGATGCGAAAAATCGACTGACACAGTCTGTTCTTGTATTAAATCATTTTTTCTCCTTCAAATGAAGTCATGAAATTTTCGAGAATCCACTTTTCAAAACTAAAAGTGCTAATAACTCGACTAATATGATAGATAGAACGTTCTAGTCTTCGGCAATCGATTCGGCGGAAAATTTTACATATTCCAGTGTAATTTTGAGTCCATTATTCTGGACAGGAAAGAAGTTAGCACCAAGCAGTTTACATTAAATGTTTCCATACCTACCCCTTGCTTAAAAATTTTCGACAAAAAATACGTTTTTGACATAAAAATTGCTCAAAATTCGTCTGGAGGGGTTTTTTGATGCGAAAAATCGACTGACACAGTCTGTTTTTGTATAAAATCATTTTTTCTCCTTCAAATGAAGTCATGAAATTTTCGAAAATCAACTTTTCAAAACTTAAAGTGCTCATAACTCGACTAGTATGATGGATAGAACGTTCTAGTCTTCGGCAATCGATTCAGCGGAAAATTTTACATATTCCAGTGTATTTTGAGTCCATAATTCCGGACAGGAATGAAGTTAGCACCAAACAGTTTACATTAAATGTTTCCATACCTACCCCTTGCTTCAAACTTTTCGACAAAAAATACGTTTTTGACATAAAAATTGCTCAAAATTCGTCTGGAGGGGTTTTTTGATGCGAAAAATCGACTGACACAGTCTGTTTTTGTATAAAATCATTTTTTCTCCTTCAAATGAAGTCTTGAAATTTTCGAAAATCCACTTTTCAAAACTAAAAGTGCTCATAACTCGACTAGTATGATAGATAGAACGTTCTAGTCTTCGGCAATCGATTCAGCGGAAAATTTTACATATCCCAGTGTATTTTGAGTCCATCATTCCGGACAGGAAAGGAGTTAGCACCAAGCGGTTTACATTAAATATTTCCATACCTACCCCTTGCTTCAAAATTTTCGACAAAAAATACGTTTTTGACATAAAAATTGCTCAAAATTCGTCTGGAGGGGTTTTTTGATGCGGAAAATCGACTGACACAGTCTGTTTTTGTATAAAATAATTTTTTCTCCTTCAAATGGAGTCATGAAATTTTCGAAAATCCACTTTTTAAAACTTAAAGTGCTCATAACTCGACTAGTATGATGGATAGAACGTTCTAGTCTTCGGCAAACGATTTAGCGGAGAATTTTACATATCCAAGTGTATTTTGAGTCCATTATTCCAGGCAGGGAAGAAGTTAGCACCAAGCAGTTTACATCAAATGTTTCCATCCCTTGCTTCAAAATTTTCGACAAAAAAACGTTTTTGACATAAAAATTGCTTGAAATTCGTCTGGAGGGGTTTTTTGGTGCGAAAAATCGACTGACACAGTCTGTTTTTGTATAAAATCATTTTTCTCCTTCAAATGGAGTCATGAAATTTTCGAAAATCCACTTTTCAATACTAAAAGTGCTCATAACTCGACTAGTATGATAGATAGAACGTTCTTGTCTTCGGCAATCGATTCAGCGGAAAATTTTACATATCCCAGTGTATTTTGAGTCCATCATTCCGGACAGGAAAGGAGTTAGCACCAAGCGGTTTACATTAAATATTTCCATACCTACCCCTTGCTTCAAAATTTTCGACAAAAAATACGTTTTTGACATAAAAATTGCTCAAAATTCGTCTGGAGGAATTTTTTGATGCTAAAAATCGACTGACACAGTCTGTTCTTGTATTAAATCATTTTTTCTCCTTCAAATGAAGTCATGAAATTTTCGAGAATCCACTTTTCAAAACTAAAAGTGCTAATAACTCGACTAGTATGATAGATAGAACGTTCTTGTCTTCGGCAATCGATTCAGCGGAAAATTTTACATATCCCAGTGTATTTTGAGTCCATCATTCCGGACAGGAAAGGAGTTAGCACCAAGCGGTTTACATTAAATATTTCCATACCTACCCCTTGCTTCAAAATTTTCGACAAAAAATACGTTTTTGACATAAAAATTGCTCAAAATTCGTCTGGAGGAATTTTTTGATGCGAAAAATCGACTGACACAGTCTGTTCTTGTATTAAATCATTTTTTCTCCTTCAAATGAAGTCATGAAATTTTCGAGAATCCACTTTTCAAAACTAAAAGTGCTAATAACTCGACTAATATGATAGATAGAACGTTCTAGTCTTCGGCAATCGATTCGGCGGAAAATTTTACATATTCCAGTGTAATTTTGAGTCCATTATTCTGGACAGGAAAGAAGTTAGCACCAAGCAGTTTACATTAAATGTTTCCATACCTACCCCTTGCTTAAAAATTTTCGACAAAAAATACGTTTTTGACATAAAAATTGCTCAAAATTCGTCTGGAGGGGTTTTTTGATGCGAAAAATCGACTGACACAGTCTGTTTTTGTATAAAATCATTTTTTCTCCTTCAAATGAAGTCATGAAATTTTCGAAAATCCACTTTTCAAAACTTAAAGTGCTCATAACTCGACTAGTATGATGGATAGAACGTTCTAGTCTTCGGCAATCGATTCAGCGGAAAATTTTACATATTCCAGTGTATTTTGAGTCCATAATTCCGGACAGGAATGAAGTTAGCACCAAACAGTTTACATTAAATGTTTCCATACCTACCCCTTGCTTCAAACTTTTCGACAAAAAATACGTTTTTGACATAAAAATTGCTCAAAATTCGTCTGGAGGGGTTTTTTGATGCGAAAAATCGACTGACACAGTCTGTTTTTGTATAAAATCATTTTTTCTCCTTCAAATGAAGTCTTGAAATTTTCGAAAATCCACTTTTCAAAACTAAAAGTGCTCATAACTCGACTAGTATGATAGATAGAACGTTCTAGTCTTCGGCAATCGATTCAGCGGAAAATTTTACATATCCCAGTGTATTTTGAGTCCATCATTCCGGACAGGAAAGGAGTTAGCACCAAGCGGTTTACATTAAATATTTCCATACCTACCCCTTGCTTCAAAATTTTCGACAAAAAATACGTTTTTGACATAAAAATTGCTCAAAATTCGTCTGGAGGGGTTTTTTGATGCGGAAAATCGACTGACACAGTCTGTTTTTGTATAAAATAATTTTTTCTCCTTCAAATGGAGTCATGAAATTTTCGAAAATCCACTTTTTAAAACTTAAAGTGCTCATAACTCGACTAGTATGATGGATAGAACGTTCTAGTCTTCGGCAAACGATTTAGCGGAGAATTTTACATATCCAAGTGTATTTTGAGTCCATTATTCCAGGCAGGGAAGAAGTTAGCACCAAGCAGTTTACATCAAATGTTTCCATCCCTTGCTTCAAAATTTTCGACAAAAAAACGTTTTTGACATAAAAATTGCTTGAAATTCGTCTGGAGGGGTTTTTTGGTGCGAAAAATCGACTGACACAGTCTGTTTTTGTATAAAATCATTTTTCTCCTTCAAATGGAGTCATGAAATTTTCGAAAATCCACTTTTCAAAACTAAAAGTGCTCATAACTCGACTAGTATGATAGAAAGAACGTTCTAGTCTTCGGCAATCGATTCAGCGGAAAATTTTACATATCCCAGTGTATTTTGAGTCCATTATTCCGGACAGGAAAGAAGTTAGCACCAAGCAGTTTACATTAAATGTTTCCATACCTACCCCTTGCTTCAAAATTTTCGACAAAAAATACTTTTTTGACATAAAAATTGCTCAAAATTCGTCTGGAGGGGTTTTCTGATGCGAAAAATCGACTGACACAGTCTGTTTTTGTATAAAATCATTCTTTCTCCTTCAAATGAAGTCTTGAAATTTTCGAAAATCCACTTTTCAAAACTAAAAGTGCTCATAACTCGACTAGTATGATAGATAGAACGTTCCAGTCTTCGGCAATCGATTCAGCGGAAAATTTTACATATCCCAGTGTATTTTGAGTCCATTATTCTGGACAGGAAAGAAGTTAGCACCAAGCAGTTTACATTAAATGTTTCCATACCTACCCCTTGCTTCAAAATTTTCGACAAAAAATACGTTTTTGACATAAAAATTGCTCAAAATTCGTCTGGAGGGGTTTTTTGATGCAAAAAATCGACTGACATAGTCTGTTTTTGTATAAAATCATTTTTTCTCCTTCAAATGAAGTCTTGAAATTTTCGAAAATCCACTTTTCAAAACTAAAAGTGCTCATAACTCGACTAGTATGATAGTCTTCGGCAATCGATTCAGCGGAAAATTTTACATATCCCAGTGTATTTTGAGTCCATTATTCTGGACAGGAAAGAAGTTAGCACCAAGCAGTTTACATTAAATGTTTCCATACCTACCCCTTGCTTCAAAATTTTCGACAAAAAAAACGTTTTTGACATAAAAATTGCTTAAAATTTGTCTGGAGGATTTTTTGATGCAAAAAATCGACTGACACAGTCCGTTTCTGTATAAAATTATTTTTTCTCCTTCAAATGAAGTCTTGAAATTTTCGAAAATCCACTTTTCAAAACTAAAAGTGCTCATAACTCGACTAGTATGATAGATAGAACGTTCTAGTCTTCGGCAATCGATTCAGCGGAAAATTTTTCATATCCTAGTGTATTTTGAGTCTATTATTCCGGACAGGAAAGAAGTTAGCACCAAGCAGTTTACATTAAATGTTTCCATACCTACCCCTTGCTTCAAAATTTTCGACAAAAAATACGTTTTTGACATAAAAATTGCTCAAAATTCGTCTGGAGGGGTTTTTTGATGTGAAAAATCGACTGACACAGTCTGTTTTTGTATAAAATCATTTTTTCTCCTTCAAATGAAGTCATGAAATTTTCGAAAATCCACTTTTCAAAACTAAAAGTGCTCATAACTCGACTAGTATGATAGATAGAACGTTCTAGTCTTCGGCAATCGATTCAGCGGAAAATTTTACATATCCTAGTGTATTTTGAGTCTATTATTCCGGACAGGAAAGAAGTTAGCACCAAGCAGTTTACATTAAATGTTTCCATACCTACCCCTTGCTTCAAAATTTTCGACAAAAAATACGTTTTTGACATAAAAATTGCTCAAAATTCGTCTGGAGGGGTTTTTTGATGCGAAAAATCGACTGACACAGTCTGTTTTTGTATAAAATAATTTTTTCTCCTTCAAATGAAGTCATGAAATTTTCGAAAATCCACTTTTTAAAACTAAAAGTGCTCATAACTCGACTAATATGATAGAAAGAACGTTCTAGTCTTCGGCAATCGATTCAGCGGAAAATTTTACATATCCTAGTGTATTTTGAGTCTATTATTCCGGACAGGAAAGAAGTTAGCACCAAGCAGTTTACATTAAATGTTTCCATACCTACCCCTTGCTTCAAAATTTTCGACAAAAAATACGTTTTTGACATAAAAATTGCTCAAAATTCGTCTGGAGGGGTTTTTTGATGCGAAAAATCGACTGACACAGTCTGTTTTTGTATAAAATAATTTTTTCTCCTTCAAATGGAGTCATGAAATTTTCGAAAATCCACTTTTTAAAACTAAAAGTGCTCATAACTCGACTAGTATGATAGATAGAACGTTCTAGTCTTCGGCAATCGATTAAGCGGAGAATTTTACATATCCAAGTGTATTTTGAGTCTATTATTCCGGACAGGAAAGAAGTTAGCACCAAGCAGTTTACATTAAATGTTTCCATACCTACCCCTTGCTTAAAAATTTTCGACAAAAAATACGTTTTTGACATAAAAATTGCTCAAAATTCGTCTGGAGGTTTTTTTTTTAGAAAAATCGACTGACACAGTCTGTTTTTGTATAAAATCATTTTTTCTCCTTCAAATGAAGTCATGAAATTTTCGAAAATCCACTTTTCAAAACTAAAAGTGCTCATAACTCGACGAGTATGATAGATAGAATGTTCTAGTCTTCGGCAATCGATTCAGCGGAAAATTTTACATATCCTAGTAAATTTTGAGTCTATTTTTCTGTACAGGAAAGAAGTTAGCACCAAGCAGTTTACATTAAATGTTTCCATACCTACCCCTTGCTTCAAAATTTTCGACAAAAAATACGTTTTTGACATAAAAATTGCTCAAAATTCGTCTGGGGGGGTTTTTTGATGCGAAAAATCGACTGACACAGTCTGTTTTTGTATAAAATCATTTTTTCTCCTTCAAATGAAGTCATGAAATTTTCGAAAATCCACTTTTCAAAACTAAAAGTGCTCATAACTCGACTAGTATGATAGATAGAACGTTCTAGTCTTCGGCAATCGATTCAGCGGAAAATTTTACATATCCTAGTGTATTTTGAGTCTATTATTCCGGACAGGAAAGAAGTTAGCACCAAGCAGTTTACATTAAATGTTTCCATACCTACCCCTTGCTTCAAAATTTTCGACAAAAAATACGTTTTTGACATAAAAATTGCTCAAAATTCGTCTGGAGGGGTTTTTTGATGCGAAAAATCGACTGACACAGTCTGTTTTTGTATAAAATAATTTTTTCTCCTTCAAATGAAGTCATGAAATTTTCGAAAATCCACTTTTTAAAACTAAAAGTGCTCATAACTCGACTAATATGATAGAAAGAACGTTCTAGTCTTCGGCAATCGATTCAGCGGAAAATTTTACATATCCTAGTGTATTTTGAGTCTATTATTCCGGACAGGAAAGAAGTTAGCACCAAGCAGTTTACATTAAATGTTTCCATACCTACCCCTTGCTTCAAAATTTTCGACAAAAAATACGTTTTTGACATAAAAATTGCTCAAAATTCGTCTGGAGGGGTTTTTTGATGCGAAAAATCGACTGACACAGTCTGTTTTTGTATAAAATAATTTTTTCTCCTTCAAATGGAGTCATGAAATTTTCGAAAATCCACTTTTTAAAACTAAAAGTGCTCATAACTCGACTAGTATGATAGATAGAACGTTCTAGTCTTCGGCAATCGATTAAGCGGAGAATTTTACATATCCAAGTGTATTTTGAGTCTATTATTCCGGACAGGAAAGAAGTTAGCACCAAGCAGTTTACATTAAATGTTTCCATACCTACCCCTTGCTTAAAAATTTTCGACAAAAAATACGTTTTTGACATAAAAATTGCTCAAAATTCGTCTGGAGGTTTTTTTTTTAGAAAAATCGACTGACACAGTCTGTTTTTGTATAAAATCATTTTTTCTCCTTCAAATGAAGTCATGAAATTTTCGAAAATCCACTTTTCAAAACTAAAAGTGCTCATAACTCGACGAGTATGATAGATAGAATGTTCTAGTCTTCGGCAATCGATTCAGCGGAAAATTTTACATATCCTAGTAAATTTTGAGTCTATTTTTCTGTACAGGAAAGAAGTTAGCACCAAGCAGTTTACATTAAATGTTTCCATACCTACCCCTTGCTTCAAAATTTTCGACAAAAAATACGTTTTTGACATAAAAATTGCTCAAAATTCGTCTGGGGGGGTTTTTTGATGCGAAAAATCGACTGACACAGTCTGTTTTTGTATAAAATCATTTTTTCTCCTTCAAATGAAGTCTTGAAATTTTCGAAAATCCACTTTTCAAAACTAAAAGTGCTCATAACTCGACTAGTATGATAGATAGAACGTTCTAGTCTTCGGCAATCGATTCAGCGGAAAATTTTACATATCCCAGTGTATTTTGAGTCCATTATTCTGGACAGGAAAGAAGTTAGCACCAAGCAGTTTACATTAAATGTTTCCATACCTACCCCTTGCTTAAAAATTTTCGAAAAAAATACGTTTTTGACATAAAAATTGCTCAAAATTCGTCTAGAGGGTTTTTTTGATGCGAAAAATCGACTGACACAGTCTGTTTTTGTATAAAATCATTTTTTCTCCTTCAAATGAAGTCTTGAAATTTTCGAAAATCCACTTTTCAAAACTAAAAGTGCTCATAACTCGACTAGTATGATAGATAGAACGTTCTAGTCTTCGGCAATCGATTCAGCGGAAAATTTTACATATTCCAGTGTATTTTAAGTCCATTATTCAGGACAGGAAAGAAGTTAGCACCAAGCAGTTTACATTAAATGTTTCCATACCTACCCCTTGCTTCAAAATTTTCGACAAAAAATACGTTTTTGACATAAAAATTGCTCAAAATTCGTCTGGAGGGTTTTTTTTTAGAACAATCGACTGACACAGTCTGTTTTTGTATAAAATCATTTTTTCTCCTTCAAATGAAGTCATGAAATTTTCGAAAATCCACTTTTCAAAACTAAAAGTGCTCATAACTCGACTAGTATGATAGATAGAACGTTCTAGTCTTCGGCAATCGATTCAGCGGAAAATTTTACATATTCCAGTGTATTTTAAGTCCATTATTCAGGACAGGAAAGAAGTTAGCACCAAGCAGTTTACATTAAATGTTTCCATACCTACCCCTTGCTTCAAAATTTTCGACAAAAAATACGTTTTTGACATAAAAATTGCTCAAAATTCGTCTGGAGGGTTTTTTTTTAGAAAAATCGACTGACACAGTCTGTTTTTGTATAAAATCATTTTTTCTCCTTCAAATGAAGTCATGAAATTTTCGAAAATCCACTTTTCAAAACTAAAAGTGCTCATAACTCGACTAGTATGATAGATAGAATGTTCTAGTCTTCGGCAATCGATTCAGCGGAAAATTTTACATATCCTAGTGTATTTTGAGTCTATTTTTCTGTACAGGAAAGAAGTTAGCACCAAGCAGTTTACATTAAATGTTCCCATACCTACCCCTTGCTTCAAAATTTTCGACAAAAAATACGTTTTTGACATAAAAATTGCTCAAAATTCGTCTAGGGGGGTTTTTTGATGCGAAAAATCGACTGACACAGTCTGTTTTTGTATAAAATCATTTTTTCTCCTTCAAATGAAGTCTTGAAATTTTCGAAAATCCACTTTTCAAAACTAAAAGTGCTCATAACTCGACTAGTATGATAGATAGAACGTTTTAGTCTTCGGCAATCGATTCAGCGGAAAATTTTACATATCCTAGTGTATTTTGAGTCTATTATTCCGGACAGGAAAGAAGTTAGCACCAAGCAGTTTACATTAAATGTTTCCATACCTACCCCTTGCTTCAAAATTTTCGACAAAAAATACGTTTTTGACATAAAAATTGCTCAAAATTCGTCTGGAGGGGTTTTTTGATGCGAAAAATCGACTGACACAGTCTGTTTTTGTATAAAATAATTTTTTCTCCTTCAAATGAAGTCATGAAATTTTCGAAAATCCACTTTTTAAAACTAAAAGTGCTCATAACTCGACTAATATGATAGAAAGAATGTTCTAGTCTTCGGCAATCGATTCAGCGGAAAATTTTACATATCCTAGTGTATTTTGAGTCTATTATTCCGGACAGGAAAGAAGTTAGCACCAAGCAGTTTACATTAAATGTTTCCATACCTACCCCTTGCTTCAAAATTTTCGACAAAAAATACGTTTTTGACATAAAAATTGCTCAAAATTCGTCTGGAGGGGTTTTTTGATGCGAAAAATCGACTGACACAGTCTGTTTTTGTATAAAATAATTTTTTCTCCTTCAAATGAAGTCATGAAATTTTCGAAAATCCACTTTTTAAAACTAAAAGTGCTCATAACTCGACTAATATGATAGAAAGAACGTTCTAGTCTTCGGCAATCGATTCAGCGGAAAATTTTACATATCCTAGTGTATTTTGAGTCTATTATTCCGGACAGGAAAGAAGTTAGCACCAAGCAGTTTACATTAAATGTTTCCATACCTACCCCTTGCTTCAAAATTTTCGACAAAAAATACGTTTTTGACATAAAAATTGCTCAAAATTCGTCTGGAGGGGTTTTTTGATGCGAAAAATCGACTGACACAGTCTGTTTTTGTATAAAATAATTTTTTCTCCTTCAAATGGAGTCATGAAATTTTCGAAAATCCACTTTTTAAAACTAAAAGTGCTCATAACTCGACTAGTATGATAGATAGAACGTTCTAGTCTTCGGCAATCGATTAAGCGGAGAATTTTACATATCCAAGTGTATTTTGAGTCTATTATTCCGGACAGGAAAGAAGTTAGCACCAAGCAGTTTACATTAAATGTTTCCATACCTACCCCTTGCTTAAAAATTTTCGACAAAAAATACGTTTTTGACATAAAAATTGCTCAAAATTCGTCTGGAGGTTTTTTTTTTAGAAAAATCGACTGACACAGTCTGTTTTTGTATAAAATCATTTTTTCTCCTTCAAATGAAGTCATGAAATTTTCGAAAATCCACTTTTCAAAACTAAAAGTGCTCATAACTCGACGAGTATGATAGATAGAATGTTCTAGTCTTCGGCAATCGATTCAGCGGAAAATTTTACATATCCTAGTAAATTTTGAGTCTATTTTTCTGTACAGGAAAGAAGTTAGCACCAAGCAGTTTACATTAAATGTTTCCATACCTACCCCTTGCTTCAAAATTTTCGACAAAAAATACGTTTTTGACATAAAAATTGCTCAAAATTCGTCTGGGGGGGTTTTTTGATGCGAAAAATCGACTGACACAGTCTGTTTTTGTATAAAATCATTTTTTCTCCTTCAAATGAAGTCTTGAAATTTTCGAAAATCCACTTTTCAAAACTAAAAGTGCTCATAACTCGACTAGTATGATAGATAGAACGTTCTAGTCTTCGGCAATCGATTCAGCGGAAAATTTTACATATCCCAGTGTATTTTGAGTCCATTATTCTGGACAGGAAAGAAGTTAGCACCAAGCAGTTTACATTAAATGTTTCCATACCTACCCCTTGCTTAAAAATTTTCGAAAAAAATACGTTTTTGACATAAAAATTGCTCAAAATTCGTCTAGAGGGTTTTTTTGATGCGAAAAATCGACTGACACAGTCTGTTTTTGTATAAAATCATTTTTTCTCCTTCAAATGAAGTCTTGAAATTTTCGAAAATCCACTTTTCAAAACTAAAAGTGCTCATAACTCGACTAGTATGATAGATAGAACGTTCTAGTCTTCGGCAATCGATTCAGCGGAAAATTTTACATATTCCAGTGTATTTTAAGTCCATTATTCAGGACAGGAAAGAAGTTAGCACCAAGCAGTTTACATTAAATGTTTCCATACCTACCCCTTGCTTCAAAATTTTCGACAAAAAATACGTTTTTGACATAAAAATTGCTCAAAATTCGTCTGGAGGGTTTTTTTTTAGAAAAATCGACTGACACAGTCTGTTTTTGTATAAAATCATTTTTTCTCCTTCAAATGAAGTCATGAAATTTTCGAAAATCCACTTTTCAAAACTAAAAGTGCTCATAACTCGACTAGTATGATAGATAGAATGTTCTAGTCTTCGGCAATCGATTCAGCGGAAAATTTTACATATCCTAGTGTATTTTGAGTCTATTTTTCTGTACAGGAAAGAAGTTAGCACCAAGCAGTTTACATTAAATGTTCCCATACCTACCCCTTGCTTCAAAATTTTCGACAAAAAATACGTTTTTGACATAAAAATTGCTCAAAATTCGTCTAGGGGGGTTTTTTGATGCGAAAAATCGACTGACACAGTCTGTTTTTGTATAAAATCATTTTTTCTCCTTCAAATGAAGTCTTGAAATTTTCGAAAATCCACTTTTCAAAACTAAAAGTGCTCATAACTCGACTAGTATGATAGATAGAACGTTTTAGTCTTCGGCAATCGATTCAGCGGAAAATTTTACATATCCTAGTGTATTTTGAGTCTATTATTCCGGACAGGAAAGAAGTTAGCACCAAGCAGTTTACATTAAATGTTTCCATACCTACCCCTTGCTTCAAAATTTTCGACAAAAAATACGTTTTTGACATAAAAATTGCTCAAAATTCGTCTGGAGGGGTTTTTTGATGCGAAAAATCGACTGACACAGTCTGTTTTTGTATAAAATAATTTTTTCTCCTTCAAATGAAGTCATGAAATTTTCGAAAATCCACTTTTTAAAACTAAAAGTGCTCATAACTCGACTAATATGATAGAAAGAATGTTCTAGTCTTCGGCAATCGATTCAGCGGAAAATTTTACATATCCTAGTGTATTTTGAGTCTATTATTCCGGACAGGAAAGAAGTTAGCACCAAGCAGTTTACATTAAATGTTTCCATACCTACCCCTTGCTTCAAAATTTTCGACAAAAAATACGTTTTTGACATAAAAATTGCTCAAAATTTGTCTGGAGGGGTTTTTTGATGCAAAAAATCGACTGACACAGTCTGTTTTTGTATAAAATCATTTTTTCTCCTTCAAATGAAGTCTTGAAATTTTCGAAAATCCACTTTTCAAAACTAAAAGTGCTCATAACTCGACTAGTATGATAGATAGAACGTTCTAGTCTTCGGCAATCGATTCAGCGGAAAATTTTACATATCCTAGTGTATTTTGAGTCTATTATTCCGGACAGGAAAGAAGTTAGCACCAAGCAGTTTACATTAAATGTTTCCATACCTACCCCTTGCTTCAAAATTTTCGACAAAAAAAACGTTTTTGACATAAAAATTGCTCAAAATTTGTCTGGAGGGGTTTTTTGATGCAAAAAATCGACTGACACAAACCGTTTCTGTATGAAATTATTTTTTCTCCTTCGAATGAAGTCTTGAAATTTTCGAAAATCCACTTTTCAAAACTAAAAGTGCTCATAACTCGACTAGTATGATAGATAGAACGTTCTAGTCTTCGGCAATCGATTCAGCGGAAAATTTTACATATCCTAGTGTATTTTGAGTCTATTATTCCGGACAGGAAAGAAGTTAGCACCAAGCAGTTTACATTAAATGTTTCCATACCTACCCCTTGCTTCAAAATTTTCGACAAAAAATACGTTTTTGACATAAAAATTGCTCAAAATTCGTCTGGAGGGGTTTTTGGATGTGAAAAATCGACTGACACAGTCTGTTTTTGTATAAAATCATTTTTTCTCCTTCAAATGAAGTCATGAAATATTCGAAAATCCACTTTTCAAAACTAAAAGTGCTCATAACTCGACTAGTATGATAGAACGTTCTAGTCTTCGGCAATCGATTCAGCGGAAAATTTTACATATCCCAGTGTATTTTGAGTCCATTATTCTGGACAGGAAAGAAGTTAGCACCAAGCAGTTTACATTAAATGTTTCCATACCTACCCCTTGCTTCAAAATTTTCGACAAAAAATACGTTTTTGACATAAAAATTGCTCAAAATTCGTCTGGAGGGGTTTTTTGATGCGAAAAATCGACTGACACAGTCTGTTTTTGTATAAAATCATTTTTTCTCCTTCAAATGAAGTCTTGAAATTTTCGAAAATCCACTTTTCAAATCTAAAAGTGCTCATAACTCGACTAATATGATAGAAAGAACGTTCTAGTCTTCGGCAATCGATTCAGCGGAAAATTTTACATATCCTAGTGTATTTTGAGTCTATTATTCCGGACAGGAAAGAAGTTAGCACTAAGCAGTTTACATTAAATGTTTCCATACCTACCCCTTGCTTCAAAATTTTCGACAAAAAATACGTTTTTGACATAAAAATTGCTCAAAATTTGTCTGGAGGGGTTTTTTGATGCAAAAAATCGACTGACACAGTCTGTTTTTGTATAAAATCATTTTTTCTCCTTCAAATGGAGTCATGAAATTTTCGAAAATCCACTTTTTAAAACTAAAAGTGCTCATAACTCGACTAGTATGATAGATAGAACGTTCTAGTCTTCGGCAATCGATTAAGCGGAAAATTTTACATATCCAAGTGTATTTTGAGTCTATTATTCCGGACAGGAAAGAAGTTAGCACCAAGCAGTTTACATTAAATGTTTCCATACCTACCCCTTGCTTAAAAATTTTCGACAAAAAATACGTTTTTGACATAAAAATTGCTCAAAATTCGTCTGGAGGGTTTTTTTTTTAGAAAAATCGACTGACACAGTCTGTTTTTGTATAAAATCATTTTTTCTCCTTCAAATGAAGTCATGAAATTTTCGAAAATCCACTTTTTAAAACTAAAAGTGCTCATAACTCGACGAGTATGATAGATAGAATGTTCTAGTCTTCGGCAATCGATTCAGCGGAAAATTTTACATATCCTAGTGTATTTTGAGTCTATTATTCCGGACAGGAAAGAAGTTAGCACCAAGCAGTTTACATTAAATGTTTCCATACCTACCCCTTGCTTCAAAATTTTCGACAAAAAATACGTTTTTGACATAAAAATTGCTCAAAATTCGTCTGGAGGGGTTTTTTGATGTGAAAAATCGACTGACACAGTCTGTTTTTGTATAAAATCATTTTTTCTCCTTCAAATGAAGTCATGAAATTTTCGAAAATCCACTTTTCAAAACTAAAAGTGCTCATAACTCGACTAGTATGATAGAACGTTCTAGTCTTCGGCAATCGATTCAGCGGAAAATTTTACATATCCCAGTGTATTTTAAGTCCATTATTCTGGACAGGAAAGAAGTTAGCACCAAGCAGTTTACATTAAATGTTTCCATACCTACCCCTTGCTTCAAAATTTTCGACAAAAAATACGTTTTTGACATAAAAATTGCTCAAAATTCGTCTGGAGGGGTTTTTTGATGCGAAAAATCGACTGACACAGTCTGTTTTTGTATAAAATCATTTTTTCTCCTTCAAATGAAGTCTTGAAATTTTCGAAAATCCACTTTTCAAAACTAAAAGTGCTCATAACTCGACTAGTATGATAGATAGAACGTTCTAGTCTTCGGCAATCGATTCAGCGGAAAATTTTACATATTCCAGTGTATTTTAAGTCCATTATTCAGGACAGGAAAGAAGTTAGCACCAAGCAGTTTACATTAAATGTTTCCATACCTACCCCTTGCTTCAAAATTTTCGACAAAAAATACGTTTTTGACATAAAAATTGCTCAAAATTCGTCTGGAGGGTTTTTTTTTAGAAAAATCGACTGACACAGTCTGTTTTTGTATAAAATCATTTTTTCTCCTTCAAATGAAGTCATGAAATTTTCGAAAATCCACTTTTCAAAACTAAAAGTGCTCATAACTCGACTAGTATGATAGATAGAATGTTCTAGTCTTCGGCAATCGATTCAGCGGAAAATTTTACATATCCTAGTGTATTTTGAGTCTATTTTTCTGTACAGGAAAGAAGTTAGCACCAAGCAGTTTACATTAAATGTTCCAATACCTACCCCTTGCTTCAAAATTTTCGACAAAAAATACGTTTTTGACATAAAAATTGCTCAAAATTCGTCTAGGGGGGTTTTTTGATGCAAAAAATCGACTGACACAGTCTGTTTTTGTATAAAATCATTTTTTCTCCTTCAAATGAAGTCTTGAAATTTTCGAAAATCCACTTTTCAAAACTAAAAGTGCTCATAACTCGACTAGTATGATAGATAGAACGTTTTAGTCTTCGGCAATCGATTCAGCGGAAAATTTTACATATCCTAGTGTATTTTGAGTCTATTATTCCGGACAGGAAAGAAGTTAGCACCAAGCAGTTTACATTAAATGTTTCCATACCTACCCCTTGCTTCAAAATTTTCGACAAAAAATACGTTTTTGACATAAAAATTGCTCAAAATTCGTCTGGAGGGGTTTTTTGATGCGAAAAATCGACTGACACAGTCTGTTTTTGTATAAAATAATTTTTTCTCCTTCAAATGAAGTCATGAAATTTTCGAAAATCCACTTTTTAAAACTAAAAGTGCTCATAACTCGACTAATATGATAGAAAGAATGTTCTAGTCTTCGGCAATCGATTCAGCGGAAAATTTTACATATCCTAGTGTATTTTGAGTCTATTATTCCGGACAGGAAAGAAGTTAGCACCAAGCAGTTTACATTAAATGTTTCCATACCTACCCCTTGCTTCAAAATTTTCGACAAAAAATACGTTTTTGACATAAAAATTGCTCAAAATTTGTCTGGAGGGGTTTTTTGATGCAAAAAATCGACTGACACAGTCTGTTTTTGTATAAAATCATTTTTTCTCCTTCAAATGAAGTCTTGAAATTTTCGAAAATCCACTTTTCAAAACTAAAAGTGCTCATAACTCGACTAGTATGATAGATAGAACGTTCTAGTCTTCGGCAATCGATTCAGCGGAAAATTTTACATATCCTAGTGTATTTTGAGTCTATTATTTCGGACAGGAAAGAAGTTAGCACCAAGCAGTTTACATTAAATGTTTCCATACCTACCCCTTGCTTCAAAATTTTCGACAAAAAAAACGTTTTTGACATAAAAATTGCTCAAAATTTGTCTGGAGGGGTTTTTTGATGCAAAAAATCGACTGACACTAACCGTTTCTGTATGAAATTATTTTTTCTCCTTCGAATGAAGTCTTGAAATTTTCGAAAATCCACTTTTCAAAACTAAAAGTGCTCATAACTCGACTAGTATGATAGATAGAACGTTCTAGTCTTCGGCAATCGATTCAGCGGAAAATTTTACATATCCTAGTGTATTTTGAGTCTATTATTCCGGACAGGAAAGAAGTTAGCACCAAGCAGTTTACATTAAATGTTTCCATACCTACCCCTTGCTTCAAAATTTTCGACAAAAAATACGTTTTTGACATAAAAATTGCTCAAAATTCGTCTGGAGGGGTTTTTTGATGTGAAAAATCGACTGACACAGTCTGTTTTTGTATAAAATCATTTTTTCTCCTTCAAATGAAGTCATGAAATTTTCGAAAATCCACTTTTCAAAACTAAAAGTGCTCATAACTCGACTAGTATGATAGAACGTTCTAGTCTTCGGCAATCGATTCAGCGGAAAATTTTACATATCCCAGTGTATTTTGAGTCCATTATTCTGGACAGGAAAGAAGTTAGCACCAAGCAGTTTACATTAAATGTTTCCATACCTACCCCTTGCTTCAAAATTTTCGACAAAAAATACGTTTTTGACATAAAAATTGCTCAAAATTCGTCTGGAGGGGTTTTTTGATGCGAAAAATCGACTGACACAGTCTGTTTTTGTATAAAATCATTTTTTCTCCTTCAAATGAAGTCTTTAAATTTTCGAAAATCCACTTTTCAAATCTAAAAGTGCTCATAACTCGACTAGTATGATAGATAGAACGTTCTAGTCTTCGGCAATCGATTCAGCGGAAAATTTTACATATCCTAGTGTATTTTGAGTCTATTATTCCGGACAGGAAAGAAGTTAGCACTAAGCAGTTTACATTAAATGTTTCCATACCTACCCCTTGCTTCAAAATTTTCGACAAAAAATACGTTTTTGACATAAAAATTGCTCAAAATTTGTCTGGAGGGGTTTTTTGATGCAAAAAATCGACTGACACAGTCTGCTTTTGTATAAAATCATTTTTTCTCCTTCAAATGAAGTCTTGAAATTTTCGAAAATCCACTTTTCAAAACTAAAAGTGCTCATAACTCGACCAGTATGATAGATAGAACGTTCTAGTCTTCGGCAATCGATTCAGCGGAAAATTTTACATATCCTAGTGTATTTTGAGTCTATTATTCCGGACAGGAAAGAAGTTAGCACCAAGCAGTTTACATTAAATGTTTCCATACCTACCCCTTGCTTCAAAATTTTTGACAAAAAAAACGTTTTTGACATAAAAATTGCTCAAAATTTGTCTGGAGGGGTTTTTTGATGCAAAAAATCGACTGACACAAACCGTTTCTGTATAAAATTATTTTTTCTCCTTCGAATGAAGTCTTGAAATTTTCGAAAATCCACTTTTCAAAACTAAAAGTGCTCATAACTCGACTAGTATGATAGATAGAACGTTCTAGTCTTCGGCAATCGATTCAGCGGAAAATTTTACATATCCTAGTGTATTTTGAGTCTATTATTCCGGACAGGAAAGAAGTTAGCACCAAGCAGTTTACATTAAATGTTTCCATACCTACCCCTTGCTTCAAAATTTTCGACAAAAAAAACGTTTTTGACATAAAAATTGCTCAAAATTTGTCTGGAGGGGTTTTTTGATGCAAAAAATCGACTGACACAAACCGTTTCTGTATGAAATTATTTTTTCTCCTTCGAATGAAGTCTTGAAATTTTCGAAAATCCACTTTTCAAAACTAAAAGTGCTCATAACTCGACTAGTATGATAGATAGAACGTTCTAGTCTTCGGCAATCGATTCAGCGGAAAATTTTACATTTCCTAGTGTATTTTGAGTCTATTATTCCGGACAGGAAAGAAGTTAGCACCAAGCAGTTTACATTAAATGTTTCCATACCTACCCCTTGCTTCAAAATTTTCGACAAAAAATACGTTTTTGACATAAAAATTGCTCAAAATTCGTCTGGAGGGGTTTTTTGATGCGAAAAATCGACTGACACAGTCTGTTTTTGTATAAAATAATTTTTTCTCCTTCAAATGAAGTCATGAAATTTTCGAAAATCCACTTTTTAAAACTAAAAGTGCTCATAACTCGACTAATATGATAGAAAGAACGTTCTAGTCTTCGGCAATCGATTCAGCGGAAAATTTTACATATCCTAGTGTATTTTGAGTCTATTATTCCGGACAGGAAAGAAGTTAGCACCAAGCAGTTTACATTAAATGTTTCCATACCTACCCCTTGCTTCAAAATTTTCGACAAAAAAAACGTTTTTGACATAAAAATTGCTCAAAATTTGTCTGGAGGATTTTTTGATGCAAAAAATCGACTGACACAGTCCGTTTCTGTATAAAATCATTTTTTCTCCTTCGAATGAAGTCTTGAAATTTTCGAAAATCCACTTTTCAAAACTAAAAGTGCTCATAACTCGACTAGTATGATAGATAGAACGTTCTAGTCTTCGGCAATCGATTCAGCGGAAAATTTTACATATCCTAGTGTATTTTGAGTTTATTATTCCGGACAGGAAAGAAGTTAGCACCAAGCAGTTTACATTAAATGTTTCCATACCTACCCCTTGCTTCAAAATTTTCGACAAAAAATACGTTTTTGACATAAAAATTGCTCAAAATTCGTCTGGAGGGGTTTTTTGATGTGAAAAATCGACTGACACAGTCTGTTTTTGTATAAAAACATTTTTTCTCCTTCAAATGAAGTCATGAAATTTTCGAAAATCCACTTTTCAAAACTAAAAGTGCTCATAACTCGACTAGTATGATAGATAGAACGTTCTAGTCTTCGGCAATCGATTCAGCGGAAAATTTTACATATCCCAGTGTATTTTGAGTCCATTATTCTGGACAGGAAAGAAGTTAGCACCAAGCAGTTTACATTAAATGTTTCCATACCTACCCCTTGCTTCAAAATTTTCGACAAAAAATACGTTTTTGACATAAAAATTGCTCAAAATTCGTCTGGAGGGGTTTTTTGATGCAAAAAATCGACTGACACAGTCTGTTTTTGTATAAAATAATTTTTTCTCCTTCAAATGAAGTCTTGAAATTTTCGAAAATCCACTTTTCAAAACTAAAAGTGCTCATAACTCGACTAGTATGATAGATAGAACGTTCTAGTCCTCGGCAATCGATTCAGCGGAAAATTTTACATATCCCAGTGTATTTTGAGTCCATTATTCCGGACAGGAAAGAAGTTAACACCAAGCAGTTTACATTAAATGTTTCCATACCTACCCCTTGCTTCAAAATTTTCGACAAAAAATACGTTTTTGACATAAAAATTGCTCAAAATTCGTCTGGAGGGGCTTTTTGATGCGAAAAATCGACTGACACAGTCTGTTTTTGTATAAAATAATTTTTTCTCCTTCAAATGAAGTCTTGAAATTTTCGAAAATCCACTTTTCAAAACTAAAAGTGCTCATAACTCGACTAGTATGATAGATAGAACGTTCTAGTCTTCGGCAATCGATTCAGCGGAAAATTTTACATATCCTAGTGTATTTTGAGTCTATTATTCCGTACAGGAAAGAAGTTAGCACCAAGCAGTTTACATTAAATGTTTCCATACCTACCCCTTGCTTCAAAATTTTCGACAAAAAAAACGTTTTTGACATAAAAATTGCTCAAAATTTGTCTGGAGGATTTTTTGATGCAAAAAATCGACTGACACAGTCCGTTTCTGTATAAAATTATTTTTTCTCCTTCAAATGAAGTCTTGAAATTTTCGAAAATCCACTTTTCAAAACTAAAAGTGCTCATAACTCGACTAGTATGATAGATAGAACGTTCTAGTCTTCGGCAATCGATTCAGCGGAGAATTTTACAAATCCCAGTGTATTTTGAGTCCATTATTCTGGACAGGAAAGAAGTTAGCACCAAGCAGTTTACATTAAATGTTTCCATACCTACCCCTTGCTTCAAAATTTTCGACAAAAAATACGTTTTTGACATAAAAATTGCTCAAAATTCGTCTGGAGGGGTTTTTTGATGTGAAAAATCGACTGACACAGTCTGTTTTTGTATAAAAACATTTTTTCTCCTTCAAATGAAGTCATGAAATTTTCGAAAATCCACTTTTCAAAACTAAAAGTGCTCATAACTCGACTAGTATGATAGATAGAACGTTCTAGTCTTCGGCAATCGATTCAGCGGAAAATTTTACATATCCCAGTGTATTTTGAGTCCATTATTCTGGACAGGAAAGAAGTTAGCACCAAGCAGTTTACATTAAATGTTTCCATACCTACCCCTTGCTTCAAAATTTTCGACAAAAAATACGTTTTTGACATAAAAATTGCTCAAAATTCGTCTGGAGGGGTTTTTTGATGCAAAAAATCGACTGACATAGTCTGTTTTTGTATAAAATCATTTTTTCTCCTTCAAATGAAGTCTTGAAATTTTCGAAAATCCACTTTTCAAAACTAAAAGTGCTCATAACTCGACTAGTATGATAGTCTTCGGCAATCGATTCAGCGGAAAATTTTACATATCCCAGTGTATTTTGAGTCCATTATTCTGGACAGGAAAGAAGTTAGCACCAAGCAGTTTACATTAAATGTTTCCATACCTACCCCTTGCTTCAAAATTTTCGACAAAAAATACGTTTTTGACATAAAAATTGCTCAAAATTCGTCTGGAGGGGTTTTTTGATGCGAAAAATCGACTGACATAGTCTGTTTTTGTATAAAATCATTTTTTCTCCTTCAAATGAAGTCTTGAAATTTTCGAAAATCCACTTTTCAAAACTAAAAGTGCTCATAACTCGACTAGTATGATAGATAGAACGTTCTAGTCTTCTGCAATCGATTCAGCGGAAAATTTTTCATATCCTAGTGTATTTTGAGTCTATTATTCCGGACAGGAAAGAAGTTAGCACCAAGCAGTTTACATTAAATGTTTCCATACCTACCCCTTGCTTCAAAATTTTCGACAAAAAATACGTTTTTGACATAAAAATTGCTCAAAATTCGTCTGGAGGGGTTTTTTGATGTGAAAAATCGACTGACACAGTCTGTTTTTGTATAAAATCATTTTTTCTACTTCAAATGAAGTCATGAAATTTTCGAAAATCCACTTTTCAAAACTAAAAGTGCTCATAACTCGACTAGTATGATAGATAGAACGTTCTAGTCTTCTGCAATCGATTCAGCGGAAAATTTTACATATCCTAGTGTATTTTGAGTCTATTATTCCGGACAGGAAAGAAGTTAGCACCAAGCAGTTTACATTAAATGTTTCCATACCTACCCCTTGCTTCAAAATTTTCGACAAAAAATACGTTTTTGACATAAAAATTGCTCAAAATTCGTCTGGAGGGGTTTTTTGATGTGAAAAATCGACCGACACAGTCTGTTTTTGTATAAAATCATTTTTTCTCCTTCAAATGAAGTCATGAAATTTTCGAAAATCCACTTTTCAAAACTAAAAGTGCTCATAACTCGACTAGTATGATAGATAGAACGTTCTAGTCTTCGGCAATCGATTCAGCGGAAAATTTTACATATCCCAGTGTATTTTGAGTCCATTATTCTGGACAGGAAAGAAGTTAGCACCAAGCAGTTTACATTAAATGTTTCCATACCTACCCCTTGCTTCAAAATTTTCGACAAAAAATACGTTTTTGACATAAAAATTGCTCAAAATTCGTCTGGAGGGGTTTTTTGATGCGAAAAATCGACTGACATAGTCTGTTTTTGTATAAAATCATTTTTTCTCCTTCAAATGAAGTCTTGAAATTTTCGAAAATCCACTTTTCAAAACTAAAAGTGCTCATAACTCGACTAGTATGATAGATAGAACGTTCTAGTCTTCTGCAATCGATTCAGCGGAAAATTTTACATATCCCAGTGTATTTTGAGTCCATCATTCTGGACAGGAAAGAAGTTAGCACCAAGCAGTTTACATTAAATGTTTCCATACCTACCCCTTGCTTCAAAATTTTCGACAAAAAAAACGTTTTTGACATAAAAATTGCTCAAAATTTGTCTGGAGGATTTTTTGATGCAAAAAATCGACTGACACAGTCCGTTTCTGTATAAAATAATTTTTTCTCCTTCAAATGAAGTCTTGAAATTTTCGAAAATCCACTTTTCAAAACTAAAAGTGCTCATAACTCGACTAGTATGATAGATAGAACGTTCTAGTCTTCGGCAATCGATTCAGCGGAGAATTTTACAAATCCCAGTGTATTTTGAGTCCATTATTCTGGACAGGAAAGAAGTTAGCACCAAGCAGTTTACATTAAATGTTTCCATACCTACCCCTTGCTTCAAAATTTTCGACAAAAAATACGTTTTTGACATAAAAATTGCTCAAAATTCGTCTGGAGGGGTTTTTTGATGTGAAAAATCGACTGACACAGTCTGTTTTTGTATAAAATCATTTTTTCTCCTTCAAATGAAGTCATGAAATTTTCGAAAATCCACTTTTCAAAACTAAAAGTGCTCATAACTCGACTAGTATGATAGATAGAACGTTCTAGTCTTCGGCAATCGATTCAGCGGAAAATTTTACATATCCCAGTGTATTTTGAGTCCATTATTCTGGACAGGAAAGAAGTTAGCACCAAGCAGTTTACATTAAATGTTTCCATACCTACCACTTGCTTCAAAATTTTCGACAAAAAATACGTTTTTGACATAAAAATTGCTCAAAATTCGTCTGGAGGGGTTTTTTGATGCAAAAAATCGACTGACATAGTCTGTTTTTGTATAAAATCATTTTTTCTCCTTCAAATGAAGTCTTGAAATTTTCGAAAATCCACTTTTCAAAACTAAAAGTGCTCATAACTCGACTAGTATGATAGATAGAACGTTCTAGTCTTCGGCAATCGATTCAGCGGAAAATTTTACATATCCCAGTGTATTTTGAGTCCATTATTCTGGACAGGAAAGAAGTTAGCACCAAGCAGTTTACATTAAATGTTTCCATACCTACCCCTTGCTTCAAAATTTTCGACAAAAAAAACGTTTTTGACATAAAAATTGCTTAAAATTTGTCTGGAGGATTTTTTGATGCAAAAAATCGACTGACACAGTCCGTTTCTGTATAAAATTATTTTTTCTCCTTCAAATGAAGTCTTGAAATTTTCGAAAATCCACTTTTCAAAACTAAAAGTGCTCATAACTCGACTAGTATGATAGATAGAACGTTCTAGTCTTCGGCAATCGATTCAGCGGAAAATTTTTCATATCCTAGTGTATTTTGAGTCTATTATTCCGGACAGGAAAGAAGTTAGCACCAAGCAGTTTACATTAAATGTTTCCATACCTACCCCTTGCTTCAAAATTTTCGACAAAAAATACGTTTTTGACATAAAAATTGCTCAAAATTCGTCTGGAGGGGTTTTTTGATGTGAAAAATCGACTGACACAGTCTGTTTTTGTATGAAATCATTTTTTCTACTTCAAATGAAGTCATGAAATTTTCGAAAATCCACTTTTCAAAACTAAAAGTGCTCATAACTCGACTAGTATGATAGATAGAACGTTCTAGTCTTCTGCAATCGATTCAGCGGAAAATTTTACATATCCTAGTGTATTTTGAGTCTATTATTCCGGACAGGAAAGAAGTTAGCACCAAGCAGTTTACATTAAATGTTTCCATACCTACCCCTTGCTTCAAAATTTTCGACAAAAAATACGTTTTTGACATAAAAATTGCTCAAAATTCGTCTGGAGGGGTTTTTTGATGTGAAAAATCGACCGACACAGTCTGTTTTTGTATAAAATCATTTTTTCTCCTTCAAATGAAGTCATGAAATTTTCGAAAATCCACTTTTCAAAACTAAAAGTGCTCATAACTCGACTAGTATGATAGATAGAACGTTCTAGTCTTCGGCAATCGATTCAGCGGAAAATTTTACATATCCCAGTGTATTTTGAGTCCATTATTCTGGACAGGAAAGAAGTTAGCACCAAGCAGTTTACATTAAATGTTTCCATACCTACCCCTTGCTTCAAAATTTTCGACAAAAAATACGTTTTTGACATAAAAATTGCTCAAAATTCGTCTGGAGGGGTTTTTTGATGCGAAAAATCGACTGACATAGTCTGTTTTTGTATAAAATCATTTTTTCTCCTTCAAATGAAGTCTTGAAATTTTCGAAAATCCACTTTTCAAAACTAAAAGTGCTCATAACTCGACTAGTATGATAGATAGAACGTTCTAGTCTTCTGCAATCGATTCAGCGGAAAATTTTACATATCCTAGTGTATTTTGAGTCTATTATTCCGGACAGGAAAGAAGTTAGCACCAAGCAGTTTACATTAAATGTTTCCATACCTACCCCTTGCTTCAAAATTTTCGACAAAAAATACGTTTTTGACATAAAAATTGCTCAAAATTCGTCTGGAGGGGTTTTTTGATGTGAAAAATCGACCGACACAGTCTGTTTTTGTATAAAATCATTTTTTCTCCTTCAAATGAAGTCATGAAATTTTCGAAAATCCACTTTTCAAAACTAAAAGTGCTCATAACTCGACTAGTATGATAGATAGAACGTTCTAGTCTTCGGCAATCGATTCAGCGGAAAATTTTACATATCCCAGTGTATTTTGAGTCCATTATTCTGGACAGGAAAGAAGTTAGCACCAAGCAGTTTACATTAAATGTTTCCATACCTACCCCTTGCTTCAAAATTTTCGACAAAAAATACGTTTTTGACATAAAAATTGCTCAAAATTCGTCTGGAGGGGCTTTTTGATGCGAAAAATCGACTGACACAGTCTGTTTTTGTATGAAATCATTTTTTCTCCTTCAAATGAAGTCATGAAATTTTCGAAAATCCACTTTCCAAAACTAAAAGTGCTCATAACTCGACTAGTATGATAGATAGAACGTTCTAGTCTTCTGCAATCGATTCAGCGGAAAATTTTACATATCCTAGTGTATTTTGAGTCTATTATTCCGGACAGGAAAGAAGTTAGCACCAAGCAGTTTACATTAAATGTTTCCATACCTACCCCTTGCTTCAAAATTTTCGACAAAAAATACGTTTTTGACATAAAAATTGCTCAAAATTCGTCTGGAGGGGTTTTTTGATGTGAAAAATCGACTGACACAGTCTGTTTTTGTATAAAATCATTTTTTCTCCTTCAAATGAAGTCATGAAATTTTCGAAAATCCACTTTTCAAAACTAAAAGTGCTCATAACTCGACTAGTATGATAGATAGAACGTTCTAGTCTTCGGCAATCGATTCAGCGGAAAATTTTACATATCCCAGTGTATTTTGAGTCCATTATTCTGGACAGGAAAGAAGTTAGCACCAAGCAGTTTACATTAAATGTTTCCATACCTACCCCTTGCTTCAAAATTTTCGACAAAAAATACGTTTTTGACATAAAAATTGCTCAAAATTCGTCTGGAGGGGTTTTTTGATGCAAAAAATCGACTGACACAGTCTGTTTTTGTATAAAATAATTTTTTCTCCTTCAAATGAAGTCTTGAAATTTTCGAAAATCCACTTTTCAAAACTAAAAGTGCTCATAACTCGACTAGTATGATAGATAGAACGTTCTAGTCTTCGGCAATCGATTCAGCGGAAAATTTTACATATCCCAGTGTATTTTGAGTCCATTATTCCGAACAGGAAAGAAGTTAACACCAAGCAGTTTACATTAAATGTTTCCATACCTACCCCTTGCTTCAAAATTTTCGACAAAAAATACGTTTTTGACATAAAAATTGCTCAAAATTCGTCTGGAGGGGCTTTTTGATGCGAAAAATCGACTGACACAGTCTGTTTTTGTATAAAATCATTTTTTCTCCTTCAAATGAAGTCATGAAATTTTCGAAAATCCACTTTTCAAAACTAAAAGTGCTCATAACTCGACTAGTATGATAGATAGAACGTTCTAGTCTTCGGCAATCGATTCAGCGGAAAATTTTACATATCCCAGTGTATTTTGAGTCCATTATTCTGGACAGGAAAGAAGTTAGCACCAAGCAGTTTACATTAAATGTTTCCATACCTACCCCTTGCTTCAAAATTTTCGACAAAAAAAACGTTTTTGACATAAAAATTGCTTAAAATTTGTCTGGAGGATTTTTTGATGCAAAAAATCGACTGACACAGTCCGTTTCTGTATAAAATTATTTTTTCTCCTTCAAATGAAGTCTTGAAATTTTCGAAAATCCACTTTTCAAAACTAAAAGTGCTCATAACTCGACTAGTATGATAGATAGAACGTTCTAGTCTTCGGCAATCGATTCAGCGGAAAATTTTTCATATCCTAGTGTATTTTGAGTCTATTATTCCGGACAGGAAAGAAGTTAGCACCAAGCAGTTTACATTAAATGTTTCCATACCTACCCCTTGCTTCAAAATTTTCGACAAAAAATACGTTTTTGACATAAAAATTGCTCAAAATTCGTCTGGAGGGGTTTTTTGATGTGAAAAATCGACTGACACAGTCTGTTTTTGTATGAAATCATTTTTTCTACTTCAAATGAAGTCATGAAATTTTCGAAAATCCACTTTTCAAAACTAAAAGTGCTCATAACTCGACTAGTATGATAGATAGAACGTTCTAGTCTTCTGCAATCGATTCAGCGGAAAATTTTACATATCCTAGTGTATTTTGAGTCTATTATTCCGGACAGGAAAGAAGTTAGCACCAAGCAGTTTACATTAAATGTTTCCATACCTACCCCTTGCTTCAAAATTTTCGACAAAAAATACGTTTTTGACATAAAAATTGCTCAAAATTCGTCTGGAGGGGTTTTTTGATGTGAAAAATCGACCGACACAGTCTGTTTTTGTATAAAATCATTTTTTCTCCTTCAAATGAAGTCATGAAATTTTCGAAAATCCACTTTTCAAAACTAAAAGTGCTCATAACTCGACAAGTATGATAGATAGAACGTTCTAGTCTTCGGCAATCGATTCAGCGGAAAATTTTACATATCCCAGTGTATTTTGAGTCCATTATTCTGGACAGGAAAGAAGTTAGCACCAAGCAGTTTACATTAAATGTTTCCATACCTACCCCTTGCTTCAAAATTTTCGACAAAAAATACGTTTTTGACATAAAAATTGCTCAAAATTCGTCTGGAGGGGTTTTTTGATGCGAAAAATCGACTGACATAGTCTGTTTTTGTATAAAATCATTTTTTCTCCTTCAAATGAAGTCTTGAAATTTTCGAAAATCCACTTTTCAAAACTAAAAGTGCTCATAACTCGACTAGTATGATAGATAGAACGTTCTAGTCTTCTGCAATCGATTCAGCGGAAAATTTTACATATCCTAGTGTATTTTGAGTCTATTATTCCGGACAGGAAAGAAGTTAGCACCAAGCAGTTTACATTAAATGTTTCCATACCTACCCCTTGCTTCAAAATTTTCGACAAAAAATACGTTTTTGACATAAAAATTGCTCAAAATTCGTCTGGAGGGGTTTTTTGATGTGAAAAATCGACCGACACAGTCTGTTTTTGTATAAAATCATTTTTTCTCCTTCAAATGAAGTCATGAAATTTTCGAAAATCCACTTTTCAAAACTAAAAGTGCTCATAACTCGACTAGTATGATAGATAGAACGTTCTAGTCTTCGGCAATCGATTCAGCGGAAAATTTTACATATCCCAGTGTATTTTGAGTCCATTATTCTGGACAGGAAAGAAGTTAGCACCAAGCAGTTTACATTAAATGTTTCCATACCTACCCCTTGCTTCAAAATTTTCGACAAAAAATACGTTTTTGACATAAAAATTGCTCAAAATTCGTCTGGAGGGGCTTTTTGATGCGAAAAATCGACTGACACAGTCTGTTTTTGTATGAAATCATTTTTTCTCCTTCAAATGAAGTCATGAAATTTTCGAAAATCCACTTTCCAAAACTAAAAGTGCTCATAACTCGACTAGTATGATAGATAGAACGTTCTAGTCTTCTGCAATCGATTCAGCGGAAAATTTTACATATCCTAGTGTATTTTGAGTCTATTATTCCGGACAGGAAAGAAGTTAGCACCAAGCAGTTTACATTAAATGTTTCCATACCTACCCCTTGCTTCAAAATTTTCGACAAAAAATACGTTTTTGACATAAAAATTGCTCAAAATTCGTCTGGAGGGGTTTTTTGATGTGAAAAATCGACTGACACAGTCTGTTTTTGTATAAAATCATTTTTTCTCCTTCAAATGAAGTCATGAAATTTTCGAAAATCCACTTTTCAAAACTAAAAGTGCTCATAACTCGACTAGTATGATAGATAGAACGTTCTAGTCTTCGGCAATCGATTCAGCGGAAAATTTTACATATCCCAGTGTATTTTGAGTCCATTATTCTGGACAGGAAAGAAGTTAGCACCAAGCAGTTTACATTAAATGTTTCCATACCTACCCCTTGCTTCAAAATTTTCGACAAAAAATACGTTTTTGACATAAAAATTGCTCAAAATTCGTCTGGAGGGGTTTTTTGATGCAAAAAATCGACTGACACAGTCTGTTTTTGTATAAAATAATTTTTTCTCCTTCAAATGAAGTCTTGAAATTTTCGAAAATCCACTTTTCAAAACTAAAAGTGCTCATAACTCGACTAGTATGATAGATAGAACGTTCTAGTCTTCGGCAATCGATTCAGCGGAAAATTTTACATATCCCAGTGTATTTTGAGTCCATTATTCCGAACAGGAAAGAAGTTAACACCAAGCAGTTTACATTAAATGTTTCCATACCTACCCCTTGCTTCAAAATTTTCGACAAAAAATACGTTTTTGACATAAAAATTGCTCAAAATTCGTCTGGAGGGGCTTTTTGATGCGAAAAATCGACTGACACAGTCTGTTTTTGTATAAAATCATTTTTTCTCCTTCAAATGAAGTCATGAAATTTTCGAAAATCCACTTTTCAAAACTAAAAGTGCTCATAACTCGACTAGTATGATAGATAGAACGTTCTAGTCTTCGGCAATCGATTCAGCGGAAAATTTTACATATCCCAGTGTATTTTGAGTCCATTATTCTGGACAGGAAAGAAGTTAGCACCAAGCAGTTTACATTAAATGTTTCCATACCTACCCCTTGCTTCAAAATTTTCGACAAAAAATACGTTTTTGACATAAAAATTGCTCAAAATTCGTCTGGAGGGGTTTTTTGATGCAAAAAATCGACTGACATAGTCTGTTTTTGTATAAAATCATTTTTTCTCCTTCAAATGAAGTCTTGAAATTTTCGAAAATCCACTTTTCAAAACTAAAAGTGCTCATAACTCGACTAGTATGATAGATAGAACGTTCTAGTCTTCGGCAATCGATTCAGCGGAAAATTTTACATATCCCAGTGTATTTTGATTCCATTATTCCGGACAGGAAAGAAGTTAACACCAAGCAGTTTACATTAAATGTTTCCATACCTACCCCTTGCTTCAAAATTTTCGACAAAAAATACGTTTTTGACATAAAAATTGCTCAAAATTCGTCTGGAGGTGCTTTTTGATGCGAAAAATTGCCTGACACAGTCTGTTTTTGTATAAAATAATTTTTTCTCCTTCAAATGAAGTCTTGAAATTTTCGAAAATCCACTTTTCAAAACTAAAAGTGCTCATAACTTGACTAGTATGATAGATAGAACGTTCTAGTCTTCGGCAATCGATTCAGCGGAAAATTTTACATATCCTAGTGTATTTTGAGTCTATTATTCCGGACAGGAAAGAAGTTAGCACCAAGCAGTTTACATTAAATTTTTCCATACCTACCCCTTGCTTCAAAATTTTCGACAAAAAAAACGTTTTTGACATAAAAATTGCTCAAAATTCGTCTGGAGGGGTTTTTTGATGCGAAAAATCGACTGACACAGTCTGTTTTTGTATAAAATCATTTTTTCTCCTTCAAATGAAGTCATGAAATTTTCGAAAATCCACTTTTCAAAACTAAAAGTGCTCATAACTCGACTAGTAGGATAGATAGAACGTTCTAGTCTTCGGCAATCGATTCAGCGGAAAATTTTACATATCCCAGTGTATTTTGAGTCCATTATTCTGGACAGGAAAGAAGTTAGCACCAAGCAGTTTACATTAAATGTTTCCATACCTACCCCTTGCTTCAAAATTTTCGACAAAAAATACGTTTTTGACATAAAAATTGCTCAAAATTCGTCTGGATGGGTTTTTTGATGCAAAAAATCGACTGACATAGTCTGTTTTTGTATAAAATCATTTTTTCTCCTTCAAATGAAGTCTCGAAATTTTCGAAAATCCACTTTTCAAAACTAAAAGTGCTCATAACTCGACTAGTATGATAGATAGAACGTTCTAGTCTTCGGCAATCGATTCAGCGGAAAATTTTACATATCCCAGTGTATTTTGAGTCCATTATTACGGACAGGAAAGAAGTTAACACCAAGCAGTTTACATTAAATGTTTCCATACCTACCCCTTGCTTCAAAATTTTCGACAAAAAATACGTTTTTGACATAAAAATTGCTCGAAATTCGTCTGGAGGGGCTTTTTGATGCGAAAAATCGACTGACTCAGTCTGTTTTTGTATAAAATAATTTTTTCTCCTTCAAATGAAGTCTTGAAATTTTCGAAAATCCACTTTTCAAATCTAAAAGTGCTCATAACTCGACTAGTATGATAGAAAGAACGTTCTAGTCTTCGGCAATCGATTCAGCGGAAAATTTTACATATCCTAGTGTATTTTGAGTCTATTATTCCGGACAGGAAAGAAGTTAGCACCAAGCAGTTTACATTAAATGTTTCCATACCTACCCCTTGCTTCAAAATTTTTGACAAAAAATACGTTTTTGACATGAAAATTGCTCAAAATTCGTCTGGAGGGGTTTTTTGATGCGAAAAATTGACTGACACAGTCTGTTTTTGTATAAAATCATTTTTTCTCCTTCAAATGAAGTCTTGAAATTTTCGAAAATCCACTTTTCAAAACTAAAAGTGCTCATAACTCGACTAGTATGATAGATAGAACGTTCTAGTCTTCGGCAATCGATTCAGCGGAAAATTTTACATATCCCAGTGTATTTTGAGTCCATTATTACGGACAGGAAAGAAGTTAACACCAAGCAGTTTACATTAAATGTTTCCATACCTACCCCTTGCTTCAAAATTTTCGACAAAAAATACGTTTTTGACATAAAAATTGCTCGAAATTCGTCTGGAGGGGCTTTTTGATGCGAAAAATCGACTGACTCAGTCTGTTTTTGTATAAAATAATTTTTTCTCCTTCAAATGAAGTCTTGAAATTTTCGAAAATCCACTTTTCAAATCTAAAAGTGCTCATAACTCGACTAGTATGATAGAAAGAACGTTCTAGTCTTCGGCAATCGATTCAGCGGAAAATTTTACATATCCTAGTGTATTTTGAGTCTATTATTCCGGACAGGAAAGAAGTTAGCACCAAGCAGTTTACATTAAATGTTTCCATACCTACCCCTTGCTTCAAAATTTTCGACAAAAAATACGTTTTTGACATGAAAATTGCTCAAAATTCGTCTGGAGGGGTTTTTTGATGCGAAAAATTGACTGACACAGTCTGTTTTTGTATAAAATCATTTTTTCTCCTTCAAATGAAGTCTTGAAATTTTCGAAAATCCACTTTTCAAAACTAAAAGTGCTCATAACTCGACTAGTATGATAGATAGAACGTTCTAGTCTTCGGCAATCGATTCAGCGGAAAATTTTACATATCCCAGTGTATTTTGAGTCCATTATTCCGGACAGGAAAGAAGTTAGCACCAAGCAGTTTACATTAAATTTTTCCATACCTACCCCTTGCTTCAAAATTTTCGACAAAAAAAACGTTTTTGACATAAAAATTGCTCAAAATTTGTCTGGAGGATTTTTTGATGCAAAAAATCGACTGACACAGTCCGTTTCTGTATAAAATTATTTTTTCTCCTTCAAATGAAGTCTTGAAATTTTCGAAAATCCACTTTTCAAAACTAAAAGTGCTCATAACTCGACTAGTATGATAGATAGAACGTTCTAGTCTTCGGCAATCGATTCAGCGGAAAATTTTACATATCCCAGTGTATTTTGAGTCCATTATTCCGGACAGGAAAGAAGTTAACACCAAGCAGTTTACATTAAATGTTTCCATACCTACCCCTTGCTTCAAAATTTTCGACAAAAAATACGTTTTTGACATAACAATTGCTCAAAATTCGTCTGGAGGGGCTTTTTGATGCGAAAAATCGACTGACACAGTCTGTTTTTGTATGAAATCATTTTTTCTCCTTCAAATGAAGTCATGAAATTTTCGAAAATCCACTTTCCAAAACTAAAAGTGCTCATAACTCGACTAGTATGATAGATAGAACGTTCTAGTCTTCTGCAATCGATTCAGCGGAAAATTTTACATATCCTAGTGTATTTTGAGTCTATTATTCCGGACAGGAAAGAAGTTAACACCAAGCAGTTTACATTAAATGTTTCCATACCTACCCCTTGCTTCAAAATTTTCGACAAAAAATACGTTTTTGACATAAAAATTGCTCGAAATTCGTCTGGAGGGGTTTTTTGATGTGAAAAATCGACTGACACAGTCTGTTTTTGTATAAAATCATTTTTTCTCCTTCAAATGAAGTCATGAAATTTTCGAAAATCCACTTTTCAAAACTAAAAGTGCTCATAACTCGACTAGTATGATAGATAGAACGTTCTAGTCTTCGGCAATCGATTCAGCGGAAAATTTTACATATCCCAGTGTATTTTGAGTCCATTATTCTGGACAGGAAAGAAGTTAGCACCAAGCAGTTTACATTAAATGTTTCCATACCTACCCCTTGCTTCAAAATTTTCGACAAAAAATACGTTTTTGACATAAAAATTGCTCAAAATTCGTCTGGAGGGGTTTTTTGATGCAAAAAATCGACTGACATAGTCTGTTTTTGTATAAAATCATTTTTTCTCCTTCAAATAAAGTCTTGAAATTTTCGAAAATCCACTTTTCAAAACTAAAAGTGCTCATAACTCGACTAGTATGATAGATAGAACGTTCTAGTCTTCGGCAATCGATTCAGCGGAAAATTTTACATATCCCAGTGTATTTTGAGTCCATTATTCCGGACAGGAAAGAAGTTAACACCAAGCAGTTTACATTAAATGTTTCCATACCTACCCCTTGCTTCAAAATTTTCGACAAAAAATACGTTTTTGACATAAAAATTGCTCAAAATTCGTCTGGAGGGGCTTTTTGATGCGAAAAATCGACTGACACAGTCTGTTTTTGTATAAAATCATTTTTTCTCCTTCAAATGAAGTCATGAAATTTTCGAAAATCCACTTTCCAAAACTAAAAGTGCTCATAACTCGACTAGTATGATAGATAGAACGTTCTAGTCTTCTGCAATCGATTCAGCGGAAAATTTTACATATCCTAGTGTATTTTGAGTCTATTATTCCGGACAGGAAAGAAGTTAGCAACAAGCAGTTTACATTAAATGTTTCCATACCTACCCCTTGCTTCAAAATTTTCGACAAAAAATACGTTTTTGACATAAAAATTGCTCAAAATTCGTCTGGAGGGGTTTTTTGATGTGAAAAATCGACTGACACAGTCTGTTTTTGTATAACATCATTTTTTCTCCTTCAAATGAAGTCATGAAATTTTCGAAAATCCACTTTTCAAAACTAAAAGTGCTCATAACTCGACTAGTATGATAGATAGAACGTTCTAGTCTTCTGCAATCGATTCAGCGGAAAATTTTACATATCCTAGTGTATTTTGAGTCTATTATTCCGGACAGGAAAGAAGTTAGCACCAAGCAGTTTACATTAAATGTTTCCATACCTACCCCTTGCTTCAAAATTTTCGACAAAAAATACGTTTTTGACATAAAAATTGCTCAAAAGTCGTCTGGAGGTGCTTTTTGATGCGAAAAATCGACTGACACAGTCTGTTTTTGTATAAAATAATTTTTTCTCCTTCAAATGAAGTCTTGAAATTTTCGAAAATCCACTTTTCAAAACTAAAAGTGCTCATAACTCGACTAGTATGATAGATAGAACGTTCTAGTCTTCGGCAATCGATTCAGCGGAAAATTTTACATATCCTAGTGTATTTTGAGTCTATTATTCCGGACAGGAAAGAAGTTAGCACCAAGCAGTTTACATTAAATTTTTCCATACCTACCCCTTGCTTCAAAATTTTCGACAAAAAAAACGTTTTTGACATAAAAATTGCTCAAAATTTGTCTGGAGGATTTTTTGATGCAAAAAATCGACTGACACAGTCCGTTTCTGTATAAAATTATTTTTTCTCCTTCAAATGAAGTCTTGAAATTTTCGAAAATCCACTTTTCAAAACTAAAAGTGCTCATAACTCGACTAGTATGATAGATAGAACGTTCTAGTCTTCGGCAATCGATTCAGCGGAAAATTTTTCATATCCTAGTGTATTTTGAGTCTATTATTCCGGACAGGAAAGAAGTTAGCACCAAGCAGTTTACATTAAATGTTTCCATACCTACCCCTTGCTTCAAAATTTTCGACAAAAAATACGTTTTTGACATAAAAATTGCTCAAAATTCGTCTGGAGGGGTTTTTTGATGTGAAAAATCGACTGACACAGTCTGTTTTTGTATAAAATCATTTTTTCTCCTTCAAATGAAGTCATGAAATTTTCGAAAATCCACTTTTCAAAACTAAAAGTGCTCATAACTCGACTAGTATGATAGATAGAACGTTCTAGTCTTCTGCAATCGATTCAGCGGAAAATTTTACATATCCTAGTGTATTTTGAGTCTATTATTCCGGACAGGAAAGAAGTTAGCACCAAGCAGTTTACATTAAATGTTTCCATACCTACCCCTTGCTTCAAAATTTTTGACAAAAAAAACGTTTTTGACATAAAAATTGCTCAAAATTTGTCTGGAGGGGTTTTTTGATGCAAAAAATCGACTGACACAAACCGTTTCTGTATAAAATTATTTTTTCTCCTTCGAATGAAGTCATGAAATTTTCGAAAATCCACTTTTCAAAACTAAAAGTGCTCATAACTCGACTAGTATGATAGATAGAACGTTCTAGTCTTCGGCAATCGATTCAGCGGAAAATTTTACATATCCCAGTGTATTTTGAGTCTATTATTCCGGACAGGAAAGAAGTTAGCACCAAGCAGTTTACATTAAATGTTTCCATACCTACCCCTTGCTTCAAAATTTTCGACAAAAAATACGTTTTTGACATAAAAATTGCTCAAAATTCGTCTGGAGGGGTTTTTTGATGCAAAAAATCGACTGACATAGTCTGTTTTTGTATAAAATCATTTTTTCTCCTTCAAATGAAGTCTTGAAATTTTCGAAAATCCACTTTTCAAAACTAAAAGTGCTCATAACTCGACTAGTATGATAGATAGAACGTTCTAGTCTTCGGCAATCGATTCAGCGGAAAATTTTACATATCCCAGTGTATTTTGAGTCCATTATTCCGGACAGGTAAGAAGTTAGCACCAAGCAGTTTACATTAAATGTTTCCATACCTACCCCTTGCTTCAAAATTTTCGACAAAAAATACGTTTTTGACATAAAAATTGCTCAAAATTCGTCTGGAGGGGTTTTCTGATGCGAAAAATCGACTGACACAGTCTGTTTTTGTATAAAATCATTTTTTCTCCTTCAAATGAAGTCATGAAATTTTCGAAAATCCACTTTTCAAAACTAAAAGTGCTCATAACTCGACTAGTAGGATAGATAGAACGTTCTAGTCTTCGGCAATCGATTCAGCGGAAAATTTTACATATCCCAGTGTATTTTGAGTCCATTATTCTGGACAGGAAAGAAGTTAGCACCAAGCAGTTTACATTAAATGTTTCCATACCTACCCCTTGCTTCAAAATTTTCGACAAAAAATACGTTTTTGACATAAAAATTGCTCAAAATTCGTCTGGAGGGGTTTTTTGATGCAAAAAATTGACTGACATAGTCTGTTTTTGTATAAAATCATTTTTTCTCCTTCAAATGAAGTCTCGAAATTTTCGAAAATCCACTTTTCAAAACTAAAAGTGCTCATAACTCGACTAGTATGATAGATAGAACGTTCTAGTCTTCGGCAATCGATTCAGCGGAAAATTTTACATATCCCAGTGTATTTTGAGTCCATTATTCCGGACAGGAAAGAAGTTAACACCAAGCAGTTTACATTAAATGTTTCCATACCTACCCCTTGCTTCAAAATTTTCGACAAAAAATACGTTTTTGACATAAAAATTGCTCGAAATTCGTCTGGAGGGGCTTTTTGATGCGAAAAATCGACTGACTCAGTCTGTTTTTGTATAAAATAATTTTTTCTCCTTCAAATGAAGTCTTGAAATTTTCGAAAATCCACTTTTCAAATCTAAAAGTGCTCATAACTCGACTAGTATGATAGAAAGAACGTTCTAGTCTTCGGCAATCGATTCAGCGGAAAATTTTACATATCCTAGTGTATTTTGAGTCTATTATTCCGGACAGGAAAGAAGTTAGCACCAAGCAGTTTACATTAAATGTTTCCATACCTACCCCTTGCTTCAAAATTTTCGACAAAAAATACGTTTTTGACATGAAAATTGCTCAAAATTCGTCTGGAGGGGTTTTTTGATGCGAAAAATTGACTGACACAGTCTGTTTTTGTATAAAATCATTTTTTCTCCTTCAAATGAAGTCTTGAAATTTTCGAAAATCCACTTTTCAAAACTAAAAGTGCTCATAACTCGACTAGTATGATAGATAGAACGTTCTAGTCTTCGGCAATCGATTCAGCGGAAAATTTTACATATCCCAGTGTATTTTGAGTCCATTATTCCGGACAGGAAAGAAGTTAGCACAAAGCAGTTTACATTAGATGTTTCCATACCTACCCCTTGCTTCAAAATTTTCGACAAAAAATACGTTTTTGACATGAAAATTGCTCAAAATTCGTCTGGAGGGGTTTTTTGATGCGAAAAATTGACTGACACAGTCTGTTTTTGTATAAAATAATTTTTTCTCCTTCAAATGAAGTCTTGAAATTTTCGAAAATCCACTTTTCAAAACTAAAAGTGCTCATAACTCGACTAGTATGATAGATAGAACGTTCTAGTCTTCGGCAATCGATTCAGCGGAAAATTTTACATATCCCAGTGTATTTTGAGTCCACTATTCCGGACAGGAAAAAAGTTAGCACCAAGCAGTTTACATTAAATGTTTCCATACCTACCCCTTGCTTCAAAATTTTCGACAAAAAATACGTTTTTGACATAAAAATTGCTCAAAATTCGTCTGGAGGAGTTTTTTGATGCAAAAAATCAACTGACATAGTCTGTTTTTGTATAAAATCATTTTTTCTCCTTCAAATGAAGTCTTGAAATTTTCGAAAATCCACTTTTCAAAACTAAAAGTGCTCATAACTCGACTAGTATGATAGATAGAACGTTCTAGTCTTCGGCAATCGATTCAGCGGAAAATTTTACATATCCCAGTGTATTTTGAGTCCATTATTCTGGACAGGAAAGAAGTTAGCACCAAGCAGTTTACATTAAATGTTTCCATACCTACCCCTTGCTTCAAAATTTTCGACAAAAAATACGTTTTTGACATAAAAATTGCTCAAAATTCGTCTGGAGGGGTTTTTTGATGCGAAAAATCGACTGACACAGTCTGTTTTTGTATAAAATAATTTTTTCTCCTTCAAATGAAGTCTTGAAATTTTCGAAAATCCACTTTTCAAAACTAAAAGTGCTCATAACTCGACTAGTATGATAGATAGAACGTTCTAGTCTTCGGCAATCGATTCAGCGGAAAATTTTACATATCCCAGTGTATTTTGAGTCCATTATTCCGGACAGGAAAGGAGTTAGCACCAAGCAGTTTACATTAAATGTTTCCATACCTACCCCTTGCTTCAAAATTTTCGACAAAAAATACGTTTTTGACATAAAAATTGCTCAAAATTCGTCTGGAGGGGTTTTTTGATGCAAAAAATCGACTGACACAGTCTGTTTTTGTATAAAATCATTTTTTCTCCTTCAAATGAAGTCTTGAAATTTTCGAAAATCCACTTTTCAAATCTAAAAGTGCTCATAACTCGACTAGTTCTAGAACGTTCTAGTCTTCGGCAATCGATTCAGCGGAAAATTTTACATATCCCAGTGTATTTTGAGTCCATCATTCCGGACAGGAAAGAAGTTAGCACAAAGCAGTTTACATTAGATGTTTCCATACCTACCCCTTGCTTCAAAATTTTCGACAAAAAATACGTTTTTGACATGAAAATTGCTCAAAATTCGTCTGGAGGGGTTTTTTGATGCGAAAAATTGACTGACACAGTCTGTTTTTGTATAAAATCATTTTTTCTCCTTCAAATGAAGTCTTGAAATTTTCGAAAATCCACTTTTCAAAACTAAAAGTGCTCATAACTCGACTAGTATGATAGATAGAACGTTCTAGTCTTCGGCAATCGATTCAGCGGAAAATTTTACATATCCCAGTGTATTTTGAGTCCATTATTCCGGACAGGAAAGAAGTTAGCTTCAAGCAGTTTACATTAAATGTTTCCATACCTACCCCTTGCTTCAAAATTTTCGACAAAAAATACGTTTTTGACATAAAAATTGCTCAAAATTCGTCTGGAGGGGTTTTTTGATGCAAAAAATCAACTGACATAGTCTGTTTTTGTATAAAATCATTTTTTCTCCTTCAAATGAAGTCTTGAAATTTTCGAAAATCCACTTTTCAAAACTAAAAGTGCTCATAACTCGACTAGTATGATAGATAGAACGTTCTAGTCTTCGGCAATCGATTCAGCGGAAAATTTTACATATCCCAGTGTATTTTGAGTCCATTATTCCGGACAGGAAAGAAGTTAGCACAAAGCAGTTTACATTAGATGTTTCCATACCTACCCCTTGCTTCAAAATTTTCGACAAAAAATACGTTTTTGACATAAAAATTGCTCAAAATTCGTCTGGAGGGGTTTTTTGATGCAAAAAATCGACTGACACAGTCTGTTTTTGTATAAAATAATTTTTTCTCCTTCAAATGAAGTCTTGAAATTTTCGAAAATCCACTTTTCAAAACTAAAAGTGCTCATAACTCGACTAGTATGATAGATAGAACGTTCTAGTCTTCGGCAATCGATTCAGCGGAAAATTTTACATATCCCAGTGTATTTTGAGTCCATTATTCCGGACAGGAAAAAAGTTAGCACCAAGCAGTTTACATTAAATGTTTCCATACCTACCCCTTGCTTCAAAATTTTCGACAAAAAATATGTTTTTGACATAAAAATTGCTCAAAATTCGTCTGGAGGGGTTTTTTGATGCAAAAAATCGACTGACACAGTCTGTTTTTGTATAAAATCATTTTTTCTCCTTCAAATGAAGTCTTGAAATTTTCGAAAATCCACTTTTCAAATCTAAAAGTGCTCATAACTCGACTAGTATGATAGAAAGAACGTTCTAGTCTTCGGCAATCGATTCAGCGGAAAATTTTACATATCCTAGTGTATTTTGAGTCTATTATTCCGGACAGGAAAGAAGTTAGCACCAAGCAGTTTACATTAAATGTTTCCATACCTACCCCTTGCTTCAAAATTTTCGACAAAAAATACGTTTTTGACATAAAAATTGCTCAAAATTTGTCTGGAGGGGTTTTTTGATGCAAAAAATCGACTGACACAGTCTGTTTTTGTATAAAATCATTTTTTCTCCTTCAAATGAAGTCTTGAAATTTTCGAAAATCCACTTTTCAAATCTAAAAGTGCTCATAACTCGACTAGTATGATAGATAGAACGTTCTAGTCTTCGGCAATCGATTCAGCGGAAAATTTTACATATCCCAGTGTATTTTGAGTCCATTATTCCGGACAGGAAAGAAGTTAGCACAAAGCAGTTTACATTAGATGTTTCCATACCTACCCCTTGCTTCAAAATTTTCGACAAAAAATACGTTTTTGACATAAAAATTGCTCAAAATTCGTCTGGAGGGGTTTTTTGATGCGAAAAATTGACTGACACAGTCTGTTTTTGTATAAAATCATTTTTTCTCCTTCAAATGAAGTCTTGAAATTTTCGAAAATCCACTTTTCAAAACTAAAAGTGCTCATAACTCGACTAGTATGATAGATAGAACGTTCTAGTCTTCGGCAATCGATTCAGCGGAAAATTTTACATATCCCAGTGTATTTTGAGTCCATTATTCCGGACAGGAAAGAAGTTAGCACCAAGCAGTTTACATTAAATGTTTCCATACCTACCTCTTGCTTCAAAATTTTCGACAAAAAATACGTTTTTGACATAAAAATTGCTCAAAATTCGTCTGGAGGGGTTTTTTCGATGCAAAAAATCGACTGACATAGTCTGTTTTTGTATAAAATCATTTTTTCTCCTTCAAATGAAGTCTTGAAATTTTCGAAAATCCACTTTTCAAAACTAAAAGTGCTCATAACTCGACTAGTATGATAGATAGAACGTTCTAGTCTTCGGCAATCGATTCAGCGGAAAATTTTACATATCCCAGTGTATTTTGAGTCCATTATTCCGGACAGGAAAGAAGTTAGCACCAAGCAGTTTACATTAAATGTTTCCATACCTACCCCTTGCTTCAAAATTTTCGACAAAAAATACGTTTTTGACATAAAAATTGCTCAAAATTCGTCTGGAGGGGTTTTTTGATGCGAAAAATCGACTGACACAGTCTGTTTTTGTATAAAATCATTTTTTCTCCTTCAAATGAAGTCATGAAATTTTCGAAAATCCACTTTTTAAAACTAAAAGTGCTCATAACTCGACTAGTATGATAGATAGAACGTTCTAGTCTTCGGCAATCGATTCAGCGGAAAATTTTACATATCCTAGTGTATTTTGAGTCTATTATTCCGGACAGGAAAGAAGTTAGCACCAAGCAGTTTACATTAAATGTTTCCATACCTACCCCTTGCTTCAAAATTTTCGACAAAAAATACGTTTTTGACATAAAAATTGCTCAAAATTCGTCTGGAGGGGTTTTTTGATGCAAAAAATCGACTGACACAGTCTGTTTTTGTATAAAATCATTTATTCTCCTTCAAATGGAGTCATGAAATTTTCGAAAATCCACTTTTCAAAAATAAAAGTGCTCATAACTCGACTAGTATGATAGATTGCACGTTCTAGTCTTCGGCAATAGATTCAGCGGAAAATTTTACATATCCCAGTGTATTTCAAGTCCATAATTCCGACCAGGAAAAAAGTTAGCACCAAGCAGTTTACATTAAATGTTTACACACCTACCCCTTGCTTCAAAATTTTCGACAAAAAATACGTTTTTCACATAAAAATTGCTCGAAATTCGTCTGGAGGGGTTCTTTGTTGCGAAAAATCGATTGGAACAATCCGTTCCGTATTTTTCAATTAATTTGGACCTGGACTGGTTCACCGGTGTTACTAGAAACATCTTATAAAATATTCCGCATCTCAAACTTGCAAATTGTGAATTAATATTTTCAACTGCCGTTGGCATATAAAATAATTCTCAAACGCATGTTCATTTTGGTTTGGTTTTTAATTATGAAATCCATAGGGGTAATTCATTGATACGGGTTACATTAATATAATTACAATCATATAGTATCATTTTATTAATTTGTCAAAAGACATTCCACTTTCATTCCACCTCGATGTATGTAAATTATCGACTGTTTCTTCTTATGTAGCAGAGCAGGTGGTTTGGAAAAAAAATTTCAATTTGTATTAATATGCACGCGCTAGATCATCAGCATTGACTTTTAAATTTTGTATTCAATAAGTATCTGCTCGTATATGTCTTTTTAGATTTTTATTAAGTTGGTGCTTAAAGTTATGAAAAAAAATCACAAAAGAAAGAAAATCGTAAAACCTGTCCACAGATGTGGTATACAGAGTATTTCTAAATCCAGGAGGTGATTGCTCCTATGAAATTAAGATTGGTCTTTCCCATAACAAAATTCCCTCAGGTGACAGGTGGTGACTGGGATAGAGCTTTTATTTTTTTCTCATTCAAGCTATTAGCTTGAAATTCTGTAATTTTCGTGCATTTTCCAGTGACTAACTTAACTCCAGTTTTACATGATCAAAAACTGTGACTGGAAAAAATTATTTTTAGATGACGACACAATAGAAATAGGATCTCCATCATTTATATTGTACTTATTCGTAGTGTGAAGGCACAAACCTTAATTCGTACAGGAAATTGTATCAACCTTCTTGAAGCCGCTTCTAATAGACGTGCATACTCCAAACAAAGTTATCATTTAAACAAAGATTAAACATAACAAATGATATGACCTCTGAGATAATTAGACTGACCTGGCTTTTAGTTGCAATGTGTCTATTAAACGCAATTACCGGCGTCTAGGGCATGCGCAAAGTTCAAGGGACATCAGTGTCGGAACACTCTAATAATAATATTAAGGCTATATTTAAATTTATTCTGAATTTTTCGAAGAAATAGTATGAGAGGAAAAAGAAATCGTATATGCAAACATTTTGATATTTTGTGTTCGTAAAAAAATTAATTGATAACAGTTTTTTTCAGACGAAACACTTTGTGGCTTTTGGCTACGCGATTCTTTTCAGACACTAGTAGCCGGCCACAAAGTGTCTGAAAACAAGCGCGCTGCAAAAAGTACTCTAAATCCCACGTATTCCTTATCTGTGCCTCGCGCGAATGCGTCTATTTATATTAATGTATTTTTAGCCGTGCGATTTATTTCAGACACTGGTAGCCGGCCACATATAGTCACATAAAGCGCTCTAAGTGATTCTAGAGTAAAATAGCTTGACTGTCGATTATAGCTACACTCTGTATAACAAAGTGAGTGTAAAAATCTAATATTTAAATGGAGAGGTTAAAAGGATCAATCAGCCGAATCGAATTAAAGGTCCAATACAGAAAGTGATTCGGTCTATCGTCAACGGATCATTTCCATGTAGTTTAATTAATTGAATTTGTTGAACTGTTGAATAATTCTTCAATTATTAGTTAAATGAGTTAACGATTACGCGGCAATTAGTACCAATTTAAATGAGTCTCTTCATTAGTACCTAAATACTGAGATATATCGGTCGTATATGCAATTAATATTTTAATATATTTTTACGTCGACAGTGTTGAGTTCTAATTGATCATGTTTAGACAGTTGTCGTTGAATAAAACTTCTTTAATTGCGGATGATATACAATATAATATATTCCCCTATAAGTTGGAGTCATGGAAAACTTTTTTATGATTAATTTTAGAAAAAAAAGTTATTATACATAAAAAGTTCTGCATTATCTTAAACCTATAATACAGTCATCAAGTAACAAATTTTTCTCAAGAGTTGAGTTGTTGATTACCTTTAAATTTGACAATATCGTAAACTTTTACTGAAAAAAGTTGGACATGTCGAAGCACTATATTGGAGCTTCAAATCTCTAAAGGAGACTAAGAATCGAGTTAGTTACACTAGATTCACTTATGGGAACCTTATGTCATCCAAGCATCGACCATTCTGTTTAACCTGTAACTGCATCTACACCGTTGAACACATTATTTTAGAATGCCAACAGTACACAGCTATAAGACAACAGCTCAACCTCAAAGGACGTATTCAAGAGATACTTACTCGAAAATCCAGATAATGTCCACACCATTCTCCAGTTCCTGAAAGATGTTCTATACCACAAAATATAATATATTTATTGTATATGTCCATTTAAAATAGAAACATTAGTAAAAAATTTAATAATCTGAAGTTTCAATTTAAATGAATGTAATTACATATTTTTCCAGTAACATTTTCCGATATTGTCAAATTTAAAGGTACTCAACAACTCAACTCTTGAGAAAAATTAATATTTTCTCACAAATATTGGAAATTTGAAGACTGTATCATAGGTTTTAGATAATGCAGATCTTACTAAGAGGACATACCTATTGTATACTTATATGAAGCACTTTATTAACAAACTGTCGGGGACAACACAGCTATTCCTACCTTTTGTGTACACAATTTTACTCTTATCAGTTCTTAAATTAGTCATTCTTCTTATTTGTACCACATATATACAATCCAAGAATATAATATTACGTATAACAATATTTAAATAATTTCATTATAATAATGTCAAAATTAAAGGCCTTTCCTTCAAAAATAATTGAAACCTTCCATACTTTTAGCTCATTCTATTCCTATATTTCAGTTCATACCGTCCTCGTATAAAACTGAGATCATTCTATCACTCCTCGTATATACGTCTATAGCAATAAATTCTTCTATCCATACGAGACTCGCTTATCTAGCGCCAATAAAAATCCAGTAAACTGGTAAACAGCCAGTGTTTTTTGCATAGAAAAAACTTCATCGAGCATTATTAATGTATTTAACAGAACAAAGATATTTGTATATTTTTATGTGGTGATTTGAATAGTGAACATGCATAGTTTTGATGTAATTCAGGTAATCTATACATTTTTAATGTTATTATATCTGTTGTATTATTTTTTATTTATAAAATCTAGGATTTTTATCTAATTTGTTTCACGAATGAGAAAAGTAACATTTAAATAAAATGTTTTCGACAAGTGAAACAGTATACTTTTTGTACATCCCCGATTATGAATTTGAGAAGGTGATTCATTACTGGAATGCATTATTTCCTTATTATTCAACAATGTATTTCTTCATATCTCTTTTTAGATTTAGTGGTAATAAGTTCCAAAAGGTTTCCTCATCTTGATTTGATATTTTTGGTGGTATATTTTGAAAATGTAATCAGCTATTTCCGAATGAAAATCATAATTGCAAACTGACAAGTCTAAAACAATTAACGAGTAACATCTAACTAGGCAATATTTGTTTAATAATAATTAAGTTATATACGAGGGCAGGAAATAATTGAAAATATAAATTTCTATGAGGAGTTTCTTTCACGTGCACGGAAATCACATCTTCGCTGGAGGGATTCTATTAAAAAAATATGTTATCTCATTAGAAAAATATTTTTTTTGAATTTTTCATCGTAAAAAACATTGACAACTTTGTCGAATCATGGATCCACGTTAAAACATTTCCAATTTTTTTTATCGCTCTCTATATAACATAATAAGTTCTTCAAGTGATATTACCAAATAGGCGTATGGCTTTGGATAATATTAAATAAAAAAAATGACAATTAATCATTGCATTTATCCTTCCCCTTCTTGAATACCTTGATGTGTTACAAAGTATTGGATATGCATACATGCATTCACTCTTCCCCTTCTCGAGACATATCCAATACTTTGTAACGCGCATATCAAGTTAATTAAGAAGGGAAAGAGTACAATTGACATTTTTATTATATAGCTTTTTCAACGAGTCCAAAGACAAGTGGTAGAGAACGATAAAACAAATTTGGAGCCGTTATTCGACAGATTTTCTTATATTTTTTATCAAATGGTTATTATATTATATGCTTTCTTTTCTTTTTCAGATCTTAACGCTCGTTTCGTCTCCAAAAATGCGATTTGCCAAAAGGTAGGTGAATGTTTTGACGAATAACAAAAATAGAAATATTTATGAAAAAGACAGAATTTTTATAACAACGTAGTTTTCAATATCCTCTCTCTTGAACTTCTGTATAGTTAACAATAAATTATTTTTGATTTCGTGTTATTGAATTATTTTTAATAATAAATTTATTTGAAAAATTATATAGGTAATTAGCTTTCTCTGATTTTTTTATTTAAGATTGATTTTAAGATCATACATAAACTAGTTTTTTTATAGTTATATTTTTTTGAATTTTTCAAATATATTTTTTATTTCTGTTATTCAAAAAGTATGCCTGGAATATTTTTCGTATAGGTTGTTTTACTTTTAATAATTTCACAAATATTCAGAATATCTTAAACATCATCCACTATTATTACAAATGGTTATTTATAGGTACATTTTGTTTGCGTTTCTTCTTTACAGGTGGAGTTTTTTCAGTGTAGAATCGTTTTCGCGTCAATAGGTCAACAAGTAGTGAACCTTGAATTATAATAGACATTCATCAATATCAATATAAGAAAACTCAATTTAATTTTTTTTAATATTAAGGAAAATATTGCATTGAACATATCAGAGTATTTAAATATTTTATAGTCATGTTATTGTTGCGAACAATAATTTCTGAATAGAGATGCTCTTCCTTGAACCTGGAAAACGATATCGTCGAACAAAATACTTCGACTAGAGAAAGTTTTGATTTTTCAGATATCATGACACTTCCAAAAAATCACTAGGTATAACAAAATGATGTTCCAGATGACTCAGAAGAGAAGCGAAGGATTTTGGGTGTTTCCAATTCTCTACAGTTTTATTTTTTACAAATTTTAAGCAGTTGAGCATTTTTTTGTGGTCACACAAATTTTCAAATTGATGTATTCATGTATATAAGTTGAAAATCTGATAACATATCTTTCCTTGAGACAATAAAGAGATTATAAATTTATAATAAATCTTTAAAAATATAAGTAATTTCAAGTCATTTTCAAGATGTGCATTTATACAGTACCCAAAATGTAATCTATTTTAAATAAGACATACAACCAGCTTTTATATATAAATCAGTTACCTACTCTATAAACTCAAGTACTGGCTCGACGTTGCTCTAACGTAGTGGACTTAGAGTCAGTATCATAAGGAAAGTTATGTCAAGTATGCCTTTGATTAAGAGATAAATGTGGTGGCAATCGCCGGTCGGTAAATGGAAATGGTCGAATTCGGTTTCTTAGTGATGGTTTATGGAAATATGGTGCAGTCCAAATGGTAATGGAGATGAACATTGGTGCATGAGTAATAGAAAAGGTAACTTTTAGTTTCACTTTAGATATATTTCTTGTTCCTCTCGAAAAACACTTCTATGCTTGTTATTGATGACATTACTTTAAATAATGATGGGGAAAAAGCATTCAGAAGAAATATTATTATTATCATCTTTATTATAAAACAGTTTTGAGAAGTTACATAAAAAACATGCAAAATATTATGTTTTGAACAGTAGACCTTAATTGTCATTCAATAATTTGACACCATCAACTTATTTTTGAAAAATTCTCCAAAATTGTGACATACAAAAAATAAATCAGTGAAATGACAAACAAATTAATGATAATATTTTCCTTTTTGTTGTCAGTGAAACAATGAAGAATTCACCGTTGATTATATTTGGTGCATTTTAACAGTCCTGAGAGACTATTCAGCAACTCCTGCTCTGAACATAGCAAAGAAAAAAATATATATAAGATGGGAAACGTACGCACGCACTAGCTGCGGCATTCGCGATCGTATTTTTTGCGACTCGACTCCGGATCGTATCAATACGCGTACGCAACTGGAGCGGTTTTTTAAAGGTCGGTTTCTGCTTTGAGATGCCGCGTTAAAAATTGTGCGAAATTCCGAATAGCATTTCGCTGTTTATCTATCGACGGTCTGTTATTGAGCATCCATGTGCCGTTGCTTTTCCTCGGGATATATTCATACCGCATCAATCTGCTTCTTTTTTCATTATACAGTCAATTATTCTTCTTGAAGCAATTTTCAACTTCATATGGTACTTATGAACTAACGTTTTTGGTGGAACTTCATAACCAAACGTCCAGCTATGTATATGAAATAAGATATTCGATTTTGTGTGTTGAAAAATTGAACTTTCGGCCCGCACTGTATATTGCAGCTACGTGCGACCTTTAAACACCCTGAATACGTATTAATCAGAAACACACGTTCTCCGACGACAAGAGGGTTTACACTTGCGCCACGTGACTGTCTCTATGTGGCCCAATTGAGATCGAAAAAATAGAGAAAGACTGCCCGTCGATAGGATTAAAAAGATCAAAATCATCGGAAACAAAATGTATTCATTAAAGGTTAGAATAAATAATTTTCAGGAGTGGGATTCGAAGGTAATATGCGGAAAGATCATTCGAGTGGAAATGGCTCGATTTTTTTTTCTTTCTCTTGATAGGGGGATAAAGTCTTTTATTGATATTAGGTCGTAACTGTACAAAGAAGTATTTTGTCATATTGTACTCAAATCCATTTATGTTTGGTTAGATTTAGTGGTAACAAATAGAGCAATCGAATTCTGTCAAAATAAAGTAGAGTTAAAGTGAAGACCAAATGTAATTAAGGATAAAGATCAACATCCCAATATTAAAAAGGGAAAATACAGTTTCTTTCATAAATTTTGAGAAAATAATATACATCCTGTACGTAGACTCCGTTTCACATAGAAAAATCCACGTGAAGTTTCCAACTGTCTTGCGCAGAAGCCAAAATCAACCTTTTCATACCATTGGCCATTTTAATATTACTGTTTAAATTTTTCAATATGGCCCTGGTTTTTACAACAATTTCTTGTATGTATTTTTGTGGTAACATTTACTGAAACCTGAAAGATCTATTGTGCCCCCTCACTTCTACTTATTTTCTGAGGAAAGTCTCTGAAACTAGTAGCTCCTTTAGTCCTATTTCCCAGAGAAATTTTAGGACATCTGCAGGCCTCAACGTAAGTAAATGCTCCTCTTCTAGGTATCCAGTAATCTCCCAGGTACTGTGCTCTATGATTCTGGAGTGCTATGTAGTTGGAAAGTATGTGGATGGAGGTTTCTTCTTCCATACCACAATAGCTGCATTCTTCAACCACTATTTTGAGCTTTTTCAGTTGCCCATTTAGGCGACAATGTCCCGTTAGGATCCCTGTTAAAACTCATTACTTTGACATTTGATCTCAACAGGTTGTAGTCACCCAGAAGAATATTTTAATGTCTAAGCCCTACTAGATCTTTCCAATGGACAGATCTTATCTTTCTCTCGGCTTTACCTATTTCTTCAAATATTACATTGAGGCTGATTTCGCTAAAGGTAAAGGTATTTCAGTCCCCCTCTTTGCTAGTTCATCTGCTATTCCATTTCCTTCTATTCCACTGTGTCCTGAAACCCATAGTAAGGTAACTATATTGTTCTCGCCTAGTTCATTGAGTTTGTCTTGGCATTCCCACAGCATTTTGGAATTGACCACACAAGAGCTCAGTGCTTTAATGACTGCATGACTATCCGACATTATCATAGTCATGTGTCTTCTATATCAATTTCTTACATACCACTGCAACTTCACGTGGGTTCTTCTTACTTGAAACGTAATATACTTGCTAATGCTGCAGATCTATTAAGTATGAAGCCACATATTTAAAAAGCTACATACTCATCCCACTTTAAGTGAAATTTTATTTTTTAAATAGTTGAAATTTAAAGCAAAAGATTCTGTTGACTCATAGAATATATATTTTGAATTCATTTAAATATTCCCTCTGGATGTATACGTACGGAACGAAGAGGAATTAACCTACAAAGAAAGGAAGCGCCGATGCTAAATTATAGGGAAGATATTTTTGATTAGTAACATTCGACCCGATGTTCGGTTATGTGGAAAAAGCGAACAATGTGACACGAATTCGATAAGAGGAGCAAATTTTCCTTTTCTTTATAGTTTAATAACGGTTATAAGGGGATATGAAATAGTGAATTTGAATTGAGAAATACAAATAATGTTTTCAATGTATAGCTTGAACATCATAATTGACTTTATCACTTTCCAAACATTGTTAGAAAACGTATACGAACTTTTGTTTGGCCTTCAACCAGTACTTTTTTCACATAGGGTTGAAATAGTTATCAGGTTGGCCCTGCTGCTGAAAATATTGGAGACCCCTGGCCTAGAGTATAATGTACAATTCTGCCACTGAATAATAAATTTGACTAAACAGAAATGCCTTTATCAATCTTCGGAGCTTATGAAATGTGTTTGACAAAACTTATTTTTGAACTAAGAGGTGCGATTTGAATTTAAGTTGGCATTACTGCTGAATATTAATTGGTCAGATTACACCCCGTTCCACACAGCTCTTTTTTGTCACTCAATAATTTGACATTTGGCCATATCTTCAAATTTTTAACTCTGGTTTACTTCAAATGAATAGTCTTCTATTAAATAATTTGATGAATCAATCTTGAAGTCATTATTATAGGAAAAAATAAACTTCTATAAAATAATTATAGCTTTTGCATATATTGTAATGTTGCCTTAGCGACTAGCCAATTTTTTTTCATTTAAGTATCGGTAAATTAACCGGCGCAGTAATCGTTAAACTGGCATCCAGTAGTCAGTCGTAAATGACACCGCTATTTCATAAGCACACTCCATAGAAAAGTCTAGTCGCATAAAATGAAAAAAATAAACGGCTGGTACGAAAGTGGCAGTCTCAAATAAAGCGGTACCTCTAGTCATTCATTTAATGAAAGATTTACCGTTAGCTGCTGTATACGTATGTAGTTTATTAACTTTTACTTATAAAGGTACGTGATTTACTTGGAAAAAGAATCAAGAATAAACAGCGTTGCATGTTTGCAATGTCTGAAGAAGCCGATTATTTACGAAACTCGCTTTATTTGCTTATTACACTAGTGTAAAATGGAGTAGTTCAGATATAGCAACCATAGCTGTCATTACTATACCTTTAGGAGCATTTTAGTAAACCTGTCACACTGAAAGTTACTAGATTGAGTTTGGTCCGAAAGGTTCAGTCTTTTTTTAACCTAATGACAATTATGTCAAACATGTATTGTACAGGTCGCAATTGTCGTGGCCGAAGAAGAACAAATGCATGTCCACATTTCGAATCATAATTGGCTATAAAAATTGACAAATTTCTATTCTAATAATAGAGGAGTTCATTCTAAGGTCAGTGAGGCCAACAAAAAGTGTATTCTTCTGAGAAGAATGACAGTTAAGGTCTAATGTTCGAAACATAAGATTTTACATGTTTTTTATCATTGCGAACATCTATACTGCTTTATTAAAATAATGAATACACCCCCAAGCGTATATCTTGAAATTTAACATGACTTTTTAGCTGATTCCTCAACATACCAGTGGCCAATAATTCTATGAACTCTTGGCATGTCACCATTTTATTTCTGTTATTCAGTCACTAGTTATGTCAAATGTCAGTGGAAAAAGTAATAAGAAGAACTAACTAGGAATGCTACAAAATAAATATAACCAACATTTGACATTAGTGACTGAATAACAGAAATGGAATAGTGACAAGCCAAGGGTTTTTAGAATTATTGGCCACCGATATGTTTAGTATTCAGCAAAAAAGTCATCTTAAATGTCAAATTTTCGCTTCGGGGGTGTATTAATTATTTGAACAAAGCAATATACCGGGTGGTGAATCGACCTCACGACCATAGGATTTTAACATGGGAAATCAGAAAATCCTAAATATTTGCTCCCCAGCAAAAGAGAACCCAATGATATTTTGTGTGGACGTAAAGTACATTATTTCTGACAATATTGTCATAAAATAATTACTGTTTAATAGCAAATACGTTTAAAACTAAGAATAATGAATTCAAATACACAACCTGTCATTCAAGTGCTTAAATTTGACAGTTGCTGCCGGAGTTGGTTATAGCGCAGAGATAGGAGGGGTTGACTTCTACACGGATGGCCCGGCTTCGAAACTAGCATATCTTTTTTTAATTCCTAATAAAAATTTGTTTCTTATCGTTTTTTAAATAAAATTAATTTTATAAGTTGTTAAAATTTTAAAACGATATCAATCAATTCTTTCTTTTTGTTAATAAATAGTCATCCAAGCAAATAATATTATTTATTATCGATGGCGATCAAGATATTTATATATAATATGTAATGTGCAATTTTCCAGAGCACATGAATTATTCTATTTATTCATTGAATCGACATGAATGACTGAGCCTTAGAAACGCACGAGAGACCGTGACGATGCTGGAGAATTTTCCAACATTAGTGGAGCATTCTTCGGGTTACATTAAACAACATTTTAACCCACATTTAGCAGGTCCTTTCCCCATTATTTAAAAAATGCGATACATAATTTGAAGAGTACCTACTTTAATTCTTAACTTTTTTCACTTCAACTAAAAGGTTGTCCAGATCTGTAGAAAATGATGGAAATAAAAAAAAATTTAAAAGTTTGTTATTTATATTTATTTTACACATTTAGAAATATCTTTTCATGTAATATTTATAATTCTTCCTTCTAATTTTTTTCGATTAGAACTACTTTACAAATAAGGTACATCTTCCTGTCTCAACACACACCATACAATCATCAAATATTTACTTTTATTTATAATATACAGAGAATCACTAAAACTTTTACACTTTTGCCAATGTAGCAAAAACAAAGCTCTTTTTACATAAAAAAATCCAAGTTTTAACAACGAGGATACCTAGTTTATACAATATATAACAAAACATAACGCACCAGTTGTACATTTCGATCTCAAGTCATTCTTACAAAAACATTTCAATCAAACAAATAATTTTGAATAACCCAGAGGTTTGTAGACACATAGAGGTACGCTTTTATTAAAATTTTTATCAATATATCTTGTTTTACTTCCAAAATAATAACAAGAAAAATTAAACAAGAATATTTCAGTATAAAATAATTTTGAAAAACTGCTGGATCTATAAACTAAGTTTGTTCGCCGTGTCTCCTCATATTGTTGTCCAATTGTTAGTCACAGTAAGCCCTGAGCCTACCATTGGAGTCCAATGTCCTTCAGTATTGCCACCACAAAATTTTTGCCGGCCCTTTTTTTTACTTTTTGGGTATTTGAATCTTAGTCGAGACAGAAATAATTTTCAATTTCAAAGAAAGAACTAGAAAATGTCATTCGTGTTAGATCCGAACATTTTGTAGTGGCAATATACTGAATGGACTAGTAGCTAGTGTTAAAGGTGACGTATGACATCCCTGAGACACCCTGTATATTTACTTTCTTCCTATTGGTGTATAGATGGAAGTCTCTGGTTGGAGATATTTCTAAAAAATAGTCCATTCTCAAAAAAATATTGACCAGACAAACATTATTTTGAGAAAGACAATTTCAAGACAGATAATAATATATGTAGATAAGATCGAGTGTAAGAATGACCAAAAACCGTTGTGTATATACGAGGTAAATAGTGTAGCATGTCTCCTCAAATAGAAATCAATAAGTTATTTTTGTTGTAATACTATTTTTTGCTTTTACCTCGTATATATTTATAGCGGTCATTAAAATTCATACATCAAAACATTTATGAAGCTTTTAAATGTTTTGGTGTAAGTTATAGCAAAATGTTCTCGTTCTAACACATATTTTGTTAACAATAAATCTAGACACTCTTATCACAACTAAGCTTTTAAACAATATTTTTTTACATCCTCAACAGCAATTGTTATAGAAAGTCACAGAGGGAGTTTGAACAATCGCATCGATTGAATTGAAAAAATTGTTTAAAAAAGAGGGAACTTATATAAAACTATGTCCGTTATTGTTAACAAAACTAACATGAATCAAAAGTAATATAAAACATAACAAAACCAGTTAGTACGTATTTTCTATATTAAATATTTTTTCAATTTGAACAATCGCTAAGGAATCAATAACATAACATTTTACAATCAAATTTACGTGTAAGGTATTACGAATCATTTAGGTACACTGAAATCATAAAATCATTCGCAACTACTATACTCTCTCCCCCCATTATCAAATTAGCACATTATCTGGACGAATAAATCCTATGGAATCTACAATATTGAGATTCTGATACATTTTTTGTTAATTTTTCAAATTTCGTCTTCATTTTGACAACTTTCTTGCGAATATTTCTGAAAGTTTATAAAGTAAGATACAAAAAAGTTTCAGACGAAACACTTTGTGGCCGGCTACTAGTGTTTGAAAAAAATCGCGCGGCTAAAAATACATAAAACACCATAATTCTTTATCTGTGTATGTATTTTTAGCCCCGCGATTCTTTTCAGACACAAAGTGTCGTCTGAAATCGCTCTTGAGTCGACCACACACGATTAAATATGACACTTTTTAGACCCGCAAAAGACATTTATGAGTCTTTTTTTTGGCCCGGACCGGATTTGCATTTGAGAAGCTCGATTTCTTTCGACACTGAAGAAAATTATTCCAAAATAAATATTGGTCAAGTGATAAATAATTTTCTTTTTCAGTGTACCTAATAATAGATTGTCTAGTTATTTGCCGGTTTCTTACCAGAACATATTGCACCTTCGTTCTCGCAAAAATCCTCATTTTTATAAAAATTGAAGATTTCAGCAGCCATTTCTTGAGATCCAAAAAACCAATTTATACAAGGAAACGTAAATTTTTTTTTCAAACAATGTAACTTAACCTACAACAAGATAAATGTAACATATCGTACACATATTCACTGGTCACTGTGCTCGTCCTTTTTTTTGTTATCAAAAGTTCATTTTAAAAAAATTCTAATTAGTTACTAATCACTTATTCTTCTATTAAACTGCTGGCCAAACCCTGCAACAACAAGAAAATACATTTTTTTATTTGTTCAATTAACACATTTCAGTTGACAGAAAAAATTCCGTTACAACTCTTTATCAATAAAAAAATAATGAAACCGTGGAAAAAATATAGTGTACAACACACTTTCAAACTTTTATTTTAAAATAGATGGCTGTAATCCTCTAGTATGTGCGAAAACATTGTTGTAAGCTTAAAAAAAATGTGCGGCGTATACTTTTATTCTAACAATGTTTATTTCTTTTTCCTAATGTTTATTAACAGCAACTAAATAAGCGAGTTTGTTGCTTTCGGTTCCTGAATAAATAACTTTTTTTGAAAAAAATGATGTTTTACATTGCTTTATAAATTGCATGTTTTTGGCGTCCGAAAAATTGCTAATTTTCACATTTTATAGCAAATTTTACGCTCTATAACTTTGTTCCCATTCATATGCATGATAAACTCAGTACTTTTCGAGTAAAATTTGAAAAAATGTCGATAAATAGTCCCATTTTTGATTATTTTAGCTATAAACTGTTTCTTCAAAAAGCACAGCCTAAAAACCGATGGAGGCAACGGATTATCATTAACCATAATATTTTTGAAGGATTCCATAAAAAATCTCGCCTACTGCTTTCACATCCATGTTTTGACAGGTTTTGTGCTAGCTCGACTGGACTAATGTACATCGTTGTTTGTTTCAAGATTGATTTTTATTGAAAATTCCCAACTAAGTTTTTCCCATTTAAAATAATAACAACTGTTGCTGCTAGTCTACTCGTATTATCTTCACTTGAAAAACATTGTAATTCCAAGTCATTGTAAAGAGGATAATAAATCTTCGCAAAGGTGTTATTTCAGACCTCACTGAGAAAACACATAGGGGTCGAGATTTACAGGTAGTCTCTCCTGACCTTAACAATATTATTGTCTACAAATCTTAATACAATTTAATTATACAATAATTATTTAAATGGGAGAGGTAGCTAAACGCCTCAAGATATTAATTTGCGTTAGACATTGATGCTTTTGATATTTTTTATACTTCCAAATGCAATGACTAGGAGAGGTACAAAGACTTGCCTGTCACAGTATTGCAAGACAATCCTGTCAATAGAAGCTCTAGAGTCCTTATTTGGATCAGAATAATAAGAGCAGTAAGAATTTAGTTATTTAAAATGGACATCATAAGTGAGTATATGAAAACTAACTATATATGGCTACTAAACATCTCATCTCCTTGGTCCTAGTCATGAGGTTGAGGCACCTCATAGAAATGTCTGACAACTGAAGTTAACTCGAGTTAAAGCCTGGCATAGAGGCGGATTGAAGCCTGGGTAAGGGACAGGAACAGAAGATTATAATGAATTGAGCATTAGCAGATGTAACTTCTTATCAGGAAAACATACTAACCAAACAGCCAGAGATTTATGCTTATATTATTCTTGCTATTAGTTTTAACTTGAATTTAATCATAACAGATATCTTAAAATATAATATAAAATCAGGTATACTTGACGTAAAAGATATTATGCGAAGTTAAAGTTGCCGGCTTTTTGTTTGACCATTTTTTTATTACCGTCGTTGATCGACGACTCGGGTTTCCTTTACATGGTTTCTTTCAATCTAAAATATATTTGTTCTTTCCTCTGCTATTAAAAATTCGAGTATAAAACATTTAACTTTAAACAATATTAATCTTTTTCATAATTGTAAACATCTTGAACATAATACCAGACGATTAACACTACCTTATATCGTTTTATTAAAAAGAAATAGAAATATCAATTTTATTATCTTTTACATATTTGACTGAATTATAACTATCTTTCAGAGAGGGTTATTTTACGAAAAGTTGACCACCTGTTGACTCTTTAGTCAGTAGTCTCATCAAGAAAGAGTGTAGTATTTTTCAACAAAATTTAATTTCGTTCATGGTTTTTGCTTTAAAACTTCGTTTTCCATAAAAAATCGAATGGTATACAAGAAGGGTTCAGTTCACGTCTGGTGTTGAATGAAATGAAATATGGAATTATGTTTGGTAAGTAGACAAAAATAATATTAATAGGTACCTCTCAGAGTTTAGCTCCGCAACTTAACTTAGAGGGGATATACGATTAGATAGCTACACAATAAATTCTGCAACCACTATACAGAACGTAATTGTCCAACAGGGTCCAGAATATATTAACAAAAAGAGTGGAGACTATTTCTTCGGGCAGGTCATTAAAGTAGAAAAATGTATTGAATTAAAAAGATTGACGGGATATTTTATTTTCCCATTTTGCATTGAGTGTTATGCAAAGTAATAAAAATAATCAAATGTTAATTGAGATTAGTTACTTTTTTTTGTATTTCATTCACATAAATATATAACCATAATAAATAAATCTGAGATTATTATGAACACATTTGCCTCAAGAAATACTGGCGAATAAAAAATAACTGCCCTTGACTTCCCTGTTTCCTTTGAATAAAGAAAAAATCTACATGCTGGCAACATCAAAAAATTTTGTTTAACAACGTCATCGTTTATTATCATTGTAAATAAACAATAACATCTAGACTGATACAAAAAGATTATTGTTTAAATAACAAGAAATTGAAACAGGTTTCAAACCGAATAATGTTTTTCTCTTTGGTACAGTAACAACCGGTATCAAAACATTTTAATTTGTATTGGAAAGTCTGAAAGTCACCTCCTTATCATAACTTAAGTTTAGCTTGTCGTGCATAGAACGGAAAGTAACTTTAAAACAAAAGAAACAAGGGGGCTGTCTGAAACGAGTGAAATTTGACGATAATTATATATGTTGACTATACGTATGTATAAGTTGAATTTCCTTGACGTTTTTTCAGTAGATTTGTTTTTATGTTTACTTTTGCATAACAGGACAACTAGGTGATGTTTAGTAGTCGCTCAACTGTGCCTGTTAATAACCAAGTACTATCAATGGTTCTGCAGTGCAGTGAAATATTAATTTATTTTTTCATTAAAGAATATATGCATCCAATTCACTGTATATTAATATAGCAGCTATTTACAAAAGGAAACACGGAAGACTACACTGAGTAGAAAAGCCGAGGTAAAATTATATCCAAAAGACTTTGTGATATCTCAGGAACAATTTTTTCTCTAGTGGTATACTACATTCCAAGATATTTCGATTTAACACCAACTTAAAAGGGATATATACGATTAGATAGCTACACAATAAGTTTTGCGACGACTATACATGTTGATCAAATAAGTACGCGTAGAGTGGCTAAGAGTGATGTAGGTCATAGCTTTAATCCTATAAGGAAGTCACGTGAAGTTTCACTAAAAATAATGATAATTGCATCTAATAACTTCTACTGTTCAGTCGAAAGTATATTAATTTGATTTTGACTAATAAAATTACTAATAACCAATTTGTTGAAGAAAGTCAATTTTTTTGCGAAACCCCGGCAAATTAACATTTAATTAATATACATATATTTACTGGCGACAGATTTACCCGTTAATTGCAAATTATTTAAGATTTAATTTCGTCACTACCACTAACTGTTGATGTTGAAAATGATTGATGTACCGTTTCCGAATCGATTTTCGTAATAGAGTTCGCTTTTGGAAAGTAAATATTTAAAGGCCTTCACACGTTTGACACCAAAAAGTTTTTTCTATAAAGTATACAGTAATTTCAATTTATTTCTCATAGTATTAACTATATACAGTGTGACCTATTTTTAATGGAAACACTCCCCTAAAATTTTAAGTTGTAAACAGATTTCAATAATTTTTTTTTGAAATATCAAGTACTAAAAGGTCTACCTTGGAACAAAATTCGAAATGTTTATTCCAATATTCAGGGCATACTACGATATTTTTTCTTAGTCGAAAATCGAGATTTTTTATTAGCGATTTTTTTATTGAAAAAATCACTACGCCACTGTGCCTCTAAACAGGTGTGACCAAAATTTCATGAAAAAATATTTATTAATAACAAAGTTAAAACAACTGAAAAATTCGAAAACACACACAGCTAATAGTCACAAAAAACACCCTATAGGTATCAACAGTTATAGCCATGAGAATATTTTTTTATGATTTCAACAATAAAGTAATATCATTTCAATGGCAAATAAGGTTTGAATTGAAAAATCAATTAGGTCTTAGTTTTAGTTAATTTTCGTGAAAACTTGAATATAATTCCGTTAATTTGATTAAAAAAATGTACGCTATTTGTTTTTTTTTTCATCTGGCGTCACTTTATTGTTGAAATCATAAAAATATATTCTCATGGCTATATCTGTTGATATAGGGTGTTTTTTGTGACTGTTGGCTGTGTGAGTTTTCGAATTTTTGAGTTGTCATTACTTGTTATTAATGAATATTTTTCCATGAAAGTTTGGTCACATCTGTTTAGAGGCACTCTGAATCCAGTGGCGTAGTGATTTTTTAATAAAAAATCTCGATTTTGGACCAAGGTAGTATGACTTGAAAATTGAAATACACATTTTAAATTGTGTCCCAAGGTAGACCTTTTAGTACTTGACATTTCAAAAAAAAATGATCAAAATCTTCTTACAACTTCTAATTTTAGGGGGGTGTTTCCATTAAAAATGGGTCACACTGTATGAGCCTAGTTTAATTACTCACTGACTTTTTGGAAATTTGGCGAATTGAGTTCAAATTAAACATCCCTAGAACAATATATTTTTTAAGCAGATTTCACAAGGAATCGTCTCCATTTTATAGTTTTTTTTGTGGTAACATTATCCGTAAAGATAAGAGAGGCTTTTTTTTGGAATTTTTCGTCAAGTTTGTAGAAATAAATAGTCATACTCACGTTAGAAGACCAGGATTGTCCGTAGGATACCAAGAATACTGCGGGAGGTAGTTGTGAGGCGGGGGATGAGGGTGCGGGTGACTCGTAGAATGGGGCGGAGGATGAATGGGCTGTTGGTGGGGCTTAATATCACCCCAACCGCCTCCGCCGCCCCCTCCGGCACCCGGACTGGCGGCTGGCTGTGGGCCGCCAGCTGACATGTCCGAACCGGGGGTGGAACTTGGAGCGGGAGAAGGGTGCTGCATATAACCGCCAGTTGCCGGACTACCGCTCGACGAGCCGCCTCCTGAAACAATTCAAATAGAAGTTGTAGCAAATTGCGAAAGTTCAAAGTTTAAAATTTTAATTTAATATCAACAACAATGTTGTTCAGCTTGTTTAATTCACAATCAACAGTTTGGTAAGGTGCGATGGCTTATAAATGTCTTCACCACCATGATGTATATACAATTTTTCCCACTACTAGCGAATTTAAGACAAAATTTAAAAATAATTCAAAGAAGCCTTTACCCCGTCGTCTGACTGACAAGTACACTGTCAGTTTTCGATATATTATGAACTCCTTATGTCATCAGTCATTTTTTATTGAGCGCGAATTTTAAATTAATTAATTACATTTTTATTCAATTTTTATCTTAATAAATAATTTCAAGCGGCAAATACGGTAAAAACAATCTCCTGGGTATACAAAGTTATGTTGCAACAAGTTTTTTTGAACTAATATTCCAGAATTCTAAAAATATTTGAATTTCTCCATTATTACTAACCACTAAGAGAAATTCAATTTCTCAGTTGCCTAAAACAAGCAATAATTGTCAACTTAACAGATAGTAGTGGAAAAAAGCACATTTGAAGTCGATCGTATTCAGTTGTCAAATTTTTTCCGTTGTGTCAGTTAGGGATAAAAATCAATTTTTACTTATTTTTTCTTGACAACGGTAGCTGGAACGCTACCGAAACGTTGAAATAAAGAATTTAAAAATATTGTGGTTTAATTTCCCAAGAAATTAAAAAAAAAGAATGAATAATATACCACAAGGAACATACAGAAGATATTCACTAGTATTTACGAACAATTGTTTGCTTGAAGCAGTAGTTAGACTTCTACTTCGTAACTTCATTTAGAGATGGCGCTGTTCTTATTGAAAGTGCCGTAATTATATTATGCCCAGAGAAAAAGTATCTGTACCATAATGGTGAATGTTAAGCTTATTTTTTGTTATTCTGAATGAACTCCCAACTAATAAAAGGGCAACATTATCAAGCTTAAGCAATTGCCTTTAATATATTACTTTTCCCTGGACCATTATGTAAAATTTATACAGCTATTTGAATTTTTAAAAAAATTTAATATTGGAAATATTAAATTAGAAGAAGAGCCATAAAATAAAGTTTACCTTCCATTTTGATCCTACCTTGCATCATATTCTGACCCTGCGGTCCTGGACTACTAGAAGGCATATTTGAATTAGGACCTAATAAACCCGAATGACCGCCAGGAGTACCATTGTTGTTTGTACCACCTGTTACTTGAGCTGCTTTCATCATTTTCTTGTATTTACTTCTCCGATTTTGGAACCATATCTTCACCTGTAACAAAGAAATATTTTTGTCAACTAAATTTTATAAGAAAATTCCTAATATTCTATATAGACCAAATTTTTGGTGACGTTCCTATGATGACAGTGATTTATTCCAAAGTTTATCATATCAAATTAGAACGCAGATAAGAAATACGTGGGATTTAGAGTATTTCTAGCAACGCGACTCTTTTCAGACACTACTTGAGTGTCTGGAAAAAATCGCGCGGCTTAAAATACATTATACATTAATATAAACAGACGAATTCACACGAGACATAGATCAAGAATACATGGGATTTAGAGTATTTTCATTCACGCGATTCTTTTCAGACACTTTGTGACCGGCTACTAGTGTCTGAAAATAATCGCTCGGCTAAAAAGAGCGCTTTCTAACGAAACACTTTGCGGCTGGCTACTAGTGCGCTTCCGAACGAGACACTTTGTGACCGGCTACTAGTGTCTGAAAATAATCGCGTGGCTAAAAATATATTAAGAGCGCTTTCTGACGAGACATTTTGTGGCCGGCTATTAGTGTCTGAAAAGAGTCGCGCGGCAAAAACTACACACTAATATATGAATAGACGCATTCAGGTACATGTGTGTCTCGTGTGAATATTACTATATACACTAGTAGCTGGCCACAAAGTGTCTGGTCTAAAAGCGCTCTGAAGCTACTCAATCGCATTAAATTTTTTTAATTATTATTTTTTCCATAAATTGAACATTTACTGATAATTACTAAGCAATAGTGGATGATTTTCCGTTTTTTTTTGGTATAGAAGAAAAATTATTTATTAATTAGTTAATTTGTGTTAAAATAAGAATTTTCGTTAACCAGTTTAACCAAAAATTATGCTTCTACCGCACCAAGTATATAATGGGTTTTGACACTTTCCGTTCCAAATTAATAGATATATTAATATTTAGATCAGCGTTTTAAAAACACTGTTGAATATCATTAAAGCAAGTTACTACATGTGTTTCTCAATTCGGAATATGGATTTATTGAATTTGTATTCATAAATAACCTTTTAATATTCTTAAACAGGTTACATAGAATATATCTAATAAATTATTATTATCAAGTACCGGGTTTTTATAGCGTCAAGTCGATGAAAACTTGACACATGAATTTTTAACATCAAAACGCTTATTTTTTATTATCTGACGTATACATATTTTTTTATCATCGAATATGTTGACACAAACGTATTGGTTACATAATAAATAACAGCCAAGATGTAGATATTGTTTTTCAATCAATCAGATGACACTGATTGGTCATAAATAAATTGGAGTTGTAGAAAAAATATAGTGTGAAACACGTTTAAAATACACGTTTCTCTTTAATTCGGTTATCGAAAGAATTAATTTTTTCCCCAAATGGTTTTTTTCACTATTTTTGTGACAAACAGTATGTTGATGTAACTGGAACTGGAAAATAAAACAATGTTCATAAAAATGGTGAAGGTACTTATCACAGTAACAATCCTTTCATTATCTTATGATTAAAAACCGTATATCGGTGACGTTATAATGTGACCGTAGTTGATACTTTATTACCAAATGCGGTTAGAACGAAAGTGTATTTTTAACGTTAACATATTCATGAGCGCAGGTCTAGCGGAGGGCCTGCAGAAGTAATCTGTCACTCATACGCAAAGTCTTCAACTTCACGTTCGGTTTTATTCATTATAAACAGTAATTAAAAAACGAAATGCAGGGAAGGACTCAACAAACTTCCTCCAAACATAAAACTATAAATGAATTACGTGTTTATTGAGCGAGTGAAATGTTTTCGAAAAAGTTGTGGTGCCAAATTTACTAATGGCCGTATGCACCAATTGATATGTAGGTCGACTTAAAGTTAAGTGGCGCTTTAAGAAAGTTTTGTTTTGCACCATGAACAACTTGTCATTTTAAGCTGCACCTAGCTAAGCTTAGAAAATCGCTCGCTTATTCTCCACTTATCCTCAAAGTGGAGATTTCTAACCTAACATTCTTGTTTTTGATTGATATATGTCAATGCTGTTTCTCTATTCGGGTTTTCGTTTTCTGTCTTCCAATTTCAGGTATGTTTCTTTTAATTTTTGAAGAAGGATGTTTATGAAGGATGATTTGGAAGCATTGGATATTCTTGAAAATGGATTTCCATGAAGATGGCACAACCGTAAGAACTATTATGAAGAATTGGACGAAAATATTAGCAAATCATTTTCCTGAACTGTATATTTTGCCGATAATATTTTCTTTGTTTTCTATTATAAACAATTTTCTTATTTAAAAAACAAGAATAAAATCCTTTGATTTTCAAAGAATTGACTTTTAACAGCTTTTAATACGTTACTTCAAATCACAAAAACGAAAAGTCACCATAGAGAAATTGATAAAACTAAACTTAAATAGCGAAGTTGACAAATGTATTCAACACTTAGCTAAGAAGCAGAGCAAAAACATTGGTGTAACTGAACTTTAACTAAGCGTCCCTTAATTTTTAAACTCGCCCTAGCTATTCTAAGCTTATGCTTCTATTGGTGCAAACTGCCATTAATATTATTTATTTATTTAAATAATATAAAAATATGCCTAAATACATGGAAAAACATGCCTAAATACATGGAAAAACATGCCTAAATACATGGAAAAACATCAACATTTTGAAAGTTCTCGAGTATTTTCAGTTAGAAAAAGAAGCTGGCAACTATTAATCTAATAACCTTTTTGGATTTGGCTGAATACGATTCTGATGATTTTGTTTGTCAAATTTAAGGTTAGGTATATGTCAAAATAGCAAATAAATAAACGACATACCCAAAAACCGGATATACGTCACAAACGATGACGCACACCAAGAAGATTTTTATATAATCGATTTAACTGAAAGAAACAATGAAGAAAACATATCTGTGGGATGCGCGAATAGGAAAAACCTTATACTGGGTGATGGTACGTACATTTTCGGCAGTCCGTTACTGAATATTATAAAAGTTCGGAGAGCTCAAAGAGAGAGAAAGATATAGAGACGGCAGGTTTATTACAAAACGCCGTCACAATCTCCGCGGTAATCTTGAAGACCTTGTAACATTTCCTTTGCCTGTTTCAACCTTTGGTGAGGCCCGAGGGCAACTAGATAATCACGACATCGGGTGAAATTCTGTATATATACTAAATCACAATTTAGAAGTGCTAACTGATAGGAAAATTAATATAAACTCCTTCCATATACATACTTGATAGTCAATAATATTGTTATTTTCTCAAATTTCAATTCAATAAAAAAAGTGACTAATTTATTATTAATTATATTAATTCCTTATCTTTTTTACTTCTTAATTAGATGCCTTTCTACCTTCCAATGTAAGGCTGCTTTGATTGAATTTAATATTTTGATTTTTAGTTTTCTTCTTTTATATGAAATTGCATCAAACTCTTCAATTCTGAGCACCTTTTCTACTCCCTGATTGAATTTCATTATCTTAATCTATAAACGATTTAAAAAATTAAACAAATTTACGATGCTAGAATTAGATAAGTGTGTTTTAGGCAATTGCCAGTGTAATTGCCTGCTCAATTAATGAAAATGATCTTATTTCTCATTATTAAAACCGTCTATTTCGAGCAGCTACAGACAGTTTCAAAAGTAGTAGTACGTTTTTGCTGTAAGAACTTCACAATTTCCAAAAATGTCTGTAAATAATCGACTTTCCAACTCAAAAACCAGAATGTACGAAAATCGTTTCTGTAATAATTGAGGCTTTCCATACCTATAACTCACTCTGTATATTTTTTATATTCTGTATTGAATAGAAAAAAGTTTCAAGGTTTTTTTTTCTATTGAATAAATGTATCAAACATCACCCAGACTTCTATCGTAAGACTGATGTGTTGTGAATAAAACTGCTCGACTTTCTGTCTCAACAATTTTTATGTTAGTCGACAAAAGTTTTTTTTCCATAATTTAGACATGAAAATTACAATTCCCGGCAAATATCAAATAGAAAATGAACAAATACTCTTGGCTTGTTAATAAAAAATAACCTTGTAAAGCAAATTAATCAATGTCTAGAAATAATAATAAGTTATATAGAATGCAACAAAGTGGGTATTTTAACCTAACAGGTTTTTCATACTTAAAATAATTGAATTTTTCTCTTGCAACACGTCACTCAAAATTTAAAGTGACGTACATAATAATAATATATTGGAAAACAACGAAATTATCAATATTTCAGCATAGAAAAAAACTACCTTGTGAAAATGGAAAATCTTGATTGATTTTTAGACCACGAAAAGGTATTGAAAAATTTATTTTATTTAGAAATGTACTGCAATCTTTCTTGATGTCTTGTATTAAGAATATACACATATAAATTAATTAAACAAGGTAAACTGACCAAAATATAAACAAACTAACATATTGAGGTTGAATTTTATTAAAAAAAAGGATTCCACTTTAACAAAATCCAAATAAAAAGTTTCATCATGCAGGACTTCCCATATAATTGTAACTTATTTGAATTTCAAATGACCTTAGACTCTTTTATAAAGTAAGAAACGCGCATTCAACATTTTCACTGTAATTAATCAATGTTTATAAATATACATGAATTAATCACAATTATGACAGCCGATAGAGGTTGCGAAAAGTGAGTAAGTTACAATCGTTAACTACACTGTCAGGAAATAACCAAATTAAAATTGTTCAAGTGACTTTTCAAATGTATCTATAATATATAAGTATAATACGAGGACATTTTAATAAGTCAATGACTGTGAATTTTCTACGCAATTATTTCAAATGTATACGTCAATATTTTACTATTAGATCGCTATTAGACAATATGTGGCTGGCTACTAGTACTAGTGCCTGGAAGGAGTCGCGCGGCTAAAAATACATTGAACACCACACCACGTATTCATTATCTGTGGGAATGCGTCTATATAATGTATTTTTAGCCTCGCGATTGTATTATTTGCTTAAACTTTTGTCGCTATTGTTATTGAAATAAAAATCAATACATTGGCTAGTAAGTATGTTCAAAATGTCATTGGACATGACGACTTGAGCTTCATACCGTACCTAATAATTTTCTTATAATTTTTACTGAGAGCGGAAGTACCAAGCTTTAATGAAAGGTTGTAATTTAACTGTCAATGTTCACAACTAACGTTACAATTTTTTTGTATTCGTATTCAATTCCTTGTAGACCTTGTAGATATAGGAATTTTTTGAAATTGAATTCTCCAAGCTGACATGTTAGCAATTTTTACTCGCTCTTGAATAAATATCAAAGAGATTGTTAAAAAAAACTGTCAATTATCAATAATAATTGAATTTATTAAAATTGATATACGTCAACCAATGCCGTTCGGTATTCAATTATTTATTTTTAATTGAGCTTTACATGAAAGAGAGGTTTTTTTGAAAAATTCTTACACGGCATCTGATGCTCATTAGCTTCTTTTGAGGTTAATTTATATTATTAGGAAATAATCCAACGATTTTAATAATCAAAATCGTTTTTACCATCGACAAATAATACAAAAACCACTTTATGGGAAAATTTGTTGTATATTCTATTGTATAATTGTTCATTCAAATTTACTATCGCTTTGAAATAAAATATTTCCGAACCGACCTTGACAACTGTTCTCACCAAACCAACTTTTCAAGATTTTCAAATGTTATTTGCGCATTACGGGTTCATCATAAAAAAATTAAGATTGCAAAAATATCACCGTCAAGTCTTTATATACAAGAGGTTGCTAGCAAGTCAAGCTTCAAAAAAAACATCTTAAAATTGACAGTTTCTGAAATAATTTACGTTTTTTTTATTCTATTTGATTTTATTTCCCTAGTAATCAGACAATCTTGGACATGCCACAAGATGGTATAATGAAAAAGTACAATTTTTCGAAGAAATACCTTACAGAATTGAGCAACAAGAAGAAATGGGATCCAAATACCATTACCAGACTTGCAAAGAATGCCATTCAATGGTACACAGATGGCTCAAAAGCAATAAGAGGAACTGGGATAGGAGTGTTCGGGCCAGGAACCAAACACTATGAAAGCTTGGGAAAAACTCCAAGTATCTTTCAAGCGGAAATCCACGCCACAAGAATGTGCGCCCAGTTCAATATTGATAAAGGATACAGAGGTCAAAAGATTATCATGACAGATTGTCAAGCAGCCATTAAAGCACTGGGCTCTTGTGTAATCAGTTCCAAAATGGTGTGGGAATGCCTAAACAAACTAAAATGAACTAGACGAGAACTATATAGTTACGCATAAATCAAAGTAAAACTGCACTAAGAATTTTAACAGGGATCCTAGCGGGACTTTGTCGCCTGAATTGGCACCTGAAAAAACTCAAAATAGTGGAGGAAGAAGAATGCAGATATTGTGGCATGGAAGAAGAAACCTCCATCCATATAGTTTCCAACTGCACAGCACTCCAGAATCCTAGAGCACAGTACCTACCTGGGAGATTACTGGATAGAAGAGGAACATTTACCTAAGTTAAAGCATGAGAGAGATTTTTGTACCTAAATATATCTTGAAATCTTTATTAATAAGTTTAGAAATAACCATTTTTGTTTGTGGAATTCGAATGGAAAGAACATGTGCTATTCGCGATTAAATATATAAAATATAAACTATCTCTTTATATTCATTAACAACAATGTTTGAATAATTTACATTTTAGCACATCCTGTATTGTATTACCCACCTGTAAAATATGATTAATAATAGCATGAAAGCGCTGAAGACGAACGGTTAACAGTAAAAAAGTACGTCCTAGATGTACAGAGCGCCCGACAGTGGCGTAGTTTGTTAGAAAAAGGGGATAGATAGCTTTTTTAAATTCAGATATTCATACTTTCAAAGCTTATCAATCGTTTTGTAAGCTGTTCTAGTATCAAACAACCTGATTGAATACCATTGCTTGAAGTTAAAATTTGATATTTTGAAGTTTAATACAGGGTGTCCCTATAGCGGCAATCGTCTCTGCTTGAAACACAACAGTATATCGATCAATGCTGAAGAAAATTCTTTTCTTAGGTCCTTTAATATCAGCTTTGTTCTCAAGAATAACCTGGGTGCATCACATGTTCCCCAGATGGAATGAAGATGTTCACTACCTCAGTAAATAAGTTCTTTTGACGGGTTCCTAGCTGGCTTGCCTCTATCTGTAGGATCTCTATGGTTGTATGAGTGTCTCCTTCTTGAAGTTGGAGTATATTTTTGAAGAAAATATTTTTTCTTTTCACGATGAGCTGCAAAACATAATGTGAGACGAATTTGATTCTATATCCCTCCACATACTTTCCAACTGCACAGCACTCCAGAATCCTAGAGCACAGTACCTGGGAGATTACTGGATAGAAGAGGAACATTTGTCTAAGCTGAAGCCTGCAGATATCCTAAAATTCCTCCGGGAAATAGGACTAAAGGAGCTACTAGTTTCAGAGACTCTCCTCAGAAACTAAGTCTTCTACGGGGGCACAATAGATCTTTTAGGTCTCAGTGAATGTTACCCCAAAAATACATACATACATTGATTCTATATACCTTCTTTCGATAGTACTTCTAAACGTTTATGAATAATAATAATAAACAGTATACTTATTCGAATGATGAACATAAAATATCGCTACACTTTTTTGCCGCTTACCATCTGTGCAAGAAGCCGTTTTTTCGTTGATCCGATTCATCTTGATCAGTCCAATTTTAGACACTGACATATATTTTATCTAGTTAACATAGATCTCATAGATTCACCATACATTTTTGAAATTCGGTATGAGTTATTATGAAGGTAGAGCTGATCTTTCCATATTTCTTTTGGTATCAAAAATTACTATATTTGAGGGTTTTCCTGGGTGACTGCCGGTGTTAGTGAACCTGTTCACTGTTGGTGAACCTGTTCACGTTTAAACTCTCTATACCAAGGAGCAATTGTCGACTGATGAGGTAATTTAGTGCCGCAAATTGTGGACAGCTATTGCTTCAAGATTTTCTGTGCTTAATACCATTATTTTTCAACTGAGTCATCAACTTCAAAAGTTGATGACGTTTTGACCCCCCTATGGTCCCGCAGCTGTCTTCGAGATTAATACATTCAGTTTTTTTTCTATTTTGGAATAGCTTTTCCACCACCTTGGGGTATATATTGTACCAGTAATGGTATTGTTAGCAAGTGTTTGGGCACAAAAATTAGCATATCTCAGCCATTTGCCAAAACTACAAGGAAACTGGCTCATAAATTCAACTACTGAGGAGTTTTGATTTTGTTTATAAAATGTAATGTCTAGCTGACAGAGGCAGCCTGCAATGAAATAAAACTTAGCGCTACCACTACATGGTTATTAGCATTTCTTTATTCATTTTTATGTAATTTTCACATAAAACAGTCCCCTTTAAAACTGAATTAGTTACGTGCTTGTTGAGAGACTGAATATACCGTTCTCTACCTGCTATAACAGCGTTATCTGGGTACAAAAATGTGAAAAAAGGCAAAACAAAAAGAATTTTCATTTGAGTGTACGTTAGTACGCCTTAGGCAGTGTTTAGTTTCCGTTTTACACATGGTGGAGCACATTACGAATTGTGTGGACCTCTATGCATAGGGAGCGGCACTATTTTCTCACGAAACAAGGTTATGTAATGATACAGTCAAATAGAATGAAAACAAAATCGTTAACACGTTCACTGCACATATCAAGGAAACTATAAAAGACAATGAACATAGAATATGAATCTTTAACCTGTTCGAAAATAAAAAGTTATTAGAATAATGAAATAATATTATAATTAGAAGGCGAGAATGGCTCCAACGATTACTCCATAAGAACCACTTAGGTTTGTTTTGAAGGATTGTAGTTACCGAAAGGAGGAAGATGTATTGAAAGGTTATTTCGTTGTTTTAAAGATTTAATTACTTGTTGCTTGGAAGTTGATTGATAACGTTTTACCACAAATATTAATTGCTATTCATGTATTTATTATTAATGGAGTTGTATATATTTCAAATAAGTTCATTTAGTTATTTTAATTTCCTACATTTCAAAATTTACTGGTGACCGAATTGACAATTGCAATTGAAGATCGCTGATATTGCGAAACAAATTCCCATACAGATCAGTTTATTCAGTACTTGTAGTACTAATACTTAAAAGAATATTTTACAAAAACGTCAAAATCCAAAAATTCGTTTCAAGGAAAATTTCAAAAAATATCTTCATATAATCAGCATATAACAACACCAACATCTGATATATTCAAGATATTATTAATAAATATGTTGAATAGCAACGGACCCAGGCTAGACCCCTGAGGATCTCAAGATAGAGCTCTCTCTAAGCTTTTCACCAACAAATGCATTTATATTTTAATATAAAGAAAACAATACCAGTAGACAGTCCAATATTCGATCATTTACATATCAAACAAACGATTTTCAACCCAACTATACCTCATTTAAAAACCAGGAGGAGTAATTTGAATTTAAGTTGTCAATTCTGTAGACCTTGGATTGGTCAGATTCCACCCAGTTTCACACAACACTTTCTAGTATTGACATCATTTCCATTCCATTTTTGATAGTTCTGGCAGATGAATATAATTAATTTTGTCATCGCATCCGTTCTTGTTATTTTGTTATTTTCAAACAGTTTCGTTGAAACTGTTCCTTTAAAAACTTTAGTAAGCAATTGCATTGAATATCTGCAATTATGTATCCTTCTACTTCGAGTACCAGCTCTTCGCTTAGTCCGGTAAAACAATGTAAGGTCATTTAGGACCGTCAAAAATCGAATACATTCATCTTATATCTACAATAAACATCTAAATAATCTCATGACAAGAAATCTTCTTATGGCTATGGGTGGCTGATTTTTTCATTAATCAAGGCATATTTAATAGATTAGGAACACGACTATTGACTAGTTTTTCGGAACACACCCTTTAGTAACTAATTTGGTAACTTCTAGTGGTGTGAGTGAGGCTTTTCAAATTACTCCTCCTGGTTATTAAATGGACTATATCATCTCACAAGTTTTTGAGGTACTCACTCCCAGAGTGTAATAGACTTAATTGTGAAAGCTCGAGAATACAGTGACATGAATTTTCTAATTCTAAGCGATGCATGGAACAAATTTAATTTAATTTTAGAATAAACTGTCCAAGTTCCTGTACTATAACATATGGGTTCATGGGGTACGCTCAACTAACTGCAACTGTCGTAAAACAATAAAAACTAAACGTTTCTAGCTCTGGGAAATCATTTTATATATTCAATAAAACAAAATATCTTGAAATTTATTTCTGGTCGTCGAAAATAAATGATGAAATTGGGTCGTAAATATAAAAACCACCGAACCTTATCGGACACACATGTATTAAACGGTCACTGAATGTCTAAGCCTAGCCATGTTGAAAATTAATTCAATTGTCTTACAAATGATGACATGATTCATTTGAATGATGTTATATTTATTATTTTCTATTATTACTATTATTATTATTAGTATTAAAGGCGAGGGAGTATAAAAGGTACGTTGTAGATGAGAATTATATCAATATCAGTGGCGTACAGTTTCAAGTTTCCATACAGTATGTGAGAAAATTAATCAAAATTGATGTTTGAAAAATTCTGTCTTGTTTTATGGGGTTCATCATCAGTAATGGTGATTGACACGATGTTATAATAGGTCTAGAGTTCAAGGCCTGTCCAATAGACTATTAAATATCAAAACTGAACCATTTTTAGAGAAGTTTTGGACAATTCACCATGGTTTTTTAAGAAAAAGATCTGTGTTTCGTTAATTTTATAGTTATACAGAAATTCGAAGAATGTACAGTAGTTTTCTCAACTAAAAATATCCATAAACAAGCCAATGAAAGGAAATTGACTAAGGCTATTAAAAATATATATGTTTCGCGTTGTTGTGATTGAAATAGGACAACCTCCAATTCCAAAAAAGTGCGTTTAATTTTAAACTATGAAAGCTCGAAGCTTAGTTCAAAATGGGTGGATCGCACAGCTCACTTTTAATGAGATTCCAACTCCAACTGACTTGAGGCTTTTGAAAAATATACAAGAAGTAATATTATGTAAAAAATGTTCATCTAATTGAATCATTTAAAGGAAGGGTCAACAATCCTTCCTCCCTTTTAATACTCTTGGAAATAATTCAGTTTATATCACAATGTTCCCCCAGTTTTTCCTTTTTCTTATACACCAGGGATGGCGAATCTTTTATGATGTCCGTACCACAGTCAAAAAATTCTTTCTTAAATAAGCAACGTGCCTCAATAGTGCCGCATCAGATTTTAGAAAATGTTCAAGGTCAAATTGAAAGTTAGCTTCCCCATTTACCTAATTTGTAATGAAAATTTAACCGTTTTATCAAAATTAATGTTAAAATTAATTAATAGATGCGACTACTGACTGACGAACGATATCTACAATTTAAACGAATATAATGTCACCTCGTATATGTAAACCCTGTTCAAGCTACACACTTAGGTGAATATTGTACCTTTAAACTCATCCCTAAGCACCGCTAATGCTTCCTACCAATTCTCATTTTTCAGCAACAAATACAACTAACCTAGTGTAACGGCCATTTCATATTGTTTACCATCCTTTGATGACTTGCGTTTTATATTGACATTATTTTAAACGGTCTATTAGATACCAATTAGCGATCAGAAACGAAACCCACACGGATAAAAATTAATTTTCAATAGTATATCGAACGAAGTGTATAAATTTTATCAAAAATGTGTCCTTCATTAGGGGATAATCAATTAAATCTGAAAATATCTATTCATCACTCCCTTTTTGCTAGAAATTTACAATTACAAAGGAAGACGGGCACGTAATCAATGTTACTGTGATTTATTATTTATAATATCGATTTCATAAATACGTCTGACGTTACAAAAAGTAAAACCATACAATACATAAATAAGAATAGGGTTTGTTAAATATTATCCATAAAATGGTTATAAAGTCACTTTTAGATTCTACTTTCTTGTTAAAATAAATCGGTAAATCTAATAAATTGCAAGGCGGGCTACACAGACCAACAAATATTTCCAGTATTCTCTTTCAACCCTCTAAAGCGTGTCGCGTTCAAACCCCACGGCGAAAATGACCTTATTACAATCATAGCAACCCATTATATTTGTCCCTTAACTATCCTTATTCAATCAAGTTACCATTGTGTTATGTCAAAGACTACTAAAGAGGTCATTATGACATTGTGTCTGGACGAAATTTTTCATTTAGGGTTTGGTACTATGAAAAGAAGATATTTCTGAGCTGTAGATGGATTTTTGAGTAAAGTTGTTAGTTAAAATAGCCCAGGGATGGGCTTATAGGTTAAATTTAGCTTCTAAACGGACATAATAATATATTAATTATAAATCTGTGTTAATTGTAGAAGATAATCTCTTTTATTGAAGAACTCTGTAGAGTTTGTGGTTACTTGTACTAAGTACAATCTAGGATTTTCAGGGTAATATGTTGAATCAACTTTGAAGCCCCTTATGTTCTTTCTTGTGTTTTTTTTTGCTATTTCATGCTGGGTTCGGAGCCCTGCGCTTAAGCCTTCTAAGCATTTACCCGACACCATTCGTACCAATTTTAACCGGAAAGATTGGAGAGATCGGTTCTTATTTATCATTAGATGTGTGAATACGAACAAGAAACTGTGATAGTAAAACCAGTCGAATAAATGTTTAATATTAAATATCAATTATTTACAAAGATTTAGGAAAAAATGATATCCGCGACGAATATTATAATTATAAATAATAAAAAAAACTATCAATGTGATAAAGACACAATAGAAAAATTTCTATTTGACAGATATATTCGATAATTAGCTTGAAAGGATTTGTGGTATTCGGTGAATATTTAAATAATTATTATTTTAATCTTTATATTGATATTCTATTAATTTTAGTTCCTGGTATATAAGAGGGTATTGAACTAAGACCTCTATATTCTTAATTTTTTTCAAGTATCACTAAAAAGAAAATTTAACAGTTTGCATATATTTTTTTGACAAGGTTTCTTCAGAAACAGTTATTCAGATTTAGACAAATAATCCAAGTTGCAAATAATATTTTATTCAATATAACGAAGCCGAAGCCATATGTATTCAACAGTACTTCAAAAGTAACAGAAAACAGCTCATAATATTAAATTGTGAGTGCTGATTGGAAATAAAAATGAATTTCACAAAAATATTTATAAAATGAAATGTTTTAACCAGCTTGTTAACAAGGTCACACTAATATCCTATCAGCTAATCCCCTTGCTTCAATATTAACCTTAAAATATATGACATGACGTTCGGAAACACGCGAAAATTTGATTATAATTACGATCATTAAAGAGCTTTACGTAAGACATAATAATACATTTTTCCTACGACCACATAGGAAAGTGACATATATCGCACTGACTAGTTCTATGGAAAGTGACCTTTATTCATACGCGTACGAAAAAAAATCTTATCCGTACGTGTGCGGATAAAAAAGCTGTCAAATTGAATGTTGAAATACTAGTCTTTTTACTCCGCAAATTAATATGTATATGTGAAATGCTTATTTCCTAAGTTGATTTGTCCATATAATAATATAATATAATTTATTTATTTCATTTAAAATTAAAAAAAAAATAAAATAAAAATACCGAGTCTGGACTCGAACCACCCTACTGTTTGTCAAAAATCGAGACTACGGATGCCTAGACCGCTCGGCCATCCCACTGTTGTAGCTCTTGGTTCTTGTCCAAGATACTAATAAGCGCTGAGGAAATATACACACACAAAATAAAAAGTGTTTATATCACAATTTATTGGACTTTCATGTTATTGAAACAATAAATATCCGTTTTCAATTATTTGAACAATGAATCCTTGAAATAGCTAGTTAATACTTTCAATCTCCTACAGGTAGACAACAAGTTAAGTATGGTGCTAATAATAATTTTACTTTTAATTTTCACAGCAAATAAATAACTAATTTTGAACCGCAATATTTATGTAAAACTATTTCCGATGTTCTGTTTGTTGTAAGTTGTTGAAATAAATGTTCGTAATATTTTATATTCTGTGTACCAATATTAATTCTAACTTTTTTATAAAGATATATACTTTTTTCCATTGCATAAAAATCACAATTTTCTGGGCCACTTTCAAAGGTAAGTAATCAAAACCATATAAAGTATTTACAAATACACATATGTAAAACCTCTCACATCTACATAAAAATGCAAGATTATACATGCCTAATTCGGTAAAAGTATATCGCGTGGTCGTAGGAAAAATAGTGTACATAACTTGTGCGAAAGTGATTTTTCACACTCGTGGGATTGTCTCACTCGGCTGCGCTCGTGAGACAATACTTCCCACTCGTGTGAAAAATGTCACTTTCCGCACACGTTACGTAATATACTATATTTTTTTATTACTTCAAACGAACGTACGGTCTTTGAAATCGGAGGATGGTTTATTATAAAAAATAAATAAAAATAAAAATGTTTGTGTCGTTCTCGACATGTTCTCGACTGCATACAAGTCACAAAGACGGAACAAATTAATAGAGGAGTTTAGTCTAAGGTCAGTGTGTGGCCAACAAAAAGTGTTTTTTTCCGACAACTATGACAGTTAAGGTCTACCATTCAAAACATAAGATTTTTTCATGTTTTTTATCATTGCGAACATCTATATTGCTTTATTAGAATAATGAATACACCCCCGAAGTGTATATTTTGAAATTGAGCCATGTGAGACTCAAATTTTGACAACCAGATTTGACTTTTCTCCAAATTTCAATCAACTTGGATATCGACATGCGTTTCACTCGGTATATAATGAGGATTTCAATAAAAATTTATTTTTCCTTGACCATATATTATCTCTTATTAAAGTTAATAACGATCAGTAGAAATATTTTCGGTACCGCTGAAGGTGAAATAAAGAAATTTAAATTGAATCACGTATAGTTTCTTGAAAACAATAAATCGCATCTGCGACCATACGTAGTGGAATATTTGTAAATACGGTGCTTACTACAAGAAATACAATGCTGATGACACACTGTCACTTATTCGAGAAAAGAAGAAGAAAAAAAGAAATCTTGAAACTATCTCGAGCACGCCGCTGTAGAAAGAAGGCAAAACTTCCCTTTGTATCTGCCGACATACTCAGCTACAGCTACTGGCAAAATATTTTCTGCATTTTATTAAGAATTCTTTTTTTTTTTCTTCTTCTTTTAATTTACCATCTACCCGATGTGAGTTGGTTTCGCGGGAAGCGTTTTGTTTATTTTTATGTTATTACCCAGATAAGATCAAAATAAACTTTGTCGAAATTACTCAAGTTCGTAATTAATTATCTTTATTGTTATTGTTGAAACTGCTATTAATTATAAGAAAATTCCATCAAAAGTGTGAATTCAAAATTACTTTTTAAGTCTTTGGTCATAAAACAATAACACAATTTTGAAATAAAGGGACATTTACCCAAGGGACATTAATTCCTCCAGGAAATCCAGTTGTGCAATACGAGTTTGTATATACCCATTATCTCTTTAACATATTTGCTGCGGGAAATTACCTGTCAAGATAATATTATTTTAAAAAAAATGAAATTATTTTAAAATTCGCACTCAACCAAAAATGACTGATGACATAAGGGGTGCGTTCATAATATATGGAAAACTGACAGTGTGCTAGTCAGTCAGAGACAGGGTAAACGCTTCTCGTACTGCGTTTGTGAATTATTTTCAATTTTTGCTTTAAATTTGGCTATTAGTGGAAAAAATTGTATACACACCATGGTGGTAAGGACATTTATAGGACTTGAGATTGGTCTCGAGCTTGAGTACGACTTGAGACAGATCCAAGTCTGATGGAGACTTGCATGTCGACAAAATTCGTCTCAACTGTCATCTTTAAAAACGTATGAGAGGGTTAGGAGGGATATTGAAACTTTGGAAGACTTTTCAGTTATTCGCTTATCAAAACGGTATATTTAAGATTTAGCAAATCCTATGAAATTCTACGACGTTAGAGACGTTACTTTTACTATTGAACCTAGCTAGTGGCGGTATTTATAGTTGCTCAGAAAAGTGATACTCAAGTATCGCTTAATGAAGTGACACTTGAGTAGCACTTACCCCTTCCTTGATTACGTGTTCTATAGCTGAAGTTATGTTACACTCAAGTCATACTTGTATAAGTGACTCCCAAGTGTTCCTCTATAAGGGTTTTTACCTACGACCCCCCCTGTAATCAGTCAATAACACACAGTCGGCGCCAATGTAATGACGTCTATTACGCACGGTAAAAAAAAACGCACAGCTGTAAAGTAAATCGCACGGCTTCCCTAGCAACATCTTAGCAACTGTCAATAGACGTCGCCATTTTATTCAAAAATCTGACATAAGCCGTCAAAACATCAAACTTAGGTATAGGCTGCAATAGCGATTTGCGTAAGAACTGTCAAGAAACTTTTAAAACACTTTTTTATTATCCTTATAACTTATAACTGGTATGTGTATTTTGTGGAAAGCTTTATTCAATTAAAAAATGTCGAGTGAAAGTGAGATGGATTTAATATTATCATGGAAATCGCAGAAATAGCCAAATATTGTTGATGTTGTTCAAATATTATCAATAATAAGAGTATAAATACATGTAGAAGTAGGTCGTAGGTAAAGTATAGTACGTAACTAGTGTTGTAGAGCATTTTACGCACTCACGGAATTACGCACTCGCCGCTACGCGGCATCGTGCGTAACTTTTCCATTCGTGCGTAAAATGCTTCTTACCACACACGTTACGTAATATACTATTAATTGTAGTTTATTAGCAGAACTGTCAATTTGACATTCGGGTTACAATTTATTGGTTTTTTATGGTGAACTTGCAAACTATCTTTTTTATATTTCAAGTTCTACGTTTGTTCCAGGTTCTACTTATAGCGTTTCGTTTCTTTTCTATTATTTTGAAAAACACTTGTTCGTAGGAGTACAGTTTAGTTAAAAACGCCTATCTTTTCAAAAATTGTAATAATGTCTGCAAAACAGTGTTCGAAAGCGATTTATTCTACAAAAGAAAAGGCATTGCTTGCATCATTAGTTGAGACATTTAAGGGTAAGTTAGAATCTAAAAAAACAAATGTCACAACAAATGCTATTAAAAATAAGACATGGAAAACCATTGCTGAACAATATAACATTATCTTCTATATTATCAATATATTCTAAAAAGTCGTATAAATCTTCCATTTCAGAGAAAATGCAGTTTTTGTGTACAACTGAATAACGTCAATTCGATTTAATTGTGAATACTTTGACATATAAGTATCACTCAAGGGTTATATCAACCACCCTTAAGTTTGAATGCCTCTTACTACATCACGTGACTTTAAAATTGTGTCTATAGAACAAGTTTACGAAGTTCCGAGCTAAGTGACACTCAAGTGCTGTCCCAAGTGACTATAAATACGGACATAGCTCAGTCATAAAATTGCTGGCAACGTGAATTTATTAAAATCACTAGAATTTTGGTAATAACACAAAAGTTACCAAAACAACCAAGCCGCATGTCAACTTAATTCACGAAGTCGGGACTATAGTGCAGCAGCTAAACTTAAAACGGAGTATAACTTGACGAAGCACGTCTCAAGTCAGAGATTAAGTTGGGACTACATAGGACTTGTACTTCTTAGGTTACTAAGAATCTTTTTTTATTTTAAAGGAACCATCACTGTGTGATTTTCTTCTAGATTTTTCCATATTTCAGCTAGTAGCAAGTTTAATGTTGAATACATTCAACTACATCTACACAAACCGGATTTGTGTATTGAAAGAAATTCCCCATTTCATAGATGAAACGAATAATTTTTTTTTGTAAAATGCTAAGGAATAGTGACTAATGTATTGCATAATAGTTAGTTTCTTAATAAAATGCATTTATGCATGTATTTTTTTTAATCTCTCGATCTTTGGAATGGCCTTGAACAGTGGTAGCGTTTTGTCTATTGTTTTTCTTTCGAGATATTCTTGTGTTGTCATACCCTCTGAAATTATTCCAACTATTGTACTAACAATAATGATTGTTATTAAAATAATTACTTTTTCTTTTCACGTATTCAAACCAGTCCCTTTTTTTTAAATCTTTCAATTTATAATCATAACTATTCATCAAATATATACAGGATTCATTCTAAATATTCATAAATCCCTCAACATTATTTTTTTTACACACTGTATATCCCGCATCTTGCGTAAATTTCAAACGGAAATCTTCAGGTCAGTTACTGTTAGGACTAACTAACGGCTTAAGATAAGTGTTTATCTATATTCGATCGACAGTCGGACTCTTTTATTAATAATTCCACACATTAAGCAAATGCGATTTAGTATGTCACGATGCCACCATCTGTCATATTTCTTCAAACACCTTCACTCATTTTCTTTATTTTTCTCAAAATTATACTTAATTTTGCCAAAAGTATCAAATATTTACACCTGTATTGTTGGAAATATTCGATCTCAACCAAAAAAAATCAATTGTAAACTTGACTGACATCGATATGGTTTTTCAATTAAGTCCAAACTAACTGAAAAATTTCGACAAAATTAAAATGAAAGCTCTTCGCATCGGATGATGGAATACACGTATTTTAGACATGGAATGGCATAGAGAAGGTTGTTTAGAACGTAAATCACGAATTTGTCATCCTTCTACAGTGTCGTAGTGACAGAAAATAATCAAAGCAATACTTATTAGATCGGGTATCTTCTATTGACATAAACGATGATTTTTTCAAGTATTTTCGGTTGATATTCTTGTATGTATGTATGTATTTTTTTACAAAGCATCTCAAACCAAGACATTTTAACGTATTATGAAGCAGAAAATAAAAAATTTCGAGTATAATGGCTCAAGCTAAGTGAGAAACGCATAAATTAGGCTACAAACTGCTACCTCATCTAGCTTATTCTACAGATTTAGCATCTTGTGACTATTTCCTGAATCAAAATCCAAAAAAAAGGCTGGGTGGTGGAAGATTTAGTTATAAATTGACATTTTAATTCAAACTTCACGAAATTATCAGCTTTTAATGGGAGTCAAGCCCAAAATGTGACAGTATTCTATTAATATCGTAAGCAGTATTGAATAAAGAACTGTAAATTGGAAAATTCACTGACTAATCAAACTCTCTCGTATGGCTAAGCTTGTTACGTACCCATATTAAATTTTGCAGGGTACGCCAATGAACTAATGTGGAGAATTTATTGAATATACAGAACATAAATAAATTGCGATCGTGTTTTCTGTAATATTGGCTCATAGGCATATTCATCATACTTTTTAATCACATATGAACATCGACAGTTATATCATATGTACCTATTTGTTTTTAGGGATAGGAAGAAAAAGTTGTTAAATCTGTGCTACTGTGCTCTGGGATTCTGGAGTGCTGTGCAGCTGGAAAGTATGTGGATGGACTAAAGTCCATGCCACAAAATCTACATTCTTCTTCCTCCACTATTTTAAGCTTTTTCAGGTGCCGATTCAGGCAACAATGTCCCGTTAGGATCCCTGTTAAAACTCTTAGCGCAGCTTTACTTTGACTTATGCATTCATTTGATCTCAACAGGTTGTAGTCACCCAGAAGAATCTTTGATTGTATAAGCCCTACTAGATCTTTCCAATGGTCAGATCTTCTCTTTCTCTCGGCTTTACCTACTTCTTCCAATATTACATTGAGGCTGATTCCGCAAAAGGGTTCAGTCCCCCAGAAAGGTATTTCAGTCCCCCTCTTTGCTAGTTCATCTGCTATTTCATTTCCTTCTATTCCAGTGTGTCCTGGAATCCATAGTAAGGTAACTATAGATATTGTTCTCGCCTAGTTCATTTAGTTTGTCAAGGCATTCCCACACCACTTTGGAACTGATTACCCAAGAGCTCAGTGCTTTAATGGCTTACGACATTATGATAATCCTTTGTTCTCTGTATCCTTCGTCCTTCGTCCAATATGAGAGAACCTCACCTAAACGCTATAAAATTTTGCTTGGTCTTAACTATATTTGGTTCAAATCAATAGATGCGCGAAACGAGACTGGAGACCCATTATTTTTTCGTCTCGTCTTGCAGCAACGTAAAGAAATACCCAATAAAACATTAATGAGGAAATAAAATCAATTAAAACTTGAGGAAACATCAATTTGTAACAATATTCAGTATTTCCAATACTTTTTTATGGTGTTACGGTAAAATTGAATCTCATTTTAACCTTTTTATACAAACGTATCATAATAAAAATTATATCACTCAATATATCAATTTAATTATCGAGTACACCACTCAGTGAAGTCCAGTTATCCTTTCAAATGAACCACATTACTTTTACGAGTACCTAGTTTGTTTAAAAAAAAAAAAATTTCATTGCAACTGCCGACCAGTGAGTTTCCTTTAGTCTGGGATACTTTTTAACATGCTTCGTTGAACCCCGAACTTTAAAATACGGGCAGGCAACAATAAACTGACGTACCGGAAGAGAATGCCGCCTATATCCTGGTTAATAAAGCGGAAATGACATATTGCAACATGGATATTTGTGTTTGAATAAGAATTATTTTATTGGGGATTGTTTTGGCTGAGCAAGCATGGGTACATCGAATGATGTGTTCTGTTTGTTTTTAATATTAATTAAACTTTTAAAATATTGTATTTATAATACAGTTATTTGGTTCAAAAGATAGTGGTTACCTGGAATACTCTCCAGGAGTTTTGATTTTATAGATTTTAAGGTGCTCTTTCCGAATTTTGTCATTGACACTTAGTATTTTTGCACATCGCGCCACCACATTAGGAAAATTGGGCCTAAAAGCTGTTTTTCGACTTATTTCACAAAAAAAACAGTTACATACCAAAAATAATGGTCATTTTGCAAAGCTACAGATGCCTTATATCGACATAATGTGACGCACCGAAGCCATAAAAATAGTATTATATCAATATTTGCCTAGAGCATTCTTCAAGCATTCCCAAATGGAATAAAATGTCACGAGTATGACCAAAAGACTCAACTTGAGAGATTTTTCTGCTTTAATTTTTTGCTCAACCTTCTGCTTCTTTTTATAGTTCCTTCATTTCATCCGTTCATTGTTCTGTTTCTGTTTTTTACCAATTACTTAACATATTTAAAATATTACATGTAAAAAATGGTAATTTATTCATTATAAATCAACCATTTATGATTTAAATGTAAATCGAGCGCCGCCGTTGGTGTCGCCTAAGGTCATTTTTACCTTTTCCGTTAAAATGAAGAATCGTGCACCGTGAATTGACGCTTATGACAGCAACAGGAAATTTCAAAGATTCTGTCGAGCTCAAAACATACTTATAAGTTGGTACTCCTGCACATTCACACATGGCTTGATGTTTATTAGGGTGGCAACGCTTGGTTTGCCAGATTGTACCTGTCGCCATACACCGAACACTGCATTCAATTGTAATTAACGAAGATATTTCATTCTAGTATAAATAGAACAAAAAGAAGAATAACTAAAATATTCAACAACCAACGTCACTAATTTTTTTCATAAATCAAAACTATCGATTACTGTCATGAACTCGAAACAGGTGTATAATTTATTAAAATCATTTTTAGAGTAAACACCTGGAAAGGGATCGTAATATTTATACTGTCTGTCGACTTAAACTGATTATTTTTTTCACTTGTCAAAATCTGACATTTTGGTGGTTTTAACCAATAGCAATACATTATTCTAGCCAATCATTCGGTATTATACTGATAATTATGCTTCCTCATCGATAAAACCTTGTTTACATCGAAACGTCAAAATTTTACTTTGAATTTGTCATTATTGACAACTAAAAGCGCTTTCAAAAATCCTTTTAAATTGTTGAAAAAAATAATCTTCCCAAATACAACTCGCTCTTCAAATTTTATCACATAATTTTTTATTTTCATCACTCAAACTTGTTTATTTGAGGCAAAAACATTCAAACAAACCGAATTTAGATAAAATCACTCCTCCTAACGGAGTCGTGATTTTATCAAATCGGTTTGTTTTCATATTTTTGCCAAATAAACAAGTTTTCGTGGGAAAGAAAAAATTATCGATAAAATTTGAAGCACTCGTGGTATTACCTTTGATAATTTTTTACTAAATATAGTAACCAATCAAATTACTTAATTTTAAGTCATGTGTCAAATTTCATCCAATCACCTCTGGATTACAGCGATAATACCCTACATGTCGTGTTTTCAGTTTGGTTAAACGTCAAACTGATTAAAACTAATAAATTGTGTATTTAAAATTATTAAACGTCAGATTGACAATCAATTTTTTGATATCTACAAAGTAAAAAATTATCTTATCGAATACTCCTCGGGCCTTGATAAATACTCAAAATTTTGTCATAGAGAATCCTTCAAGCGAGTTGCTCAAGGATAATAGCCCTCGGCCTGCGGCCTTGGGCTATTATCAAGCAACACGCTTTCAGCATTCTCTATGACAAAATTATCTCGGTATTATCAAGACCCTAGGGGTATTACTATTGATAATCCTAAAGATCTACGATGTGATCTAATAAACTTGTTGGCAGAAAAGAAATATTTTAAAAGGAAAATATACCGTGTCGTTCACTCCGCAAAAGGTGAGATGGGTGAATAATCTTAACATTAAGATAAGGGCAATAAAGAGTCCGGAAAGTGTTGGTAAAACTGCAATACAGTATAGGTTTTAATTTTTCATATCTTTTGTATGTTCCTTGTGGTATATCCATAGAAATTCGATAACTAGAAGTTTAATAGACTTACTTAGACTCCGTTTCACTTAAGAAGAGGCCACATGAAGTTGCAGTCGTATGCGCGTACTTGTCAAAACCAGCGCAATATTGTAAAATTGACATTCGACTTCAAGTCAGTTGCGTAACGCTTACAAATTTTGTAGGTTAACAAAAAATTAGAAAGTTTTCCATACAACAGAACCTGGTATATGGAAATACTTGGTATTTTTGAAATATTTATACTTCCAATTAATGCAATGGCAATGTTCGTTTGTAACGCCAATGGCATGACGGTTGGCAAAGTTCACGCGGCTTCTTCATGTATGAAACGGAGTCTCTACTTATATATCCTTATATAACCCTATTTTTGTTGTTCTAAAGCACAAAATAATTCTAAATTAGAGGAAAAAATGACTAATATTCATCGAAACATGGAAAGGTTAATCTGAACCTTGACCAAAATTTAAAAATCTTCCCTAAACCATCTAGTAGAAAACGAGTATCAAAACAATAGCGCAGATAAATAATGACTGTATTTTTGTTTTGTTTAAAATTAATACTGGAATCAAGTAGTGTGACCAAGGTTGGTAACCGGAAGTCGATGCACATCTATCTTCAGATGTCATTCGTGTGAGAAACTATATAAAAAAAAAAGATAATAAAATATTTTATGTTGTCTTTGCTGTAATTGTGAGGAAAAACTCATGTTATGTAACCACTCACGGCATCCTGCACTCACTTAACCGTGAACAAAAAAAGCACGACGACAAGCAGACGTTCGATGGCTTTTCATGGAAATACTAAAAGTATTCCATAATGACAGAAACATTTTTCGAGTGTTGCTTTCAACCGAGTAAAATTATCTAAAACGCTCACTTCACCGGATGTCTACAACTAGGAAAGGACATCGAATGTATCTAAGAAAACATACAGTCTCCATTAAAAGGAAAATGCAAAGGAAAGCCTTTTTCTTAAGATAAAGCAAACCAGTAATATTTGGAGAAGTACAGTTGCAACCGAAACGTTTGAGAGAGAAAACATACTGTATAACTGCCCAAAAATTATCAAATACAAAATGATTTCTCCTTTATTACAAACTTTATCTTTCTTAGTTATAAGCCTGGGAAAATGTGTTTACTTTTTTTGTTATTTAAACTGTTTAGATGATAAAAGAAAATAATATAAATGTTCTAGATAAACTCACGCATTGTTGTCACTTCTTGATTTAAATTGTGGTTTACCTGAAACAAATAAAAGTAAAATTAGCCTATTTGAAAGTACAGTTACATTGTTCTGCATATTTAATGATAAAAATAAATCAATATAAAACGGCTTTGTGGGTATTTATTGATGATAATTTTGTTCTCCCATAGATTTTTAATAAAGTTAATAATTTTATTCACAAAAATAATAAAAATCCATAAATTTTTCAGTTAAGAGCCCAATTGGGCGATTTTTGAGGGAGCATTGTCCACCACCTAAACAAGATATCCTTATGATTTATATTAGAAAAATTTTACAAAGCATGAAATATTTTGAAGATTCTTGTAAATATTTTAAATTGAAAAATGGAAAAATTGAAAAAAAAATTAATAAAAATATCAACAATTATTACCGCGAAGCAATCACAAATAAATATGTCAATAAATTTCCGAGGAAAACAACGAAAAGCCCATAAATTAAACGGTGGAGCAATTATAATTAAATTAGAGATGATTACAGGTCAATTAATGTTTTTATGTTTATTCAGAATTAATTTCTGTTTACTGCCTATTAAATTCAACTAAAAAAATTACCAAACTTTTTTTCAAATTATTTATTATTGAAGTTTCACTTGAAGCTACCAAAAAATAAAGTGCTTTTTAACTGACATTGAGGACCAAGAAGCTGCAAAATAATTATTTTCATTTACAAAACAAAAAACATTTACTAAACTATCGAAATAAATAAGACAAAAGCAGGCTTACAGATTAAATTTGAACTCATTTGGAATTTGGTGAGAAAATTCCACACAAAAAAATTCTTTTAAAAATCTAACAATTGATATTTTTCGATTTCCAACAACGTCAATTTTTGCATTCCTCAAGTACCAGCAAAACAGAATATTTAGTCTGCTTCAATAACCATAACCCACACACACAGTATATTCTCCAATTTTACCTTATTTTTGAGTAAAGACACACGTGCAATTCAAAATATAAAAAATATAGGTTACGAGTTCACTATAAACCATGAAATTTTCAATCGAAATGTCAAATTGACAGTGCTGCTAATCAACCACAGGTAAAAATCCTTCTAGAGGAAATCTCAAGAACCACTTATCCAAGTTCATGAGTGCACCGTAACCTGTGTGTAGCATAATACGTAACCAAGGAAGGGTTGAGTGGTACTTTAATGGCACTTCATTAAGGGATACTTGAATAGCAGGATTCTGAGCGGCAGCCAATCCAGCTTAAATACTTAGCATAAGCACGTTGATGGCCATGGTACGATTGCGCACGGTTGGTGTAAGCCCAGAAGTACGAGTGGGACAATTGAGGCTAAGGCTAAGCACTTATTGCGCTACCTCTGCTGCAGGCAGCCAATGATGCAATTGAGCTCAGGTTTGTGTTTAATAAACCCTACAAAATACAAATAAAACAGAACACAGAGTCAGATAATGCAAATGTAATACGCATACATACAGATACCAGATACCTCAAAAATGATAGGAGGCTTACGATGTGGAGATGCCTACTACTGACCTATCCACCTTCTTGGAAGGACAGAATGAACCAATTCATCTTCGTAAAATATTTATACGAAAAAGATGCAATCGACAAATGAAGTAATTTGTTCTCAAGTTTTTTGTATAGTGATCTTCCATTTCTAGCTTTTCTGTGCTTTATTTAAATTTTTTCTTCCTTATAACTGTATTTATTAGTAAAATATCATCTTTTCTTGTTAAAGTATCATTTATATTCTACTGCAACTTCCATCTTATCACTTTAATCGACTTATAATAGAGAAAGTATAGATAAAACATAAGTCCAGGCTATTAAGCATATAAAAACTGCAGGTGTTTCACACATCCAAGCAATCGAAGTGTGATTAATAACGGCTCTTAGATCGTCTTTGGACTTTTCGCACTTTCAACTCGTGTTGTCAATAACAATAAATTTATTATTAAGACCTATAAAAGAACCACTGGTAGTTTTAGAAGACACGATTAGTTGTTTATATGTATGTGAGAATGCGGGTGCAATTATTGAATTAACAAAAAATGTATACATCGTGGCAAATAAAAATGTGGCGTTCTATCATCAGTTTTATTCGGTATTCGACCAGAAACGTTTTCTATATACATAAATAGTTGTTACATGTTTTTTTTATTGCTTATATTCATAGAAAACTACCGTGTGACGAGTCAAGGTTACTTTGTGTATTTTTACGCGTAGTTAAGATTTCTATTGCATTTTTTTAATATAATTAATAAATTATAAAGCTTATTACTTGCAAGTTATGTTATTTAACGATAAACAATTCATTAATTTCGGTGAAAAAACTATAATATTATCAAGATGTCATAAAAGAATTACTTTTATTTATTTCTTAATGTCTGACAGCACAGTAGCCTCATTAAATATTCAAATAGAAATTTATCTTTTACACAGTGATCCTAAGAATTTTACAAGTAAATACTAAAATTCTAATGCAAAACAAGTAGGTGTCTGTATTGGTTATCTATACATCCCTGTTTCAGCTCAAAATACAATATGGTAATAAAACTGAACAATGCCAGATAAACGATAAATATTGCGGCAGTGGCGGAGATTACGATATTAGTTATTCTGCTTATTTAATTAGATTCAAGTGGTTTTCTTCCAGTTGACTTTTTAAGTGGAGATATATTTCCATTTTTCCTCTCCCTTAGAAGCCTGTAAATAATAGATTCACTAACTCCTATCATATTGGAACATGTCGAAACTATATTTCTAACAGTAGCAGCCGGCATTTGATGTACAACAGCATCATGCACATTTAACACTACAGTCTTCGTTTATAAGCTAAGCACGCTCTTACACTTTACTGGGGTGAAATTTGAAGACATTTTTCACTACACAGTTAACACTTATGGAACGTAAGCGACTCTGAGCAAAACAAATTATACAAATTTGGGCGAGACCAAGTTTCACCGTATATACCTGCAAAATTTCTAAGTAATCATTAGGACAATCCCTAGTAGGACCCTATTGTAATGTTTCTTGGAAATTATTAAGTTGTTTTAACTAACCGAATTTAGATTCATATTACCTTTATATATCAGATCGGGTATAAAATTAAATAGTAAATAAATTCCTTAGATGAACGGTGACGCTTATGATTACCTGACTAGCATCTGTGACCTTTTCGCGTGCTGTCAGACAATAAGAAACAGACTATAGTCTATACGTTTAAATGTTGATTATTCTTCAATAAGTTATTTTTTCAGAACAACTATTAATAATTTCCATCTTTAAAGTCCTATACTTCGTTAACGAGGCAAATAAGGGACAGATTTTATATAAAGTACTATCTTATCCCCAAGGTTTCTGGTATGAGCTCCTAGGGCATCTGTATATTTGTCAATCTCGAAATACTTTTGGTATTGTCTATCTAGCGAAATGTTCTTCATCTCCTCCACGGATGCAACAAGTCAATTCGGAACACGTCAGCATGTAAAAAAGAGATAGAAAGTAGGAGGCTTAGGTTGTCTTTCTTCAAGATCGCTTTTAGACGAGACACTTTGTGACCGACTCCTAGGTGTCTGAGAAGAAATTATATTTTTAGCCGCGCGATTCTTTTCAGACACTAGTAGCCGGCCACAAAGTGTTTCGTCTGAAAACCAAAAACACCTCTGTCTCTTTCTCTCTCACCGGAGTTCAGACGGACATTTCCACATACACCGTATGGCTTGTTTTCTCTATCTGTAGTATCTCTTTGGTCTCATCTCCCCTACTCCAATACCAGCTTGGGAATCCTTAGATAAGTGTGACCAAATATTGGCTTCCATTTTGTTTTCACTGTTACTCCAGTGAGGAGCTCTTCAAGCCTAAGAAGACTTGAAAACAATTTGCAGAAAACATAAACCAAACTGAAGGGCTTAAGTTTCGTTGGACATTTCTATGGCACATACTTCGTGCTCTAAAAATGTGAGGTTATGATTAATCTGCATGGTGAACCACCAAGAGGATAATATCCAAAAGATCTAGCAGTCAGCCAAGTAGCAACTTTTTAAACTGCCAATTATAAAAAGCTGACAAACTTCTATGGAATCTTCAGCAACTTCAACAAATTTTGCTGAATTGGCAAAAAATTTGGAGCAGTGAGTAAATTTTTTAATTCTAAACAATTCCATGGATTAGCTGAGATCATTTGGAAAATACAGAGTGAGAAAATTAAGTTTAAAATTCAATTTAAATATTGTGAAAAGCATTGCAAGAACTTTTTATCTTGTCTATTAAGGTTAACAACTTTTTTTAATCAAATGCAGGATTGAATTATCTACCAACAATCCAACTTTGTCTGTATTTATTAAAAGTATATCCTCTATTAGCACTAATTCCCTATAAATTGTCCATAAGTAATTTAGGTGTCGGTTAGTGATGCTATTACCGCTCTAAATATATTTCTTCCAGTTACATAACTCTCAATTTCGCTTCATTAGTTTGAATTCCATCTATGATTCATTATTTCTTGTCTACCGAAGAAATAAAATACACCTGTGCGTATATTTTATTATGTTTATTGCAATTCACACCGACAAATTAATAAAATCGAACCTAATGAATAATGTTACTCAACGTTAGTTTTCCATTAGCGTGTTTTCTAAAAGGGACTCTCCAAACATAAATTGTTTAAATTTTGTAAATAATTGTCAGATTATAGGATTTTTTTCTCGGATTATGTTGAATATTTTAGCCGTAAATTGCTATTAAAATGCAAAACATAGTGCTGAATTATTTTATGGAAATACCAAAATAGTATTATGTTGATCCATAGAAGTAGATTGAAATAAATAAAGTAGGAAGTAGAGATAGAGAGACTGAAATATCATTTAGGGAACTATTCACTCTTTTGCGGTATTAGCAACCAATGTAATGTTGGAAGAAAGAAGAGTAAAAGGGAAGATCTAGTGAAGTTATTGGAGCAAACACCTACAGAAGAGAGATCTCGAGAGACGAATAGTACTTTCCTCAGGAGCTCTTTAAAAAAAGGATTAAGCGTTTTTAAACTCAATATCTTTTTTTTCCTTCCAGGGTATTATTTTTATTTTTTACTTTCATTTCAATCGACCAACAAACTCCCATCTTATAATTCCTTTTGAAGCGCTACTGAATACGTCAACTAACTGTAAAAGAAACTAGTCTTAATTACCTTGAGGACTAATTATATTTGCTTCACTGAACTGTGAACTTTTTGTTCGTCTTTTTTTCTAATACAAAATTTTTTAAAACTGTTTTCATAACGAATACGTACTTGATTTTTTATATTAATAATTTTAAAGTTACATTCGAATTCATGAAAGTTTTTCCTTGTATTATGCAAAGAGTGCATACGAGGCAAACTCTCTGTCATTTTCGGCAGTATTCCCAAGCGTTTTTGACCTACTTCGCAGCATTTGATCATAAAATTTTGTTGCTCCATATCTGTGTTTTACAAAACCGTTTTTAAATTGAAAGTCGGACTATCTATAATGCTTCCAAACCCACTGCAAAATATTGCATTACAAAAATTACAATGGCAATTGCAGTAAAAGTAATTATTCTGTGGTGACTGATTTTGGGACACTTAAAGAGCGCATAATGGTCATATTTCCTACGAAGTTTCAACGCTATTACTTGGAAAACCTCGAAGATATGAGATTTTGAAAAAATAAAGGATTTTCTTCGAATCTAATTATCCAATTGTAATCATATTTTTAATATTTACAATTATTGAAAAAAATTCTGTGTTATTAACTAACTTTTGTTTAAAATGTTTATAAAAAGCAACATTTTGATAGCCAAATATGTATTAGGTAATGTCTTCTACTAGATGGCCGTTTTCCACTAGGATTTTTGTCATTTTCCTATTGCTTGCCTTATAATGAAAAACTTTCTTGTTGGATGAACAAGAAAAATTGAAAGTCTACAGCATTGTTTTTGTTTATCCCCCTTCTAACTATTAGAAAACACATTTATATGTCAACACAATAATATTATTTTTAATTATAATATTTTTATATGTTCACCAAAGTGTGTCATTACGTGCCATATGACAAATCATTTCATTTTTTTCACACAGGATGAAGTTACATTATAAAATGTTTTTTCAATAAGAAGGAAATGACGAAACTCCATTATAAAAAATTTCAAGGATCTCCTTTTATCTCACTGTTTGTTCACTTACCATTCAGTTTTACAAAACAAGATAAAATGAACAAAAAAAAAACAACCAACACAACGAATACAAATGAAGAATTATATCACATACGAGGATATTTTATTCGTTACATAACGACACGAAGTACTGCTATTTTTGGTCATGGCCAAATTTATATTATTAAGGAATTTTTCCTTTAGTTGATATCTGTACATTTCTATATAAACGAAATTACAATTATTTATCAATTTTTTTTATTATCCGCGTTTTAAAAAAATATAAAATTGAATTTTGTCGAAAAATAATTGCAAAAGAGTGGGTAAAAGAAACTTCATAATCTCTATAAACAGCATAAGTAGTGGGCACGATTCAACTCCACAGTACCCAACTCCAGTAAGCTCCTAGATCTTTTTGAATTTGGCTGAGTACGATCATGATCGTTTAATTTTATTAAATTTAAGGTTAGCTATATGCCAAAATAGCAAATAAAATAAACGACATACCAAATACCCGGATAGACGTCACAAACAATGACGCTCACCAAAAAGCTTATTGAACGTACCATATCTGTTAAACGTCAAATCAAAATATTCTTCTTTTTGTTGGTTATAGGTTTAAACGTTGATGACGATTCTGCACGACTAGTGAATGATTTTACTTCGTAGTTAAGATATTGTAACGTCAAACAACAAAACAAATCAAATAAGGCATCATCTTTGTTATTCCTTTCAAAACGGAATTGAAATTAAGTGTCTTATTACAAATTCCAACCATGATTTATCCACTTCAATGTCGTTTAAAACAAAAAGCTTCACAATAATGAAAGATGCACGTTGTCATTTTTCATTTTAGGATATATGACTTTTCACGGTAGTTGTACACCTGGATTTTTACACGGAAACTGAATATCAAACGATTAACACTAACTATCCCAACTATTCGTAATATTTTTTCCACTGAACTTCATTAGTCACTGTTATTTATGCAAACAATGAAAATTCTAATTCGCATATTTCTATTGTAAGTGTAGACGCACCTTAAATAGAGTACCATTTTGTATAGATATACCAAAAATGCTTCAGATAAAGAAAACTATTATTATTTTATTTTGCACAAACCCTCGCTCATGGGATGATATGAATAAAGTCCTCGCCAGCGGAAGATTTTGTCTTTTTTGTTTATCTGTTTTTTTGATGTATTTTAAAGTTTTCCACACTCTATCTACACAGAGATGGAAATGTCAGTCTTCCTATCTTCATTTATCACAACTTCATTTCTTTATCCACCTCTCTTTGGTGATCTGATAGCAAATATCCATCTGGTCATAGTTATTACAACAGAAAGTACATTTACTAGCCTCGAACTTTATGGCATGTTCTCGACTAATAAATGTTACTTATATGCTTTTGATCTGCTTGTTTATTCACTTATTTCACTAAAACTAACAACTTTATCAATATTGCTCACAAGAAATAGCTTGAAAACTATTAAGTAAATCGAATTGTAAATTTTATACGATCATTACTTCCCATTATCCATCCCATCTACTCGAAACATTCATTAAAAGTATGCCACTTTACAAAACCATTGTTCAGATTATGACAATTTGACAGGTATACTTTGAAAAAAAAGAAATAAAATTTAAACTGGGTGGTTCTGGTAGGTTAAGGCTATTATGTTTCTATAGAATTTTAAAATATCTAATACTCTTCAAGTGTTTCCCTGTCGAATTTCTAGCGGTACGACGGGTACTCTCGAAAAGTAGGTAAGTGACTTCTGAAATAACGTTTTTCAAGATCCTCTTGACTTTCAACGTGTTTACATTTCGGATTCAAGGTGCTATGTGTATATAGATATTTTTTTGTTGTTGTCTCAGTGAAACATCGATGTTCATGTTAAATATTCACTACTAAGTGTACATACATTTTCATTTATACAATGATTGTATCATTATTTATATTAAAATGTATACGATAGGCCTAAGTTAGATTTGATCAGAGTCCCGAAACCTCCATGATTCATTAAAGCCTCTAGATCAGTTATTATATATAAAAAATATTCGCAAAACAAGGCAAAATACCAAACGTAAACAAAAATTTTCTATGCTTGATTACAGTTGCCTGTAACAATAGTCATATATAAATAAGGCGTGATATTGTTTCACCTGTATTTGTTCTGATGATGTTTCCCACCATTTACTTTCCAATATATCTAATAAATTTTCTACATTCATGCAAAAAACAACACTTTTGTGAAACACATTTAATGGAAAAAGTGATTCTTAGTTGCACTCATCTGTCATACTTGTCAGTTTTGTGATGATTTATGATAAACATAAACATTTAAATAAAATAAAAGTCCAGACCAAGTGTCTAATCCTGCTCTAATACAGCAATAATATATGTATATCTTACTACTTAGTCTCAACGAGTTACAATTATTGCAAAAATCTTTAATTATTTAAAATTTAAATGGTCAAGGCGAAAACCAGCTATGATTGAGTACTGACAAGGTGGAGGCCATAAAGATACAAAAAAGAAGAACGGTTTGAGTTTGATTAGGTTAGGTTAGGTTCCCAACATATTATATTCTAATTTTCCAGTTTTTGCATGAATGTAGAAAAAATATTGTATGCAACTCTTGCAAAACGTGTTTTTTGCACTCGACGTGTTGTCCAACTCGGCCTAAAGACCTCGTTGTCACGTCGCGTGCAAAAAACACTCACTTTTTGCACTTGTTGCATAAATAACTATTAAAACACTCTAAAGTGTGTAAAAATCAATTTAAAAGTGTTGATTATAATAAGCAGCATGTGGTAATATACCTACTGCTGTTATCCGTATTTTAGAATGAAATAAACTGAATGAAAATTTCACCATTTCTTCTAGTAACCGGTTTATATATCAATATTTTAGCATTTTCTTCGCGTGTGTAGCGTTTTATCCATTGTTAATATATTACCGAGCCTAGAGATAAGACAAACACTGTATATGTTTCACTTTCTTAGAATCTGAGATATAATGAGATATAGTTTCCGTTAGTTCGTGTCTTCGGGGAGAATTTTTGTCTGATGTACGATTTGCATGATAGCGAGAATCAAATTTTATTTATCCGTTTTGTTAAAAGGGTATAATTTTCTACGTTGCATACATATTCATAGGAGTAAATTACAAATTTATATTACTGCACCAGTTCTAGTTATACGTTGAACTTCTTAAAAAAAACAACTATCACTACTAGCTTGGCTGCTAGAATATATAAAGTGCTTTCAGACGAGACACTAGTGTCTGAAAAGAATCGCGCGGCTAAAAATACATTCCACATCTGTGTCTCGTGTGAATGCGTCTACACTAGTAGCCACAAAGTGTCTGTTCTGAGAGCGCACTAAAAAGCAGGACGCTCCCGTTTAGTTGCCATTTTCACAGACAGCAAAGCTGAAGGAGCTTGGCTGATAATTATCACCCAACTTTTTTTCTGGTTTAAAATAAGTATCTAAATATATCTATACTTTCATTATTTTCCAATATAAATTAATTTTTTCTACATTCCTGCAAAAAACAACACTTAAATGGAAAAAGTGGTTCTTTTTTGCACTAGTGCAATAAAATTTTTATTGCACTCATCTGTCATTCTTGTGTCAGTTTTGTGATGATTTATGACAAACATGAACATTTAAATACAACAATAATATATGTATATCTTACTACTTAGTCTCAACGAGTTACAATTATTGCAAAAATCTTTAATTATTTAAAATTTAAATGGTCAAGGCGAAAACCAGCTATGATTGAGTACTGACAAGGTGGAGGCCATAAAGATACAAAAAAGAAGAACGGTTTAAGTTTGATTAGGTTAGGTTAGGTTCCCAACATATTATATTCTAATTTTCCAATTTTGCATGAATTTGGAAAAAATATTGTATGCAACTCTTGCAAAACGTGTTTTTTGCACTCGACGTGTTGTCCAACTCGGCCTAAAGACCTCGTTGGACAATTTCACGTCGCGTGTAAAAAACACTCACTTTTTGCACTTGTTGCATAAATAACTATTAAACAAAATAAATTTGAAAGACAAATAAATTTTTCAGTGGAGCAAAAAAAGCCTTAAAAAATAATAATTTTCTGTGAATAGTCATGACTGAGAGACCTTGGAAATATCTAAAGTGGTCACCACTGATTCACGAAGGATAAAATACGGAGAGATGTATATATGTATACGTGAAACAACCTTGTAACAAAAAACAACAATATTCAGGAGTGTACCTCGACTAGCCTCATCGACTGTACTTTACCGCCCATATTGCTTGCATAACATCACGAGTTGGAAACAGAAAAGAATAATTTGGTAACGCCCAACAGACATGTATACCTTACGTTAATTTATAACAAGCAAAAATACACTCTAACACGTCCGACACGAAGTCCACAATGCCTTCACTAAAATTCTACCACAACATTTTGAGGTTTTCAAATTGCTTATGGGCAAATGCTGCCTACAAGTCTAGGGAATATTAAAGAAACGAAAATTAGTTGTGTATCTTATTAAAAATCTCTCGGATGAACACCCCAACTTTCTTGGAACACGAAAAAGTTGGATTAGACCATCAGCGTAACCAACAATGATCCTCGGGGGATCACTTATTCACACCACTCGCTTATGTTAATATACAGCTATCTACATTTTTAGAAACATATATAATATGTTTATATCACTTGATGTAATGTTTTGTGAACCAAAAATTACTATTAAATTGGTACAGTCGAAAGATACGTCACTATTTTAAGTCTTGTGGTCTCAAAAATATGTTTGACAGAAAATAAGAAAGTCATTCTGTGAAAAGTAGTGTGAATGTAGAGTTTTTTTGTAGTTATGACCGTTTGCACCAATTGATATTTAAGTCGACTTAAAGTTAAGTGGCGATTTAAGAGAGTTTTGTTTTACATCATGAACAACTTGTCATTTTAAGCTGCACCTAGCTAAGCTTAGAAAATCGCTCGCTTATTCTCCACTTATCCTCAAAGTGGAGATTTCTAACCTAACATTCTTGTGTTTTGATTGATATATATCAATGTTTTGGATATTCTCGAAAATGGATTTCCAAGAAGACGGTACAACTGTAAAAACTATTATGAAGAGTTGGATGGAAATATTAGCAATTCTTTTTCCTGAACTGTATAATTTCCCGATCTGATTTTCTTATTTTTTACTGTAATTTCCAATATAAACAATTTTCTTATTTAAAAAAAAACAAGAATAAAATCCTTTGGTTTTAAAAGAATTGACTTTTAACAGCTTTTAAACGTTATTTCAAACCACAAAAACGAAAAGTCACCAGAAACCATTAAGAAATAAATAAAACTCAACTTAAATAGCAAGATTGACAAATGTATTAAACACTTAGCTAAGAAGCAGAGCAAAAACATTGGTGCAACTGAACTTTAACTAAGCGACCCTTAAATTTTAAACTCGCTATAGTTAATTTAAGCTTATGCTTCTATTGGTGCAAATGGCCATGTCATATATTATTTTGATAAGGAATTGTAAAGAATCATTAGAGTGGTAGTAAGTTGCATATGGTATCATGTTGTTTAAAATATCTGCTCAGCTCCAGCTTAACCTCATTACCTCCCAGCCCAGCCCAGCCCAGTTTTTGTCTGGCGTGAAACTTATTACAAGTTGTGGCAAACTTCATACAGGATCTGTAAGCAAATTGTGTGTGGCATTTTCTATTTATTTGGTTGATATACAAAATTATGTCGAAATTTAAAAAATGGTGATTAAAATAAAAGCTCATTATTTTTAATTACTGAAAAGGTAATCTAATAATTTTTTAAGCGATATAAAAATACAGGTATTTCGTGGAAAGATAAGGAGCTTTTAACAATTACAACAACAAAAAATTTATTGTTTATAAAGTAAATACTGCATTTGGAAATAAAAGGGTTTCAAATACATTTTTTGACGTTTTTGATAAAAATTAAGTTGATCTTCGTTCACAAAATCTGTAAAGGAAGTTTTTATTTATATTCCAATTTTTAATTGCAAAATTTGAGATAGGTGTTGGGATTTCTGTGTTTTTTTACTGCTTTTGGATACATGAAAACATGAACAAAACGTTTTGTAGAATTTCAAGAAAACTGGACTACCGGGCACTATTGAATTTGTTTGTTAAATAACTCTATTCATTTTTGGAAAATATTTTATGGAATCAGTTTCTAGCAGCTCTATCTATGTTAATTTCCATGATAGCAAAAAAAAACAGAACACCATTTTCTTTTAGCTTACATCCTTTCTTAAAAATTTGGAGAAACATTTTTAAATTCTTTTCAAGGGCATAAAAAACTAGTCTTTATCAAAAATTTCACATTTCAAGATCTACTTTCCTTAACACTGTAAATATGGAAACATGCCACTAGAAAACCATTTTCTTTTCACACTCAAAGGTCATAGCCACCAGTAAATTCATGTTTGCAGTTCAACAATACGAATACCTATCATTTTAGCACAGTATAACCATAATTGATAGATGTTTCATCAGCTAAATCTAAATTAGAATATCAAGATTTAATTGACATTGTCTTTTTTATTTGTTACAGGTATGTATGACCTCTTCAACAATTATGTTGGTTTGAAAATTATCCTGGAAAGTGTGGTGCCCCCGAAAGGCCGCCAATGGTAAGTCGCAATATTCTACTTTCTATAGGAATAACCGTCAGAACTAAAGAAAAATAAAATTGTCTTCATAGGTAAAGGTGTTTCTTGCATTGAATAATTTATTGATTGTAGATATATATAATATAATCTGTCCATATATTCAATTTTTATACCTCTTAGCGTAACTTCTAGTTTTATTGTTTTATTGGACAGGTGTGTACTTAATTTATAGTCTTTTTTTAAAGAAAAAGTTTTACTAGCTTCGCAGTAAAAAGGAATAAAATACTTTGATGCAATAAAAGCTTTGTCGCTAGAAGTATCGGTGGAAAAATAAATTATTACGGACTAGACAGAAATTATGATGGTAGGTGCAATTCAACTCGTTATAGACGTTATTTAAATTTTGATTGTGCAATTAAAGATCTAAAAATGTTCAATTTTATTGGTAAAAATATCGTCTACTTTTAATTAGAAGCATGGTTAGCAAAAATATGTTGTTTCAACTTTATTTGTTTTATGTTAAATAACGGCTCCATGATAAGATGGTTACCGGATGACATTAGAAAATTATGTCTTATTTTTCTTAAGAAATCAGCATTCAGCCAGGTTGATGCTCATTGTACTTGCTTACACCATAGACACAAAGAGCTGGGCGAGTTACCGATGACTAGACAGTGCACAAAATGAGTAAACTTAATGAAACTAAGTCAAAACACCCATTCACATACTCTGGTTCTGTGAAGAACGACCTATATAGAAGACACGAAGTAAATAGTATTGAAAATGGTACAAAAATTCATTCAAAGAGCTGATGCTGTTGACCACAACCTAAACAAATAAATGAATGATCTGTTTCGACAGTTTCGCATACTGAAGTAACAAGCAGCATCATTATAAATGTATGTATACTAAGACTTATACATACAATATACTAATATAAACATGAGATGCGTTTAAATCCATTAACGTGTCGTACCCGCCCCTCTGTTGATCATGTTACCCAGTTAGCAGTTTCCCAAGCAAGGATTGAAATATTTCTATCCTCAGATGATGCTCAGTGTTAATTATTTGTGAACAAGAAAGTTTATTGAAGTTAAATGGATTCTGTAACGCCACAAAAATCGAACAAGAGTAATTTCTGAGAACGTGGAACCAACTAGATTGAATGGTTGATGAGACTAACTACTACCCAGACTGGTTTTATTTCTCTTAAATTTTAATTAAAACTATGTTTAATGAGTTGTTTCACTGAAAGTTGGAAAGGTATTAAAACTTATATGGTTTTTTTTTGGATTATTAAAAAAGGGCATCTAATAATTAGGTTTTGAATAAAATTAATTTGTTAAGGAGGATCTCTATGCAATTCACAAAATTTGCAAAAAATACTATTTTCAATCTTCCAGTATAAAAAATTTTAAGAAATTATCCAAAAATGTTGTTTCTTTGTTGATTAACTTCAAAAAACTTGGACGGGGACGACATTTTATCAGCAAATTTACAAAATAAAGAAAAATGCATTTTATAGCAAAAATGTCTCCAGTAGTAATAGTTATTGAGACAATATAAAAAAAATATCAAAATAAATTGAATATCATATAAAAAAATTATCTACACCTTCAATATCGGTAAAAAATACCGTAAATCTACAATATTAAAAAATTCAACAAATCAGTGTGAACAAATTATAACTCACGATTATACCCAAATACCGTTACCAACACACACTTCATCAGTATCTTCTATATCTAATTCAATTCAACTGCACTCTAACATATCTACGAAATTAATGGTGTAGCAGTAAAATTATAAGAAATTCTAACGCACATTATGTAATTTGATTGGGAACATTTATTGCCCATAAATTATGTTATGGTACTTTAATAGCTGGTTGAGGATTTAATATATCCTTTTTTTTATCCTAGGAAGTAGCCACTCTCATGGAATATTGAATGCTGCTTGAAATGCTAACCACTTATTCCTCCAATCTTGTTCCTACTACTATTATGATTCTGCTATGCTAAGCTTACCAAAAGGCGTTCAAATTGAGTTAAGTTACTCTTGTAGTAAAAAAAAACATTTTCCCTATCTAAAAAGTGGTATATCTTACGAAAAACCACATTAAATGTTTTTAGGACTCATTTATTCCGGAGTGTGGAGGAATAAACAATTTCTCAGCTTATAAGCCATAAAAAATTGTATATTATACACCAATGTGACCGAACACCATGGTGTATATACAATTTTTTCCACTACCAGCCAAATATTTTATGACAAAAGTTAAAAATAATTCACAAACGCATCACGAGAAGTTCTTACCCCTTTGTCTAGCTGACAAGTACACTGTCTGTTTTCGCTCCATAGATTATGAACGTACTCCTTATGTCATATGTCATCAGTAATTTTTGGTTGAGAGCGAATTTCAAACTGATAGCATTTTCATTAAAATAATTTTATCTTGATAGGTAATTTCAAGCAGCAAATATGTTAAAGACAATCTCCTAGGTATGTTGCACAAGTTTTTGTTAAACTACTATCCCTGAATTCTCAAAATATTTTAATCTGTTGACAAACAACAATAGAGAAATTCAACTTCTCAGTTGGCTTAAGAAATGGAAACTATTCACAAGAGTTTTATATTTCATTACGTGGAAACAGCTGGAAAATGTAGTCAATTTTCTCAGATTTCACTTTTGTGGAGTTACCTTCTTTAAGCTTAGCACGGCAGAATTGTCTTCCCTCCAGTAGATATGTTGTTAAATTTGAGGCAAATATGATATTTTTCAACTCACTTTATTTGTGTTTTCGTAATTTATATAAAATATTCAAAAATTACGAGATGTCTATATGAAATTTTTTAATTCAAGTTATATACTTTGCGCTATAAACAAGTCGAGATTCAAAAAGAATATACTTATAACAAGTTTTATTTTTAACGCAGTGACTAACCAAAAAAAAACACAAAATACTTTAAGACTTTTTAATTGCAAGATCTGTAGTCGGCCAGACGAGGAGTTGCCTTAAAAAGAGTTTAAACATAAAGTGGGCGCTGGTTTTCTCAATCTGATATGTACCAACCTATAAAATTATACGTTAGCGAAGTATACATAATAATAAATTTAGATAATTATCATTATTAACCACCGAAGATGTATTTTATTATATTTGTTTGTAATTTTTCACGAGTAAAAGATGCAATTTTCCAGTAGTCGTCAAGTTACTGATGTATTAATCAATTTACGCCCTTTATTGGGGACAAATAAAATTAAACAGAAACAATTTTGACACCTACACATTATATATTATGCTTCGTCGTAAAAATGTTGTGGATACAACGTATGGCTAATATTATAAAAGACAATATAATATTCTTTTGCCAGAAGTTAGTATGTCTTATAAATAGGTGAATTTGGATAATTTGGCCCTCAAAATAGCCAAAATGGCTGGTTGTATGGTGAAGATATCCTATCTGTCATATTAACCAGGTGGTGCTGTTTTTCCATGCACTTTTGGTACCTACCCAATAGCAATTACGAGTACCTAGTAGACTTCTTTAGCTTGTGGTTCAGCTCTAAAGTACGGTTTTCTTCTATATTTATAACTCCCAATATTCATAAATCCAAGTTTTTGCCGAAAATCATAAATTTAAATTATCTATTGCCCAAGAAGGTTGGAAATTTTAATATTTATCAGCTTCACGTTAGTACTTTTTTGTAAATAGGCACAAAATTTACCTGATAATAGATATTACATACAAAAAAAACTATTCTCCCAATTTGTCCAAGTATTTATATTCTTTAATAATAAATATCTTCCAAAAAAAAGGAGTTGTGTACGAGAATACGCACTCGGGGAACGAGACATGCACAGTGCCTTTAACTCGACACCAAATGCCCAAATTAGGGAACAAAACACTCGTCGATGGCTCGTTAGTAGATCAGGTCATATGTCAAAGGTTTACGGTTCCCTGTAATTAGCAGAGTGCGTTGCAGCCAGCTCGTTTGCGACGTTGTCAGACGATTTCCAACCCTTACTTTGTGTGTATCTGTTAATTGAACATACGGAAGCCGACTATAAAATATTAGGCGTCTCTATTAGACCCAAACTTATTAAAATTTAATTGAAAGTTTTCAGAGTGTGAATATAAATTTCTAGTCAATAGACGATGAGATACAGATAATGAACGGTTTTTGTGCAAGGGATGTTTTGAATTATTCTTGACGCTTTTTCTTCCCTGGGGGCTGAATTAGCCCTGCTAGATTTACACTTGACTTTCAGCAGAACTATTGGGAAAAGTAGAATTCGATAGATTCGAGTAAAACAAATCAGCAGCCGCATAAGAGAAACTTTTGCTTTTTCTTAAATTGTGCTTTAGTATTTTGTGTTGTTAAACTAAATTTTGACTCCTAATATTTTTATTTTTGAAGTAATAGGTATGGTTGATATTTGTCAAAAATAAACAAGTTTAGGTCTGATTTCGTGGTTTTATTTTATTTTTGATATAGTCATATATACAAAAGTTATGGGGAAGGTACGTTTGTATAGGGCATGTCCACGTGACGTCACAAACTAGCTGGTGGTAAAACAATAAACAAAGCCACGTGGTACTTATAGTGAGGTTATGCTGCTTCATAATGTTAGATCGTGTTTGAGTTTAGTTGGTTTTGCTTCAGTGTACTTTTAAAGTTATTTTAATTGTTGAGCTTGCATATTTAATACTATATAATATAGGTTAATAGTTGTTTGTTGTTTGATAATTTTTCATCGTGTCTATTGTTTATTGTTTTACCACCGTCGTATTGTCAATGTCAGCTGTCGTGGACATGCCCTATTGAGTAATATTTTAAATCTTCAATACCGACTTATTTTCTCTTTGTTTTTGTAACTATGGATTAGGTATACACTGACTATTCAAAGTTTATTTGAATTTGTAAATGCTGAGACTTCTTCTAGGTGGATAAATGAGGAACAGGCAGTTTTAAATGCTGGCCATATATTTTTGTATGGTACCTATAGAGGAAATAAGTGACACTTTCATAAAAGTGCAATGATAACAAAAAATAGAATAACATAACCACCTGATTATAAAAGAATATAACCTCAGAAATGATGACAGTTGAGTTAAATAGAAAAACACAGTTTTAAGCTTGTCACTGACACAAAATTAAAAAAATAAAGTACGAATTTACGGTAATTACGTTGACTTGCGTATAATACAAAAACGTAAAACGAATTGTTTTACTCGTTGCGACAATTACAATTTTTTCCGCCAGAGGTCTCATTGAATTCTACTCCGCCCAATTGGTCGAGGAATGACAGATATTTTTCTACTTTCAATAATTCATACTATTATTCATAATAAATATTTTCCATGAAGATACAAAAAAGAATAATACAATTTATAAATATATTTATAACGTAAAAAACCTTCACTTGCCATTTAAGGTTGCAATTAGAGTTACAAAAGTGATAGACTTCGATTTCTTGTTGCGTCTTACAAGACAGTTCGTTTGAATAAAACATGACTAGCAGGGGCGTTTTTTCATGTCGTATCGAAGAATTAAGACATTGGTTTGAGAATAATTTATATTGACAAATGAGGTGTCACGCTTGCCACCACATATGCCGAATACAAATGTTCCTAAAAGCTGATTTGCAATTCGAAATCGGTTCGACAGATATCCACTAGTTTTTGCATCGTTCGCGAGCTTCATCGATCCAATTTTATCTGCCGAATCGTTTGGTACAGGAGTGTATCCTAAATATTTCAATAAATAAAATTTTTCTAGAAAAATACAAAATTATTATTTAAAAGTTTCTCAAATGGTAGAAAGATATTTGATAAATGTATGTATGTATGTGTGTATTTTTGGGGTAAAATTCGCTGAGACCTGAAAGATCTATTGTGTCCCCTTACTTCTACTTTGTTTCTGAGGAAAGTCACCTTTATTCTCCTATTTCCCGGATGAATTTTAGGATATCTGCAGGCTTAGGTAAATGTTCCTTTTCTATCCAGTAATCTCCCAGGTACTGTGCTCTAGGCATATGAAAGAGGGAGGAATTCCAGGAAAAAGTGACTAAAACGATAAACAATATGGTGGACAGCAGCGGAAAAGCTGTAGTTAAGTGCTCTAAAAGAATAATAATGTAATAGTATCATTTGTCCAGCTCAATAATTAGTTATGGCCAGATAATTGATAATCTAGGTCGTACTTTTATTATCCTATATCAGCTGACCACAAAACGAAAATGATATTAACCAAAAATCACAATGAACTTCTTATTTAAAATACAACACTGGTTTCTTTCAGCAAACAAAACAATAGCTTGTTAAGGAATTTTCTGTCTCCTCGGTGGATTCTTGCTGTGGAATTAAAGAAACTTGTGAGGAGCCTCTTGGTCACCGAATCAAATTAGGAAGAAGCTCTGTAATAGCTGCTTTCTTTGCAAGAAATATTTCACCAAATCGAAAAAAAAAATACATTTCTTATGATCGTAAATTCAGCGTGTTAGTTCTTGTGAAAGTTGCGGATGTAACGGTCCCTCTGAGAATTTTCAGAGTCGGGAAAAAAATAAACATTCTCTTTTTCATTGTTGGTACTTAAATTCCGTAAGGTGTACTGGTATAATGGGATTTTACATTAAAATATTTCAAGTAAGAGTAAAGAAATTATATTTACTACGGATACTATGGAACTGACATCTTCAACGGTATCTACAGTTTTTATAATTGTTACAATTATCTGAGGTTCTCTGAAATGTTTTTGCCATTGTGACAATCTTATTGAATCTTATCACAGTCAAAGGGAAAAAGTTAAATGATGTATTTAGCTTGTATGTCACATTTTGGACAAATCAAGTTTTCCCATGAATGTTTTTATGGCAAGGTCATAAATATCACATTAAACCATTAACTATCTTCGGTGGATTCCTACAGCAAATCTCTGAGTATCAAGTTTCTAAAATGATCAACCAGAATCATAGTACTTACTCCAGCATAGCTTATATCAGAAAAGCAATGATTAATGTTGACTAGCAAACTTGCAAGGATCGCTCAAATAATTATACAGTACAACTACCTTGTTCTTTGGTAAAAAAAGCTGACTTTACATCTTCAAACTGTCAACTGTAAAACTGTTTAAGAGCTCTTATCGCCGATATCTACTAAATGCATCAAATATTAAGTGGCTGCATGAGATTTATTGCTGAGCCTACCACCAATTCATAACTACATTCAAGGCGATGCCAAATAAGTCACTAATAGAAATCGACCAAAAAATAGGAATGCCATCAAAAAGATGGTTTGTAGTCATAACAGGCAGAAAGGCATAGTAGGGAGGAGAGAATTGAAGCAGAAATAGCCTGGTACAAAGAAAGCTCTTAAACCGAGGAAGGTTTCTCACTAACCAATTTGCTACTGAATAGATCTAAAAGGAAGAAACTCGTATTAAGAACATGTTATTCTTAATCTCTTCTTAGCAAAAACCAAGAAATTTGTAAACTCAATCCTCACATGTGCAACAACAGAATGTGACTTTTTTACTTAAGAGACTTCTTCTTCTAAGGAACCTCCAAGTAGAAGAGGAGCAATTCCTGCCTTGAAACTCCGAATTGGGGTGCAGAAAGGAGTACAATGAAAATGAGCTTTGAAGTATCCAGAAAAATTATATTGCTATTCGAAGCCTGTTGACGTCTCCTCTATGGAGGAGTATGTATCAGCATCAGTGTTTATCCACCATCTTTGTCCAGTTGTTGGCTCTTTGTCCCGAGTTTTTTTATCCAATATATCAAGTAGAATGATAGTGGCTACCTTAAAATTCACAAAGAACCGTATCTTGCATAAATTTGACCAAAATTAGGAGTGAATTTTCCAAGAAAACCTCATTTAATCAAAGATTATTGCATTGTCAACTGAGAAAACTGGCGTTTTCAACATAATTTATTTTTAATCATACGCATGTAAGATTCGAAGTGTTTGTGTGACATGAAACACGAAATTGTCATATTTCTCTCTTTGAATAATTTAAGTTCGTTCATGGTATATCGAACGAACCAGTCATAATTCATCAAAGTATTGGGGAGATAAGTGTTCGTTTTCTACTAGAATAAATATATAAATTGAAATAAATGCGTAAAATGGGCGTAACCAAATATATCATGCGTCTCTCTGGGGTACTAATTATTTAATAATTATTAGGGGACAAAGTTTCAATTGGAAACTGATCGTTAAAGGGGGTTTTCAATTTTAATTTGCTTAGATGAATTGATACACAAACTATATTAACAGCTATTTTCAAAATACTGTGTCCTTTTTTATCCACTCTATACTCTGCTAGTATCGGGAGGGATTTGATTCATCTTTGTGTGGACGATACACTGGCAGAATTTCCCACAAACTCAACACATCAGGCTCAGTATGGCCAACAGACGCCTACCTTCAGATATTACAGAGTTTTATATATCACAGAATTGAAAATTATTATGCACCCCTAAACTGTCAACTTTTCTAGTTTTTGTTGGAAAAACGCTGTATTTCAATTGCAAATAACTTCCTTTGTCCTCTTTTGCACTTATTTTTAAGACTATACATTTGAACTAGGTTGGTTTATTGAGTTGTTCTCCACTTTTTACTCGAATTTCACGTCGGTGAGAGCACCAAGTCGGAAAACAGAGAGAAAACCCAAAGTTTAGTGGATTTTAAACCAGTTCACTTGGCCTGTTTTTCACAGTGTATCATAGCAACCATCTGTCAGTATTCAAGAAAGAATTCTGTCAACTTACTAAAATTAACAGTATAATGCAAAACGCATTTTCTCAAATTATTCCGGACTTTTCACATAAATTTTTCAGTAAAATATGCAGTCCAGCAAGTCAAGGAATACCACCACCAAGTCACGAAGGTGGTTATAAATTATACAAAAAATTATTTTACCTCTTAGGATTACCAGTAATCGGTCTAGCAGCAGCCAATGCTATGTACCAAAAATCGATTAATGAATGCGAAAGACCACCTTTTGTTAAATATGAATATTTACGTAAAAGAGATAAAAAATTTCCTTGGGGAGACGGTGTGAAGTCATTTTTCCATAATCCTGCTAAAAATGCTCTACCAGATGGATACGAAGATGAAATTGATTAGGAAACTGCAAAATTGTGAACTTGTAAGCATCTTTTTCCCATTAAAGTGCATGTAATTAAATTGTTTATATTATTTATATAATTACAACTATTTACGATCATAACTTTTAACCCAATTGGTTCTTGTTACTTTTGTTAATTCAAAAAAGATTTGATTTCTTGGTAAGAAAAACTCTCCCAGCACACACAATAGAGCAGCATCCACAAATGAAGCTAAGAAAGATCGAAAGTTGTAGAGAAAAAAGGAAAAAAGCCAGGCTGACCTAAAGAAAAAAATGGAGCTTATTCGGAAAGAATCAAACAAAAGGAAACTCAGAGGAAAGTTAAATTATCAAAAAAGATGAAGATAAATAATGGTAGTAAAGTTTTCAAAGTATCCTGTACATTTACTGGAATATAAATAAAATATTAAAAACGGAAGTAGGTACAACTAAAAAGATATAAATCTAATTATGTTGTACTTGTTCGGAGCTACTGACCTCAAATGAAAAAAAAGTTATTTAGACACCTCAATGCACAAGGAGAGATCGATATCTCGTGGAAATATACCATTGTATTATTTATTGTCAATAAGCGAGTTGGCATAGGTTGTAATATAAAATAGAACGTATATCTAAGCATTTTACACCCTTCAATACAAGGATGGTTAAATGTGTAGTTATAAGTTTTTGTATTGTTAAATCTATTGAATTGGCTTATTTATAGGTTAAATACAAAGAAAATGATTTTGAAAAATGGTTTTTGCACACATATGAAAGAAATGTATCAAAAATGGTTCCCAGAAAAGCTAGTTCAGTATACGCTAGCGAAATAGGAGTAATTTGAATTTAATTTGGCAATTCTGTAGACCTCTGGTCAGATGTCGCCCAGATTCAAACAACACTGTCTAGTGTTGACATCAGCTGATTATTTTCATTTTTGATAGTTCTGACAGATAAATACAATTAATTTAGTACTCGCATCCAATGTTATTTTATTATTTTTACTCAGTTTCGTTGAAACTGTTCCTTTAAAAACTTCAGTGAGCAATTTTATAGAATATCTGCAATTATGGATCCTACTACTTCGAGTACCAGCTCTTCGCTTAGTCGGGTAAAACAATGTAAGGTCATTTAGGACCGTCAAATATCAAATACATTCATCTCATATCTACAATGAACATCTAAATAATCTACTAAACAGACGAGAAATCAACTCATGGCTATATGGGTGGATGATTTCTTCATCAATCAAGGCATATTTAATAGATTTGGAACACGACTGTTGACTACTTTTTCGGAACACATCCTTAATCTGGTAACTTTTAGTGGTGTGAGTAAAGCTTTTCAAATTACTCCTCCTGGTTATTAAATGGACCATAGAAGAAGTAATAATTGTCAACTTTACAGATGGTAGTGGAAAAAATAAGTTATTAATTGTAGATAACCTCTTGTCATTTCGTTTCATGTTTTCGACAATGAATGTATAATTCTGCCGTAATGACCTTGGCGATTCTGTTAGGTTAAGTATATCGAATTGTTTTATGCAAAATATTCTTTAATACTATTCAAAGTATTTCTAATATTCACTTATTTGATTCAATAATTATTTCAACTACTAGTAATTTAAATATATATTTTTTTTATATTTTATTATGTAAATCTCTGCATTTCTCACAAGTTTCTTTTGAATTCTTTGTTTTAGTAATGACTATGTACATAACTATTATTAAATATGTGTTTGGAATATTTTTACATATGATAACAGTTTTAATAGTGACATTCGCTTTTTCATTCCAAATTGTTGTGGAAATATGGTTGTTAACTTCACACCAGTGTTACAAGATACATACTAAGTAAAAAGGAAATCATTAAAACCAACTCGAAGTCCTAAGATGTTTAAAAAGTGTAACTTTTCAAAGAAATTTAGTGAGAACGGATCCCAACACTTTGAACACTATGAAAACTTGGAGAAACTCCAGCCCTAGTCGCACTAAGAAATATATTAAAATATTCAAAGACGTAAACGTTGATGGGGAGCTGAAAACATTTTATTTTGATAATGCAAGTGGGATGCTAAAGCGTTTAAAATTATTCACAGTAAATTCATTTCTTAAAAAAAAGTGCATTCAAAAGTGATCGAGATGTAGTGGTAGGTCTTCAACGTCTTTAATTAACCTTAGAATCGCTGAAATAAAGGTAATTGTGGATGAAAATTATCGTTTAAGACCGAATGAGGAGTCCACAGAAATTTCTAGATCACACAAATCAATTTGAATTTGGAAAAAATATACAGAGATATTGTGTTTCATTTAACCTGGTAGTGCGTTAATTTTTTCAAATTAAAAATAGATGCTTCGTTAACTTATCTAATATTCATACATGCTGAATTTATTATTGCAAAAATGTTTGCATTCATTTTAACTATAGAAAATAATAAAAGCGATAATAAAACATGTATTTTTTATAACACATTATAAAATAGTCTGTAATTCCTAAATTTGAATATTAGAAAATATGTTTATGGCGCTGTAAAATTAGCTATAAAAAAAGTACTTGAGTACAAAATCTGTGGGAACCCAGAAGAAAAAACGTTTATGATTTAATATTGTACCGTAAATAACCAGAAAAATGTTTCTATCGAAAAACTTTAACCAAAAATTCCAATAAAATTTATAGCATAATTATTAGGTAACATTCTAATCGAACAGAAATAATATTAAGGTTGGGAAGCTGATTTTTCCACTACTTGCTGTAAAGTTGACAATTATCGCTTCTTCCACCCAACTGAGAAGTTGAATTTTTAAAGTAAGTAACTCAACATAATTTTATATGTCTAGGAGATTGTCTCTAATGTATATGCTGCTTTAAATTACCTATCAAGATAAAATTATTTAAATTTAAACTGCACTTAGTTTGAAGTTCGCATTCAACCAAAAATGACAGATGACATAAGGAGTACGATCATAATCTATGATTCTGAAACAGACAGTGTACTTGCCAGCCAGACGACGAGATAATTCTTAATCTGTACGTTCATGCAAGAAGCTTTAAAATTGCTAATAAAAAGTTAATGTATGTACTTTTCCAGGTCGCATTTTTTTTCAAACATTTTAGTAGTAATTTCGGTGACTTCTTTTTGCCGTTCCATTCGTATTTTTGTTAACTGAGATTCCTATAAAAGTGATAAGAATCAAAACAATAATTATTATAATTAGTGCTTTTAATTTTAACTTGAAATTGGACATTTACAAATTGCAGTACCTACATACCAAATCGGGTTACTAATAATTACAACTTATGTTTCATAAAAACTAGAGGCTACTACTTGCAACAATATTATATAAGTTTATAATATATCATGTTTTTTTTTCAATAGGTATAGACTATTGTTATTTTTCATATTATTGAGTGTGTTAAAAATCACGTAAAATATTACTAATAAGGATGTCATTTCAATAAATATATGCTATTATTTTTTCTACACACCAAAACATGTAATTATAGAGGATTTTAACAACAAAAAGGTCATCGAGTAGACTTGTTGAAAAACCGAATGTTTTTTTCAAGTGTTAAGGTATGTCCACATTGGTGCGCTGCGCAAAACGTTCGTGAATGTTACCAAACAATTTGTTTGTAGAACGTCCAAACTGCTGCAACATTTAGTGGTTCGTTTATGTTTGTGAAGGTTCCAGTTTTATCATGCGCCTTTAATATATATTCGTTGATCATGGACGACGAATCTGTTGCTATTGCTTGTGCTGCATTTATTGTAATTGCTGGTTTATCAAAAAAGCCTTCACCACATCTATATCAGATTCTAATTCGATTGCAATTTCGACCCATGCATCATGCTTTTTATTTCGCATATGATAATTGGCATTATTTGTGGGATCCCATAATTCGGGCTTTATTTCATATATACCGATCAGTTTTAATATTTTTGCGTGGTCCCAGTCACCCATTTTTCAACTTTAAATATAATTTGTAACGAGTAAACAATAATGGAATACTGAAAAGGTGTGCGCGCATTAAAGAAATGTTCGTCAAAACAAATAGACGTCCAAACTGAACAATGTTTGTCGAGCAAATTTCTTTGATGTACCGACTCCTGATGGATCGTGCTTGTTCGTGCACGGGCTTGCACGTTCGTGCGCAGATTACCGTCCACACCAACAAAAATTCAATGTTCGGCACGGCGCAGCGCACCAATGTGGACATACCTTTAGAATTAAACAAAGCAAGTCTCGTCGGTTTGAGTAGTAGCTAGCAATAAAAGAGATATAGGGTGATTTTTTGTAAAAGTACCTATAAATAACCTCAATTTGGACGGTAAAATATCCATTCATAGATCAACACCCCGTACAAATATATGTCCATTTTTACCAATTACATGGTATTAAAACCCAATAAACATAAAGAACCATTAATGTACCTATTAATAAGGAAATAACAACAAACTTTTCTTACATAAATTAACCCCTCAATAATAAAAACTACTAATTATAAATCCAAAAGAATAAAATGAAAAAATATCAGGGAGTCTGCGCATGATTAGCTAGTATCCGCACTTGTTTACATCTATGATTTCGACGTAGAATGTCTATTGCGCAGGCGCATTTGCATTGTCACTGGAATATGCAAATATCTTATACTATATCTGTATCCGTAAATTAGGGAGGAGGTGTGCAGGCTGCAAGACCTTTACGCTTGTCGTGCCCTTTAACCCACCTCAGGATGATATTGTTATCTGCCGAGGCGTTAGCTAAATCTTGATGGCACTCTAGTACTAGCCCCGATATAGCACGTTGTCTGTTCAAGGCTAATAGGGCTTGTCTACTGTCAGTGCAGATTGTATGTATGAACATACTGAATAAAATGTCAATTCCATCTAAAAACAGTTTACTTAGTGTGTGGTCTAATTTCGAAATACAACAAAGCTCCGTCCCTGCGCATTATTTTTCCAATTTTACCAACACAATCCTATATTTACATATTAGGCTTTTAAAGTACAAATAGAATGTCTTTTTCAACCAGAGTTGCATGGATCAGTAAAAATACTTTTCTAAAGAGAATACAAATGACAGTGAAGAATTCTTCTACGAATTCAACACGAGATAATAGTTACATATCCATACTGGGTGTTCGCAATTGCAGGTTTCACTTTCGCAAAACCAAATCAGAAAAGGCCAACTCGTCTAGATTCGATTTAAAAAATGAGGCTGATCTACATTCAACGCTGTTGTCATTCCTGTGAAAAATTCTTTGAAAAAATTGTAAGTCGTCGGGACTAATACAGATATTTAGTTATGTAAGACAATTCCAAAAGAAGGATAAAAATGTTAGACAATTTTTAACAAAAAAATACCATAATATTAAAAAACTTTTTTTTCTAATAAAAAACCGGTTTCCACGTGACAAAGTATTATATTATATTATAGGTAGTATGTTATAAAAACATATGAATTATATCTATTTAAAATTTCAAACGATGGATAATTAAATATCAAATATCGAACTAACGACAGTTTCAATTTAACATTTTATATATCTATTAGCAAAAGTGCACATTGTTTCTGCGTTTAAAATTAATTCATCAGGTAAAATATTGACATTTCTCAGCTGGTTATTTTATTTAATTCATTAAATTTTCACTGTAAAGCTTATTAGAGCAAATATGCCGAAACAATTAAGTCGGCAACACATTGTATTGATGTTACGCCACGCCACGTCATCCGACGCATCGTCAGAAGGATCTGACAACTGCATATTTATATATTCTGTGTACACTGTTTTCATGGAATCCCATCTCACGCGACTCGACGCCATCTGACATGGTAGGAATCACTTCTTCCCGGAATCATGTAAGTATATGGCTTCATTAATCAATTATTTTGAACAAAAACTTGATAACAATGGACCATAGTTTGTTTCACGAATGTCAACCAATGGCTTTCAGAAAAATTTAAACAATATTTCTTTATTTCCAATGTTGGAAGCAAAAAATACCAGAATCTAGAGAAAGGAAGGAATCTAGTAGGAAACGAAAATTTTAGAAAATCCATGTATTGTTAACTAAATATCTCGATCCAATTCTTTATGAAGATTTTTCAGTAGATTCTATATACATTTATCATGTCTTTTACACCAGAACTGGCAAGTTATAAAATCGTTTTGCGCGCAATAATTATAGTGCGATTTAAAGATTAAACCAGGTTTTAAACGGTATTATCTTATATTTATTGAGAGTTTGATTCGAGTAGCATAAAGACATAAATTTCATATAAATACACATTATAGCTATCTTCTTATATGCTCTTTATAAGTAACAAAAAAAAACAGTGAAATAAATGTGGTGATCATAAACAAAAAGTAGATAACTTTGTTCTATATTTGCAAAACTTACTCGGACTTAAATGACGAACTAAAGCAATAAGGTAGTCATCAAATAATAGTACAATATGCTACTAGGAATAGAAGACTATTATTATTGTTGAGCCCAGATTCTCGCACTTCCGAGGCTGTTCAAGCTGGGCGAAACATATAAAGAGTCTTCTGTTTCGAGTGACATGTACTATTTTTTCGTCAGGCGTAAATTGAATTGGATACAACGTCAACAATAAGACGTTGCTATCATTTCTCATTATTTTATTACTAGTACAATAATGAGCGATCTTTATTTCACTAGTAAAAGAATAGGTAGTTTCTATGATCTGTGTTGTCGAAAATAATATAGATATTATTATACGCTTGAAGAAAATAGTATATTCTTCAACGAGTGCAGAATGATGGCTATTATTCACGCAGATGACGTTTCCAAAACCAGCGAGTGCAGCAGTTTTGGAATCATCCAAGTGAATATTAGCCATTCTACACAAATAAAAGACTATACTTTCTCCACGACTAACAAAAAAAAAAGCTTTCAGTGAGGAACGAAACCCAATCGTCCGCGCCAGAGTCAACTATTTCTACCACTAGGCTATAAAACATGTTTATTTTCAAAAAGGGATACGTAACATACAGTTTTAATCGAAAATCTTACATTTATAAATGATAATTGGGAGTTATAAGTGAATATAACTACTGTTGTCCATTTTTTCTCTAAATAATACGTAAAATTATTATTCTATCATTATTTTGACGTTTCAAACGACGCGCTGTCAGAATCGATTTGCATTATTTGGTATTTGACGTTTTAAAAGAGACGATTTGATTTATTCATTTTAATTCATTTAAGAGTAAATTCTGATAATAATAGAATGTGATTGGCTAACGAGAGTGAATTCTTTTTCATTATTCACTGGTGTGAAGAATATATATCATTATGTAGCTAAATATGTCAAAATAATTTGTGCGTTATTATTTAGTGGTGGAGAAAATATATTATAAACTTGTACAAATCTATAATGATTTAATATATACACAGACTGCGTAACTTTCTACAGGATGCGATGAAGATAAATGATTTGAAAAGTGTATAGGGCGATGATCTGTTTCTCTCTTAACAATCTTTACCACGACTGTAGTATACAACAACGTACATACACGTAGTGATTACCGCAAAAAGAACAATTTTTGTAATAATATGTATCGAATCTGTAATAGTGAGCATGAAATTCGAAATTGCGAAGCTGTTATGCCTATCTTAAGACAACCATTACTAATTGTCTTCATTAATAATGAACTAGAAGCGGTTTTTTTATACTCTTATGGTTGGTATTTTCAGAGGTCTTGGGCAAATGGTTTAATGATTGTGAAGAGAAACAGTAGCTGCTTTTCTTGATGTATTATTTCTTTTTAATTCTGATTTCGTACAGTTTGTTTTTTAATCGTAATTGGTTTTAACGTAATAGGAGAGTATTTATTTTTAAATTATATAAATGTTTGCCTTCTCACAAATTGTGAATGTATTTCTTGCTCGTTCATTGTGCTAAAGATTTTGAATAGACTAGACTGAAATTTATCGGGATAAAGACACAAATTCAACATTTTCCAACTGAATGACAAGAAAAAATATAGGCAATGAGGCAACAAGCCTAAGAGCGCTTACAGATAAGACACTTTGAAAAGTGTCTGGTCTGAAAACGCTTTAAGTCTCCTCTATCTCTCTTAGACGCTGACGGGTTCCGGGCTGGCTTGGTGCCTCTATCTCTAGTATGAATTTGATCTAACACTACTACAACTAATTTAAGAGTTGTGAAACTCAAGCAAACTAGGCCAGACGAATATATAGATATATTTTTCTTCCACTTTACGTATAAGGTTTTACACCAAATGTAACAGAATGTGTCTGAATTGGACCTTTTCTTGAAATTGAACACGAGTAAAATCGAATTGTCAGGCAATATGAAAACCTGAGACATGTCACAAGATGGTATATTTATTAGCCCTGGATAACTTTTTCCCATATAAGTGTGCAATGATATAGGAAGCCAAGGAAAACTTATTTATATAATCAAAAACCCTTTTTATACCCGAAGGTGTAAGGGTAGGTAAGTATATTCTGTTCGTAGATGAATTTTGTCCATTTCTTTTCATTTTTTGCCATCTTTTTTGCTTCTTCCTATTTTATATTTCTCCTTTCTAGTATTTCCGCAACTTCTTGTCTTAGGTCTTCCTTTCTTCCTTTTTGTAGTTATTCGGGCTTGCCACACATCCCTGACTGGTCTAATGCTCATTCTTGTGTCCGAACCACTTAAGCCTTTGTTTATTCAATAGTTCGAGTATTGGTTCTACTTCCAGTTCCTTTCTCACATCCTCGTTTCTTATCCGATCTCTTCGTAAATATTTCATTTCCATTGCTTGGATTCTACTTTTAGACTTTTGTGACAGTGTCCAGCTTTCACTTCCATAAGTAAGGATTGGCCGATAGCACTGATTTCCTTTTTTCGTATAAACAAGGAAAACTTAGGGCCCCGCAGACTGCAGACTTTTTATCGGCCGATAGTTTAATCAATATGGAGAGGAATGCATATGCGCACACTACAGCGATTCAGTATCGGCCGATAATACATTCCTCTCCATACTGATTAAGAAGCCGACCAAACTATCGGCCGATAAAAAGTCTGCAGTCTGCGGAGAAGGGCCTCCGCAGACTGCAGACTTTTTATCTTTATAAATATTGACGTCTTCTAGTTCTTGTTTCTTATCACAAATATGTAGTACTTTCAGTTCTGTATTAGGTGTTTATGAATGTTTGGTGCCAAGTGGATGTTTTGCATATGGTTGCTTTAATATGTGTGTTTGTAGGTGCTCATTGTGTCTAATTTCAAAATTTCGAATGGTTTGACAAATATAGACAGCATTAAATTCTGGATATTTAAAATGGGAATATTTTTGTTTTAACATTTAACAATTTTTAACTCACAAAACACAAAATTGTGTTATTTAAATTTGGATGTCTGTTAATAGAAGGAAAATGAATATAGAAGTACAAACTTATGGGTCGAACTAAGCAAGATTAAATTGTATTATTTTTGTATCTAAATTTTCCTTAATTGAAACTCAACCATTAATGACAATTGATTCAACTATCTACTATTACATATATATATTCATTTTTTTTCTGTATATTTTAAAGTTAAAACATACACTACGATTTGTATAATCTAAAAATTATTCCAGTTGTATCACTGGAACATCATTTAAAAACGCGTTAGAAGTGAATTCGGGCCATTTATTTATAGCCGGCTGGTACTAAAATTGTGTAATCAACGGCGAGGATCAACAACTACATTCGGTATCGGTGTCTTTTTTGACATAATTAGTTTTTTTTTGTGATAATTATTTTATGGTGGTTGGTTTTTTGCTCGCTTGTTCGTTTGACATTAAACTTGGTAAGGTGAGATTATTTTGTGAAATTATTTTGAATTGTTTTAATACGAGTTCACAAAATAAGTTTTCTCAGGTCCACAAAATAAATTTTCTCAGGTCCACAAAATTATATTCCGAGATAAGCGGGGAGAGAAAATAACCAATTTTCATACATTTTCTTTAAAGCTCCCTTGAACTTAAAATACAAAAGTCCATAAATACTTTCCACGCAAACTTTTCACTGTATAAACAGTTAGTATATTTTCTTCTATAATTCCATTAATATTCTAGTCAGTATTATCACCAAATTGTGACAGTTTGAAATACTAAATATCTGGAACGTCAAATTGGAATAAATCAAAATGATTCCAAAGGACTTGTTTTCAGTGAAATGTTGTTGGGTTGTGTTCAATCAAATTAACAGAAATTAACTGATTTCATTGGATTTCAGCTAAAAAATGTGTACCTTCCAACTCAGTATATTCTGAGCAATTTGGACCAATAGAAAAAGATTTCGTTTTATCATTTATTTTTATTTTAAGGGAAAACAATAATACAATATAGCTTGTGATTGAACATAAAACGAATATATCTTAAAATGAATGATCTTTCACTATTCAATATGGTCTAATTGATCAAGGCATAATGCTTTGAATTTTATTGGTAAAGCGGAAACGACGGTTCTGCAGCTCGAAGGTAATGAGAACTGGATAGTGGATAAAACACCTGTTTATTCAAATAAATCAAATAAATTACTTTTAAATTGCATAGCTATAAGTTCAACATAAATAAAAAACTTTTATTCACTGTTGAATAGGTGAATTATCTCGTGAATTCTCATTGCCTTCGGTATACGATAAATAAAAAGACAAAGTGTTAACTATGCGACATACATTTTCTTATTACGTTTATTTAAGATTCTTCGAGAGATCTTATCATTTTTACAACCACTATTATTTATAACAATTTGTTTTATTTAAATTAATTTTTCAGAAGCAAAAAAAATTTTTTATTATAAAAATCAACTTCTAAATTTGAATAAAATAAATGGGATCGAGATAAATGCTTGAAGTGTCATAAGTTTTATGATCCTGAGTTGTCAAGGGTCAATTTAATTACATAAAAGGTATTAAAGTTGAAAATTTAATATTTAATTTATATATTTTGTATACTAAACTGCATTGAAATAGTCCTATTTTGTAATACAGAGTGAGTTTTAAGTATGGAACGTCTCAATGATCATTGAATTGGATCTATGTAGAGTAGGGAGGATGAGTGTAGGCCCACAGCACTCAGGCCACTTGTGACCTATTGTTCATCCTCCCGAGGAGGTGTCCTCCTAGGTCATCGTCCATCCTGTACTTCCCAGGAAGGTGGAGAGGTCACTAGAACACATTCTCTTCTGTCTCACTCCGGACACTCGCATGACAGTTTCATCTTCCTGTTCACACATCCTGCATAGAGGTGTGTCCACTAGCCCCATAGTATGGAGGTGTTTCTTCAGTTGAAAGTGGCCATTCAGAAATCCTACTGTTAAACGTAGGTTTTTCCTGATCATCGCCAAATATTTCTCAGGCGCCAGCTTCCCATGGTCGCTCAGGGTGATAACCAATACTGCATCCTTTAATTCCCTCTCATCTTTCAAGGGATTGAGCATGGGTGTAACGTTTGGCTAGTTCCGCAATTGTCGAAGTCGTTAGGCCGTAGGTGTCACTGTGTCCAAGAATTTTTAGTCCAGCGGCTTCCCTGGCTAAAGAATCGGCATTGCGATTTCCTTTACTCCTGTCGTGCCCACAGTTTTTATAAATTTTTAAAGAGGGTGATAAATTTTTGTACCAGCAATGCACAGCCAGTTCCAGCTAGTTTATATTGAAAATTAATGAACTATTTGACGATATCGCTAATATTTTTCTTAAAAGGACAACATAAATTTAAAATATTCTTGAAATAAGTATTCTCGATAGAAGATGTGAGGTCCTCTGTGACTCACGATCAAACGAATATTTCCTATCTTATATGATTCTGAGAATCAATTTAAAAATTGAATAATCGCCTACATTTCGTTTAAAAAAATTAATAATATTAATTAAAAGTTTACCTGAGTCTGTGTTAGGCCCAAACTAGCCGCCAACTCTGCCCTTTCTGGTAAGGCCAGGTACTGTGTCCTTTGGAACCTCCTATTTAGTTGTTGTAATTGAAGACTTGAATATATCGTACGAGGTTTTCGCATTTTTTTACCTTTGCCACCACCCGACGGCCTGTCCAACGACAAACATTTGTCTGTAAATAAAAAAGATCATATTTCAAACAAAAGAAATATATATGTATGTATGTATGTATTCCTTTTACTATCAGCTTAAATACGGATTATCACAATGTGGATCACTCATTGCCCAACTGACAATAAAATATTTCAAAATAAAATACAACACACAGATCTTACATCGAAGGATTCTTTCAAATTCCTAAATTTAAAGAAGTTAGAAACGTTTGAAATTCATAATATTGAAGCGCGTGCGGAAACGCCAAAATTACCTACTGCGGTGACGTCATAGAACAGTAAGGACGCAGTACATGTATGTACGCTGTTGAACAGGGAATCGTATGTAAATAGTTTTAGTTTGTTATCAGACGAGTAGGGATAAATTTGTTAATTTACATTGGAAACGAAGAAGGACCAGAGAAGTGTTTTAAGCCACCAAACATGAATAAAAACGGAAAAAATTATGGATTAGGCAGGCTAGGCGTTAACCTAAGAAATTTTTAATGTAAAAAAAAGCCTACAGTATGAGCCAAAATTAAATTTACAAAATATATCGACAAATTAAGCTAATTAGCGTGATTTATTATGACAGTAATTAATGAAAACTATAATTATTAGTACTTGCGCTTCTAATAAAAAGATGTTTAGGTATTTTAATCGTAATTAGACATTATTTAACTATAAATTATATTATAACTATGGTTATATTGAAGTAGTTAATGTACTTGCACACACTAAATATTTACAGGTACATCTTTTTGTGAGTAATTTATATTTTAGGGAATTCTGTGTACAGCTTGTCAAACTTAGAAAGAGACGAGCACGCAAGATCTCTAGTGCGCAATTGACATTGGCTGAATTAACGCTTTCAGACAATATACTTTGTGGCCGGCTACTAGTGTATGAAAAGAATCACTCAGCTAAAAATACATCAAACATGTGTCGTGTGAATGCGTCTATTTATATAAATGTATTTTTAGCCGCGCGATTCTTTCCAGACACCAGTAGCCAGCCACAAAGTGTCTCGTCTGAAAGCACTCTAAAGGTATATCGACGAGTAAAGACCAGTTACAGAGGCAAACGATAACAGTCCAAACAAAGATTGAAAATTTGAAAACAGCATGCAGCCTTGCAAATTGTTGTAAGTTTGTCCACAACTCAAAGGATTTCTTGTGAAATTAAACCTATTGAACAACGCACCTTCACTTTTTCAACGCCAAATAAAAATGACAAATAACAGCATAATTCCTTTGAGGAATAGGACTAGAAAAACTGACTGTTAAGACTTTCCTCAGGTAGAGAATTGAAGAAGAGGGTTAGTCCCAGTCTGTAAAAAAATATACTATACAAAATTGTTGATGACACTGCTTTCTTCTTTTATATAAGTACATCGAGCTTCTTCATGCTGGTGTTATGACTTGTAGCTGATTTATTCTTCATTTTACTAGTTTGTTATAGAATGTTTTGTCTCTAGGAAGGTTATTGATCCGCAGATTTTTTCCTGAAACGCGTTTTTTATCCCGACCAGTACCTACCTTTATTTATTATTAATATTAACCATAATAATATTACGTACTTTTAAAACACTTATAATTTCTTATCGTTCCACATTATATGCACTAGCATAAATGAATTTATGTATTACTTTTTTAAAACCTGCGTTAAATGACTTTTGCACATTTCATTGTACTTTGTTCAAAAGATAGGGTACCTTATAATATCCTAACCTTGTAAATTTATCAAAAGTCACTTGTAATATCTACCGAACAACATGAGTAGGCACTTAATTTTTGGATTAAATAAAAAAGAAAGAAAGTTGCATAAATTGTAACGCAGAAAAATACTGATAAAAACTGAGTGGAAAAAAACAAAATGTACTAAGTAGGATAAATAGCAATACTGTACGAGGGCTCATATTAAAGTCGTGGATACATATTTAGATTACTTGATTCATACGCTAAGTTTGGGGATCACATTCTTCTTTATTTTATCCCACTATAGCCATATAGCAGCTCCTTCACCCAAGCTAGAAATCTCTTAGAGCTGGCCTATGACTTGTTATACGTCGTCTCAACTATTACTAAACATGTTCGATACTAGCAGGAATGTATCTCTCTCCAGGTCCTTTCCATTCAGATGATTCCAAGATAAAGCCAATCTTGCTTTCGCGATACCGACCCAATAGTGAACCTCTTGCTATGTTTCTACAAGACAAGTCAACAGAATGTATCTTAAAAATGGCTCATTGAAGCTACTGTACTATTAAATTCCTTAAACTGGCACACCAAAAACAGTTTTTTCTTTGGTGAATGATTTTTTTCCTCCAGATCCTGTCTATGTCTATCGTAAAAGTGTATAATGATACTGTTTAAAAAATATATATTTACGAAGACCCAATTATGGATATACGCGTCGTTCTTTATATTTGAAACACTCCCAAAGTGTTTGTTCTTTATAAATCAAGTAGTTTAAGTTTGATAATAATATATATTAATTATATAAATGGCATCATCAGCCATGGATGATTACTTCGCATAGATTTAAGATAGGTATCGGTAAACACCTCAGTTGATAATGAAAACTATTATTTATTACATCCGATGCGCACAACACAGGAATACATTTATAAATGTCAATATGTCTTCCGTAAATAGATGTTGATAAATATGGTAGTGGTGTATAGGATCGTCCTGGATATATGTTCAACAATATCATTGGGTGAATTAAAGTTTTATAAAGGATGAACTGTGAGCGAGAAATTCGAAACTGCCCACTGAAATAGAATAGGTGTCAATATATGCCAAAATATAGCACTATGCTGAATGTACATTTTGATATTCTATTCGCGTTACACCCATGCTCACTCTCTTAAGGATGGAATCAAAGGATGCAGTCTTACCAGGATCAGCCTGGGCGACCCTGGGAAGCTGGCGCCGAAGAAATATTTGGCGATGACCAGGAAAAACCTACGTTTAACAGTAGGATATCTGACTGGCCACTATCAACTAAGGAAACACCTCCATACTATGGGGCTAGGCATGTCTTATGCGAGTGTCCGGAGTTATCGTCAATAAGAGAGTGTGTGTTCGGTTAGTCTTAGCCAACAACTGCCGATATAAATGAGATGTCTCCTAGTGACCTGTCCACATTCCTGGGAAAGACAGGATGGACAACTCCTCGGGAGGATGTACAATGGGTCACATATGTGGCCAAATTGCTGTGAGCCCACACTTCTTACTCTACAGATACAACTACCTGCAAGATCTTCGAATTGCACTACAAGTAGAATTCGATGCAATTATTGTGATCTTTTCTTTACTATCTTTATTCATTCGATGCCATGTCGATTGAATTTAGTAATTTTTGCAAGAGGAGGTTGGTAATACTCGTTGGTAGCGCATTTCATTTGATGCCTTCCTAAAATATCAGGTTTTCAAGAGACCCCATATATTTGCAAATTTAACAACTGTATTGTTACATAATAATTCACAAGAAAATTATCAAAATTCAATGAGTAATTTGAAAGAATTATTGTTAAAAAATTTTCAATGTTATGGGGGTCAGTTTTTGACTTTTTGTGTCAAAATTTATATTAAAAATAAAAATATTATTTTCTTTTCGCCACTTGGAATTTCCACGTCGAAGAACTTCTCATTGATTTCATATGAACAGTATTTTTTAAATAAATAAAATCTAAATCAAAATTTTTTTATTTTTGGTAAATTTCAGCAAATCAACATACTCTTTTAATCACCATTTCTAATTGTTTCTTACGCAAGTTTTTCGAAAGTCAAGTTAAGGTATAAATACAAACGCCATTAAGTGCCCAATGAAATTTACCGATACAAGAACTTCAAGAGAAATTGTCGGTATTGTCGCCGTCGCGCCACCGCTTTATTGGAAAAAGGTGGGAAATTTGACACAAATAACATAACCTCAAATTAAATAAACGAGGATTAATTAATCAACCCTAATTACTTAATTAGAAAATTGGCTTTTAATAACAGTTTGATAATTAAATGGCTGTGGTACATCATGCTTTACGGAAAATTATAGCAGAGGGATTATGAATAATTACTTTTGTATCACTACCACTACCGGAGATAGTAGATACCTATATTGATTTTTTTTAGTTGCAGGAATAACAATTTACGATTATAAAGGTGAAAAACCTTAACAGAAACAAAGGAAAATTTATTCTATGTAAATATACGATAGTAGGATATTTCCCATTATGTCTTACCAAAAATATTCAGGTTCCAGATCGCGGGGAATTTGGTAGATTGTCCAGTAGAAAAAGCTTCTACACAAGCAGCATTTTTCATCAATAGAAATTATAATTGGTAATGAAATTGCAAAAATGGCTTTTAAGAATATAAAATGAAATAGTACCTAGTATGGAATTATCTTCTTAACTACATTCAAATTATGATGATTATTTAAGATTGTTTCCAATTAAAAGTAAAGTAGGTACAAAATGTTGAGATACAAATGCTATGCAACAATTTTGAAATGATATAACTTTTGAATATATTATTATATTTGAATATATTACGTGTAACCATGTTGTTAAGTTATTTTTTAATGTATTTTTTTCAATTTAAATACGTTTAAAATGTTTAGTGTCATTTTAAAAAAATAAAATTTTGTTAAATTTATAAGATGAATAACAAAAATCTGAATATATCTAATATACCTATAGTGAAAAATTCGAATAATCCTAATATTGTACATTTAAAAGTATATATAATATTAAATATATTTTGGTTACTGATATAACATACAAATATTCTTAAATTTCAAGAAACCATTATTATTATTTGAAATGTGGTTTATTGGGTTTAAATTGTTTTTAATTCAATGAATTATGGTACCAAATTTGATATAATGGTGAAGTTAAACATATATTTTGAGTTCGTAGCACTCGGATCTTTCTATTTCAACAAAATTTTGTATAATAAATGAAAATATAAATTTTTAATAACACATGAGCTTCTAAATAACTTCTGCGAATATTAATACCCAATAATAATATTAACAAACATAATAATAATAATTCAGCTATCATAATTTTTTTAAACTTGACAGGGGTTTACCAGAAAGAATTAATAAAATTGGTAATCAATTCGAGCTCGCTTTAAATCTAACAATACGTTGAGATCTATGCTAACGAAAACTAAACCAAAAAATGAAGAACAATATTGAAAAAAACTGCATATACATCAGATATCCTGTGAATGTGATAAATTTTATTTAGGTGGAGCATCTAGACCATTGAAAATACGATTAAATGAACACAAAAAGTATACGAAGGATGGGGAGTTGTTTAAGTCAAGTATTTGCAAACATGCTTGAGAAAAGAGGCATTTCATTCAATGGGATTCGGCGTACATAATATTGAGAGAAGTCTATAATAAAAGAAATTTGGTTACGAATATCACAAACTAAGTAGCACCAGGGAATGTCATTTCCTCATTAGTGAAAAAATCTTTTTCATTTAGAGAATTTGTCTGGAATGTCAAAATTTCCCAAAAATTTGCGGAAAAATTTTAGTTTTATTTCACATTCTATTTCATCTACTGTAAATGGACAACAAATTTTTTGTCAAACAGCTTTTTGCGTATATTTGATCAAATTTAAGCTTATAATATCCTAACTAGGATCATTTTCTATACCTCCTCCTCCTTTTTGTTAAATTTAACTTGAAAAAAATCTTGATTCAAATTTCTTAGGAGTTTTTAAAAGTATCTAACTTCTTCATATAGTCGAATCCAAAACCAACCACAGTAAGTTAAACTGTTGATCGAATATGGTGAAATTACCGACGGAATTATAAATCCAGTTCCTGAAAGGTTTCATGGGAACTGTTTTACGGATAATTTATTTGATATCAGATTCCAAAATAATTTTTTTTATGCAAATAATTCCTTGGAGCCGTCGTTTGATTTTTGGAAATAAAATACCTTTGAAATGTTATAATTATTAAGTACTTTACTGGAAAAAAGTATTGAAATTCTTCGTTTTTATAGTATTTTATAAGTTTTAATATCTGCTCCTTTTTTAATATCAGCACGCAACATTTTCCCCTCGATTCAATAAGGATTTTAAGCGAAGTTAAGGAATCCTTAATTTGTGTCGCTAATTTTGAAAAATTCTCACAATTTTTCAACAAATAAGGACCAATTACAAACTTTAAAATAAACAAAAACTTCATAAACAACTATTAAAGACATTTTTGTTTTAGATAGAGCATAAAAATGTGAAGAATTTTTCAAAATTAGCGACACAAATTAAGGATTCCTTAACTTCGCTTAAAATCCTTATTGAATCGAGGGGAAAATGTTGCGTGCTGATATTAAAAAAGGAGCAGATATTAAAACTTATAAAATACTATAAAAACGAAGAATTTCAATACTTTTTTCCAGTAAAGTACTTAATAATTATAACATTTCAAAGGTATTTTATTTCCAAAAATCAAACGACGGCTCCAAGGAATTATTTGCATAAAAAAAATTATTTTGGAATCTGATATCAAATAAATTATCCGTAAAACAGTTCCCATGAAACCTTTCAGGAACTGGATTTATAATTCCGTCGGTAATTTCACCATATTCGATCAACAGTTTAACTTACTGTGGTTGGTTTTGGATTCGACTATATGAAGAAGTTAGATACTTTTAAAAACTCCTAAGAAATTTGAATCAAGATTTTTTTCAAGTTAAATTTAACAAAAAGGAGGAGGAGGTATAGAAAATGATCCTAGTTAGGATATTATAAGCTTAAATTTGATCAAATATACGCAAAAAGCTGTTTGACAAAAAATTTGTTGTCCATTTACAGTAGATGAAATAGAATGTGAAATAAAACTAAAATTTTTCCGCAAATTTTTGGGAAATTTTGACATTCCAGACAAATTCTCTAAATGAAAAAGATTTTTTCACTAATGAGGAAATGACATTCCCTGGTGCTACTTAGTTTGTGATATTCGTAACCAAATTTCTTTTATTATAGACTTCTCTCAATATTATGTACGCCGAATCCCATTGAATGAAATGCCTCTTTTCTCAAGCATGTTTGCAAATACTTGACTTAAACAACTCCCCATCCTTCGTATACTTTTTGTGTTCATTTAATCGTATTTTCAATGGTCTAGATGCTCCACCTAAATAAAATTTATCACATTCACAGGATATCTGATGTATATGCAGTTTTTTTCAATATTGTTCTTCATTTTTTGGTTTAGTTTTCGTTAGCATAGATCTCAACGTATTGTTAGATTTAAAGCGAGCTCGAATTGATTACCAATTTTATTAATTCTTTCTGGTAAACCCCTGTCAAGTTTAAAAAAATTATGATAGCTGAATTATTATTATTATGTTATCTTATTTATTGCTTATCGGACATTTTATATATAATTTAATTTTTGGTTTATTAATCGATGTTAAATTCTCTTCTCTCTCCCGTATTATTTTTCATCATCATTTTTTGCCATCCACAACTCTTTTTTTCCGTCAATATCTATGCATTCTCTAATATCTTCTTTTCATTACCTATCTTAGCAATAAATATTCTACAAAAATCATTTTCTTTAGCTTAAATGCGTGTTTCAATAGTGATAACTGATACAGGATAGTGCAAAACTTATTCCGCTGAGTCCATTAATATGGATCGAAACTGACATATAGCAATTTTGGATATGTCAGCGTACGTGTTAAAACAGCAATGGTTAAAAACCAGCTTACAACGAAGAATTGTTAAGTTGTCACATAATTAAGTCACATAATTTTTCTCATCCAGGAAGAATAAAAAATTCAAAAGTATAAACCAAAAGTAGAAATTATTATTCAGTTGACTTTGATAAGTAAATTTTCATAGTTATTTACAGTTTTCTGTAAAAATTGTCACATCTTAGCAGTTCGAACAAAGAAGCGACAACTACTTCTCGTGCTACATGCCCCGACAGTTGTTAAATTTCATAGTCCGTTATTATCCATATAAATTTATTAAAAATATATTTTAATAATTTGTCACATTAATTAATTGAATTTATGTTATTTTAAAATATTTAAAATTTAAAAATAATAACTCACCGTCATCTTTGGGGGAAGGTGGACAATTAGAAGCATAAGAACCCAAATGGTAACCCGTATACGAATGTTGTTGCATAGGGGGAAAAGGATAACCACCTAAACCGCCCCTTGGACTTGGAAAGCCAGTATCGTGGCCCCCCGTCGGACCAGAATGTGCATTTCCCGCCGGCGAATTGAAGTGGTGCGGATAAGAGGTCCTCAAGGGTCCATATCCGTGCTGTTGCAGCTCGATAAAAGCACTTTTCGAAACAGGTGTCGAATTGTTGGATTCATGAGGTGTCGGCGGTCCGATATGACCATCTCCGGCCATCGTAGGGGTGCCCGGAGGATCTTCGTTGGGTCCCCCGAAAGGGGAACCCAAATCCGTAAAATTCAACGTCGTGAAGGGTTTGTTATCCACTTTGCTGAAGTTAGGAGACGTCTTGAAAAAGTTTCACTAAAACCACTAAGTCAAATATCACTAGCACTAAGCCGAAAGAAAAAAAAGGTGAGAAAACGATAAACGTTGATAATAAGAACAGTTTAAAAAGTTAATAACGTTAATTTGAAACAACGAAAGCAATTTAGCGCACTGAATGATGATAATAGGTGTAATCCACACTATAATTGAGTAAAAACTATTTGAAGATCGAGCCCGAAACCAAATTATACGAAATTGAGTGCATATGTCGTTTTTTTTACGTAGGGAAATTGACCGTTTGTTAACCAACCATCTACTACCTACGAACGTAGGCACTATAATGAAGAATAATCATATAATAGTACACTTAGGACTGTGGTTTAGTCTTTCAACCGGTAGGTTACGCTACCGTTCAGCGAAACTTGAAAATAATCCCGCCTATCGTCCTTTTCATTGGCTCTCCGTTATCCTGCAACCTGTTTTTAGTTCCACTAGGTGGAGTTTAATCCTTATAGTGCGCTTTAGATACGCCCTTTCAGACTTCCTGACGCTTCATTTTTAGGTTAGATTCACGTAGAGTTAATGTTATAGTGTTTTGTTGCACTTTTGTTTATGGGGTTCACATATATGGATATTGTGATATGCTCGGAGTGTGCCTTTTTGGTATTTTGGATTATCGTGTTTTGCACGGCATGGGTAGACAGTGCTTTATTGTTTGACATATTAAAAAGGCTTGATCTTTATTTAAATTCGACATACCTATATTGGGAGTGTGATTGATTCATTCATTACAGTGGTTTTTGTGCTTTTAATATGCTCGATATAATCATCATCCTATTTTTAAGTTTGTATAATGATCGGAATTTTTTTTTCTAATTTTTAATTTTTTTTTGGAATTTTTAAATTTTTTTTTCGAATTTTTATTTTTTTTTTTCATTTTAAAATTTTTTTTTCGAATTTTTTATTTTTTTTTTATTTTCAAATTTTTTTTTCAATTTTTAAATTTTTTTTTCTAATTTTTAATTATTTTTCCAATTTTTAAATTTTTTTCCCATTTTTTCTATTTTTTTTTCAATTTTTAATTTTTTTTTCCAATTTTCAGATTTTCTTATAATTTGTAAATTTTTTTATATATTTTTGAAATTTTTTTATGAATTTTTAAAAAAATTTTTCATTTGTTATATTTAATAAATAATATTAGTTCAAAAAAAAACAAAAATTTTATTTTATGACAAAGAGGATTAGCTTTGTTATGCTTTTATATTTTTAAACAAACTGCATTTTGTAATATTAAAATACAACTAATAATTTTATTAATATCGAGCTTATTTCAAAAAATTTAAAAATCATTTTCTATTCGACCTACAATAGAATTATCCTTTTTAATTTTTCAAATTCATTAGTAGGGACCTATACATATTTAAAAATAGATAAAAATTGACGTTCAAACGGCTCTGAAGGAAAATTAGGTTCTGAAGACTCCGTTATCCACTTAGATAAGCTAATAAAATAGCTATAAAAAGATTCATTGAAAAATATTCATACTCCAAATTTCCAAGTTCGCTAGAGTTTAATTTTGTCCATTTGGCTCCCTCTAGAAGAAACAGGTGATAGGTTTTGTGTCCTTGATCTACCTACTCTATCAGTCCAACTGGACCCGTGAGTTATATCTGGGATTTCAATCTGCCTACTTCTGGCTACAAGGAGTCCAAAAAAGTGAGCATATTAAATGTAGATAAAACGGAATATTAAACACGGATTTTCAAATGAAGTTTGAAAATTAAATTCACGCTGTAAACTCTAACTCTTTATTTCTATGGAATCTGAAAAAGTTACTAATAAGGTACTCAATGAAAATAGGTGGGTATTAAAAAGTGTGCAGTTGGTGGGTTTAAATTTAAAGCATTAAGTTGGCTATCTTCTATTTAGTTCTGGGGTGTGTTTCTCAAAGCACTCATAACTATTAATAATAGCCTTGAGTATAGAGACTAATTGTGTATATAATCAAGGATAATAGTCAGTCAATAAAATTTTTTGCTTGATTGTCTTTTTCTTGTGATTTAGTCTAAGAATGGTCTAACTAAGCGTAGTTCTTTTCGACACATTATTAACGAAAAAGGTATCACTGAACTCAAACAACTCGAATACGAATATGTAGTGTTAAGATAACCAATAAGGTATCTCGCATTCGTTATCTTATCCAAACTAGATCTTGTTTGTTGTGTTTTTTTTTATACAATCAAGTCCGTCGGAAGTATTTTTAACAAGTAGGTAATTTTCCAAGTGAACAGAATAGAGCACACATTCTTTTAACCTAAAAACTATTTCACTGCCTTACCTAATCATGCAGTTTCACAGTTTCAAAGATTGGAAAAGAATATCAGCCATTTAAGCAAATTAGCCTTTTAGATCACCTGATTAAATTTTGTTTTGATACAGTTAATATCGATATACAGAAATCCGTAGAAAATGCTATAACTTTCCCAAGCGCAACATTACATTACCTACATATACATACTCTGCCGCCTTCCTAAGGGCCAGAGCTGGCGGACGGCTGAACTTTGATACCTAAATTTCGTCTAACTGCGGACTAAGAACCAAGGACAAAGAGCTACGTAAGTATCCAGGCTAAATGAGTCTAATAAAAAGAAGCTAGATATCGAGCTCTAAATATAGGGAGGACCACAATAGATCTTCAAAGGTCAGTGAGATAGAACAAAGAGCCACTCCAATTCTAATCTAATCTAATCTAAAGCCGGCTACTCACTACGCGATACTTGACAAGTACTGGTACTTGATCATGTACAAGTACAAGTAGCTCGCCAATTTTCATGTTAGTTTCGTACACACTACTTAAAATATGCCAAGTACTTGTCAAGTCCCGCGTAGTGAGTAGCCGGCTTAACTGAGGGCCAAAGTTTATTTTTTTCCAAGTATTCGGTCCGAAACCCGAGTTCAATTATTAGCTGTCATACTGACAAACCCAAGAAAATAAATGGAATTATGAACACACACATATAGATATCCTCACATTGTGTATTTAAAGAAGGGGAAGGAAATATAATCATTGAATTCGCCCTTCCCCTTAAAATAAAATAATACTAAGGCAAATTGCGGACGGAATTCTTACAAAAATAAACATTAAACCGCTGATAAACGGAATCTAATCATGAAACACCGCCATATCACCAGTTTTTTGAGCAATCTGATACTGGTGACTATTTAAAGATGCTCTTGACACTAGGTGCTTACTATAATTTTTCTACGCCTGCAGGAAAAAAATTATATTATATTATTTTTAAAGTGACACAGAACTACAAAATTATCACGAAATATTAAATATAAACTACAGGAGATTCACTTGATGTGACGTTTGGTAAACAAGAAGATAAACGAGATGTGATTTTTGTCCTATATACACTAGTGTTTAAAGTGTCAGACTTGTCATTGCTACAGCTATGAAAATATGTCTCTTTATTCAACCAGATAGTGGCATAATTTAATAGTTATTTACGTAATTAGTGGGATATGGACATTATTAACGCACGCATGTGAAGTTTGCAAGACGAGGCCGTAGGCCGAGTCGTGTAATCACATAAGTGCGTTGATAATTCCTATCACACGTGTTACGTACAAAATTTTATCTACAACTGTTTATTAGTATTATCAACAGTAACTATATTATAAAATGTAAAAAAATTCCAATCCAACGTATTTTTAATAATATTGACTGCAAACATAAGGTAGTGTGATCATATTTTGTGACCATATCATCAAAGACAAACAAGGATGTGGAAATAAAATAAATTAGTTATGTCATCAAATTTTCAAATTTTAATGAACAAAAATCTATAAAAATGTGTTCAAGCGAAGACAATCTCCTTTCGGAAATTGAAAATGCAGCTTCCAGTGTTATTTTAAATATTTAATTCTGGTATTATACCATGTTTCTAGATTCTCATTACCGCACTAGTGCGGTAATGTAATCAAAAACGCACTAGTGCGGTAATATACGTCATTATGACACTAAAAATAGTGTCAAATCGTACTCGTTACATGACAGTTGTAGATAAAAATAATTATACACAATTATATGAAAAAATATCGAAGAAAAAGCATGAAACAAAATTATTAAAATTCATGGTTATTAATATATTATAATTATTAATTCTTAATAATAATGATTTTATTAGTTATTATTAATTATTATATTAGTTTTATTTGTATTTTTCTTGAAGTGTTTCTTCGATGTGTTTGCAGCCTTCTTTTCGGAACACTGTTATTTAACAGGATTTTTAAGAGTCGAAAATTGGAAATATATTCCTCAATTATATTTATTTTGTAAACAACCACAAATAATAACAATATTTATTTTAGCTTGAGTTAAAGTCTTCCTAAACACTCCTGTATTTTCCCCATTAAACTGTTTTTAGTAACAATTTTTGTGGGTCACAGGGGGTTGATGGAAGTGCATTATCTCTTATGTCCTTAAAGTTCCCCATATTTACCCTAAAAGCGATTTGTATTATTTTTTCGTTCACTCCGTTGTGGTTGTTTTAAAATTGACACACTATATAATACCTAATTGATAACAATAATTTATGTAGGTAGGAGAATTAAAGTTATCGGTCCAATGTTAATAAAAACACCACTCCACGCAAAATAAAAACACTGCAATAAACAAAACCACTTCACAATTAATACCTGAAATATTTACCATAATTTGGGAAATATTAATTCTGATTGACAGGTGCCAAAAATTTCGACTACAAAAGAAAGTCTGCAGGGTAGTGAGGTCTTTTATTATCTGTCCGACTGGCTCTTAACATTTGTAAAATGCGTGTGGCCTTTTGTTAAACTCCTGACATTTAAATGCTCTCAATTATTACCGCTTTTTTAATATACAATACTAAATAATAAAGGTGTAAATATGCTACGGCTTTTGCTAAATTTTTTTTCAACAAAACCACCATCTACAGAAGACTTAAATTAAATATATTTCTTTGAGTAAATTACCCACGATGAACGACACCAAAAATATTGATCTGAAAGGAAAAAAAAGTAATACTCACGATATAATTTCGAGTGTTTATTTATATGCTGGGGTAATTACTTGTAAATTTGCATTTTGCACAACCTTCATATGAATCAAATAAGAATTTACAATTATTCAATTACCAGTGCCATTAAAAGTATTCAAATATGAGAAACAGAAATGAATATCACTATAAAAAGAAATTCGCCACATTTTTGCATACAATGAACCAATTTTTGAATTCTTAATTATTTAAAAAATGTTCATAAAGCTTCTTCTTTCATATACAAAAATAAAAAGAAGTTAAATAGACCACAGGCCCATAGCTTCTATTTTTTTAATTATATTTCTCAATTTTATTCGATTTCTTGCAATCATATTCCAGTCCTTCATTAATAACAGCATCCATACATTTCTTCCTAGGTCGTCCCCTTTTTTTCTTACTTCCATCACCTCGAAGAAGCATTTCTTTCATACATATTTCGTCATCCATCCTACCCACCTGTCCTAACTATCGAACTATGCTTGAATTTTATTTGTAATGCATATTGCCTTGGATTTCTTTGTTCGTTCTTTTTCCTCACATCCTTAATTCCCCCATTAATTTTTTCTAATCATGTTTCGTTCCCACCTCTATAGTTTACTTTCATTTCTTTTCTATTTTCCAGATTTATTTCAATACCTTTTGTGATCTTGTTATTATTATGATCTCTTCCGCATAGGCTATCACTGCTTTTAAGATTAGAGTGAAAAAACGTTATATTTTTTAAGTGACAGCCCAAAAATAATGTCTATTCTAACTACATACTAAAGTTGTTGCTTCAGACGGTAGATGCATGTAGATCAAAACCTCGATAGAAATTGTGCAAACGTTTTTCGCTATTCAAACTACCGGAGATTATATCGAATATGATTTTCTTCTGACGCCTCGATAATTTGCACATTTGAATTATTCATCAATGCGGTGAAAATGATTAGACGACTCACCTGAAGATTGTACCTAGATAAACAGCCAAAAATTTATAGACTAAAACGAAATGTGCACATTATACAATTCGATAAGCATATGCGTGCCTTCAGGGGGCCAGGGTCCACCCCAAATCCTCAAAATATCAATCTATTAAAAACATATTTAAATTTTAACGTTCGTTCAATGATACGAGAAAGAAGTTTAATATTCTCAAACGCAAAGTTTCGGCGAGCACTGCTCTTTGTTTTTTCATCAAAAGATTTCCGATTTGATATTTGCCCCTCCCCAATACAAAAAGTCTTCGCACGGCTATGTCGATAAGTTAAATTTTACGATTTTATAACTGAGATTAATGTCGAGATAATAACCAAATTTTTTTTTATAAAAATACTGTTCTCATAGATATGCAAACTGTAAAACAATGAATTTTAAATTGTGTTGAATTGCTATGTATATTTGCCACGTATATCCTTTTATTATCAGAACAGAACTACTTAACACCCCTGTAGAATAAATCTGAACAACCTATTAAAAATAAAAAATTTACAAACAAAACATAAAAGTCAAGATATACAAAAGAAATAATCACTGTTTCAAATTTTATTGTGTTCTTACAAGACTTTTATGTCCTTGCCGTACCAAAATCAGATTTCACCGATTTTACCCATGTCTTTCTGTCTGAGACAGGTATAAACGATCCAGCGGCGGGGTAATGGATAACATGCAGGGTTTTGTTTTTAAGCTAGCAAAGGGCTTTAAGTTTATCTAACCTCACACTTATTTATTCAGGTATTTTCTACACAATAGGGCATGTCCACGACAGTTGACACTTGACAATAATCCGGTGGTAAAACAATAAACATAAACACGATCAATAATTATCAAACAATTAAACAACTATTAATTATTAAATATGCAAATCAACTAAACTCGAACACGATCTATCCAAAAATCATCTATTATAAATCATGCTTTGTTTATTGTTTTTAATACAAATAAAAAGCAGATAAAATAGATGTAGCGAACATAAAAACAATAACGGAAGAGAACACACGAAGTCGTCAACAAATTATCCTGGAAAAAATTAACAGAAAAATTGAGTTCCAGAGACAGAAAACTTACTATAATTACCAATGTTATTCGTAAATTGTATAAAAGGAATAAAATAGATTTAAATCGATCAGCGAAAAAGCAAAGATACAAATCAATAAGACTTTGATCAGACCGGTCATTACTTAGGCACCAACTATAAACAAAAAAGAAGAAATAAAAGATTTAAAAATACTATGAAGGAAATTAGTGAGAACAATACTTGGACCAGACATAACAAAAGATGGTGAAGAAAGATGCAAAAGAAACATAGACATAGAAAAGGAAGCAGGGGTAGAAAATTTAGTCCGATCTATAAAAGCAAGGAGATTGGAGTGGATAGGACACATATAAGAATAGTACAAATGAGAGAATAATGACATGGGTTTCGTTAAAGATGAGAGCCAAAGGAATACCACGAAGCAGATGGTGAGATCAAGTAGAGGAAGATATAAAAGCATTGAAAATCAGACTGGGAAACAAAATGCAGAGACAAAGGAAAATGGAACAGTACATCAAAGTGTATGCAAGGCTTATGATTCGCTGTTCTGCAGTCAGATGTTTTTGGTATTGGATTTAAACTGGTGCCCTCTGCTATGACAAAAAATTGGTCAGCATATTATTGTATTAATATCGTATAAAAGTATTAGTGGTACTTCACTGGTACATAGGAAACAGGTAAAAGCGATAACGAGAACGAGACGTTTTCTACATAAATTACATCCAGCGGCACTTTTGATAAATTTAAAAGTTTATTGTGAGTTTATTCATCACCCGGCTACCGAATTTAAATATTGTTTTTAGCCAAATTAATATGATATTAGGGTGGATGATACTGCTAATTTTATTGTATTTATTGTAAAAATCAATATTGAAATGTTATTTGTTTAAAAGATATTATAGTAGTGCAAAAAGTAACTATTTTTTCTACTAGCATGCGGAAAAATACCCAAAAGTAAACATTAAAAAAATTTATTATCAAATACATATCAACAAATTAAGTATTATCATTTGATGTACATTTGATGAGGCTTTTAAGAAAATTAAAAATTAAATCAAAAATTATAGCAGAATTCTGATAAATTTCTCAATTTTTCAGTCATTTAGTAAACTAATATCGTACAAATACAGGGTGTAACAAGAGGGCAGGTCATAAATCATTCCACATGTTTTAGGGCTAAAAATAACTGGATCCAACCCAAGTTATCCTAGTACAAATGTGCATGCGAAAAAAGTTACAATTATTCGAAGTTACCAAATGAAAATTGATTTTTTCAAATATTTCGAAAGTTGCTCTACATATTATAATGAGAGTTGACAAGTGACTTTCTTATGGTAAGAGCATCTTAAAAAAAATTAAGGAACTATTCCACCCCGTTAAAAATGTATGGGAGTTGAGAACCCTAACGTAAGCCCCCCTCAAAATTTTTGTGTACGTTACAATTTAATGATTATTGTGGCACCATTATTCAAACATTATTTTTGAAACTTTTTTGCCCCCTACGGCCTATCTTCTTCTTGTAGTTTTAATCTCTTCATTGTATGTCTCAATTTTTTGTTTTTTTAAGTATCTTCTATAGTTTGACAATAAAAAATATAGCTTAGGTAAAAATTATTAAAAATTGTATTAATATCCACCATTGGTAGGTACTTCGGTCGGTACGTTAGTGTTAAAGACAAAGTGGTCGATGCAGTAGGAGGCAGAACAGAAATCGGTAAAGAAAATTAAAGACGCAGATATTTATGTCTAAACGAACAAAATGCCAGGTATGAGTGTTTGTGGGAAGGTAAGACTTGAGGTAATGCGTATTGTGAAATTGTAATAATTTTTTTTTCTACCGTAATTTCAGTTGTTTTAATATATCTAGACACGCAGCGTAGGTATACGTTACTAAAATTACTGAGTACCTACTATTTAAAATATCTGTAAAATGTATCAAAATTCTGGTTGATAAAAATTTTACTCAAATGAAAATAAACTATGGATTTGACTAGATTTTTTTTTATTAAAAGAACCTCATCAACCATGAAAGGTTATTGGTCTTAATATAATTTTACGAGACAATTAAGCTCTGCATTAATTAGTCAATATTAAAATCTCAACAATTTTATCACTGTTTACTGTGCCCAACGCACTTTTTAGTCGTTGCAGATAGTAGAGTGGACAATTGACTACAATATTATCTTCTGTCAAAGGAGTATCCCAGCGAAGCACAGATTTTGTTCCTCTCTCTTTTATAGGTTAACCCCTATTCTCAGGGGGTGCAGCATCAATTTATTGTCTTCAAGTTTTCCCAATTTTCACATTTTATGTAATAATTTTGGTGCTACACTCCTAATTTTAATGGTTAATTTTTCCGGTTTATTATTTGAATTATTATTAATTTTGTCACCTTTTTCCATGACTCGTGCTGTGCGGCATCGTCTTAAACGTTCGATGTTATTATCATTAAATCGTTTGTAACAGCAGGATACTTAACAGTGTCTGACAACCATTACCCTAGGCAAATGATTTACTTTTTAAAAGCGACAAGGGCGTAGAAAAAGGATATCCACTACACATATTGTACAAAAATGTTGAGAGTCAGATCCCGTGATATCTGTATTAAAAAGGCTCACGCTGGAGAATGTAATCTAGAGTTTAGAGGACCACAATAGATCTGAAAATGTCGCAGTGGAATAAGCCAAGAGCCACCTCATAAAATCTTCTGTATCTATAGAATAGGAAGGGTGAGTGTATAGGCTCACAGCAGCTAAGCCATTGTACATCCTCCCGAGGAGTTGTCCTCCTAGGTCATCGTCCATCCTGTCCTTCCCAAGAAGGTGGACAGGTCACTAGGAGACATCCCCTTTATATCGGCAGGTGTAGGCCAAGACTCACGAACTCTCTTATTTACGATGGCTCCGGACACTCGTATAAGACATGCCTGGCAGTTTTATCTTCCTGTTCACACATCCTGCATAGAGGTGTGTCCACCAGCCCCATAGTATGGAGGTGGCCAGTCAGAAATCCTACTGTTAAACGTATGTTTTTCCTGGTCATCTCCAAATTGAAGCCTGCAGATATACTAAAATTCCTCCGGGAAATAGGACTAAAGGAGCTACTAGTTTCAGAGACTCTACTCAAAAACTAAGTAGAAGTAAGGGGGCACAATAGATCTTTCAGGTCGCAGTGAATGTTACCCCAAAGAAAAAAATACATACATACATACATCTGGTGCATCTGAAGCACCAAATTTGCTTTGCGAATCATTGCAGGAGAAAAGTGGATTCCGCACTTTAAGTAATTTAAAGTAGAAAGTCCCACCCCTACATTGTATGTTTTTCTTTAATGTAAATATTTCACTTCATAATATCACTATAAATATTTTGAAAAAGCTTTCAAACGAAACTTCAAAAATTCCCTTCTCCCTTTCTATATAGAAAAATTAATTATATATAATTCTGTAGAACCTGTCACCATTTCTCGGGAGTACTCTGTAACCTTGTTCTTTAAGCCGCTAATTTACTTGAAAAAAAAACTATGTCTATGTAAACACCGTCCCACAAAATGACTAACTCACCAAATTACTAATAAAAACTTGAGTATACAGAGAAAGAAACAAAGGGAATTGTAGCACTCAATTAATAAACGAGGGCCCGTTGGAAGGCGCCAAGCGGCAAACTCAAACGAAAAAATAATATATTTTTAACAGGATCTTTAAAGGCATCAACGCCTTTCTAGCTGAAACGTCGATTTTGGAAAGATAAACGGTCGGGACCCCTCTCGCGAAAAAAGAATATGAGATGAATGGTTTGTTGACCTGCTTTTTATGTTTTATGAACGTTATGAAACCAATCGCTTCTTTGAAAATACCTACAATGTTTAGGTCAGTGAAACACGCAGTGTAGAACAAATTCATCTCAATACAGAGTTATGCACTAATAGTAAAGCTAAGTAATAATTATCTCTATTGAAGGAAGACGAAAAATAGCACTTTTCACTATATATGACAAACAGATATTCAATAATTTCAATATGTTTAGGGTATTATCTATTAAGCAAACTGTAACGTCAAATTGATATTGGATATGCATTTCAAGACATATGGTCGACCAAAAAGCTACCCAATCTGTATAAACTTTATCCAAAATCAATTGCTAAAGCAGCTGCTCGTCTCCCTTGTCTTTTCAAGTCGTTTGAATTAGATCAGAATGCATCTTTGGTTCTTGGCACCAAAAAATAAGTTTCCTCTCGGAATTTAGTCTATTATTGTGGCTTAGATAACAATCAATGTCCAATCGTGTGCCATTGCATAGTCGTGGTGAGTTCAAATTCCGAAGTAAAATAACTGGTGATCCAATTTTCAGTCTTAGAAGGTTTGGTGATTTTACTGGAAAATTCAGTGAGCTCAAAAACTCTATTAGATATTTGATAGCTTCGTTAGCACCACAAACTGTATCGATGGAAAGTCTTTAGCTAGTCGCTCACTCTGTCTATATGTCGTACATTACATAAAAACTTTTGTTCATAAAAAAAATACCAAGAATGAGGATGGAAGGGTGGAAATTTAGAAGATAGGTTTTTTTTATGCCAAGAGAAAAAATAATACGAAAAAAAATTGTTGGGCATTGTACTTGTAACTGGTGCGTCAAAAGTTGTAACCTTATTTGCATGCAGTCAATTTTAAGTTAAGCTAAAACTAATGTATTTTTAGCCGATTCTATTCAGACACTAATAGCCGGCCACAAAGTGTCTCGTCTGAAAACGTTCTAAGAACTCCCGCTGCTTTTTTAGTTTTCGCCCTACACCCACACATATTTGCAATATCACTCATTAGACCCATTGATAAGTAAATAACCACAATTAAATTAATAAATAAACATAATGATATGAAAATTATTTATTTTTGGTACAAACACTATTCATATTTCACGAAATTGTGCTCTAAGCCTTGCTCCCTGAAGGATAAGCGACCCATAATTTTCTTATAGCTTAAAAAAGGGCAGCTTGACCTGGTCGAGGCTTACATAGAATTCATAGCCGGAAGATCTTTTTTCTGTATATAGCGTGTGTCGCGATGATTGCGTGACTGTAAAGGGCTGCGCCCTTTGGCGCCATAAGGGCCTTTCTCGGCGATGCGATCTGGTTTTCAGTACGACCGTTCATTGCCGAAAGCTGACGGTTTCCATTTTTAGGATTTTATCTTTTTATCTCATATTTTGTTCAATACGATCATTTACATTAACAGGTGTACATACCTATTACAACTTTTTGTCTTACATGGTACCTATATTCATTTGAAAAAATGTTAGATAATATTCAACAGACGAAAATCAAATGAAAAAAATTAATATTTATATCTTAAAAATACTGTGTAATAGTTAATAGTACAATTATTACAATTAGGAACATTATTTACTCCAAATACTCCAAAATTTCAACTTATATCTTACCAAGTTTTCTCATTCTTATTCTCGAAATACTGCAGACTTCTGGCTTCGTAATAAAATTTTATTTGCTTTCCTTCCTATTACTTGCCAGTGTCTGATCCATCAAACCTTTATTAGTTCCTTTCACACCGACTTTTCTCTCCAAATATGTCGACTAACTTAAGCCTTATTGATCCTGCTGGATATAAGAAATACGACATATCTGGAAATGTTTAAAAAAATGTATAAAATTTTGATTTCAAAGAAGTAGGGAAGAGATTGCCTGTTTCATTATACATTTTTGTGGATAAACAACTAGAAAAATTGCACGCATTAAAAGAGTTTGAAAAAGGTACCTACAACTTGTATTCCTCTAATAGTAGGATATAAATATAAAACGTTTGCTTTTTTAATAGAGGTTCTAGTTCGAGGTTAGGTTTATCGGTAATTATAACAATTACAAGCAATTTATCAATGTGTTATTCTTAATAGTTACCTATACTCCGCTTAAAAAACACCAATGTAATTATTTTAATTTATCGATTTGAAAAGCTATTTACATACGATACTGTATGACATTTTTTTTTTCTAGAATAGAGGAGTTCAGTCTCAGGTCAGTACCATTTAGGGCCGGTTTCATAATTCTATAGTTAAAGTGCCTTTAGTAAAAGTAGACTTTATCGTAAAGTATCCTTTAAGACGTCTTTAAAATAATTGCGTTTCATAATGAAAGTAGCACCTTCATTTAATAAAAGTAGCATTTAGCTAAGTTGGCAGCCCTGAAATTTGTTTTTCGATACCTTTGACACTATTTAATTCAGTTATCTAACCTAAAATTATTGTTTTGACAAGGCTTTGACGATCAAAAACGTCAGCATTATCATAAATTTCAAAGTGACACTTTCTCTTTGAATAATTTTTAATTTTTTTCAAATAAATTACTTCGTCATTGGATAATGAGCTAGAGCTGGAAGAACTATCAATCATGTTCATCATTTTTTCGTGAAGTATTCAGCCTGGTTGTCAAAACATATTGAGAAAACAAGGTTATGTTTGCTTTAAAGCCACTTTATCTTCTGTAAAGTTTAGAAATTCGCACTTTAAGTTAAAGGAAACTTTCGGCACTACTTTATCTTAAAGGACGATTATGGGACCACTTTTTCAACTTTAAGCCAACTTTAATATTTAAAGGCACTTTAAGTTGATTATGAAACTGGCCCTAAGTGGTTTTTTCTGACAAGAATGACAGTTAAGGTCTACCGTTCAAAACATAAGATTTTGCATGTATTTTATCATTAAATAATAAATTTTATTATCAATAACAGAAATGAAATGGTGACTTGCCAGAAGTTCCTATAATTATTGGCCACCGATGTGTTGAGTATACAGCTAAAAAGTCATTTTAAATTTCAAGATTACTCTTCGGGGGTGTATCCATTATTTTAATAAAGAAATATAGATGGTCGCAATGATAAAAAACATGCCAAATCTTATGTTTTGAACTGTAGACCTTAACTGTCATTCTTGTCAGAAAAAAACCTTTTTTGTTGGCTATACTGACCTTAGACTGAACCCCTCTATTATTAGTCTTTGTATGAATGGTTTATTGCAATCGTCTTCTTTGGTTTGTTCAAGGTTAGTCTCTAACTGATTCAATTCTTCGTTACTCAAAATATTCTAAATTGTAAATTCACTCCTTCGTTACTCAATTTGTAAATTTCATAACAGCATATTACGAACAACTCGATATTCTATGTGGTCGCCACTTAAATTTTTCGTCCTATATGAATGATATATTTATCAGAAAAATATTACCAAAGCTGGATAAGGAGGTCGGAAACAAACCCATGAAGACGCAAGTGATATAATTGTTGACGATATAAATCCTACCATAAGTAGTTTTAAGATGCAACTAATGAAGATAATAATTCAGATGTTGAAGCTAACTCTAAAAATCTACAAGTCAAATGACAAAAATTCATGTGGATAGATAAAAAAACATCTTAAGAACTTAATTGCCAACAGGCTGCATATCATTTTAATACCTTCAGCTGGTCCAAAATGTATGCAATCTGCGTGTGCACCATCCCAGGAAGTGAGCAAATGGAAAAAATGGTCTAAACCTTGAATTGTACATCCATTGGTAAATTATTTTATTTTGGGACTTTCCAAGACAATATTTACATCACTTCATAGCCTGATCAGTAGTAGAAATTGTAAGATTAAAGCAGTTTTTAAAGCCAACAAATTTATTCAAAGAAATATGTGTTCTATCATTTTTTTCGCCAGTAATTAATGGTAAGTTCTCTTCAAAGTTCCCTTTACATTGAGTTAAGCATTCCAATGAAAAAAATTTGACATTTCTTTCCAAATATGTCGACTACGCTAACCACTATTGATCCAACTAATTACCAGATTCCCCAAACATTCACCACACATAATATGGACACGCTCTTCTCTCCCAGATTATTTTGCTTTTCTCCTGATATCAAACGAAACCTTCTGTTCCTAAAGGCGATCAGAGGGGTGATGCAGCCTCTGCATCCTATAACCAATGGAAGTTTAAGCTTGTCAAGCTCCTTTGGATGGAACAGGGTCATGATTTAACCATTATTATATTCAACTCAACTCGACAGCTTTTCCTGATAGCTCTCTTTATTACCTAAAGCGGACATAATTTGCCACGGGATATTCTCAAAATCCCTAATAACTCTAACTTTCCATCTAGCCTCTCTACCCCCAACAAATAATGCCGTCACCCAACTCCAGCATATTCTGCAGGTCTTTCTCCAAATCTTGGCATGATAGACCAACAGGTCTTCTCAACTGGAGCTGGAGAACGGACCTTACTTTGAAAAAAATGTATATCTGATGATTGCATTTTAGATTTTAGAACATGCTGAAGTTTCTAATGATAAAAAATGTTTCCATTTGGTTCGAGCTTACTGAGACGTATTTGTAGTTTAACGTATTCTTTTTGTATAAATAACTATTACATAAATGACAGTAAAAGAAGCAGTAAAAAGTGAAGACGTCGGTGAAACAACCACCAATCATGTGTGATGCGGTGCGATGTTAGCAGCAATGACGTTTTGTATTTTCGGTTGTTGCCTCTAGCGGTGCTCGATGTATAGAAGAAAGAACCAAGAAATGCCGCAGAGGTGTGTTCCCGTGGCGCCACGATCTCAGACAGGTAGCACAAGGCATAAGTACGTGAAAGGTACGGCAAAATAAAAGAGCGCAAATTAACTTATTTTCGGCGAAAAATAATATAAACAATAAAAAGTTAAAAAATATACCTATTCATATATAGAGTTATTCATGAAATGTGAAAACTGGAAAAGTCCTCTCTATTTTATTATTTGGAAGGGCTCGTTTTTCTTTGTATTTTTCAAAAAAATTGTAGTTCGCTTGATCTTGGCTGCTAGGCATATTAAATTGGACACTCAGGTTGTTGTTTTTCCGAATATAATAGATTAAAATCAAATACACGCAAAAAATTAGTTAGTCTTTGTTATTTTAATGTTTTATGTCACATTTGGATCCATTTTGACAGATTTCTTGTTGTTGAGCAGTGTTTATCCACCTTCCTTCTAAAAAGTATGATCCTCTGTGATTTGGATAGAATAAAGTCTCTTTTGGGATAAAAGTATGTTGGTATACATCCCCAAGCTAGGCTAATGTTAAAAATGTGAACCAAACAGGGTACGATTTTGAACAGATGGAATGAGTTGGACCTGCTCTGACCCTCTGCAGTGCAGAACAACCCAGTACCAGCAGTTGGGTTGAATCAAGGGTTTCTATAGTCTTTGTAGTTTGTGCTTAGTTGAAGCTGGTTGTTTTTGGACGGAATATTTGTGACACTCGGTCAAAACGTGCTTCATGGTTACGTTAGAGTTGCAGTTGGAACAAATGGGTCTGGGGGTAGTAGACATTAGGTAGGTATCCATAGGTATAAGTCTTAAATGGCCTATTCTTAACTCTTCTTGTCGCAGTGTCCCAATGCTGCTGACAAATTTCTTTAGATTTTTTTTTTTAACAAAAATGGAATTTATCCTTTAAAAAAAACCTGTATGCGTCTCTCAGTTTATATAATTTTCATTGCAGCCTGTATATTTCCCTTAATCAATGGCACAACTGCACCATCAATAACGCTACTATATAAAAATTGATAAATTATCGAAGAATGACTTTTCTCTTTTGGCTATCAGTCGCTAAGATCATTTTCGTACCTATAGAGAATTAGTAACAAAGATCGTTTATATGGCAATTAGCCCTTTTTAAATATACATTCATCATATTGCTCATAAAGATGTGATGTAGGCATGATGTTTATAAAATAACTTCGAGCCGGTATTTAAATAACAATTAGGCGAATTATAAGTCTCTGTTAGGTAAATTGTTATTCTGAGGCTTAAAACTACCTAAGTAAAATGTTTAAAAATAATTTCGTTATGTATTTAACGGGATTTGATTAATGGTGTAATTTTATGAAGTAAGCATATATCAATAGTATTAGGTGACTTTCAGTTTTCGTTTTTAATACGTGAAATTTCTCTATTAGTGTTTAATGATTATTTCAATTATTAACCTAGGTCAATAATATACTAATTCAAATATTTTGAGAATCTAGAGATCAACAAAAACTTGTGCAAAATAATTTTGTTTACCCAGGAGATTGTCTTTAACAAATTTCCTGCTTGAAATTACCTATAAAGATAAAATTATTTGAATAAAAATGCCATTAGTTTAAAATACGCGCTCAACCAAAAATGACTGATGACATTGTTGTCTCTAATTTGGCTAATAGTGGAAAAAAAAGTATAAATAGGTACACAACGGTAGTGAAGATATTTATAAGCCTAGCACCTTATTTTACATAAAATATATCAACTAATATAGGTTCAAATACGCTAATTCGGCTTTTGTTTGTTTCAGGTAAACAAGTAAATGTTTTTTACATACTTTATATTATTCATAACTATCAATGCATGTGTCTACTCTTATTATCTGTTACCATTTTTTCATAATTCTCAAGCCCCTATCGAAAATTTCTCATGCCCCTACTTCACTTCTTCGATTTGTTTCTAAGTACTCTTTTCAAAACTATTTACACTAAATGGCTTATTACTAATTAATGTGCTTCCTAATCAATTACAATCTTTGTATCTTTACCGAGAATGTTATAGCAATATATTTCTAGCCCCTACCTCAATCCGCAGTTGTTATCTTATTTCTGCTGTCCTATGGCCCTATTCATATTATAATATTTTTTGTCTCCAATTCACACTCTAATAATTATTCTCTATTTATCAAAATGTAACTAGTCTATCCTAATATACAGATTGCGAAAATCCTTATGGAACCCTCGCCTCAGATTACACAAGTACGACAAGGATATATGAAAGAAGAGAAAGAATAATTGTGCGCGGTCATCACTTAGGGTTGTATACTTATTTCCCGATCACAATTTTTTTCCGAAGTCTCTCTTTAGATCGTAAAAGCATCTATCCACCCTATATTATAATTCTCAAGCCTCTATTAACATCTATTTCTGTACTTCCGTGTACCTATAGCGATTTATGTATAACTTTGGTGCCTTTGTAGATAATCTAGCAGCATTTTCTTAGCCTCTACCCCTACCTCTATACCGTGATTCATTTCTTCTTTCTGTGGTCTTATTGACCTGTCAAAAATATGATCATTCTATTCCAGTTTTTGTTTCCTATTTTCAAATTTGGATTTGTCAGCAAGATTTTTATCAATTTATGTATATTAAATTTATAAAAAATAATTCTGCAAGACGACTCAGTCTATAAAATGGTGAAAAACTTATTAAAATTTTTAATATAAATATAAAGGAGACAACAATATTCTTTATAGATATTAAATTATACATAATTTATCATCGATTATGTCTATAATCTTCTCGACAGTTTATTTTTACCACTAAAGTTGGACACAATACATTTATTGTACGTTGAAATGTATAAAAAATATAATCTAACAAAAATAACAATATTGATACCGGTTCTTATTAATTCCACTCAAGGTTCTTTGGACGATATATGTAACAAGGATATAGTCATCTTGACGACCTCTCACTTTATTTGCCCAAACAATTCGAATTTATTGAGGAAGATAATAAGGAAGAGACAGTTGAAGGCTATTAAGGTTCCTACGTCACGTATACATATAACACACTACTCATTCTCAGTTTGCATCAACTACCTACCTACTTGACAATTAGATCAATGTCAGGGTTATGCTAATAGAATTTTTCCCACTATTATAGTAGCTGTGAAGTTGACAATTGTTGCTTCTTCTAGCCAACTGAGAAGTTCAATAATAGACATATACCTGTTTAACATTATTTTGTATACCCTGGAGATTGTCTACAATTCTACAACATACTTGCTGCTTGAAATTATCTAACCAGATAGAATTATTTTAATGAAAATACCATTAATTTAAATTTCGCGCTCAACCAAAAATGACTGATGACATATAAGGAGTGCTAAACGCTTCTCGTAGTTTGTTTGTGAATTATTTTTTATTTTTGTTTTAATTTTGGTTAGTAATGGAAAAAAAATGTATATACATCTTATACCGCTCGGGGCAAACTATTATTTTATTCATAACAATAACATTATCGGTATATATAAATAATTTTTATTTCCCACGACGTGTGACACCCGAAGAACAGAGGAATAATTTTTTTTCACTATCAATCATCTACCGATAGACACAAAGGAGAAGTTGAAAGAAAAGAGAAGTGTCGACAAGACGACAAGGCGACAAGCACCAGGAGGTGCCGTCTTAGATTCGACTAGAGCCGCTGTAGAAGCGCCAATACCACCAAGTCATTCAGTTTAATGAATTCGATGACGATGACGCGGCAAACTAAGCCCGGTAGCTACTTAACTACAATACATATAATAATGATAGAATTGACGCCAGCCAGGAAGGTGATGCTTCGGATTAGATTTTTTTTCTCTATATACAGGATGATTCAATCAGCTTGCAACAATTTCAAATTTATCCAATAAACAACCTATTTCTCTTGCATATTATTCACCAAAGTGGTGACGACTACTATTATTGACCGAGTACTGAAATAAGGACTCACCACCGTGAAGTATATACATTTATTGCACTCATTGCACTCATCTGTCATTCTTGTGTCAGTTTTGTGATGATTAATGACAAACATAAATATTTAAATTAAATAAAAATCCATAGCGAGTATCTGATCCTGCTTTAATACAACAATAATATATGTATATCTTACTACTTAGTCTCAACGTGTTACAATTATTGCAAAAATCTTCAATTATTTAAAATTTAAATGGTCAAGGCGAAAACCAGCTATGATTGAGTACTGACAAGGTGGAGGCCATAAAGATACAAAAAAAGAAGAACGGGTTGAGTTTAATTAGGTTAGAATAGATTCTTAACATATTTATATTTTAATTTTCCAGTTTTTGCATGAATTTAGAAAAATATTGTATGCAACTCTTGCAAAACTCACTTTTTGCACTTGTTGCATAAATAACTATTAAGCTTAAAATTCTCGCATTTTTAGATGATTTTAAATAAATTGTCAAGGTTTATAGATTATTAAGTTTTTATACGTAGAATGTTGGCGTGTGTAAACAAGTGATTTTGCACGGTAAAAAAATGTAAATAAGTAATAATAATATCATTGAGAGTTTCGCATTGTTGAGATTTGTTATGTCGAGATGGCCCGTACGATCATTTGTGGCAAGGGCACTCAATTACTTAAATCATTTTTCTTGCGTTTTATGATTTTCATGAAATACCTCATGCGAAACGTATTGACACGGTATGAACGTTGCTTCCCAGTATTTATTATTCCACATAAATAAATTTCAAAGCGATATTACAATAACTTTCCGCAAATTGAATTTTTTGGTGTACTATAGCTATAGGAATTAAACTTGCCAACACTTTCCAGCATTTCAAACAAACAAAAATACATAGACAAAGCTACAATGTACATAATATTGGCGATAAACTAGCTTGACACCGTTTGACGTAAGAAGAACCGACTTGAAGTTGTAGTCGTAAGCGCGAACTTGTTGTCAACAAGACCGATTTTGATATCTGCGCAAGACAGTTTGCAAACTTCACGTGGTTTCTGTCTAGGTGAAACGGAGTCTAGCAGAAGCTGCGCTGTGGACTGATTGCCTGTCGTAAAGAAATCATTATAGTTTATTTATTTATACGTTCTAAATGCATTTCGTTTTATGCTGTATTTGTATTGGCGATTGAATAGCTATTAAAAGTTGTGCCGTGGACATATTGCTCTTTGCTTGTTTTTAAAACGCGAAAAGAAACTTTAAATTTAACAGTTACCTGTTATAAAACTTCAAAATAATATACATATAATGGTGGACCTCTTATTACAACTATCAAATAGAGAGTTTGTTGAGCCAGTATGTGATATTTCATCGTGATTCTTCTTTTTCCATTCCATAATTAACTATTTAACAGTAGGTTGCTGTTTAACATTACTATATACAAGAAGAATTATAGATACTAGTTCTAACTCAAATGGAGGCTGACACTAGGACACCTCCATACCAAGAGTCTGCTGAATACCTAAGTTAGACAAGGAACTCTCGTCCTGGCTGCTGAAACTGGGTAGATAAATTTATTTATTTATTTATTTATTAACGGATTCACCAATTACAAGTAAATTACAATAATTATAATATTACAATGAACTAATATAAGAATCTAATAATCTAAACATACATTTCTAATTGAGTTCTTGAACATACTTAAAGAGTTAACAAATGGATCAATGTTATATTTATTAAACCATCTTAAACCTCTAGAAACAGGTGAGTTGTAACCGTAATTTGTGTTATTATTTTTTATTGCAAATAATGGAGGGTTTCTAGTTCTATAGGAAGTAACAAGAAGCTTAATTTGATTCAAAAGATTTGGACAATCAGCTCCACCAGATATGATTTTATAAATTAATATCAAATCAGAGTGAAAACGACGTGTTGTGATATCAGTTAGGTTTAGAGTGTTTAAAATATTATGGTAATTAAATTGTAGATATATGTACCCATTTGATGACTGTTACCAACCTGGTGATCTTGTGGACAGGGTCGATTATGAAAATTGGCGATGAGGTGAGGGAAGTGACAAAAGAAAGGATCAATGGATGCGTTAAGAAGTCAAATTAAAACAAAGAACTGGACAATGAGTGAAAAAGAGTGGAGATAAATAATAGGGAAAGTAAAATCTGTCTATTTTAAATTTGTAACTACCATAGATTATTGCTTTTATTGTATATCATGTGCAAATAATTAATCTTCTTCCAAAAATAAAACATTTTACTTATTCGAGTAGGTTACAGTGACAGATAAAGGCAATTCATAAACTTAAACTATGGAATGTGGGTTACTAAACCTAAACAGACACTTACTCATGAATAATAAGAAGTTACTCGCTAACAAATAAAAGGTGACTTAACGAGAGTAATCATATATTATTTTTGTTCAATTACCCCGTTTGAAAATTGCTATCATCAAATTTATTTAATAGCCTAGTTTGAGTCATAGTGCGCCATCAGTTAATAGAAAGCTGAAGATTCATTTACAATTTTACGAAGTTGTCTACCAGCATTATCGTTATTTCGTATCGGTAGACAACTGCATTACCGACTTGGAAAGCTGAATACAATTTGTTACTCCATATTCACTAGTCTTAAGGCTCCGTTATTAGCCACCACGGTAAAATAATGAACTTTAGGTTCCACTGAAAACCACAAGATGGGGAGAGGATGTTGTTTTATCCCAAATTTGAATCATATATTCTTGGAGCAGGTAATTTAGTTGACCAAATAAGTGGTTAATGGTTGATTACTATTATAATCTTGAATAAATACTTGTTCAACCATGTACCGGACAAATAAACACGTGTCGTTCCCCACTTCCCATGCCAGTTTGTATCATTCGATACAATACCGAGTGATAAATTTATCGAGATGTTATAGTTTTCGATATAATTAATATTTCCTATCAGATCTGTTAACCAGAGCGGTGCCAGAGATAACGATGCAACGAGGGTAAATATTACCTGATTTGTTGTTGATATTTACGTTCTTGTTTATATACACAAAAGTGAAAATCTGACGGAAACGCTATTAGCAAATGCTTGAAATTGCGTTGTGACATTTAAGTTTTAGTGTTAGTGTTTATATTGGATTATTTTATGTTTTTACAGTTTATTTTTGTAATTTCTATGTATCCTTGTATATTTTCAAAATAAATGATAAAGAAACATTTTTTTTTAATTCTAGCGATTAGGTAGGTACTACTATACCACCTTGGCAAGTTTTCACAAAGAACGTGCCATTGAATATGAACGTTTTTAATTTAAATTCTAACAATAAAATTTTTTCTACTAGCGTGCAGACAGTAAATTTGTTTTTGGGTAGTATACTGTTATTTGAACATTTAAAATATATATTTGTATGATTGTAGTTCACCAAATAACTGAGAAATTAATAAATTTATTATAATTCTGATATAATTTTTAATAAAAAAAACTTATAGGTATTTAAATAATTTTTTAATGGCCCTGGTATAAGCCGTCGTCAAATGAATGACAAATAATAATAATTAATTTGTTGATATGTATTTAACAATAAATGTTCCTTAATTTATGCTAACTTTTGGGATATTTTGCGCATGCCTTTAAAAAAAATACTGTTCCTAACACGTGTGTAAAGTGACTTCCGCACGAGATTGCTATATATTTAGCGTGCAATAGCGTGCGGAAAAGTATCACTTTCCGCTCTAACTACTATTGTAAGTACTGATCTGAAGTGAATTGCTGGCGGCCGGCAACTAGCTTATGGGTGGCTGACTACTACAAAAAATGCATTTTTAAAATAAAAATTAACAAAGAGTTTTCTCTTAATTGTAATATTTTTTCTGTTAGTACATAAATAGTCACATAGTTGTGCTTTCTTACTATCTCAGAACTAACATCCTAACTTGGAAAACACCTGGGCAACTTATTATCTAATTTGAATGTCCTATAAAATAACCGACTTCTAGCCATGTGACCCTGTTTATTATAAAATTTGTATCTCTATTATTTTCCCGTCTGTATAATAAAATAATATTTCGATTATTTTTTGTATATAAATATTGTATGACGCTTTTTTTCCTCCATGTATACATCATATTTGTTTTACGTTTTAAAAACCACAGGCAATTCTATCCCAAGGATATTCATCTAATATCCTTGACTCTATCATGCTCTATCCTATGGAACGAAAATAAGAACACAGTTGCCAGCTACTACCAAAATTATTTACCAGACAAATCCTTTAATTTTAATGAAACCTTCAAGAACAAACAGCATTCAATTGAATAAATCAATATAAATAAAAAATGAAATCACATCTAACTTGGCTTATTGTGATTTATTATTGTAAAGAGAAGATATAATGCGAGATCGTTGATTGTCAATATGAAAAGCGCTTTGAAGGCGTTCGTGTATAACAAATAGATTCCCTATTAAAAATTAACATTATTGCATTACACACGTTGTACCTTGTACCAGTTAACATTAATTATTTATATTATCGAGAGTACGAAATCTGATACAAATGTACCCACTCTGGCAACACTGGATTGGAAATTTAGAGTCTCATATCGATATAATATTACCTATCACTCGAATGATACTGATTCAGTCAGCGCCCTCTGATGCCAAATCGGTTCAACCAAATAAGACAGAATTTTTGGCTACCATATTTGAATTACGGCGCTAATTACGCCGCTTTTATTTCATTCAGTTCTAGAGAAAATAACAATATTTTTGCAGCATTGTCACATATTTGTCTATAAAATAATGTTATGAAGGGTGTATCAGAGTGTATCACCTTTATTTCATTTCAATCTTCATTGCTCAAAATTGGGGATATTTGACAACGTCTGTGAAATTTATTACTAACAAGAAACCCATATAAATTATGATGCACACCACCTTAATAGTTTGACAATCAATATAACACCTTACGTCTCCACTAAAATCATTAATAAAAATTAACTGAATGAAAAACGTAAGCCATGTTTTTACGGTCATATTTTCGTTCAATAACGGGCCCTTAAGGATCAGAATGGTTTTTAAGATATTCTTGTTTATTTTTATAAGGTTGCATGCGCATGTTTATGATAAAAACCGCCTTTTTTCCCTTACCATCGATGGTCGCCATTAGCGCATGGTATAATAATAGGTTTACCATTGGTGGGTAATTTTTATCATGGGTTTTTTAGCATGGCAACCGAATCATACCTTTCGATGGTAATGTTACACGTGCACTTGGTTTTACACCCATTTTCGTACCCGTAGAAAAGTTATTTTATAAGAGCCGTACTTGAAAATATCAACATGTACCTGTTAGGTTATGTACTGGTTAAAAAATTGTGCTTTTTGGGAAACCACAAGACAGTTTTTGATTTGCTCAAATGTATTTGTGCCTCTACTTACCAGTTTTTCCTGAATCCCACAAGATAGTGAGATGCTGTTCCTGAAGTGAATAAAATAATATAGCAGGTGAACTAGCAAAGAGTAGCGATGTATTAGGAATATTCGAAACGTCTATCAAAGGTACTCCAGGAAGTACAGGATCACAGGGCACAACACCTGGAAGACCTTTGGATGAAAAAGCAGGAAGATTTGCCTTAACTGAAGCCTATGATCAAAGAAAGTGGTCATAGAAATAACTAGTTTGGGACTGCTTGAAAACCTTACTATGGCTGAGCAGTCAAAATGTTCCTTCCTTAGCCTGGCTACCAGGCTACTCCGTTCACAAAGACAATGCAGAAGAGTCAACAAGTGCTCTCATTGGTTCAGGCTTCAGATGAGATGGACTAGACTCCGTTTGACATAAGAAAGAAGACACGTGAAGTTTGCCTACTGTCTTGCGCAGAAACTATTATCGGTCTTGTTAAAGCTTGGACGATCGTTTTTATATATTTCTCAAGGCAGTGTTCGTGCAATTATAGACTCAAAAAATACACACCTATTTAAAATTGAATTTAATGTTCAATTGTACATTCTAATTTATTATTTATTCAATTATACTCTAAGTTTGACGGTGTTTTGCGTAGCGAAGATTTAAAATGTCCACGAAAACATTTCCACAAGCCATATCTAGCCTCCCAATCTTCGAAGAACAATTCAGGTTTATTCCAAAGAATGTGGTGCTGCGAATACTCGTACTGCGTTTTCAACGGTGGATTTAAATGAGGCGCCCATTCTGCTCTCCTTTCAATAATCGTATTCACGTATTTATAAAATACAGTAGCTTTGTGGATGTGACAAATAAGGGTGAGTAACGATAGCACCGTGGCGTGAAGGTGATGCGCGCGCACCAAATTCTGCGACATTATACTGAAAGCGTATTCTTGGATGCTCATAGCGATCGTAACGACGCACGATACGGAGTAGCCGCAAGGGATTTCTATAAGAGTAAGCGCTATTGTTTTGTAAACGTCCTCTAGTTTGGCCTTGTTGTCGCAAACTAAGAAACTGTTGAATAAAATACCGTACAATAGATGACGGACTTTTTTGAACAGAGCTTTGTCTTTTGGATGGCAGCGACTTGATACTATGTTATATTGACAGTCACGGAAAAATATTTTCGGTGTTAGAAAGATTTGTGCGTTCTGCCCTCGGTCGACGATACGTTGCCAAATTTTTAGTCCGAATAATATCAATAGTGTAACTTTCGATCGAAATAGGGTTAGGACCATCGGTAGTGGACCGTCTATTAAGGCTCTTTTACCTGAAATTTAAAAAAAGCATTTATTAGGCGAATTCAAAAAGGAAAAAGTTAAAAGCCTAAATTAATCTGTTTCTACAAAGAGCGGGTGGGAACTGCTTGTGCTTTGGGTTTTTTTTAAAGAGCCGTCCCTTCGCCGGCACTACCTAAGCCTCTTTGGCTTATTGTGGATTCTCCTTGTGTTCTGTATTTGCTGATACAGGTTCTTAGCTAGTTGGTTGTAGAAGTCATTTGGAGTCTACCATACAGTTTATGCCTCCTTTGTTCCGGCGTCTCACAGTTGCATTATATATGCAGAGCTGTTTCGGTGTCTTTTTTACATCTTCTGCATGTAAGGTCTCCGTTATACAGCCGAGATGTTACCTTAGAGCTCTGAAGTGCTTTAAGGGCAGCTTGACTGTTACTGTAGAACCGGATCTACCTGTTGTTATAGGCTCTCATGTTATTTGCCCTTGCACATGACAACTGCTTGGAATACCGAGGCGTGTTTGCCATGCGAGACGATTCCTTTATATTTATTTGACCTGCTGTATATCCTGCTCTGTTGCCGAGCTCATTCCTTGATCCGTCTGTGTACCAGATCAGTTCATTCGCTTAACTCCGCTCTCTTCCTCTACCTCCTTTCGATCTTTGATGACAATCTCGAAGTTCTTGCAAAAGATATATCTTTTGGTTATGAGATCTGTTGGAATTTTAAAGATGTCGTCATCTACATGCCTCATTTCTGTGTGTCCTCTACCATGTGCCACGTCATGGTCTTATGCTTTTTCCAGTCGGGTTAGAGCTGCCCTTGCTTCGCCTCATTATGACACAATGTAGCGGAAGAAGGTCTCTAGCATTGTCTCCATTGCCCCTGTAGTGCTTTGGTTACTGATTACTTTGGTAACCAAGATGGCAAGACCATGGTGCGCTCGAATCTAAAATTCAGATTGTTTACGAAAATTCAAAGTGTTGCATTTGAAGCTCCCAGAGTTTCTGTACCAACAATTCACAATTGGTGCCTTCATTGTTGTTGAGATATTGGAAAATTGCTCATTTTGATAACTAGATGATTCAAATTATTTACCTCCTCTACAATTATACTTCTTGGCAGTGTAAACAGCTATATTTCCAAAAGAAACAATAATTTTATCATTGTTTGTATTTGAATTCATCTTGTTTATAATAATGATCATAACTCGTATCAAATCTTTTCTATCCAAAATTTTAATGGCGTGTCGAATACAAATTTCCATGCCTTTTTTGAGACAACTGTAATTACAAACATCCAAAGGTCTTGGTTCGATGCTGTTTTCTAGCATGTTGATTATGTGAATTAAAATGTACATTGTGACATCGGCTGATTTGATGCCTCTCATAATCTCGCAAAGGATTTTCGTTAAATACTTGGCTTCTTCGGGGTTTTCCATAGTTGCTACTTCTATTGTATAGACTATGTCGTCCAGATCTAAAAAATTAAAATAAATTAAAGTGGTAGGTCTTGGGAACTACGTGTGCCCTCTCGTTAGTAAACGTAGACTCCGTTTTATTTAAGAAGACCCCCCTTGAAGTATGCGCGAACTTGTCAAAGCCAGCGCCGTATTGTAAAATCGAAATTTTTTAAGATCTCGTCTTAAATGAAGCCCTATTCTTAGCAGAACATTTTTCGAAATCTCAAAAAATAATGAATGTAGAAAAAATGTTTTACCTTCTTTAACATATTGATGAATCTCTAAAATTTCAATAATCAAATCCGTACAAGCAAACTCAATTTCCCAAAGTTTTCCTTCTCTATAAAATGTTACTATGGCATTCACTGCTATTCGGTACATATTTTTATCGAGTATTTTTATTAATTTTTGGTACACCGTTATGCAACGTTCTGATTTCCTTTTCCTTGCCCAAGACACCAAACCAGATTCGGATGTTTTCAATCTCAACTAAAAATAATTATGTCTCAATACGATATCTAGATAAATATCTAAGTAGAAGTAAGGGGGCACAATAGATCTTTTAGGTCTCAGTGAATGTTACCCCAAAAATACATAAGGAAAATCAGTTAAAACTTGTTGGCTCCGTATAGTTCACTTGACCCAATACGAAAACTCACCTGAAAATGGTGCACACAACTCATATTACACCAAATCAAATGAATGACATGAGAAATGGTTAAATATTCAGGTTTCACTCTATTTACGATGTCTTCTAAAATCTCCAATCCTATTGAACGTCTCAAATGGAGCTCGTGCAAATCTCTTATACTTTTTAGACAACATTTATATAACCTAGAAAAAGAATCGGTCAAATAGAATGTTATTAACCAAGTAAAACAAAAAGCGTAATGAATCGACTCAATCGGGTCGGTACGGCTTCAATTGATTCGTACCATAGAGTAATAAATAAATTTATTACTCTATGATTCGTACACAAATAGTTTTGAGATCGGGTTACAGAATATAGCACTAATGACTGTCGAAAAAGAACCATTGTTTTAACTAAATTGTTATTTTCAAAATAAAAACTGTAGTCAGTCATCAAACAAATCTAAAATTAACATAAAATTCCAAGTTTACCAAAACCAAATTTATAAATGTTTCTTAAAATGTCATGATGTATTTCAAATGAATGAGGTACTTTAAAAGGGGTACCCAACTCTGCTTCGATCTAGTAAACTAATGTACTATTATATACTTAATCCTACCGTGTAACTTGGTGCTCGAATTCTTCGAATGTCATCGGCTCGTGTACTCCAAATATTTTTTTCAATTTCCTTGCTAGAGATGTCCTTTCTTTTAAATCACGGAGTTTGGCATCCGAGACTCGTATATTGAGTATCTGATCAACAGATTCCAAAGTAGTACCATAAGCTGATTCGGTAAGTGAAAGTTCAATAGTTCTTTGCCGTCTTAAGTGCTTTTCTGAATAGTTACTGTCAGGTCTGAGCATATAGCTGCAGATTTATAATTTACGTCAATCGTAAATTAAAATAGAAATTTGGTAAAATTCTTAGGATGAAATTAGATAAACAACTTCATGTCATTTTGACAATGGACGAGTTCGAATTGCTGCAAACACAACGAACAAAAAAATGCTTAAATAGTTAGGCGCATAAGGAAGTGGTTTTTCCAATCAATTTTTGGTTTTTCTAATATGTTTTGAGTCCTTTTACCACCCATGCTGTACCCTAAAAGTTTGGAGGTCTTTTTAGTTTGGGGAATTTTGAATCTTACAGTTGGCGAAAAACTAATGACAGCTCTCAGCTCATATTTGCTTCTTCTCGATGGTATTTGCAATAATAAAAGAAGATCAAAGTCTCACAAATCACAAACAAAGCCAAACAAATATGTGTTGACAGCTGTCATTAGCTTTTCGTCAACTGTAAGAAGTAAAATACTCCAAACTAAATAGACCTGCAAACTTTTTGAGTACAACTCCAAACTTTTCAGGTAAACATGAGTGGTAAAGGGACTCAACATATAAGAAATACCAAAAATTGATTGGAAAAACCACTTCCTTTAGTGACTAACCTTTTTTAGTTTTTTTTGTTCGTTATGTTGGCAGTTAAGTTTTTACACTGACGCCCTCCACAATCACCAAAAATTGGAATACATGAAGCTCTATCGCTCAAATGCATTTGGTATTTACTGGTTATTTATAGTTATTCGCCCGAAATCGATAGTGTCAAGTTTATTATAAAAATAAAACCAAAACATTTCAATTGTAGGTATACATGATTATTTGCTTTTAACATATTTTTAGTGCATAATACATAGAAAAGTGCATAAAATGTTCAATATAGATTCTTGACAACTACATATTGTAGATTTTAAACGGTTTTTGACCGTTGAACTTTCCAGAAATTTTCCTTTTGATTCTCACTTTATCCCAGTCATAAATGTTTGGCTCGTCTCCCATGGCTTTTTCTAATTCAAGTAACGTTTGTGGGTTGGAAAATAGTTCTGGTTCGTATTCATATCTGTCTGCTATTTCGGACCAAGTAGGATCTGAAAATGTAAGAAAATACAACATGAACCTCCCCTTTTTGTGCGAAACTGAGAAGCGAAACCAACCAAAACCAAACCAGACACAAACCACAAACGACTAACTACCCAGAACACTAAACTAATAGTAGCTTTTTTTCTATCCCCCAGCTTAGCTTAGCTAACTACAGAATTCTTAGCTGAGCTGAGTTGTAGTTCGAACGCACTTTTCAAATGCTGCAAAGTCGACAATATCGGAGCAAGCGCATTTGCAAACAAACAGAGTTTAAAAGGTAAACAAATAATGAATCAAAAAGAATTAGAAATTTCAAATTTAAGGTACATTAAAATTAAAGTAGGAAATCAGTAGCTTAGAAAATGGATTTACTGGATCCACATTTGGAACAGCACATATTTGTAAGTAGGTCTCAAGACAGGCAAAGCTTTATGAATTTCAATTTTAAATCGATTATTTTAATTACTACGAGAATAATAAAGTGATTAATAAGGGTATTTTACATACATGTTTTTATTTTAAAATACCTATTTATATATAATAACTTTAGGAACTCCTCTATGAAGATTCATCATCTTCCAGCTCCAGTAAAAATCTGCTTCTTGTTCCGTTACATGAATGATAATACACTCTACCAGTTTCACCATCTGTTAATTCTACTAACATTTTGTTTAATTGATAATCTTTCTTCCTTTTTAAATTTCAACAGATAAAAAATAAATCGGATTCTATTAAGTGCCAAATATGATTTATAAGGTTAGAATCTTTATCAGATGTCAAAAATGAGTGACTTTTCTTGCATTCGCGATTAAACTTAGCTAAGAAATCTTGTTAAGTTAAAAATCCGGCATACTTGGCGGAGGCAAGGGGGGAGGTCAGTTGATCTTAGTAAATCTAACTTCATTGGCAAAACGAACGCTAACTTAGCTAAGTTTATCTTAGGTTAGCTTAGATTGGTGGTAGAAAAAAAGCAACTATAAACAAATCTGATCGCGTCAAACCTAGCAAACCAAAACCACACCGGACACAAATCACAGAATACTACCCAGAACACTAAACTAATAAACAAATCTGATCGCGTCAAGCCTAATCTATACCAAACCAAAACCACACCAGACACAAACCACAGACTACTACACAGATCACTAAACTAATAAACAAATCTGATCGCGTAAAACCTTACCTATGCCAAACCAAAACCACACCAGACACAAACCACAGATTACTAAATTAATAAACAAATCTGATCGCGTAAATCCAAACTAAAACCACACCAGACACAAAAGACTACTACCCAGAACACTAAACTAATAATATTGTTACTGGTTTGTTATTAAATTATGAATATTCCTTCTTTTACTTCCACCATTTAATAATACTTATAATAACCAACAAAAAAACTTATAAAAACTTACATTTAAAATTACTTTGTAGTCCATACTCTTTTTGAATCTCATCGTAATGAAGAAAAGGGTTCTAAAATATAAACAATTTGATAAAAGTGTTCATTTGTAAGAGCTTATGAAGTTAAAAAAAGAGTATCTAAAAATATTGGTAATAAAAGGTAACGCATCAAAAAAAAGTTATAAGAAAAGGGTAACGCATATCAAGTATTTTACAAAAATGTACAAACCTCATCTCTGCCTATCCTCGGTACGGACTTGGAAGCTTTCAAAAAGAATTTTTCAAAATCTGCGTTGTCTTTGTTGCTTCTTCCTATCCTTGGAACATTCTTAGCGGCCGTTAAAAAAACATTCGGCATATCTACACTACAATTAATAAAATAAAAAATATATACGGTAAGTAATAATAACGTACGGCACAACATGTTGACTGAAAGGATGAAAATTTGAACCGAAGAATCTATTTTATAGTGAATCGTTTCTTCATTGATATTCAGGATAAGTAGAAAAAATTCAAATGTATTTAATTAATTTGTTTCGAATTATATGTGGGTGCTATACACTGCTCAATAATAGAATTTTAAGGTTAATTTGAAAAAAAATCAACAAATTATCTTTAGTCAAGGCTGAAAGGTTCTAATTTTGTGTTAACCTACAAAATTTGAAAACGTTACGCCACTGATTTCAAGTTAAATGTCAATTTTACAATATGTCGGTGGTTTTGACATCTATGGTTTTGACAACGACACAAACGACTGCAACTTCAAATGGGTTCTCATTACTTATCTTTATTTGACATTTACTAGATTCTTTATCTATCTATAAATCTATCATACACAATGTCGTGAAATGTTGCTTTTAAAGTTCGGTTGCATTGAAAAAGTACTGAGATTAGTTATTTTTGTTTCAGTCTTCTTCGCCTCTATAATTTCATTCATTTTTCAATTCATAATAGATCCAAGATCCGAATGTACATAAATAATATTATCCATTACTTCAGAATCCATTTATTCGTCATTTAAATACCAGATAATTAATTCAATGTGAATTCAATAACTTCTTCCAAGCCGCTAGAGGCGTTGAAATTCGGAAGTTCTTAAAGTGGAAGTGTCCCATCTATCCATATATGTGTAGTCTATGATTTAGATGTTTTTACTGATTTTCTAAAATTTAAATAATAATGGTTCAGGCTATTTTTCAGTTTTGAAAACATTACTATGGGTATTTACTAATACATCATATATATTCTGTGCAGATGTTTGGAGCAGTGTAAACAGCACCCGTATTTTCATCATGATCGTGATCATAAAATACTGGTTGAAGTATTTTATGATCGTGATGGATTGAGGTGGTCTGTGATGGATTGTCTAAAAATTTCAGCTGTTTCAAAAATCGATTCTAGAGGTGTTATCACATTTCAAAATTTTATGTATTTAAAAAATGCGCAAAAAGCTTAAACAATTTGGGGTAATACTAAATTAATCAAGCTTGTTAATTATCATATCACCTTTCCAATGTAGTTACACCTACAAATACTCTGCTAAATTTTCAGCTGGATATAGTGGTTAAAAAAATCTGAAATATCATAACACTTAGTGTGGATTTATGCAGACACAATTAACAATTATCAATTAGCAATGAACAATTAACAATTATCATTTAACAATTAGTAAAACTACCATAGTTTATGCAGACACAATTATAAATTAGGAGAAAATGGTAAGCACGCGCACAAGCCCGAGATTCTGGTTATTTACATTTACAATAACCCTACATTTTCATGTCTATTGGAACAATTTTGAGCAAGATGAGACTTTTTTGCTTTTAATAATGATGCTGACACACAACATAACCCTAAATCAATCAATTTTATGAAAAAAGTGAGATAAATTTCAGGACCTGCGTACTAGTTGCGCACTAGATGAAAATTCGGTACAATTAATTTAAGAAGATAAAAGTTGGCCAACTTCGCAATTGTTAATTGATAAATGATAATTGTTAATTGTGTGCATAAATGGAGTCATAGTGGAATGAGTAGTTCAACTTATAATTGATAATTGTTAATTGTTAAATGCTAATTGATAATTGTTAATTGTGTCTGCATAAATCCACACTTATTGGAAGAAAGATTTTAATTCATTCAAAAACAAGCTGTTTTTCATTTAGCAGATATAAATTAACGTACATAAATGGCTACTCTAAATACAAAAAATGACTTGCAGTATTCTATTTTATAAAGTATGCAGCTTTAAATATAGTTGTATAGATGGCGGCACGTGATATGTTGACAGTCGCAGTTGACAGTATCCTTCTACTATGTTTTCTGTTGGTCGTATTTTTCCATTCAATTCAAGTGTATTTTACTATTTATTGTGAAGATCCTCGCAAGGTCAATTTAGTGTTATTATGTATTGTACGGACTAATAGTGTGATAAAAACATAATTGTTGAGTGAATTTAAAAAATATTTAAATGAAAATGAGAGTGTCACCGAAATATTTTCAAAGCATTGCAAAGATGTTGGACTTCTATTCACAATTTAACCCATCACCCTTGTCTATCAAAAAATTCATTGATTTTGGTAAGTTTATACACATATAAATTTAGAACCTTTTTGGTAATTTTATCAGCTATTTAGATGAGTCTTCTTTAGTAACCTGATGCCTATAATCATATAATTTCTATGGTACTACGTGCCTAACCTCTATTTTCAAATAATTTTAAAAAATAACTGATATTATTTAAAATGTTTATATTTTATTATCTTTGTATCGCCAAATCTATGGGCTATTTATTGTTTATGTTCAATAAAAAAAATACTCTATTTTAAGATTGCTGGACATAATTTATTATTTTAAATGGAAAACACTATTGGCAATCTCAAATAATTGATGCATAGTTAGGTCAAACAATGGTCAAACCAAAGGAAATCCTTCCAGGACTGTATTCTGCTTTTTCAAGCCTTTGTTAAATAGTATGTTGTAACAAAAGATTACAAATACAATAATGGTAGTTACAAGGATAGTTATTGCTAGTTTACTTGTATATTGGCTCATATACCTAATACATTTTAAAAATGTACGTATTACATGATGATGATGAATTATATGACAGTTTCTTTGACTGTTAGAGTACCTATATGTATATATAATCTTCCAGAATAATAATATTAAATATACTGTGGTTTCTGTCCAAATTGGTTGCTTATCAGATGAGAAATTTATTATACAAGGTTTAGAATTGTGTCTTATTTACCAACATGTGAAGTATGTATATCGGGGAGACATTCACTGAGACCTAAAAGATCTATTGTGCCCCCTTACTTCAACTTAGTTCCTAAGGAAAGTCTCAGAGACTAGTAGCTACTTAAGTCCTATTTCCTGAAGGAGTTTTAGAATATTTGCAGGATGTAATTGATTTACTCCAGGTTCTGTGACATAGAGAGTATAATAGTGACTTCAAACAAGAGGACGTCTCTTGGAAAATACCTTATAGTATTCGAATTCAGTAAATTTGCAGAAAATAAGTGATCATAGCAGTGTTAAACAATGCACCTACCAAGTTTGAAGTTCGTAGATAGCGTTTTTTTTTAGATATGCTTAAAAAATGACTATATCTCTAGTTTGCATTTCGCATGAGAGTTTCTGGACATAAATAAACTCTGACGGAAGTTTGATAAATGTTTCACCCATATTTTCAATTCCAATAATTGAAGAAAATATTACAGCAAAAACATTTTTCACGACGTAAAAATATTAATTAAGTTAATTGGTGTTTTCCGTTTTTCATAGAAGCTGCCTCATTTTTTACGTGTTTTAATTAGATACATATTAGTTGGGTACTCAGTTGGGTATGACGCGGTTCAAAATTATTTTATTATTTGTTAATTTCAAAATATTTATGATGGTATTACTTCATGTTTTCAGAGAAAACGATTATTTACGTATTTCATGATAAAATAAATTTATATTTATACAACTGACTTTATAGTTGAGGTAAACAAATAATTGGAAATGTTAAATTGATATTTGCATAATTTAAGTACAGAAAAATTGCACAAAATTTAGTTGTTCCATAATTTAGCTGCACTATCGATCTGTATCTACTTCAAATGGGAAAATACTTGAAAAATACTTGAATACAAATACCAATATAATGTATGTATAATAATAACATTTATTGAACAATCACGACACATGAAATCTATAGAATTTAAGTTGTTTTTTTTCAATTTCTCATCTAAACAATGGAACAAAGGTTATTGTCAAGATTTGCTATCATAAAGTAAAAGTAAACACTTACCCACGTGCCTTGAAAAAAATTCCTATTTATTTGAGACAAAAAAAATATCTTAAAAATAGCGATAAAGTTTTTTATTAAGAAAATCTGTGTTGGAATAATAACAATAAATTAACTAACTTATACCTACCTAAACAAATATAGGTTTAATGCCTTTAATCTAATCTAATATTAAGGCGCGTCGACAATATACGGCGATTTGCCGTTGGGCTGTGAAAACGCCTACTGACGATAATATTGTGAAACGATCTTTACGGACATTGCATAATTCGGTTTCGGAACATTGCATAATTCGGTTTCGGAACAAGCTGTATTTTATTTATCATTAATTTTAAATAATGCAGTAATGACTAGAGAATGTAATGAAATGTAAAGAACGTGTGGGTTGGTAATTAAATAACTTGCATTGCATTTCTTCCAACACTGGATGACAGCCAGATTATTTTTCACTAAATTAATTTGAAATAAAACATTCTTTCCATTTCAATCATTGAGCAAAATTAGGTATTATATAAACCTAGGCAAACACTTTTAACAGACAAATTGAAATTACATAAAAATCTTGAAACCAGAAAAACATTCAAACCTATATAAACATAACTGCATGTTTACAGGAAACTTAAATTATACCCCAGGCTCTGCGTTTGTTTAAATTCTTATCTACCTACTTTTAATTCAATTCTATAAACAGCTGTTAGAAACTCCGTGTTATTTATCCGACAAATTCGTCACCGTCACACGTTCCAAAGTTCAGTCGTTTATACTGACGCATATTTATCTCAATACAATTCAAAACGAACAAATAAACATAATATTGACGTACTTTAATCCTTTTTAATAATATTATTCGTGTGAGTCGGAAAAAAGTTCACATAAATGTTTTGCGTATTCTTTTTAATCGCTCGCTTTTAACAGAGCCATAGATATATAAATAAAACAGAGATGTTAAACGTGTAGCATTTTGTGGCACAAAGTTACCACTAGTGCCTACCTTGGCTACCGGTATAAACCAGTGGCGGCTCCTCGAAGGAGGCTAAGGAGGCTCAGCCTCCTCAACAATTTATCCAGCAAAAAGCAACAGAATTTTTTTGATTATTCTTCATTTTATTTCTCGTTTATCTAAAATTTTTTAATTTCACAATTAATTCATCGTTTTCACTACTTATTTTAAAATCTGACAACAGTGCCCTGAGGCTAGATTCCACTACATCTCTTTTGAAACATGTGCTGCTGAACACAGTTGCCGTTTTCTCTACCTGTCCAATTGCTAATACCGTAAAAATAGCGAAAATGGCAACACCCTCAGGAGGCCAGCTTCTAGCGGTTGCGATGATATACGAACCAATACGAAGTACGGAATACAGAGTCCGAGCGTAGGATCGTGCACGTGCGTGCTTTTATTTTAAATGATTAGCGGAAATAATTAAGTTTTGTTTTATCTTGATACTTTTAAATTAATATTAGAACAAACTGATATTAATTGAGATTCGATTTTCCGATTCACATGAATTGAGGTTTTTCGACTTGACAAATAAAAGCTCATTCGAATGTTTTTCAAAAGAGTTTTCCAATACACTTTTAGATGACTTAACACAATTAATTATGCAAACAAAAAAAACCAAAACGCAAAAGAAACTCTATACTTCCTCGTACGGTCGCCGCGCGAAGGTTAAATTAATATTTTAATGTCCAGCCTCCTCTCTTAAAAAGTTCACGAGCCGCCACTGGTATAAACTAGCATTCAAGACGCGCGCTTTTTAATTTGGAAGTTTTCTATTGTATTAGTAGAAGTAGGAGAAAACTCTGCTAGTGGGAAATTACTATTAGGTATAACAACCTTTTTCATACAATAAAATATCGAAAATAACAAAAAAAAAGTCAATAAAAATAAAGTAAGAACAGACAAACAAATAATCCACACTTATACACCAATCTACCTGGAGGCATCTTGAAACACACACCAATATCACACGAACAATGTTCGAAATACCACTTTTCACATAACAAGAAATTTTAGCAAATCTTCCTTATTGTCTGCAAAAAAAAGGTAAAATGAAAAATATTGTTTCCATTATTTTAATTTTTTAACTTAGGTACATATGATGAGTTTTAATAAATCCTGTGATAATAATAGGTGCCAATGTTAATGAGAATTAATTTAAATGAAGGTCAATAAGAATTAAATAAAAATAGATACCATATAGATATGTTTAGAAGTGACTACAAGTGACTAACCTCAAATTAAAATAATATTGACAATTTTCGTGCGGTACGAGGCCATGGATGTACGAGGTGGGGTTTGTTAGTTCAGCTAGTCGCTGTGATGCGCCATGCTCAACTGGCTGCGCACAAACCTTGTGCCAGTTTCTTCCATATGTTTTAAAACCTTTCTTTTATTTATTACTCTATGAACAGAGCTGTATTATTGTTTCCTCCCTTGCCACTAACTGCACCACCTGTAGGGGTGCTCGGTTCCGACGTTGAGTGAAAATTCAACGGTCCCGATTAGTTGTTTAGTTTGAAATTGATCATATCCTCAACCCATAACAAAATTTAAATTTATTATGAAGTGCCTTCAAAATGTATGAGGAATTATGCCATCAAACACCCACCTTTCTAGACTCATTTGGACGCGATACACTCTCTCCTTCGGACGCATTATGTTTTCTCTCAGGTCTCTTGCGTATCTTTGAGTAAGGTCGTTTTGCCTATAGCTCTTAACTAAAAGATATCCATAAATTGCCTGATCACCGTCAAAAGAAATGAAATGATGAACTTTTTCATTTTCAGGTCTGAATGCATCGGAAAAAAAATCGTTCGTGTTCTTGAGGAAAGAATTGCCAGTGAGATTAGCGAATATTATGAAAGAAATCGCTCTGCTACCAGAGAACCTTCTACGAATGCCCAGCGTCGTAGCTGTCAACGATTGGTATATGCGCAGCTTTCGAGAAATCATCGAATTTGAAAAAAAGGAACCGAACATGGAAACTTTGGAACACTTTTGTAACGAACTAGTCAAAATAAGGAATAGACATACCGATGTTGTTGAAACGATGGCACAAGGTGTGTTAGAATTAAAGGATTCACACGATGTCGACCACCATACCGAACACAGTATTCAATATTTCTTGGACAGGTTTTATATGTCGAGGATATCCATTAGGATGTTGATTAATCAACATAGTAAGTAAAAAATCTTTTAATAACAAATATTCCCACAATTTACTTTTTTCTTCTCCTCCTTTTGAAGTAACAAAATATTCCCACAATTTACTTTTTTCTCCTCCTCCTTTTGAAGTAACAGTTACCAAAAGGGTATCGATTGCCCTTGACTACGACCAAGACTAAGTCAACTTACCTTTGGTTGGTAATAACAAAGTCTATATATTCCAATTTGGTAATAATTTATAAGTCATGGTTAAACTAAAAGAACAATTTTTCTAGCGTTCAGTCAAGACCTCTTGCATGAATAACTTGACTTGAAATTAATTTATTATATAAAAATTACATTGGAAACCCATATTCTCACTATTTACAAACTCATAACAATTATTTCGAAACCTTCAAGTAAAAGAAAGACATCATAAGTATATTTCGAAGGCTATCAACTATATAAAAATGTGTAAACTGGAACACATCAACAAATACAAATATTTAATTAAGTATTTGATAAGATGGTGAAAAAATATAACTATTTCTATTAATTGGGATTTGGGAATTATTCTTTATCGGCATAAAAAAATTGGTTTACTGGAATTATCTAAAATGATTTTATCGCAAAAGAAGAGTAGATTACACATATTGGAGATAAAATTAGAATTTAAAAGATATGAAGTGGTACAAGAATAAGTTTTTAAATACTTAAAACAATTATTTAATAATAGTAAATTCATTACCAAGTAGGGAAAATATTGTTATTTCACTTTTGTAGGACAAATAATTAACATAATAAACAGCTTTCGAGGTCAAATTAAATAATTCCTACTAATCTACTTAATTAAATTATTCTGAGAAACAAACTTTTGTTAAAAATATTGACTTTTCTCACCTTCTATTACATTATTTATTAGGTGATACATTATTTTTTGGAAATATCCATTATTTAGTAACCGATATAAAGAGATTTTTAATCGTCAAACGTTCCACTTTTTTGACCGTCATTTGAGGTTAAATAACTGCTAACAATACAACCATGTGGACTAATTGTCCATGAACCATGAACACAACATATGATCGTATGTGTACATTATAAACTTCAAGTGTTAACTTTTACTACTAAACGTTTAGCACTCAAAAATAGTTAGTGTTTTTTCAATATACAGATCAAGCCAGTCTAGTACAAACGCAGAACAAGCAAGAAGCGAAACTTTCCTGACATTTCCAGCGCTTATTATGTTTTGAAACATCTTTTTTATTTTCTATGGCGCCATCTAGTCTCCTTGTGTTATTTTCTACTTCCGCTGGACACTTTTTCAACATAAACCCTACATGGGTTCCCTCTTCTTATATCTAGTCTCCATGCCTATAATGATGTCAAATATACAACATGTAAATATAAAGATTTACAATTAAGTTTCATCTTAGAATCAAATAAGTGTTTACATTATCACAAATTATAAAATTCTCGCTCCTGATCAACTTTTTTGCTGGTTTAATTTACTGTAAATCAGTCGGTAAATAGTTTAAAGACAACAATAAACAAGACTCACAAAAATCATTGCCCTCCGTGTTCACTTGAACTGGATAAACAATATCTATGTCGAAATAGGTTAAAAAAAATAATCTCCACATAATTACCAAATATATTTTTGTTTTTTACGTGTCGTAGCAATACTAATTGTATTGAAGTATGTTTATTTTCAGCTTTATTATTCGGCGGTCAATTGGAAAATGCACCAGGGCCGAACAGAAGTAAATACATCGGTTGCATAGACACCCAATGCGATGTCGTTAGCGTTATCAAAGATGCTTATGAAAACGCCAGGTTTCTTTGTGATCAATACTATCTAGCTTCGCCGGACCTTATCTTGGAAATATCCAGAAACGACAGTAAGTATAGTTTTTCAAAAATATTTCATTTTGAACTACCAAAGATGGAATTTTTCAACTGTTTGTTATGGTTAAGATACTCTCAGTGGAATTAAAAGTATTTTTTCGAAGGTTAACTGTAATTTTTCACAATTCTAACAGTTTTTTGGGATTCAAAACACAGTATTAGGTTGTAACTTTAATTGATGCTTGTTCTAATAATTTTTGTATAAGCTTGGACGCTACTGGATACATTGAATCTGATGTCAAGTAAAGAAAAGAACTCTGTTTAACGCAAGCACATTGCTTGACATCTAAGCAGAGTTAAGAAAGACACGACACTAAAGTCAATCAATGTGTACTATTAAGTCTACTTGGCATATTACTCTGCGACATTTCCATATCCATTATGATCCTTTCAATCGAGAATCTGCATTCTCCAGCCCATCTCTTTTTATGTAGCCTCTCACCCTATCATGTAGTGACAGAATCTGCACATTGCTTCATCTGTCAACCCCATTTTCCTCACGTGTCTATTAAACTTACAGTGCCCTGTAAACATAACTTAGCTTTTCTATATTTCCTATTAGGTCTGGCGAATGTTCTCCAATGAACTGGTTTGCCTGTCTCTGTCCTGATTAATTTTGTCCTCGATAAAACAGCTACATCGATATAATAGTGTGCAGACTATTATTGTTTAATAATTGTTTTAGGTACGGATGAAGAACACATCACAAATATAGTTTACGTTCCATCACATCTTTATCATATGCTGTTTGAATTATTTAAAAATTCAATGAGAGCCGTCATGGAGTTCCACGGATGTGTAGATCAATACCCACCGATTTCCGTTACAGTTTCTAAAGGAAAAGAGGATATATGCTTAAAAGTAAGTAACTTCAAAAAATTACCTTAAATGCTCACTAGAAGTAAAATAATTTTTCATTCAATTTGACCTGGTGTGGTATTCGGTAAGAAAATTCCAAATTCCTCCCACTGTGTTTGAAAATCAAGTTACTAAAATTTATTTTTCGATTTCCAACAACGTCAATTTTTGTCTTCATCAAGTAACAGCAAAACATAGAAGTTGATTTCCACTCGTTGTAGTTGATTTTGTGATTTTAAAAACCAGTCTGCCAAAAAAATATTCTGTAATTATAAACGTCGGAAAATTTTCCAGTATAACTTGCTGTAGGGTACCCACGAGGAAAAATTTCCACTAAAACTCATCCGATGCCATGGTGATCTGTAAAAAAAACATGTTTCAGTTGGTTAAAAATTACAGGTGGGGTATTTTCCATACCACTCTTATCTGTAGTTAAACAATTTTTGTGAATAATTAATATGTTGTAATAGAATTGAAATTTTATCTTAAATTTGTTGTTGTATCAATATTTATTATGAAAGTAACTCTTTAGCAATTATTGATATCGGTAAATAAATGGGAGGTCAAATTTTTAACCAATGTCAACTATTTTTGTGTGAATTGCATTGCGTGTCCCTATCGCATTTGTGATAAACCTTATAAATAAAAAAAGGTGAAGTGGGACAAGAGCATTTTCAAGTAAACACATAAATACAATTATGGTATATTGTAACAATTCCAAGATTAGAATAAAATAAAGTTAGTGTGGAAAACTAAATTTTTAGGTGCATCTAATAAAAGTTATGTCGTTTATCTCATTTTATACACAGTTCTACTCATAGTGGAACGTTATACCCATCTCAAATCACCTACGTATAAATGGTGTTGAGTTTATTAACGACCTTAGACAAGGTTGTGATCTTTGCTAAGTATTCAAAAAACATTGTGGTTTAATATCCACTAAACAAACTGAATAATGAAGACAGTTAAATCAGCGGGAAATTAAAATACCATCATCGAACAAATAATTTAAAAAAAATCATCCCTTTTCAACATATTTTTAAGAAGTTCTAATCTTTAACAGATGTCAGACAGAGGTGGTGGTATTCCAAGATCTACAACAGAACATCTTTTTAAATACATGTACTCGACAGCTCCCCAACCAAGTAAATCCGACGCCCATACTGTCCCACTGGCTGGTTATGGGTATGGACTGCCTATTTCTAGGTTATACGCCAGGTATTTCCAGGGAGATCTCATACTTTTATCTTGCGAAGGATGTGGAACTGATGCTGTGGTTTATCTTAAGGTAATATCAGTAGTATTCCTCCAGAAATATAGTTCAATATATTTTATTTAATTTTAGGCTTTATCTAACGAGGCCAATGAACTTCTTCCAATTTTTAACAAAACTTCTTCTAAATTTTACAAGACCATAGTTCAAACGAACGATTGGTCGAATCAAGGTACGGTTATTGGTGACAGACAGATCATGACGAAACCGAAAAGGCACGAAGTTTCGCATTCTAGTCAACAATCTATGACCAGTGCTTTATAAAACAGTGAACATTATTTAAATTTATTTTTTTGGAAAAAAAATAGAGTAATGTAGAATAATTCAAGTCATGGGGGTGTGGAAACTTCATTTTGACTTCTTTATAGATAAGCAATTTCATAAAAAGTAATAATTCTGCAATAGGAAATACTTTCAGTCACAAGCCATTTATTTTTGTATAATTTAATTAATAATTTTAACCGTAATTTATAAACAAGTGCCAGGACTGCATTGATTATCAAATTTGGTCATATTTTACAGGGAAAATCTATAAAAAACGATTGTTCAGGGCCAAGTTCAGACTTGAGTTTTAAATGCACAAGGCCACTGCTAAATTTCACGGAAAACGTAAAATAAATATATGACTTCGTCTAGAAAATATTTGACATATATTTCAATTACAAAACGCTGGCGTTACTCAATTCCGCGAATCTTTGCAGTAGGCCTCTAAATTGATAATGACTTCCAATTTTAAATGCTTGAAATTGAAGGGACTCAGCCATATAAATGTTCAAATTATTTATTTTCTTGTATAAAATAAATTATATAATTGTACATCACACTATTTTTTAAATTGGTCTTGAATCATTAAATTTGTTTAGCAATGAAGTGATAAAAAATAATATTGAGTCAAACTTTTGGGCTAATATGCCAAAGATATATCATCTTTTAATACATATTATTAGATTAGAAATTTTATAACGAAATCTATGTGTCTAGTCAGATGATATGTGATTGGTGACAAGACTTTATCATGTTTTCCGTTACTTGAAGTAATAGTAAACTAGAAAAATATATTCCGATTGTTGTCTCAAGTAATTTTAACCTACAAATTCTGATGAAAAGACCAGCAATACTAGGAATATCCTAAAACTAGTTCAATGATAATAACTCTAAAAATAATATGTAAAACTACGAGAAGAGAATAAATAATAAAAAATGTAGATATGGGTGAGAAAGAATGATAAAAAATAATTGTAAATCTATTAAAACGAAGTATGGGGAGACGCAGCTATTAGACCAGGACAATTAGATCTGACTAGACTAGTCGAATGATGTCTTGAAATATACAAGCTGTCTTATAAGTAACAAACAAAAAATGGGGAATGCATTTTATTATCAATTGTAATCCTTTACTAAAGGACCTTTAGTGAACTGAATATATTTAAAATGCTTAAATCGGCAAAATAGAATATAGATACTTAAGTATTAGATTGTATATAATTTAAAGTATTATGTTTCTGCAAGGACATTGAAAAATATTGAATGGCGATATATTTAAAAAATATTCCATACTTCTCATTCTATACTGTATAATAAAATTCAATCTATTTAGCATATAGATGTATTATACCTTGAAGGTTGAATGTTTTAGCTTTACATCATTTCTTAGTAAAAAAATAGACGAAACGTTCTTCTATTTTTTTATTTTAAAGAATGCTGTCGCTGAATTGTTGCAACAATAAAACTGAACTTATTTTTGTTATTTTTTTTTTTGGGAAATCAAACCACAACCTTTTTATACAAACATGGGTCCTTTCAATCGCTGGCCCTTTTTTTTAAGCATTTTTAGGAAATTCAAGTAGCTCTGGTTGAAAAAATTTTAATATTTGATAGTTTTTCTGCAACTAATTTTTCAAAGTTTATTATTGGGATATGGAAATTTCAAAACTACAATGGAGGAACTGTTGTAAGAATGTTTGATTGTAAGTATATTTATATACAATTATAATCTAGGTATATTCCAATATCACCGCATCCTAACATTAGAATGTAACAACTGTTTCAATTAAATATAAAATAGAACTTTGTCTCAAGGTTTTTTTTCCAATAAATTTCATTTTTGTTACGTGTATGGTTCTACATATGCATTAATTTCTACTGACGTGTCTAAATTACACAAGTATAGGGTGGTAATAACGTAATTAGTAAAGTTATCTAGATTCTTGAGCTTGCATGTTTAATAATATATAATATAGATTAATAGTGCTAGTGATAATTATTGATTGTGTCAATTTTTATTGTTTTACCACCGGATTTATGTCAAGTGTCAACTGTCATAAACATGCCCTATATTATCATTTATATTTTCTATAGAAAATATTGGCAATTTTTTTTTTTATTCCAGTGAAATTGAAGAAGATTTGAATAAGAGTTCGGTCAAAGATTCGAAGAGATTATCAAGAAAAAGGAGTTAGAGAAACGTTGGATGGTGAATGTTCGACTACCAGGAAGTATTTGAGACTGGCGATGAATAGAATCGAAGATTTCCAGTTCGCCATACAGGGTGATTTGGAAGATACCATCTCGGATAATTCTGATAGGTAAGAATACATTCAAATTTGATTATTTCGTTGAACAAGAAACATACAGTTCGGACGATTCGGTACACAAATATTTATCCAATCACAAACAACTTTCTTCTCCGAAAATCGAAGAATTGTCTTTCGCCGATCCAAAAAGGTGACACTTCATTTATCTGTGTTCATTTATATTAATACTTATTCAATCATCAGACTATATTTAGCGACCAGCTCCGCCTGAGCTTCGCTTGTTACTTTCTAAACAAAGAGTCCGATACATTTTGAATAGTTTTCTATAAAATTTAGTAGTAATTTAAACACTTGAAGTAAAATTGATTGAATTTTCCATAGATTGTCTAATGTGAGCCGTTCAAGTACCTCCAGCAATTTAAGGAAGGATCCTTCGTATACCTGAGTAGCAGTGAACATCTGCAGATCCATATCGATGACGTTCTGTAGAAGAAAAGAACATGGTGATATCGATAAAGCAATGGGTGTTGAAACAAAAAATTGGTCACCGGGATATGTAAAATACTGAAAAATTGGGTTTTTATAGTTATTTTTATACTATTAGCCACATTGTATTGAAATTATGTATTTTTAAGTTCCATGAATTTATTTTTATTCTCATAGAGGGCGATATAGTTACGAAAAAGCTATGTATTATGTACTAACCAAGTAACCAACGAGTTCTATGTAAATCAAAACAAATTCATGACATCATATTATGTCACCTTCAAGAACATATTAATCCAAAATTTATTTGCAATATTGCCAATACTGCAACATTTAAATCTTTTTTATTGTTCCAATAAAATTATCCATAACATAAATCTAAAATTGTGACATTAGAGAGATATCGGTAACCCAAATAGCGTCAGGCCGTATTACTGCATATCTGTATCTGTAGAGTAGGAAGGGTGAGTGTAGGCTCACAGCACTTAGACCACATGTGACCCATTGTACATCCTCCCAAGGAATTGTCCTCCTAGGTCATCGTCCATCCTGTCCTCAGGAAGGTGGACAGGTCACTAGGAGACATCTCCTTTATATCGGCAGGTGTAGAGGCCAAGACTCACCGAACACACACTCTCTTATTGACGATAACTCCGGACACTCGCATAGGTCATGCCTGATATTCTCATCTTCCTGTTCACACATCCTGCATAGAGGTGTGTCCACTAGCCCCATAGTATGGAGGTGTTTCCTTAATTGACAGTGGCCACTCAGAAACTTCACTGTTATACGTAGAGTTTTCCTGGTCATCGCCAAGTATTTCTTCGTCGCCATCTTCCCAGGGTGATCCTGGTAAAACTGCATCCTTTGATTCCCTCCCATCAATCAAGGGATTGAGCATGGATGTAACGTTTGGCTAGTTCCGCAATTGTCGTCAGGCCGTAGGTGTCACTGGGTCCAAGAATTTCTAGTCCAGCGTCTTCCCTGGCTAAAGAATCGGCAAGGCGATTTCCTTTACTCCTGTCGTGCCCTTTAACCCACCTCAGGATAATATTGTTATCTGCCGAGGCGTTGGCTAAATCTTGGTGGCACTTTAGTACTAGCCTCGATACCATATGTTATTTTGACATTTAACCTATGCGTGAGTTGATTTTTAAAATAATGTCTCTAAATAACGTTAGCGCCTAGCGTAATTTACGCGCCAATACCGCAGGACCTTAATTACGTTCTTAGGCGCTATTCATTTAAACGATATCTCTCTAGTGATTGACGTTACTACTTCTGGTGCTCGTGAAATCAACAAATGCACTATCAATGTTCGTACACTGTCTTGAGCATTTGGAAGAAAACCGTACGAGCAGACGATCTAACTTGCACCAGCATAAGATGATGCCTGACGATTTAAGCAACGTACCCACGTCCGTGTGCAATGCAAAATGACGACAGAGCGTGATAACGCAGCGAATTGGTATTCCGCCGTATCAAGCAATTTTATATTTACGTATTTTTTTCTTTATATATTTTTCAAATTTTAGTATTTTTTATGTCTGTGTAACTAGAAAAATTTTAAATTAAAGAGATTGTACCATTATGAAAATTGTGTTTTCTTCAACTTTACTGTACCCGTACCCTACCATATCATCAAAAGTTTCCGACAGATAAAGCTAATGATAAAAATTGGCGTCATCAAAATATTCGCAACATTAGCGCCATCTATCGGCCAGTAGAAGAACTAAAAAAATAGTTCGGGCGTTTGCCGACAGATGGCGCTAGCTGTTTTCAGTGTTGCCAGAAATGTCCGATAGGGGGCGCTGATCAATGGAACAAAATCAGCGCCATCTGGTGGTGACCCCTCCAAGTAGTGATAACTGTGAGCGCCATCTATCAACCAATAGCTGAACTAACAAATAGTTCGAGGGTTTGCGGATAGATGGCGCTCACAGTTATCACTACTTGGAGGGGTCACCACCAGATGGCGCTGATTTTGTTCCATTGATCAGCGCCCCCTATCGGACATTTCCGGCAACACTGAAAACAGCTAGCGCCATCTGTCGGCAAACGCCTGAACTATTTTTTAGTTCTTCTACTGGCCGATAGATGGCGCTAATGTTGCGAGTTTTTTTTATGACGCCATTTACTGTACAGCGATAAATGAATAACACAAAGGAGTTTTTCAAATTCGTTTTATTTACAAAAAAAATCAAGAATTACATGGACATAAGGGAATTTCATTTGGGGTAACATTGAAAATGTCGATGTATGTACGGTATTTAGACACAGAGAAAAAAAACACAATCGGCAATGCCAATTACTAATGGTCACTGTCAAGTATGCCCTTTCCTCCGAACTCTATGTACCTTTTCGTACAAACAATTTACAGAAAAATGCAAATCAACATAATCAGTAGCTTCCGACTTCTAATGGTCGTAACTAATTATGTTATTTCCATTTTTGTGTAATTTCAGAGTGACAGGTGATGTTGGGAAAAGGGGGTGTGAGGAAGAGAAAAAACCAACTCTCGCTATTATTAATTCTTACTCCAAAGACTGGGCATTTGAAAATATATCTTCATCGATATAACCATGGTGTAAGGATAGAGAAGGTGTGTTCTTGCACATCCAATTTCACCGACCAATGGCAAATCTTTCCCAAGATCGGCCATATTAACTTTCTAACCAATCAGATAAACGCGCGGATTAAAAATGGTTGAATTGAATAACTGTCTAATCGTCGTGGTAACCGCAAGAGGTCGGATGTCAAAAAAAATCGATTTCTGGCTTTTTGGATCTGAGTAACCGAAATCTCTAACTTCACGCATCGCAATAAGTTTTATGTCAATCAACCAACCAGATACTGACAACGCATCTTGTTGCAATATGACGAAATTCGAACTAACGCAATTTGGTTACAGTAATATGTCGTATATCAGACTTGTTGTTACATGAAGTATACGCAGTTTCTTGGGAAATTATACCACAATATTTTTAATTTCTTCATTTCAACGTATCGGTAGCGTTCCAGCTACCGTTGTCAAGAAAAAATAAGTAAACATTGATTTTTATCCCTAACTGACAAACTGGTTACAACAATAAGCCGTATATCATGAATGTGCTGATACTGTTTTTTGTTTCTCCTGAAAACTTTCCAAAATATGACATACAACGTATTGCTCTTACCACGACGTAATGAAATATTCTGATTTATATTGGTTTGAAAAAATTGAAAATGTATCGAAACTGTTGTAAGTTATGTAATATAGTAACGTATCATTATATTATTATATTTAAGCGTGCACTCGTGTAAATATACGGTCAGCTGTAACAACCAATACACACCTTCTCTATCCTTGCACCATGGATATAACTGTATATGATAGATACACATTTTTCAATTATTAACAATACAACAATTAAATTAGCAAAAGCAAGTATTCAATAAAATTGAACAATAATTAATGAACATATCTATATAGACATATTTCTTTTTCAATTATATACAATGCAATCTATGAACTACTCAATATAAACCAGTCCTGATATACACACCATAATTTTTTGAATATGGTTTCATTTTGCTCTTTTTGAATAAGCAATAACTGCAATAAGTATTGCAAAACAATATAAAATAAAAAAAATACAATCATTCGTTTTTTTCTTTTTCATCCTCTTAATTAATTCTTCAAACAAATGGATTCTTCCTGACGGTATGTGGGATCCTAAAAAAAACAACATGATGAGTAAAATCCAGTAACAATAAACTGATGTTACATATTTATCAGTGAGCATTTCTTGTAACAAATATTTAAAATATTTCAAGTAAAACTGCTTGAATTTATTAATATGACCTACCAAGGACTACAACTGAATCAGATTCAATTGCTTATTTTACATCTGTATAATATAGACTCCATATTCTCTACAACATCCAACTGGTCCAATAAAAATGGAGCTCTAGTTATTGAAACAACTTGCAGACATATCGTATGAATTGTATGTTACTTGTTCACTGAAAATAAATAATTGATAATCAAAAATAATCAAATAAATTGAACAAAATTGAATGTATTCTCACCTGTCAGAACTATCCGAGATGGTATCTTCCAGAACTGGAAATCTTCGATTCTCTTCAAAGCCAGTCTCAAATCCATCCTGGTTGTCGAACATTCACCACCCAACGATTCGAAACGTTTCTCTAACTCCTTTTTCTTGATAATCTCTTTGACCAAACTCTTATTCAACTCTTCTTCAATTTCACTGAAATAAAATAAAATTACCAATATTTTCTGTAAAATATATAAATGAACCTCCTATGAAAAACTTATAGCACGCTCATGATAAGAAAATAGAAAATTTTTCCAAAAATCGACCAAGGCAATACCATAACTCATGTCTATACCCAATATCACTAAATACTGCTCAAGAAGTAACTTCAATGGTATATAAAAAAATTTTAATCATAATAAGCTTGGAAAAATTTTGTTGTTTCATTTTCCATTTTGAAAATGATTTCAACTAGCAACAGTACATAAGTACCTATATTAGTCTATTGAAGTATATGAATTTACAAATAAGACTCACCAAGGACCAATAAGAATGAATCAGTTAAGCTTGGAGGAACTCCTATTATTGATTATTGTACTTCTGTTGTTCTACAAAACCCTACCAGTCCAATAAAATGGTACTCTGGTTATTGAAGCAACTGTATCGACGAAAACTTGTAGACAATCATACATCTAAAATTGAAAAAAATATATTAACAATTAAAACTAAGAAACCAGGTTCAAAAGAGATAGCCCATTGGATTTTTTACAGTTAACCATTTTTACAAGATGATTGAAAGGTGTAGATGATTAACTGTATTATTAATAATTTTTATAGAATCCAAATACCTAATAATATATTAACGTCTATATCAACATATCATTTTTGTATGTTAAATTACCAAACGATAACATCCTTGTATATTATAGAGGCCTATATAAAGTGTTTTCACGTTCAATTCACGAATAAATTATTAAAAATAATACTCACTTATAATTGCACAAGAGGTTTGTATTTTATCGGGTAAATTTGGATTGTTTAATGAGAAACTGTTTCCTAGCAATTAGACGAGAACAACTGTCAACTATTAAAAACGCGACACCGAAGGTGGAGCGTTTTTAGGTTGACAGTTTTTCGAGTCTAATTGCTAAAGGAAACAGTTTAGAAGTTGAACAACACAAATTTACCCGATATCAATACAAACATCGAGTGTAATTCGGCAGGACAATTCAATGAATCGGCTCATTGTTAGTGTTTAGAAATTCAATAAGTTGTTGACAAACATGTCAAATTATTTATCATGGTAACAAATGCATAAGTGAAAAAACCACAAGTGCATTTATCAACAGTAAAAACACAAGAGCTTTTTTTTTATCGGATAAATTTCTCTTTGCAACGAAACAGTTTTGCCAATCACTAATTTTACGAGAAAAACTGACATGATAAAATCGCGACACCGAAGGTGGAGAGATTTTATCTAAATGTCAGTTTTTCGAGCAAATTTAGTGATTGACAAAATTTTGAGTTGAAGAGAAATTTATCTAATAAAAGAAAAGCTCGAGTGTTTTTTGGCAAGATAAATTAACGACAGAATAATTATATCGATGAACAACAACAATAATTATCTCATTGTCATTGTGTAAAAGTGACGTCCGCATACTAGAATTGAGGAAGAGAGGTTTTTATCGCGATAAAAAAGGATGCACCTTTTTTATCGATGTCAAAGTGACAATAACATTTCCAGGTATATGACATTTTAACATTGAAGTTAATTTATCGCTGAAAAAGTTAAAGCTAACTTTTGCCGGTGTCAAAGTGACAATTACACTGAGGCATATGCGATTTTTTATACATGAGTTGAATTGTCGTTAATAAAAATGGCAATTGAATTTTCAATTTTCATTTTTCTGTCTATCGAGACAAATGTCAATTCATATTCCATAGATAAAGGATGCGTTTGTGCCTATACCCGAACGAAATCAGAGTGAAAAGCGTCAGGAGTGGTCAAACGAACAAAACGGAAACCACAGAACTACAAAGTACCGGTAAAACACCAAATGATTGAAAGGAAACGGAAACACCCAATGACAATTCAACAGAAATGTCAATCATAGAATACTAGTACAAGATTAGATCACACAATGCAAATATTACACTATTATCTGTCAGAAAGGTATGCAACCAAACATGCATTGTTCATGCCTGTTTAGTTGCATACCTCTTAGTTGCTTATAGCTTTGACATAAAATGTCCGAATGATACGATACTTGGCTATAAAATGATTGATTTTATTTCAGAATTATACGAAGATTACATTACAAGTAATAAGGGTTGAAACTATCAATTTTTTATAACAGTTAAATTCACAATTGGCAACAACAGAAGGCAAGAGAACATGGTCTATTGATCAACGAGAGAAAAACAAAATACATGGTAATGAAGGGCAATGAGGAAACGGATATTATTATAAACTGTGATAGAAATAATAGCTACAGAATAGAAAAAGTGGAACAAATCGAATATTTGGGAGTAACTATCACAAATAAAGGAGACGAAGAAAGGGAAATAGCAAAAAGATTAACAAAGGGCAGTAAAGCAGCAGGAATGGTATCAAAGATGTTAAAATCGAAAGACATATCACGAACAGCTAAAATAAGATTGTACCAGACATTAATAAGACCGTCAGTTACCTACGCTTGTGAAACTTGGAAAATGAACAAAAAAGAGCAGAATAAATTAGAAATATGGGAGCGTAAAATGCTCAGAAAAATTTATGGTGGAATTAAGGAAGATGGAATCTACAGAAGAAGAACAAACAAAGAACTCTCAGAATTATATAAGCACCCAAGTATAACCCGTATAATTAAAGCACAAACAGCAAGATGGTTGGGACATATAGGTAGAATGACGGAAGATAGATGGGTAAAACGAGTGCTGAAAAGTGGAGAAGGTGGTAAAAAGAGAAGAGGAAGACCGAGGAAAAAATGGTTGGAAGAGGTTAGGAGAGATCTGGGAACAGTGGGAGTTGGGGACTGGGAAAACGAAGCGAGGAACAGGAAGAAATGGAAAGAGCGAGTGAAAGATCTCGAAGCCGAGGGCCAGATAGGCCTGTAGTGCTGCTATATATATAAATTCACAATATTTTACAACTCAAATAAATTTCAATCATTGGAGGATAGAACAAAAAGACCTATTCTATATTCACCTGACAAAGTTAATGTACAAAATTTTATTCTAATATGAGATGAATTTTTCAATTGTTAAGGTACATTATTATTTCTAGTTCCAGGTAATATAAGAATAACAATAATAATTATGTATACTTACAGTTGAATCTTAGTCAAACAAGCAGTTCCTCCATTGCATATTATTATCCTATCATTTTCACATTCCAAAATAAACTTAGATTCGAACATATTGTTGATGTTTTTACTTCAATTCCTGAAAAACAGACAAATTCTAAAATGACTGTCAGTAAGTGTAATACTAGATATATTTTTCAATGAACAACCTCTATTTGCTCCTCAAGATAAGGTTAGGATAATAATAGAATATACACAACAATTGTGTATAGGTACTTACAGTATAGCATTTTTCAGCATGCAGTCCATTCGTTGGTGTTTTAAAATTTTCATATGACCATAAAAAACATTGGAAATGTATTGTCGATTTATTTTCCTCCTGAAAACAAATATATATTGAAAAGATTTCAGCAGGCAATGTGGTGTGTTATCATTTTGAATTACTTGGATTTACAACTAATCTGTTCACCAATGACCACTAGAACTAAAGAAAATAGGAGAAATAGCCGATTGGTTTGTTACAGATAATCATTAAACCATAATTGCTTTTTCGACCTATATATCCAACATCTTGATAAACAATTTTCAAAAAATTATAAGGGTTTGAATGATTATTAAATGTTTTAGTAACAAGAAGAATAAAAACCTAACCTAAACAAGTTAATATATTAACGTCTATTCCAACATACCGCCTCTGGCTCAAGTGTAATTTACGAACGAATATATTAACAGTGTTACCTTCCTTTACCTACCATAAGTTCAATTCACGGATAAATGATATCAACTACATAAGCTGAAAAATAGTAAGACAACTAGGAAAAGGAAAGTAAAGTAGCCATTTTAAATCTAATAGCTATTGTGTTCTTTTTTCTATTTATGGAATTAGTTCGAGTAGATCTATAGAGCTGAACGGAATATCGTAAAAGAACACAGAAATATAAACCATAGAATACTACGAAAAGAGAGGTCAATCAATACAAATGTTGTTCGGTACCGCCATCTACTAGTAAATTATCACACCTTCCTAATAGATATGCAACCAAATATGCATTGTACATGCCTGTTTAGTTGCATACCTCCTAGTTGCTAATAGTTATGATTGGTTGTGATACAGAGTGTCCAAATTAAATTTTACCTGGTAATGCAATAATTGATATTATTTTAAAATTATGGGAATATTTCATGTGGTGAAAGTGGAAGCCATTAATTTGTGATTACAATCTATTAATTTGTTATGACAATTTAATTCATAATATTTCAAGACACTAATAAAATTCAATTATTGCAAATGGAGATTATTTGCTCCTCAAGATAAGGTTGGGATAAAGTTAGAATATATGCAAATAGGTACTTACAGTACAGTATTTTTCAACATGCAGTAAATCCATTGATGCCTTCAAATTTTCATATGACCATAATAAATATCGAAAAATGCGATGTTGATTTATTTTCCTGAAAGAAACAAATATTGAAATTATTTCAGCAGGCAATGTGGTATGTTATTATTTTGATGTACCTGAATTTACAAATGAGACACTTAGCAGTGAATGCTAGAACTGAATAAGATAATAGTTAAGACTACAGGAGCTTCAATTGGTCATTGTACATCTGCATATTAAGTCCATCTATTCTACACTATACCTACTGGTCCAATAAAAAGGGTACTCTGGTTATTGAAGCAACTGTATAGACGACAAAATAGAAAAAAATATTGACACTAAAAATGGAGAAACCAATGTAGAAAAGCTTGATGAACCACTTTCACTGAATGATTGAAGGGTGTGAATGATTCTTAACTGCTTTAGTTATGTTATATTGTCATATATTAGTATTTATAAGAATTATTTTATAGAATAAATAATTATAAAATCAATATATTGTCTATTTCAACATACCACCAAATCCACCAATCATAGGTATAACATGAAGTTTTCACCTGAATGCTTTCAACAAAACTAAACTATCGCTTCCCCCTTACACTAACTGCACTAGTCCTAGAGTGGCCCTTTCCTCCACTTATTATTTTTGTGCATTTTTCTTAGGATTTCCTACTCACTTTGGTCACCCGCTCAGGCTGAACATTATCTCAATGGAGCTGAATAGAATATTGTAAAAGAGCACAACACAACAAATGACAGTTTCCACTTACCAGTAATGTAAATCATAGAAAAGATAATTTAGTCTAGATTTAGTTTAGTTAATTTACTCTGATAAATACAAATATGAATGATTTTTATGTTTAGCTTTGTTTAGAAATAAGATTTAATTTTTTATTCTCTTTTATTCATACAGTCACCCCGATTCAGTGTAACATTGCTTTTTATTAACTGCGTTATTGTTTTGTAGGTGTATTGTAATTATTAATATATTGTATTGACCTTTAACGAAATAATTGTGAAATCTATTTGTGCAATATAATAATGTTACTATTTTTATGATTGTAGGTTTCTTTTCCTTCTAAACAACTACATATTATTATAGCATACTAACCTGAGTTTTCTGATTGCTCTCGTCGCAAAGCGATTTTTCACTCACTGTACAAAACCAATCCATAATTTTATAATTGTACTTCCATATAAATTAAAATTCTTAAAAAAAACGACCAGCCGGTTAACTGTAGCCAGTTTTTTTAGAGCTAAAAAAGCAAAATAAAAAATTTCTCTTTAGATTAGATAGTGTGCTGTCAGTGACGTTGACGTCAGTGATCACTGATCAGTGATGGAGTGCGTACCATAGATCTATACAGAGTAGAGTCCATGTTGATAATTAGGCTGGCTAGTGAATTTACACACAGCCATTAGATACGATTGAAATTGGATAATTGATAACAGAAGAAGAAGTTCACTTAAAAGTGTGGTTCAGTCATTAAAGTCACAATTTTTCATTTTTGAAATCTGTTTAATAAGTAATTTAATTTAAGCGCTTAAAAATAATGTAAGTATTTAAGTTAAAATATATATTTCGATTTCATATTTTCATTGATGGATGAATGGTATATTTTAGCATGTCTGGTAGAGAAGGAGGCAAAAAGAAACCACTAAAGGCACCCAAAAAGGAATCCAAAGATCTAGACGACGATGAAGTAGCCCACAAACAAAAAATGAAAGAACAACAGAAAGCCTTGCAAGAGGCTAAAGCAAAAGCATCCCAAAAAGGACCTTTAGTAGGTGGTGGTATTAAAAAATCTGGAAAGAAATGACCATTATATATCAATCTAGTGTTAAAGTTGTAAGGAACTGATTTACGTTTTAAATTGAATGTACCTCAGCAACAAAGTGTATAATATACAATTTTTTTATATGTAATAATGTTTATTTAAAATACATTTAATAATCTATCACAGTCTCAACACTGTGAACTAATTTCAGTTCCTGACCTTGTGATCTCTCCAAGAACAACATAAAATTGCTGTAGGTATGTACATTATACATGGAGAGTATAATCTTCTATAGAACAGGTACCTAAGGAACCACAAGGAACATACATTACATACAAAAGATATATAATATATCTAGTCTTCATGCTGTTATCCTTTATTCTTGGCCTGGATTAACAAAATAAGTCAAAAACAGCAATTTAAAAATCATTGAAGATTTTTGTCACGGCTTAACTATAATTATAATTCAATGAGATTGTAGTATTTGTACATGGGCTTTTTCGTTAAACATCACTACCAAAATCGTAGTACTGGTTGCCTATATTTTCCAATTATTTTAAGCATTTTTAAATAGCAATAAATTGATGACATTCTATTGAAAAATCAAGAATACTAATAGAATTTATAGATTTTTTACGTTTGATAATCAAATTATTGAAAAAAATAATGTTAATGTGCGCAAAGTTCAGAATATGTCAAAGATCGCGCGCAGGCTGCCAGTCCCCTCTCTAAAATTCACCAGCTTTACACTTGACAAAAACAGCTGACTAGTTTTGAGTAAACCTGCGATCTGTCAGCTACTGTCATCATAACAAGGTGAAATAGTTGTGCATAGTGCATAAAACTTTTAACAATTTTTCATAATGTGTAATGAAATAATTAAAAACTATTGTAGAACTGTTGTTATATAGCACTAGACGTTTTCGCGCAGCATTTTGGCAATCAAATAAAGGTAAATATACTTTAAAAATTGAAACAATGATAGATAAATGGGTGCCATTTTGTCTGCAAATAAATTATATAAATAAATATAGAAGAACGTACCTTGATATAAGGGTGTAAATGTCCAGCTTTATTGGTCTGTGTGTGATACAAATTAATTTCACTTCCCATGTTTCGTTATATCCTATTGTTAAAATTGTTGGACATATTGTTTAATAATTTACGCAATACTTCATACTTTTTACACATGTTTTTGCTGTAATACAAAAAGGTACCAACTGGTGTTAATGTGACATTAAATGTGTATAGCCATTATCAAGTGTATATCTATAATTTTTTGTCAATTACAGCTGGATAGAATAAGTATATTTAATTGGGTACTACATGTGTTAAGTTGAATTACTTATGCAAGCTACGTGTATACAAGGACGAACATTTCCAATTTGATTTTTATTAAAAAAGTTCTTTACTATAATACACTAAAAGTTGAAATATTTCTTGAATAAATTAATACATTCTTATTTATTTTTGAATAAAATATTTTAAGTATACAAGGTAATTAAAAAGCATTACTTCAGTTACATATGAATTCTATTTCTATTTAATATAGGTATTATGGAAACAACAATGTAGGTTGCATTTGAAGTAATATTAAGTTGATTTAAGTAATCTTCTGGAGTGGGAGAAAATTTATTGAGAAAGTTCTAAAGTAAGGACTGAATGTGAACCAAATATGAAAGCAAACACAACAGGATGGAACATTTAAGATGGGCACATTATAAATTTTAGCAAACAAGGAAAATTAATTTTAGATTAAACATTAAGGGTCAATAGGGTATCATTTTAAAAATTTAATTAGAGGAAATGTTCAAGTCATTAATTAGTTCAATGCAAATATTAGTTTGTATTGCTGGAACTTTGAATACCATTTCTATATATATTACAATAAGTAGTACACAACCAAAATACAATTAACATGTTCCAAAAGTACAATATTGTAGCACAAATAAGTTTCATGATTTCGCAGGTCATTGAACATGTTAATATTGGATGTTTCAGCTTGTTTTATATTTTGTCAAAACAATTGGTTATTCAAAATATTCTCATCATTCATTATCAATATAATATAAGAAGAAAAAAAATTGAAGATCTATTATTGTCCCTTACTTTTACTTAGTTCCTGATGAAAGTCTCAAAGACTAGGTGCTCCTTTACCTATTCCTAGAGGAAGTTTCAAGGTATCCACAGACCTTCCTCTTAAGGTGCTGTACCCTAGGATTTTATGGTACGTAATCTTCAAGTATATGGATAAAGGTTTCTTCTTCCATTCAATTCTTATTGCTCCACTATTTTTAGGTTTTTGTTGTGCCCTTTCAAACAACAGTCAGGACATCTGTTGAAAGTTAAATCTGTTAAAGTTTTACTCTGGCTTAGACATTCATTTGTTCTCCACAAGACAATAGTCTCACTGGGCTTAGGCACACATGTGACAGTATTCCAAGCAGAAGTTGAAGCAATACAGCACGGTGTAGGAGAGCTATTAAGGAAATAATATGAAGAAAATACCATTGCCATATACTACCAACAGCCAAAGATGCTACAAAAGCAGTCAGCAATATACAGACTCCTTTGGGACTGGCTGAAACCATACAAGAGTTGGGCAGTCTATATAGACTGTCCTTAGTCTCAAGCCGCTCAGATTACAGGGGCAATGATGAGACAGACCTACTATTCTAAGGAGTACGATAGTCCAAATCCCTTCTGTGGTATAAGTATAAGCGAAAAGGGCTGCAAAAGACAAAAAGAAATGGTGGAACAAGGTGATTGGAATGGATTAGGCAAACAACCTGTATCCCAGCTAAATTTTTGTAAAGCACTGTAAACTCAACAAACAAATGAACATCAGATTGGCAGACCCAAATATGTGCAGGTTTTGGCATAAAATTGTGCAATACTCTCAAGAAAATCGATGTAATTATATTGAAAAAATAAAAACATAACTACATTGCCACTGTATTTTTAACTCCAGTTCTTTTTTTTTGCTTTGAAATGTAAGTACCTATGCATACCCTGTTGGAAATTATCGCCAGTTACCACTATATTAACTGATGACTTTTACCAATATTAATTTCATATCCACTCAACTCCAAGTGTTTGAAAACCGCTTAGAGAGATGTCAAAAATTCGTTGAACTTAAAGTCTATTTAAGTATTCCGTTATATAGGTTATGACGTCAATGCAGGAAATATAGAGTTGATTTGTAAAGTGACCTTAAGTTTTTGAAGCGTAAAAGTATTACAAAAGATGTGGGTATAGCAATCGATCGAACACAATTATCATTGAGGATAAATATCATAGATAATTATATACATAAGAACAGATTAAATTACTTGGAAAACATTATCTTCCAATTGCGGTTCGTTGTTTCTTTATTTGATCAATATATTAATATTTTATGCCTACTTTTTCAAGACTAAAGACCTTTGAAAAATATAAGAATTTTTGACAATATTTTTTCCCTTTTAAGTTACGAAGTACCATTGTCTAAGAAAGAATTACTAACTACTCGTTTGTACCTCGCCATTGGTATGAACATTTTGTTTATTAAACTGTTCTACTTACTGTGGTAAGACGATGAACTTATTAAAAACGATAATGTAGATACAAAAATAAAATAATTAATGTTTTATGTCTATTTGAAAATGTATCTATAGACGAAAAGTTTAATTCAAATTGATATGTTTTAAAATATTAGTTGAAATTTAATTCCTCATTTACCAACCAATTAACATTGCTTGATAAGGTATTGTAGGAGAGATTGTTTAATGTTGATTTGGAATAAAGCACATTATGTTTCAAAAAAAATTGATAAATTATTGTCTGTCGGGGCATATAGTCCTAGAAGTAGATGTTTGTCCTTAGCGAACGGTCATTTTCAAATTTGTAAGGAGTTATAGTAGTAAAACATTTGCCAATTAATGTATTTAACGTCTAAATAATAGAAATTAAGCTGTTTTTAATCTGGGTTTCTTTTTATTCCCAAAATAATTTGTATGACAATGTGGTAAACTACTGATTCATCACTACCGTTAATATATTTTTGGTATTAGTGCAACTGGAAGTGTTTTATCATAGTTCATTGTTTCATTCCCAGTGTGTTAAAATTTAAACTCTTTTTTCCTTGTTCCAAAACAGTGGCAGCGATAGAAATTTGAGCCCTACCCTGGCCAATTTTCACATTATATTTAAACATGTGGCAATTAAATCTGGAAATGAAAATCTATACCTGGAAAATATACTCTAAGCAATCGAAAATAATAAAATAAGTCAAGTCAAATATTTCAAGAATGACTATTGTACTTAATACTTTGTCTCCTCTTGTATTCTTTTGGGTGTTCAACCCCATCTCTCTAATTTATTTTATTTTATCCACACGGAGTTCGACAAAGGCCGGTCGTCGACAGGAACAGGCTAGACTAGACGATTTCATGTTTCTTCAGGTCAAAATACTCGACGTGTGGGGGAGAGTGGAAAAAGTTCAATGGACCTCGTGCAGCTTTACTGTGAGGAGAATAAAAACAACCAGTATAATGTGTGTTTATTAACATTGTTAATGGGTTTATGGGAAAACGTAATATTTTGAGTCAATAGTGTGGAGCAGCTGTTTGAAGATGTTTAGAACGAGCATTTTGTATGGAGGGTGGAAATTATACCAATATTTTTTTAGAATATAAATTTTAAAAGAATAAATTGATGAAGGGAAAAATATTAGGCAGATTATTTGATAAATAAGGTGATTGGTTGGTGTGGTGGAGCTCAGTTATTGGTTTGTTATCCTAACCAAAAAAAAAGAAATTTTACATTATAATCAAATATCGAACCTCGAATGGAACCATCCCAAAAATTCAAATCAATTTCCGTTTCCCTGTTATCTCTATGTATTTATTATGTATGACTATCTTATTTATAATTTAAACAAAATCATAATAACTACCTATCATGCAAAACATCCTCTTTCGATAATGTTCCATATTTACATCAATAATAGTGGTTGACACAATCCAGAATGTTCTTAATTTTTGGAAAAGTGAACAAGATCAGTCTTTGGATATTAGTTCTACCATATTTCAAGTTTTGGAAAAAAAATTCGCAGACATTTTCTGCTACAAAAAATTAGTTTGTTGGAAAAAAGGAAAAGCCTATCAATAGTTTAAATATTTTTATTAAAATGAAATGATAAAACATCCTCTTGATAGTTGTAGTTTTTGATTTTCTGTATTTTGGTTGGGTCTAGTCTCCATGGTTGAAAGTTTCAATATATTCATTCATAGGTTTGGGTAGGGCTTTACAGCACAGACACTTGTACTGAATCTTTTGTACCATTCCCATGTTATCTACCTACGTCCATTCCAGAAGAGAAATCCAGTCACCAGGTAGATAACTGTCTTCAAATTTATCTTACCCAGTTTCAACAGCCTGGACGAGACTTCTTTAGCTAGTAGTTGGTCCGCAATTTCATCCCCTGCAATCCTCTCATGTGCCGGGACCCATATTAGAGAAACTTTGTTGTCTCTTGCTAACATGTGAAGGAATTCTTTACAGTTTTTCACCAGTTTAGAGCTAGTTGTGGTGTAGTGTAATAATATTACTGTACCTTTATCTTTCTACTATGTACTATAAATACTAAATATAAACACTCTGCTATCAAACATTTTCAAATGGATTTTCAGATTACACCTACCTACACGTAATAATTTCTATAATAAATACCAATAAGTAGGTCATAGAAAATAGCATTTCGTTGCATAATACTTAACGTCTTCTATTACACAAGAACATGTGTAGTGAAAATGAAAGACTCGGGTTGTTGAAAATGTATTTTCCAGCAGTTTTCAACGAAAAAAACACTGGCTTTAATTAGTAGAATGGAATTGGCGTGGGTTGAAGTGCATCTTATCCTATTTCGCAAATTAAGGCCAAGCTAGTCATACAGAATAACACAATATACAGGGTGGTCCTTTAGTAATAAAGTTTTACATTAAATGTAATAGTTGACATTGAGTTGATTTTATTATATCATTATATATATTATATCTTTTCTCTTGTTCTTTCGGTCCATCCATTTTCTTTTGGTTCACTATATTCCGGTGTATCCATTTATCTTATTTGTTCTTCCAGTCTCGCTTTCTTACTTGGTCTAATATTTTGGTCCATCCATAATCTTCTTGTTTGTTGTTTCAACCCATCTACTCTTACTTGGTCTACTATTTACATTTTCTTCTTAATCTTCATTTTTCACTAGCAACATTTCTTTGATATCGTGCCTGTCTTTTATTTTACTTAATATGTCCATTCCAAATTAATAATTCCCTTTTTTATTTGAATTTTCTTGATTTTCAGGTACAGCCGTGAGGAAGTCGGGAAATGGGAAAAACAGTTAGCCTGTTCATTGGTCTGCAACTTTTCGATTGAACACCATCAAGAAGGTAAATTATTATAATATGATAAACTGTACCCTTAGAGAAATGAACAAATAATCGGGATTTAGTTTTTCTAAAAAATAATGTCGGTACCTATCTGTAAGGTGATGGGGTTAAGGCTGCCACACCGCCCTCAAATTTCATAACATGAAACTGTTACTTATAATGTATATACATAGATGGCAATATGTGTCTAGACGGCAATAAAATATTTTACAATGCGCTGTTGTCAATTGCTAGGACAAAAACAAAACTTTTACCATAAGCAGGTAGGTAATTACCCTACCCCTTCTAAATATAGCCCCACACAAATACATTTTATCTCAACTGAAGTGATATTTTCTTCAACAAACCCAGATTTCCTTTCGCATTGTGTTGTGGTACGTTATAGATTGAAGTTGTGTGTAGCAGCTGTTAATTATTAGTACTTATATTAATGTTGTTTATAAGAAAGGACTTTCTTAAAATGGGACATTATAAAATTCACCCCAGTAAGACACAAAAAAAAATAAAATGTCCAAAATAAAGCGGACGCGTATGGTTCTGGAATACTTAAAACAGAGTGTAAAAACCACGTAATAAAAAATAATGGAAAAGCATTATTTACATGCAAAAAAATACCAAGGTGAAGCTGGAAGGAAGAAAACTTTTAAGAAATGGCATTATAAAGCAGCTTCAAAATTCTGCACAAAGGGCAATTTATGTCAACAATAATGTCAAGAGTTTGTTGAATGGTCCAAATCATGTAGGTATTTGGGGATCACACCAAAAATCAAAGTGAAGATTGTTAAAAGTCCGGGACTTTAATAAATTGCCATTTCCTGAAGAATTGGGAATTTTATACCATGTTAGGGGTAAGTGATATATATGTATATGTAGTTCTTTGTTGCGAATTGTTTTGATGACCTATGTACAATAATGTTTCTTTTTAGCTGCATTGGATCGGGTTGTGATGTTGGCAGAAAACCTTATTGGCAATAAAACCAGCAACAAAGCCGAAAAGTTTATGTCCCTACTAGCCAAAGGGGATCATTTTTTGAAACAAGGGCTTATTTAACTGCTCTATGTTATAATAAAGGAATTGCGTGGCATGAAGACTCTTGGACAAACATTACTGGTACTGAATGTGCTCAGCATTTTAAAAAGTGCATGCAAAGGCTTGTGACAGCTGAAAGATGTCGTTAAGAAAAAATATCAACAAAAAGTATCTACAAAACAGAAAAGTATAGATTATGGACCATCGTACCAGCAATAGATCTTGTTCCACAAAGTTATAATGAAGAGTCTCAAAGAATTGTACAGCGCTTACAGGTAAATGTACTTTTATGATGTTACCTTCTAAGAAAATACCTATAAGTTCGTAAAAAGTATATATGAATTTTCGTCAGTATACTATATTACATGTGAGATCAGTCACAATGGCTCTTTATAATAGAGATAAGTACTTGTGAACAATGGATATAAGTAGTTTCTGTATAAATTTTGAAAGTATTTGCTACAATCAACTTCAAAATATATTAATGCAAACATTTTTTTTTTATAGGTTACACCTGTTGAAATTAAAAACCTGGAAGTTTGTACAGTTGGTCAGAGGAACCACAATTATTATTACCAAGTGCAAAGTCAGTTGAATATCTGTAAAAAGGACCTATGTTTTTTTATAGTCTACATAGATGATAAACAACTTTTGCATGTTGAAGTGATTCTGCGTGATGATAGATTCTGGAAAGATAAAATGTTACCTTCATTAACAAAATTCTATAAGGAATGTGTGTTATCCCAGAAGTTATTTATAGGGATATTCCAAAAGGATTGAAAGCGAGAGGTCCGAAAGAATTTGAAGAGGGTTTAGTTTTGTAGTTCAAAATCTTATAAATAAATAAAATGTTATATTTATTGTAATATTATTTAAATAAACTACAACCTTATTAAGTACCACTATAAAATCCTAAGTGTTTAATGTATATTCAGACATGGGAATGTAGACATAGGTGGAAGAAATTGATTTAATTTGAAAAAAATTCACCTCTCCCCAAATTTCCTATCCATTATCAGATTCGAAAGCTGTATCTCTGTTCCGAAACTACCCAAAACAGTAATTTTTCTTATAAAAACGGCAACTATTAGGTAAGTTTGTAACGGTGAAGTAAAAATAAGTAATGTAGACAATGAACTATTATGAGAGGTGGACAAATTCAAATAATCACTAAGCCAATTAGATTGCGAGCATAGAAAAACGTGAGAAAATTAAGTTCTGAACAATTCAATTAATCTTAAAATTTTAAAATAAAATGTAGATTTTCGTTGAATTACTGATAATATTTTGAGCTTGGCAACGCTGCTTTAAATAATTTGCTGTCAATTTAAGCTAATTTACAATTTATCTGCAGTAATTTGATTCGGACACCGCATTGGTTGATAATTTTATTTTGAAAATTACTTAATGCAAGTTTTGAACTAATATGATTAATTGACTCTTAAGATTTATAGAAAACATGTTGTTAAAATATAATGTTGCATACTCAAAGAGTAAATATAACAAATTCAATATATTATAGTCTCATGTGAAAGTACCTTTAGAGATGACATCTGGTAAAATACTCGATGAACTACAATTGAAGTATGGCGTGAGTAGGAAATTCAAAAAATGAATGATTTCGTTTCAGACCTTTTCGACAAAATAACAGACGAATATTACTTTTTATTGAACGAATGTCCACAAATTTTTATGTAGAATGTGACCTGTATATAGGTTTTCCAAGTGCTTACAGTAAAATAATTAGGGTTAATGTGATTCAATCCACTGTTAATACTACATTTGTATATGCAGGTTATAATATGTGGGTCTAACTTATTCTCTTACATATCTTTTTTACATTATATGATTCTTCCATTATGAATAAGGTGTGAATTAAGAAATTGATATTCAAAAGTTCCGCCATTGCCAAATTGTGCAGCCTTAAACGCTCGAGTGCATATAGGAAATGGGGTGCGAAAAATGTAAACTTTTTTCCCAATATTTTGATAATTTTAAAATTGAATTGATTCTGTAAAATTTATTTTTTTAGATACTACGCATGTCTTACAATATTGTACTGTAAAACTAGTGTTCATATTTTTACAGTTATTTTGATATTCAGTAAATGATAATGACTCGCATAAAAGTATTTTTTTGCAGCTTTCACCATCTCAGTTTTCTCTCTTTCCGTTGTTGTTAGGTCAGCACAGTAGTTGTACCTTTCAATGTACAAAAGTAGGCCAAGGTTTTACTGCTGCTCACTCTGTATATTGATTTTAGGAAGGCCTTATTTTTTGTATTCTCTACTACGTTAGATTTTCGTCACAGGCCTCTTGAGATGACACAATTAACAATGTACATGTTTCAGAATTAACGTTGTGAACAACAAATATATTATATACAGTGTGTCACAGTCTTGCACTGCGCGCGACATTCAGTAACGAAAATAATGTATCCAGGTAGCGATTTTTAGTGTGATTCTTTGTTTCTAGTACATACTTTTTTCTTTGGCAACACTGTATAAAAACCAGGTCACATCATTTGTTTATGGCTACCCTTGGCTAGTCACTTCATTGCAAGTATGAACAGACTTTAATATTAAATATATACGTAAATTTTTGCAAAAATATGTAATCATCTACAAATCTATTTATAACCAGAAACAAAGGAACATATATCCCAATTATCTGCTCCACCTATCCTTAGTTTTATCTTTATCCAAGTTACTTCATTGTTTACCATTGTCCTGCACCCGTTTTTCGTCCTGCTATTCACATCTGGACGGTAACAGCCTCGACATGTACACGTGCATTCGTTTAACCTTGATTCGTCGAACCCGTGCGCATTTGCCAAATCTTTCTCCATAAAGATCCTAAAATTCTTTGTCTATGTTGTCGTAATGCGCATGCGTGTTTGGTATCTTCTTATTTAAATTCTATTCAACCTTTCGCTTTTGTTTTAATCAGGACCACCGTGAGGTTCTTATTCTGTTGCATTTTTTCCAAAATATAACGAATTCTTTTGTTTAAATGTGAATAGAATTAAGTTGAATACTTTTGTAACTTACGAGTACGGATGGGTGACAAATTATGTAAGTGAATCGTGAATCAAGAGAGACTGGGAACTAATTTCATATTGTTTCTCTCTCTCCATATGATTGCTTCTTCCATGAACCACTTTGACGACCTGCTACATGTTTTTAGATCGTTTTGTATTAATACAGTCCTGAAAAAGTATCAAACAAGGGTATAATAGAAGATACTACTATCTAATGATTGGAACAATCATTTTATTCTATGCGGAAAAAAATATTAAAAGTAATTGATTGCATAATTACCTATTAATACGTAGAAACTATTGATCTGACAACTACGCTCTGTGTAGTATCAGCTGTGCCCTTTCTGGTAGCGATCAGCTGGAAAACGGCAACGTGTAGGCAACGATTATACGTGTAGGTAGAAATACACAGGCACGTCGCTCCCACCAATGATGAGCTCGGACGCTATTGACGTCAAGGTTTTCAGCATGGTGGCAGGGATAACGATCAGCTGTTCAGTTGTATACAATAAGAGACAATAATAACTAGTAAAGAGGTGGGCAAGTGCTTTATTTTGATGAATATGGAACTGAATCGAAAAAGCTGAACGGTAACGGTAAGCATAAGTATAAGTACACAAAGAAATTGGGTTAACTATCGATCCATGTTGTATTTTTGTTATTGAATGAATTTCTTTGTTAGTTTTTTCGTTTTTTAAAGAAATATACAGAGTTTAATTATTCACGTTTATAGGTATATTCCTAGGTTAATTCTTATGGTAGCTATTTTTGATTTAATTGTGGGGCTGAAATACAATTTGCTCTTGATACGATTGGACAATTTCCAGAGTTTTTCTCTGTATATGTAGTGGAAGAAGGTGTAGCATTGCCTCTAAGGTCGTGCCTTTTCCAAAAAAAAAATTGGAACAATGCATAAAATGATAATTTTTTGAAAATTAACGGATATTTTTCGACTGTTGTTGCTAGTTAGCCACCTTGTATTACACGACGTAACAATAATGACTTTCACGGAAAACTTCCCATGTGTCTATATAGAAACTCAAAGTAAAACAAATCGATGTAACACTGAAATCGCTCGTAACAAAGAATAAAGTCGTGCTAGTAAATTGGAAGCAATAATTAAACAATCTAAATGTAATTAGTTACAGATAATTACTTTTTATGGCAAATGTTCCAACACGTAATATTTAGTAGATATTTTATAAAATTATTCAGTTTGTGTCCAAATTATAAGGGGAACATTTCTATTATTTTCTACTGGTTGGAAAATAATTTATTTTTATAAGACACGACCGTGTCAAAAATTGAAGGTTTGTACTAGTTCTATTCATTTTACTGAAAAATTATTGTTTTAAATTTTCTAAGCGTGCTATTTTCGATAATTGAAAAAATTACATCTTTTGTCGCCTTCAACCCTGTGATTTTGGTACTTTTTTTTATGAACATTTTCTTATTTTGACAGGGGGCGTTTACATTAAATATGTCAAACGACGAGATAATAATATGTATCTTAATTTTTTTGTAATTAACTTATTCCCACTTTAGAACAATCTGATATTATTAAATACTATTGAGATAAAGATATTTGAAAAATTATCAAAATTATAGAGCTCAAATTTTCAGAGGATTCTTTTTTGGACATTTCTAACTGCATTTGGAGTCGTTATTCATCGTCATTTATATTAGTAAATAGACCTATGTATACAAAATATATTTATTTATGATTAAACCTATTAAATCTCAATTATTGTAGATTGCAAATACTAAGAATTTAAAGCAAGATAAGAATCGCTTAACAATATTGTTTAATATGAATCACCATAAATTCCAAAAACTCTGTAATCGTCAGGTAGCGAAATACAAATTATAGAACGTTCAGAAAATTTTATAAAATTTGTCACAGTACTTCTTTATAATAATTTATAAGGTTAACTTTTACCTTCGAGCGCGGTAAGAAGAAGTAAAACCCAAGATACAATCTGTTACGATCTCACCCAGCGGGATAAATAATTTCCGAGTGTAACCAACCATCATATTATTTTGTAATTGCATTATATCAATATACTCGTAATAATTATAACAAAGTTAATGTTTCAATACTTTCACCTGATATTCTTTTGTGGATAACCTCCTTTCGCTAGTATTTTTTCTCTTCTTCAGATTGCAGAATCGCCATATTATACCGGGGTATACTAAATATTGAAAATTTTTTATTTTTTTTCCAGATGCATAGTACGAATTTCGGCTCTGAATCAGGAAATACAAAGGAAGGAGACATTTTGGTGTCGGTGGCAACGTTGGTCACTGAAGGACGAATCCCTGGTGGGAACAATTCGAAATCCAAGAAATTTTACGAAGGGCCCCACTGTACATTAGTCAAGGGAGCCTTCAAAGAACACACTTGCGATTTGGCTGACTCTTTGGTAAGTTTTTAATGTTTTTTTTTTCTACATTCGTGCAAAAAACAACACTTTTATGAAACAGTGAAAAAGTGATTCTTAGTTGCACTCATCTGCCATACTTGTCAGTTTTGTGATGAACATTTAAATAAAATAAAAGTCCTGACCAAGTGTCTAATCCTGCTCTAATACAGCAATAATATAATGTATATCTTACTACTTAGTCTTAACGAGTTACAATTATTCCAAAATTGTTTGATTATTTAAAATTTAAATGGTCAATGTGAAAACCAGTTACCTATGATTTAGTACTGACAAGGTGGAGGCCATAAAGATACAAAAAAAGAAGAACGGTTTGAGTTCCTAACATATATTCTTATTTTCCAGTTTTTGCATGAATGTAGAAAAAATATTGTATGCAACTCGTGCAAAACGTGTTTTTGCAATTAAATAAGTATTAAATACTCTGTATAAGCGCAGGTGATAGTTATTTTTGAATTCAGAGCGTAGAATGCTACTTTTCCCCAAAATAATTTGTAATACATTATCGAAATATTTTTGCAAATCATTTTTAACAACTCATAAATATACTGTAGTTGAGTCACAACACACCAGTATTTAATAGATGTCACGATAAATTGTATTACACTATTAAAACTCATTACAAATTTGATTATCACTTTTCAAAAAGAAAACCACTAAAAAGCAATAAATAACACTTTTAAGTATAACGGGGTTGGGATATATGCACGATATAACTGTAATTGAGTAAACCCTAGTATTTATATTTATTTTTGCTATTGAATTATTTACAGTGTATGAAATTCGACACCGACCGCCAGACAGTATTGAATTTATGGAAAAAAAACACACCGTTATGCATTGAAGTTATCTTGACTTGTGAATGTAAAGAAGTCGAAGAAACAAGGGAGAATTTGGAGGATACGTATGTCCTGGAACAGTGGCATTTCAGTATACGTTCTAAAAAGTAAGTCAATCTTTCTTCATATAAAAATATCTCTAGGTGATTTAAAAAAGATCCACATAGATTGAATTTATGACTGAATTTATTAGTTAAGTATATACGGAAGGATTTACCATGCTGGTTGCCAAAGAACTGTGGCAACAAGTTGCTGAGCAATAGGGGAGTTCAGTCTAAGGTCAGTATGGCCAACAAAAGGGGTTTTTTCAGACAAGAACGGCAGTTATGGTCTACCGCAATGATAAAAAACATGCAAAATCTTATGTTTTGAATAGTAGACCTTAACTGTCATTCTTGTCAGAAAAAAACACTTTTTGTTGGACACACTCACATTAGACTGAACTCCTCTATTGAACTCAGTGTTGGAGGGGCTAAAAAGCAAAATACATGTACCCCTCACTAGTGCTGGAAATAGGCTAATATGTGTCAAACTTCCTTCCTTGAAATCTATACCATTACTTTGTATTAAATCATATTTGTAGGTATAAAATGGCCTTGTATTATATCTGATTGAGTATCGAACAAATAATTTTTACACTTGATGTGTATAAGGTTTAGATATAGGATATCTGTGAGGTATCGATATCAATACATTAACTTCATTAACTTTCAAAGTTGAACTATGGAAGAAAACACTATAAATCAACAGACTTATCTCCAAAATTCAATCACTTGTAGTATTTGATAAGATAATTTTTTTATTATCCTAGTTATAGTTTTGTTAAATTTTTTTCTATAGACTGGTTCAAAAGTGTAAAACAAATATGATATGAGAGGAAGTGATAAAATAAAGTTAGGTGTCTTAGAATTCAATATTTGTATCAATTAATACTCTATGTACTTTTTGGAACAAACTATAGTATTTTAAGGATACTTTTATAAAATTTTAGATTGATATTAACAGTTTAATTTAATTTTCCTGTGTGCAAAATAAACCCAAAGTATGCAAGTTTTATTTCCCTAATGTTTTGAAATATTTATTCAAAATACATTCAATTACTTACTAATTAATTAAATTATTTATTGTTAGGCCTACTGAACCATCAAATTTTAACGTAATTCAGCTAGCTTGCGCCATCCGGTCCCAATTATATTTCTCTCAGATAACTGCATGGCTCACCACTCAAGACGATACCTGGCCCTTGACAATAGCAGAGGACAATTTTCGATACCATTTGACTGCACCTGGAAAATCACTGGCCACCCCTACTTTTTATCTATCGGCAGCGAAACACAACTTTCCGACAACTGAAATCGGTACGTATTTAATATTAATTTATTTCGGCATATTTTAGATACTACAAAAAGAAGAAGAAGCTGACAGTTATATTTATCCACTGAAATTAACCAAAGATTAAGCCTTATTATATTCTATGAATTTTGTTTTTTTTAGGTAACGGATTGGTGTTGCAAGTTTCATGTTTAAGTTTGCCAAGAAGTACCGCGATTCCGAATATAACTTGTAAAAAATGCGCTATGAAAACGGCCTTTGAGATGGATACGAAAAATAATCTACTTGATGATAGGATGCATATTTCATGTAAACTGAAGGTAAATATTGTCGTTTTTTTTTTCTTTGGATAAAAATTAATTTCCAAGGTTATCCAACTGTATAAAATTTTTTATAGGTTATAGGATGATTTTGTTTTAAAATGCTTTAGATCTCCACCGTCAATAAAAGAGTTCACTCTAAGGCCAGTATGGCCAACAAAAAGTGTTTTTTTTCTGACAAGAATGACAGTTAAGGTCTACCATACAAAACATAAGATTTTGCGTGTATATCTTGAAATTTAAAATGACTTTTTAGCTGAATACTCAACATATCAGTGGCCAATAATTCTAGGAACTCTTGGCATGACAGCATTTCATTTCTGTTATTCAGCCACTAGTTATGTCAAATGTCAGTGGAAAGAGTAATTAGAAGAATAGAGATACAACTAACTAGAAATGCTACAAAAATCTAATCGAAAATGAACATACACAATTAAGCGAATATCAACAAAAATGAATATAACTGACATTTGACATAACTAGTGACTGAATAACAGAAATGAAATGGTGAGTTTCTAGAATTATTGGCCACCGATATGTTGAGTATTCAGCTAAAAAGTCATGTTAAATTTCAAGATTTACGCTTCGGGAGTGTATTAATTATTTTAATAAAGCAATATAGATGTTCGTAATGATAAAAAACATGCACAATTTTATATTTTGAACGATAGACCTTAGCTGTCAATATTGTCAGGAAAAAACACTTTTTTTTGTCCATACTGACCTTAGACTGAACTCCTCTATTACTAAAATTAAATGAATAATTTTTCTTAGGGAAAACACCGTTGCGAGGATCTAGAAGAAGATGAGAACGTCAAAATAGCAAACAAAGTAAACGTGAAGCGTCTCTGCAGTAAATCCACCACCCCTTGCGAACCATCGACAAGTAAAAACAAGCCAAAACAACTTCAAGTATATATCGAAAACTCCAATTATTATTCTTCCGATTCGACGACCAATGAAAACGGCTACCAGAAATCGCTTCTAGATGCCAAAAATGATCTCAATAAGGACAAAGGTCAGCTGCTTCTCGAAGCAATAGAACGCAGCGGACAAAGGAGTACAAGCGAGAGTGATATATCTAATTGTGATAAGCGAGAAAGTGATATTCTTAGTATTAGAGAAAAAACTAATTTTAATGTATACGTAGACAAATATTGTGATAGTCCTGTTCCAATTTTGAAAGAAAAAAAAATGAAAGACATTTCGAACATCGATCCTAAAAAGAGGGCTTACGTTCGACAAAAAATCGTTTTCGAAGATGACGAAGGTAAAGGGGAAGTACCCAGTCCGTTGGAACAAGCTAAATTCAGGAAGGATCTGGATAGTGCCGCCTCGATGGTGTTCCACGCTAGAACCGGATTGCCTTTGACCAGCAGTCCAGCACCTGTGCGAAGAGGAAAAACCTGCTTTGATTTCGATTCGTCTATCAATTCCGTCTCAGCAATAAAAAGGTAAGTTCAGAGGTTACCAAAATGTGAGATTACACTGGTTTACGAATTTCCACTTTTTCTTTCATTTTTGAAATAATCTATCAAATTTTCTACTTGAGGATACAAAAAACCGGTTAATTGCTACTTATTATTCATTTGAATTGCCAAAGTGACAAAACTGACATTCAAATAAAAACATAGCTGATGAAAAACTTTTTAGAATCGCTGAAAACTAAATACATATCCTTTTTCTTCCCGTCAAAGTTGCATAAGTCTGTCTTATTAATCTTATTTGACAGTTATAATTAAACACAATAAAAGAAAACAAAAACTGTGAGTATGTCTTTGTTGAATCGTATGACCCGCACGTTAAGACTGCATCTGACTATACTTCACAAACCCATTCGAAGAACTGTCAAAATCATTTTTTTCACAATTTATACAAGTTTGACGTTTCTATTTTATAAAAAATAAAATCATTGTGTTAATATCCTCTATAGGCCATTCTTAAAACTAGTAACTAACTCTCATCAATTTCCACACGTACTGAAATATGTTTAATCAATAATATTTTTTTTCTAGCGCTTTATTTTCGACCAGCTTCTCGACCGACGACGAGAGCGAGAGTGAAGGCAGCGTAGTATCTCCATGTAGTCCCGAGTTAATTTCCACACTCAAAGGCGCCGTAACACCAGTTAAATATCGCAGAAGAGGCCATTCGGCTAGTTTATTAGGTTGGTAATACTTTGAATTTAAGTTGGCAATTCTGTAGACCTCTGATTGGTCAGATTCCGCCCAGTTTCACACAACACTCTCTAGTATTGACATCAGCTGATAATTTCCATTTTTGACAGTTCTGACAGATAAAAATAATTAATTTTGTCATCGCATCCACTCTTTTATCATTTTCACGCAGTTTCGTTAAAACTGTTCCTTTAAAAACTTCAGTAAGCAATGGCTATAGGTGGCTGATTTCTCCATCAATCAAGGCATATTTAATAGATTATTGACTAAATTTTCGGAACACACCCTTTAGTAACTAATTTGGTAACTTTTAGTGGTGTGAGTAAGACTTTTCAAATTACTTCTCCTGGTTATTAAATGGACTATACTATAGCAACATTTCAACATTATAATGGAATAAAATTTTAAATTTATTTAAAATTTAGGTAGTTTCGAAGAATCAGTTCTTAACGGTCGTTTGGAACCAGTATCAACCGTCCAAGGATTTACCGCAGAATTAGGGGCCAGCGGTTCTTTTGTACCCAAACATCTCAAAGTGCCAGTAACAGTATTCTTCTACACCTTAGGGGAAACCGATAAAGTTTCTTCGCCCTACCTCGTAAGTACTGTTTTAGTAGACAAGTTCCTTTTTGGTTCAGATTTTACTATTCGATACACATATTGCGAAAAAGCTTATCGAACCATGCAATTTACACAAGTACGACAAAGAAAAAAATTGCTTGAAAGAGAGAGAAAGAATAATTGGGCGTGGTCATCGAGGGTGTATACTTATTTTCCGAGACTGACCGAGTGTTCATTGCCCCCCTATTTTAACCGCTGTTGCCATAATTTTTTTCTCTCTAAGTTGTTTTCCTTGTTGTACTTGTGTAAATTACATGGTTCGATAAGCTTTTTCGCAATCTCTATGCCAAGCAATAGGTAAATTCAAGTGAATAAGATACAGGGTGATTGCGAAGTTTTACATTGGCTTGAAAACGGATTTTTCACTCTAAAATAAATTGTAAACGTTTATTTATCCGATCAATATAAATGATTGTTTCGATAAGATGAATTTTACGATTTTTAGAGCCACATAAATCTAGGGAAAAAAGGTTACAACGTACCCAAATCGGGAACTGTGCAAGTAACGCTCTTCAATCCGCTAGGGACGGTTGTGAAGATGTTCGTGATTATGTATGATCTCTCCGATATGCCACCCAATTCGCAAACGTTCATTAGACAACGCACATTATATATGCCGACAAATTGTAACGACGCCAATCTGGAATGGGGACCCAAATGGCTACGATATCTTATACATTTAAGGTAACTTTAATTCATTGCATTTCCATATTTCAATCAAAATTCTTGTATGTATGTAGGTATGTATGTATTTTTGGGACCTGAAAGATCTATTGTGCCCCCTTACTTCTACTTAGTTTCTGAGGAGAGTCTCAGAAACTAGTAGCTCCTTAAGTCCTATTTCCCGGAGTAATTTTAGGATATCTGCAGGCTTCAACTTAGGTAAATGTTCCTCTTCTATCCAGTAATCTCCCAGGTACTGTGCTCTAGGATTCTGGAGTGCTGTACAGTTGGAAAGTATGTGGGTGGAGGTTTCTTCTTCCGTGCCACAATATCTGCCTTCTTCCTCCACTATTTTGAGCTTTTTCAGGTGCCCATTCAGGTGACAATATCCCGTTAGGATCCCTGTTGAAACTCATGCATTCATTTGATCTCAACAGATTGTAGTCACCCAGTTTGATTGTATAAGCAACACTGGATCTGTTTTTGTTTCGGCTTCACCTATTTCTTCCAATATTACATTGAGGCTGGTTCCGCAAAAGGTTTCAGGCCCCCAGAAAGATATTTCAATCCCCCTGTTTGCTAGTTCATTTACTATTCAATTCCTTCTACTCCAGTGTGTCCTGGAATCCATAGTATTGTTCTCGCCTAGTTCATTGAGTTTGTCTTGGCATTCCCACAGCATTTTGGAACTGATTACACAAGAGCTCAGTGCTTTAATGGCTGCTTGACTATCTGTTATTATGATAATTCTTTGTTGGATTCTAGTAAGTTTCGTTCTTCTCAGTTGGTTAAACTTATACTTGCTGTCAGATTTCTATATACATTTTGCTTTAAACTTCGAAAAAATTAATCACCTGTAAATATTGGTGATAATAGAATCATTTTCCTTTCTTAATACAAACTACTTGATTGTTTGACTGAAGTTAGTTGAACAATTCAATCATCAAAATATAAATGAAGATTCCTCCAACGTTGTCAGATTTTAAATATGTGTTTTGTTAACTAATTACAGGCCAAAAACGATGCATGATATAATGATATATTAGGCAGTGTGATTAAATTAAGAAATATTTTGTATTTGATTTTTTAGATTTATGAGTTCAAAATCTGGAAAGATCTACCTCCACAGCGATATCCGTATGATAATTTTCCGTAAATGCGATATGGATACGGCGACGGCTCACGGTATCGAAATGAGCTACGAATTGCGAAGTTTCACTCACATGCCGACTAATCCGAGGTATTCACCTAGGAAGTAACTAGAAACCAATAATGTAGCTGTAGAAGACCAGGGTAAATCTACGTCTGTCAATATTTATTCGTTTTTTTGTCGATCGTTACTTGGATGCATTTTTCCAAAGTAGACTATACAGGGTGTCCCAAATAAGAGTGTCTGATTTCAAACGTAAATTCCCAGCTTATTAATTGCTCCAAAGAGATGGGGTTTTCACTAGTTCCACTAGTTTATCAAAGAGATTTTTTTAGGCTGAGCTGGCATTTCATCTCATCAACACAGGGTGTTTTAGTAATGTTGGTCAAATTCAAAGGGAAAAATATGTATTATTTTAAATGGAACACCCTATAATTTTTGGTCTCATTCCAAAGAGCAATCATTCTCCTTTCCAAAAATGTATAGTTTTCTATATTTTGTTTCATTAACAACAAAGATATTCGAGGTTACATGTAGTAGTACATTTTTAATTATTAGTTTTACGCATAACAAAATCATTTAAGCCGGTTTCATGTAGTATGCACTTTTAATCACGTAAATAATTGCCAACAAATCTAACAAACAGTTTATTTAGCAAGAAAACAATAACATTATTCAATACATATAGAGAACGAAGAACAAAAAAGTTACAATAAATGCTGCATATGCCTACCCTTTTCGTTTATGCATAACTGCAAGCAAAATTTTAAATTTTCAAATGAATTTTCTAACATTTTTTGCGGAATGTTTTCAATAATGTTCCCTGATATTATTTTTTAGTTCTGCTAAATTGTTAGGCTTGGCATGAGTTGATTATAGGCATCAAAATAAGTTCATATAAAACTACTAATTAAAAATGTACTACTACATGAAACCTCGAATATCTTTGTTGTTAATGAAACAAAATATGGAAAACTATACATTTTTGGAAAGGAGAATGATTTCTCTTTCGAAGGACATGAAGAATTATAGGGTGTTTTATTTAAAATAATACATATTTGACCAGCATGGTGTTGTTGACGAGATGAAATGCCAGCCAGGCCTAAAAAAATCTCTTTGATAAAATAGTGAAAGCCCAATTTCTTTGGAGCAATTAATAAGCTGGGCATTTATGTTTAAAATCAGTCACTCTTATTTGGGACACCCTGTACTTCAAACGTGGTACTTGGATCAACATTTATTTTAAGAAATCACATTTTGGAAGAGCTATTTAAAATGATTTTAGACACCTTAGTAAATATTTTCGTTGAAAATCTTGCAACTTTAACTAATCTTATGTAGCAGCTACATTCTTATGAAAAAAATTTTCTTATCACATGACGACGGTCTTTCTGATAACCAAATTTATGTTCATTCAAGATTGATGTTTTTTTCCTGCTTTAAAATTTTTCGTTCTCATAGTTTTTTCCGTCTTTTACTGTCATTTCGGATTCTTACTATTCTCCTATTTTCATATCTTCCATTGCTGCTACAAATTCTCCCCTTTTTTGTCTTTCATTGTCATCTTCAACATTCATTCACCAGTTGATTTTATAGCAACAAAAATGTCTCTTTTCATTACCAAAATTGGAAATAAAGTAGCCATCATTATACTTTAATCTCTAATATTCATGTCTTCCTACCTTTTAATACTTATTGTTGCTATTTTTCTCCCCCCCCCCCCGTCCTCTTTTATCAATTCTTTACACATCTATCATTTCTTTTTCTCTACAACTCCTTTTAAAGTTACAAGTTTAAGACTCTTTTGTTATTTAACACCCAAGTAACAAAAAAGCTGTTAACTCACCATAATTATTATGAAACATATCGATAGCTCAAATAGCTCATCAGTCTACAAAACTCTCAATTAAACGGAAAAAGATTGTAATAAAAAAATATATCATCACTTTGTTCGCCTCATTCTAAAAATACGAGCACAGGTTGATAAGTGAGTGACTTTCAATGCATCTGTCATCTGTCAAGTTTTGAGCAAGCTGTGTCATTTAGTCTGTACCTGACAAGTGACACTTGCATAACAAACAGACTAACAGAAGTGAAAGTGATTGAATTACTTTAGTAAACAATTCCTATTGGTTTTTTACTTAAAAAAAGGTTTAAATATTTCTTTACTAAAGAAAAAGCTTCATTAATTTTGGATTTATAATTGAAGCAACAAGCAACCCATTCAGTTAACAACATAGTTTCATATTGGTAATGAATGTCAACTACACTACGCTGATTTTAAAATAATGGTATGAATTATCAAATCTGATACAAAAACATTTAAAATTCCTTACCCTTATTAGCTGCCAATCCTTTTTCCACATATCGATTGACACCAGTGCTTTTGGTGAATGTGATTAAAACTTTAATATCCAAGGCCAATCTATGAATTGTTACTTCTAAAAGTTTGTGATTTCTGCAGTTGTCTATAGCAGTGTTGTCACTGGCTTATCAAACTAGTCTCGTACAATTATTAATAAATAGATCGTTAACTGCCATTTTGGTGTAAATAGATGTATATAAACAGAGTTTTAAGAGCAATTAATTTAGTTCACAGTAACCGGCATCGTGTGTTAACGTAGACAAATATGTGGTTGTTCCTCTTGCAAAACGTAATGTGAAAAAATGATTTCTTTCATTTTTAATACGTTCTGCTGGATTTTTATGTCGCATATCGGGTAAAAACACCAAACACGGCTTGTAAAAATCGAAATTTGCACGAATTATTAAATTGCGATGTAAAGCTTTTTTTTGTACGAAATTTAATTGTTTAATTGGGTGTGGTTTATGATTTAGGTTAAAAAATGTATTTTTTTTTCTGTCAACATCTTTCGTCCTTTCAAATTTATTCATTATTCAATGTTTTTACCTTTGGCCTTTTGGTTCCCACAAAAATTTGCTTTTCTCCTTAATACCTTTATTTGTATCACTTTTAGAATCATTTACTTCTATCAGAGTCCAATATTAACAAATTACCAACCTAAACAATGTCAATATAAATTTTCGTTTGTAGACACAAACCTCTGTCATCAAAACTATCGATCTGGGACTCTCTTCTCCAAACGTTATATTCACCCCTTTTTTTCCAAAACACTTTAGAATAATTAATTTTTAACAGCGTGATATTTTAAAATACGAATTTGGGAGAATATTTAGAAAAGCAAATAATGATAAAAAGTCAATTTTACAACAAATATTTAAAAAAAAGGGTTCTTAACAGCTCACCCTTCTTCTACAATTCTCTTTTGTTTATGTAAGAATCAGTCGAACGTTGTTACTGAAACGCCAATTCGACAGAAAATTTGAATGAAGCATAGCAGAGATTTCTAGTTGATACGCAGCATACACCACTCGACTAATTGTCAATTGACAGTTAAGATTTGTTTAAATATACATGGTGTATGTGTGTTTCCAAAACTATGGAGTTCTCGTTTATAGGGGTGTATTTTTCAACTTTTATTGACTAAAGTACTTGAAAGTAAGCCTAATTGTACTGATTTTGCTAATTCAACTTTGTTTACCCAAATATTTTTTCACTATTCTTAAGTTATTTCCTCTCACATCATTTGTTATTGCTTTTAACGTTTTGCTTAGTTAATTTAGCAACTACAAAGACTTTGTGACAAAGAATATAAATAATTCTACTTGACATTGTCAAGGTGTAACTTGATATACAAAATTATTGGCATATATAATAAACATATTGAATTCGTAAAGTCAGTTTTATCATCAAAATTTGATGCACCTATTTTTCTCCAATTGTTAATGTTTGTTCTTTTTTTAATGTTAAATTTAGGAACAGGATCGATTGTTTTTAGCTTAAGGTACCAGTAACGCGTGTTACAGTCCAATATTCTTTTAAAGGCGTTATGCATTTCTTGTTTATTTTTCATAATTTGAAGGTAACGGGAATAGTTTTTTTAAATTTGCCAACTTTCTACTTTAAATATATAGTTATTTTTTTTGCGATTCGAATTTGAACATATTGTTGAAATGTTTTTGTCAATTCTTTGATAAGAAATGCATAGAATGCCCTAAAAGCTTCTATAGTTCTATATATAAAAAGATATTTGTTATATAATATATACTTATATAAATTATACTAATTTTTTATTAGTACATGGAAAATAAATGTGTGATCATTAATTTGTTGTTTCATTACACCATCCTTTTATGAGTAAACAACCAGTAAATAAAATTCAAACCGACATTTTGCATGATACAGGAGTATCTAATTTTTTCACTTCATTCACTTACGAACAAAAAAACCTAGGAATAGGAAGAAAGGAACTACTTATCTTTACGATAAAAACAAATATAGAGTACTTACGGTTTACATCAAGTATATTTAATTAGTCTTCTTGATCTTATCTAACTCGCTTTCTTTATAACTGCTAAATGACACAATCCAAAAACATAGCCAATTCGGAACAAAGATATAGGTAACTATTATATACAACCAATTTCCGTATATCATTGAATCCACTATACTGTAGATAACAGATTTCTGGGTGGCGTCCCAACCTCTTATGATGATTTCCTTAATATTTTCTTCAGGAAACATCAGATACGAATTGACCATAACCACAGCTGTTAGAACTGTTAGTGGATGAATCAATAACCACAAAAGTTTTTGAACTAGCGAATGAAACCTGGAAAAATTAGATTATAAATAAGAGACTACATCTGTAAGAAAGTAATTTTTCGTACACTATGCTTTAGATCTTACCTGGAGTTTGTAGGGTTAATCAGAAGAGCTACTGGAATTACAATTGTGGCACAGAATAATCCCAAAGAAAAGTTATTCATTGAAATGCAAATTAATGCTGTTCCCAGTTCCAGCATAGCCAGAACATTCAACAATTCCATGCTTTCTCTACATTTTCTCAATGGAACAAAAAACGGCAATAGTAACAACACAGCGCATGAGGTTAATACTGAGTAAAATATTGTTGCATTTTTATCCTTTTCCGATAACGTTGTTACATATTGTGGTACATTTGAAAGAAGCATTCCAATAAAATGAACAATAAGGAATAGGATGATTATTTTGTCGACACCAACAGTCGATTTTGATTTGGACTTTTTATCTGAAAAAAAGTTACAATGTGGTAGATGTATTTCATTTAAACAGCAGCTAACTAAGCTTAAGCTGCAATCGGACATAAAAAACAATAATTAATGTTGAATCAACTTACCTTCCTCAATTGTTTCCTGTAGCTTGAACCACCTAGCACAAGCCTTAATAAACATCGTCCCAGCTATAAGACAAACTGATGGAATGTAAAGACCTGGAAATTATTTGGTTAATATCAAATCAATTTGTACAAAATGGTTAACATAAGAGTAAAACCTAATAATTTTCTTATATAAATTTTCCTACCTACAATTATTATCATATCAATAGCAAATTCAAACCACTAATTAAGCTGCTGTTTTCACCGAATATCTCGATTGAATGTTAACATATTGAACAATCCAGTTTGGTTCAGCTGTTTAATATAAAGCCTTTTAACTACAAAATGCTTACTTATCGAAATATATCTCTCTGATGATGGTAACAGATAAAAGAAGAAACTTTGATGGAATCGTTCTATAAGATTATTCAAACTACGAAATATTCCTTCTATTATTCTTCCTGTGCCCATAGTCCATATTTTATGGTTATGTTTTATATTTGAATTTTCAAATCCTTCTAGTGTTAGAGCTTGAATTCCAAATCGATGAAATAGGCCATGGTTACCATTGGGAATCTATAAAAAATAAAATCTAACTAATATGCTGTTTTAATTGTGAATAATATGGAAATCCAACTCCATTCCAAATTTTTGGCTATGGTCACAAAAAATTTTCATTTTTGTATAATTTCTAGTAAAATGTGATGTGTCTTGCCAAAAATGTTTCCTTAATAAGTAATATCTAATATTTTAGGTTATTTTCCATAAAATGAACAAAAAAGCCAATTGCTACTGAGCTGACAAAGCCTTTATGAGAAAAAATTATGCATGGGATGTAATTTACTACATATTTTTCAACTTTTACCTAAATATGAAGTGTGTCATTACATACTTACACCAACAGCTTGTGTAGCCATCATTGATAACAAGTTTTGAAAATTGTGCCACCACTCTTTAACATGATCTCTATAATACTTTTGTACTCGATTTTTAAAAGTCTGATAAACTCCTTCCTTTGTACACATTTTTGATACCAAATTAAAAAGATCTAGATTTGGTAACTGTCCATTCAAACCTTCTACTTTTATATCCATTTGACCTAAAATAGAAAACAAGAAAATAATCTCTTTGTCTTTTTTATTATTTGTGATGAACTTACCAATTTTCTCACTGTGTAATTCTAAATTTATAGCAGCTTGAATAGCTCCTCCTCTACCTTTTAAATCTCCATGTTGTAATACATCTTCACTTCCACAACTTACACCATAATATGCCTCTAACCATGCTTGAACTCCAAGCTGTTCATGTTCTGTTATCAAAAAAATTATGTCTTTTGCCCAATATTTTTCTTCTACAAGAGTGTAAAATAGTTATTCAGTACCTACATAAAAATTAATGAAACTTACTATTGGCATATTTAGCAAATGCCAACATAATAGCCACCGAAGGACTTGTAGTAGCCTGAGCACTAGTAATTGGTCTATAGGGGGTGCTTAGTACCAATGCCTCTGTGCTGGAAGCTCTTGGGGCTCTAAGAATTCCATATACATTTTTTCCTGTAAACTTTTCATTTTTATTGAAAGGGGATATTAGAGTAAAATTATGAATGTATGCATCTAAACCAATTTGTCTGAATTTGGCCAATATCCATGGATAAGGAATGGAGTCTTCATATTTATTCATTTCATCCAATAATTCTTCATGGTACCTGAGTGCTTCTTTTTCTTCACGAAATTGGGATTTTACCAATCCAGGCAGTAAGGCATTTTCAGAAAAATATGTACTAGCGTTCATTGGGGGATAGGCTAAAGTACAAAACCAAATCACCCCAGTTAAATAAAATAAAACACAAACCTTGCTGTAGCATTTTAAAAGAAGTTTAACAAATTTGCCCTGACCGGTAGTCGGATCTGTTAGTAGGCCCATCCCTTGACTACGAATTTAATATCAATTAATTAAAACTGATAGATACAATGAAAAATTATACCACAATCCCTATTATTTGTTATAATATTCACAAATTCACGACAAAAAATATAAATTTAAAATTACTGAATATAGAAGGGTAAAGCCTTCTTCTTCTTTTTTGTAATTCTCTGGAATGATCATAGAACTGAAATTTGGTTTGAGTATTTTTTAACTGGCTCTTTTGCTGTTTCAGCTACATTAAGAGACCAGATTTCTTCTGTTTTGTTATTGTTAACCTAACAACAAAAACGTCAAAAACACAAAAGTGAAAAATAATATGTTAATATTTTGAAAATATAACAGATCTGCATTAACATCTATTATAAAAATGGGGTTTCTTACTGTTTTGAAAAAAATGAAACAAAAAGAGAAAGAAATGAGGATATTGATGCTGTATGTATTATCAATACATATTATCATTCCATTGTATTTTCACTACATAAAAGTTGTCTTTAAGATTAAAATACTTTTAGGGGCTTGGACAATGCAGGGAAAACTACCATACTCAAAAGATTCAATGGAGAACCAATAAATACTATATCACCAACACTAGGATTCAACATTAAAACCTTAGAACATCGAGGGTAAAAGTATATTTCGATAGCTCTATCTCCTCATAATAGATTTTTATTTTAATTTCAGTTTCAAATTAAATATGTGGGATGTGGGTGGACAAAAATCTTTGAGATCTTATTGGAGAAATTACTTTGAATGTACAGATGGTCTAATATGGGTAGTAGATAGTGCTGATAAACGAAGACTTGAAGACTGTAAAACTGAACTACATTCATTGTTAAGAGAAGAAGTGAGTAATCTGCTGCAGATTAGAATATAAAATTATTACTCTTTATTAGAATAGATGAAATCTGGTTGAATGTCATTTGCTTTATTTCAAATTGTTTCAACTAAAATAATGTGTATATCATTTTCAGAGATTGGCTGGAGCCACATTGTTAGTATTTGCTAATAAACAGGATTTACCTGGATCATATAACATTGAAGATTTAAAAACAGTAAGCATCCAGGACAGTTTTAGTCTAAAATGAAATTTAATTCACATTCTTGCATTTATATCATTTTTTTTGCTTAGATTTTGGATTTAGATTCAATAAAAACTCATCACTGGAAAATAGTGTGGTGTAGTGCCGTAACTGGAGAAAACTTGTTAACTGGAATCGATTGGCTTATTACAGACATTGCAACTAGAATATTCACATTGGATTAAAATATTTGCTCTCGCAATGGACCCAAATACCCCTTTTTTCGAACATTTACAATAAGTATAGGAATTCTTTAAGAAACTAACACTTTTCCATGAAATTTTCTAAATATTTAGTCGTAACCGCACTCATCCTATACATAATAATAATCACACTTATTTGATATTTATTTTTTTAATAATTTCTTATTATAAAATATAACTTATAAACTATTGAAATGTTTTATTTATTAAATTCAATTATTCACTAATGATTGTCCATAAATTGTATTTCAGATAAAACTAAAATATTGTTTGGTAAAGGTTTTGGTTGAGGCGAGAGTACAGTGATAACTTGCCGATCTGCATCAACATTTGTACTGAAAAAGTAAATTATTTTAAACCAACTTTGGTGATGTCTTATTGCATAAAAATAATGTTACAATAATGTACAAATTATCTAAGCATTTTTCTATTTGAAAACATTCAAAACCATAAACACTTAGTTTAAATGATATTGCAGTATAAATCCAATTTAAACTACTTACACACATACGAATCCAGCTACATGGGCTGTAGTAATTTCTTCATCGTCTTTCTCAGCAAAGCTTACAGCTAAGAGATGATGTAACAACCCAGCATTTGGTGTTAAAAGGACTAGTTTTGTCATATGATCATCGGCTTTCATCCCCAAAGGAAGGCAGGAGTCTGGTAATGCTGGAGCACCAATTTTATAGATCTTGATTTCTGAGTATTTTAAATCAAATGAATGAGGATATAAGGAATTTTTTGGAGTCCCGTAAAAATATTCGCGGATTCTTTGATCTCTTGATTCTATTCTATTACTTTTAGAGCGTTCTACTACCTAAGAAAAAAATAGAATAAACAAGAATCAATAATTATTGTAAGATAGATCCTGGTAATATACTTACACCTCCACTTTTGGGTAGAAATATAATTTTAACAAAATTGGGCATGTCCCTAACTAATTCGTTATACAGTCTTTCTTGATCCAAAACCATTATTACATCAACTTCAAACATTTTGGCGGAATTCAACAATTGTTTGTATCCAGCACTTTTAATCCAACCACAAGTATTTATTATAACACCTGATGCTCGAGCTAAAACATATATTATTTCAATATTTTAACCTCAAATATTTAAAATTTCTATTTGCTTAAAACATACTTTTTTTATTCACCTCCAATCTCTCTTTTACCATAGTTGCTAGTTGTTCATCTAGAAGAGCAAATAAATTTATATTAGATAGTGGGGCTTTATGACCAAAATTGTAAACCAAAGGTGCTTCTTGGGAAAATCCTTCTTCTATTCCAGCTGGTCGTTCTACCATAACAGCTCCTTTAGAAAGTGTATATTCAAATTAATTATGTCTAGCTTATAAAATGTGATTTTTATTACACAATAACTCACCAATTGTTCCAGGAATTGAAATATATCCTTGACCAACGTCAAGATCAACGAAGATTGGCCTTCTGCCCATTCTTGTAGCATAGTTTAACAAAATTCTACAAACAGTAGATTTTCCAACATCTGTGGGCCCCACAATCATAGCTATTGGACCTCTCTTATTTTCTTTTTCTGCTTCAGTTCTCATAATCTCAAGTGCAGCATGGCAATTGGAATATATAACCATAGGTGTTTCTTTTGCAATATAAATGACATCAGTTTTACCTTTAACTTCTACAACGCAACCGTGCCACGTGAAAACGGCAACTTTTGCACCTGAAGTAAATTCATAGGTCTTTGCTTTAACTAATTCGGTGCCAAAAATTTCAGCTGTACCACTTTTTAATGTTAAATACACTTTTTCATTTTTGGACTCTACTTCAAAACGGAGTTCATTGTCTTGTTCTAAAACAAATTCTTGAATAACCTTTTTATCTGTAGACATTATAAATTATAATGAGAACTTCAATACACTAGTAAACTAGTATAAATGTTTAATAATTTCAACATTTAACCTCAAATGCTCAAATCAAAAATGTAAACAAAAGCAAACTAAGGCCAGTCGGCTTTTATTTTCTTCTGTTTTAATCGAGCCACATGAACTACGGCCAATCTTCTTCCTTTTTGTTTCTGAAGTTTTAGGTGTTTTAGGTTATGTTTTATATTTAAATGAATTATCCCAAATTACAAAATTTTAGTGAAAATTGAAAATGTCGCAAATGAATCAGATAAACTTAATGCATGTATTAACAACAATTTACTCTTCAAGAAGTTTTTCTAACTATTACAATAAACACATATCTTCGAAATTAATACGGAAACGTTTTTTAGAATATTTTATTAACGAGAAAGATCATAAATTTGTGAAATCAAGTCCAGTCGTACCATACTGTGATCCAACCGTGCCATTTGTGAATGCAGGAATGAATCAGGTATGGTTTGTATAGGTACATTCAATTTTAGATACTCAACCTATTGTCAGTCTTTTGAAACAAATACCTAAAAATGTATGTGTACCCAAACTAAGTATTTATTTGTAAGTTCCTTTACAGTGGTCGAAATTATACTCCGCAGACTGTGACAACTTATGTGTTAATATAAAAAAAAACAATAATAAATTAGGTCTGTCTGCTAAACAATAATTTGAATTATGTATATTTTTTCAGTTTAAAGGAATTTTACTTGGAACTCAGGAACCGAAATATAAAAAAGTTGCAAATTGTCAAAAATGCATAAGGGTTGGTGGGAAACATAATGATTTAAATATTATTGGTGCAGATGGATACCATCATACTTTTTTTGAAATGCTTGGAAATTGGTCATTTGGAGATTATTTTAAGGTAAAGATATAAATTTTTGTTGCAAATATAGATGGAAACAAGTATGAAGTAAAGGACATTTTTAATTTTGTTTTAGCCAGAAGCATGCAAATTAGCATGGGAACTTTTAACACAAGTTTATAAACTACCCAAGAAAAGACTCTATGTGACATACTTTAAAGGTGATAAGTTGTTAGGTTTACAGGAAGATTTAGAAACAAAAGAAATTTGGAAGGGATTAGGGTAAGTATTTTTCAATGATTATAATTTTATCTCAGATTACCTTCAATTTTCAGTGTAAGTGAAGATAGAATATTACCTTTTGGTGTTGCTGATAACTTTTGGGAAATGGGTATTGTTGGACCATGTGGTCCCTGCACTGAGATTCATTATGATCATATTGGTTGCGATAATAGAGCTGAATTTGTAAATAAAGGTTTACATGATCTCATAGAAATATGGAATGTGGTGTTTATTCAATACAATAGGTAAGCTACAAGAATTATATTTTCCTGTTAAAAAAAGCAAATTTTCATTATTTTTAGGTTACCTGATGGCAGCATAACACAACTACCAAAACAGCATGTAGATACTGGTATGGGTTTTGAAAGAATGACATCAGTCTTACAAGGAAAAATTAGTAATTATGATACTGACAATTTTAGCTATTTAATGGATGCCATAACTAAGGTACATTTTTTTTGTTAATACTGTTCAAATTAAAAAAAATATGCCAAAATTAGAATTGTAGGGGATTGCCAAAGTATGAAAGTTTATTTGGTGAAAAAGATTGGAATGATTTAAATAAATCCTATAGGATATTTGCAGATCATAGTAGGATGATAACCTTAGCGTTAGCTGATGGTGTTATACCAGAAGAAAAGTAAGTGTTTTCTAATTTTGTAAATTTCCATATTTCATTACATCCAATTTCATGAGGCTTGATAAAAAGAAGTATTTTAGTTAATGGGCTTGTTATCAATGAAATATTTTCTCGGTTTTTTTCACGTTTTTTTGTAAAACTAAATCATCAAAATAACAGGTGAAATTTTCAGCTCTTAAACTTTATCCACTACTTAGATATTAAAGGTTGAAAATGAAGCTCCCTTAAAAAGCGACAGAGCGGACTGTGACGTCACATTGCATGTCGGGGTATAATATTCGGCATTACACCGCTGCGTTTTACATAAGAAAATTGGTTCCAGCTACAATATCTTCAAATTTCAAAACAGTTAGTGGTTTTTGCTATTAAAGATTTAAGTACATACAGGATTTATTAAAGCAGATTTTGGAAATTCACCTGAAATCGATATCTTTCAGGTGATGGACTACTTTAATAGAAACAAAGAATTCACACTTGGGTTTTGAATTGAAATTTCAAAACAATCTATAATACATTGTACCTTTTCACATCTCCCTCTGAAGGTCTTAACTCCAGGGGCATCCAATGCACGAATGGAACCTATAGGTATTTTTGGGAAATAAGGGTTCAGACTTGCATCAAGGCTTATGCACGTTCCAAGGCGATTCAATGCGGAGGCGAAAAATGGCTAAAACGAGAAAATAAAGAAATCGCGTTTAAAAAGAGACGAAAACCCATCAACGAAGAGTTTTCAATATCCACTAGAGGTTCTTCTTTTACATTTACTTCGTCAGATTTAAGTTTGTGTATGTGCCTTGCTTTTGGATGAAGTAGCATTATAGGCACATATTGATGTATATAAGAAAAACAGGGGAACAACATAATAAATCATTCCATTTTATATTATATAAGCTATATACAGGGTGTGATATCCATTTGATTTCCTCCTCTACTTGATTTTCTTCATGGGTTCTATTTTCTGTTCTTAATGAAAAATTGCTGTGCTTTAGTTTGTAAAAAATGTGACATGACTTTTAAATATGCGTTGTAACTCTATTTTTTTGACAGTCAAAAAATCTCGCTACTACTCTAGGCTTTAGTTTAACTTTTCCACTGTTCATTATTTTAATGTACATATATTTTTCTGGTGCATTCTTGGATGTGCTAGGACAGTCGGAAACCCAACAGAACTTATTCACCACTTTTTCCTCACTCATTATATGATAAAATAAAGACCAGCTCAATCAACAGTCCAGCGTTTTGTTTCTTACACAATATACAATGCAATACACAGAACACAGTACACTTCCACAAAGCTCTCGACTCGCGGCGTTTCAAACGTTAGGGATAGCACATGCAATGTGACGTCACAGGTAACCACGCCCCGTTTTCGTTCAATCCAATTTCTTTAATTAATTTGAGGGCTTAAACGTTTGCGGAAAAATCTAAAATTTTGGGATTCCATTTAAAATGTGTTCTAGTTTCCATTTCCAAAATAAAAATTTTTTCTTGAACAAGCCCATTAGATAATAAAATTTTTTGGGAGCTCTCTTATGTACTTTTATATATTTTTATAATTTATGTTCAATTCTGGAAAATAGTCGAATGAGTTTTGTTCAAACTTTCAGTCAGAAACTTCGAAGAATTATGAGGAAAGTATTCATTCTTAGTGAGACTGTTTTTAAGAAAGAATTTGGTTTGCTCAGGGAACTGACAAATCATGTGGTGGATCATTTGGGATCAGTTTATCCGGAATTAGAAAACAATCTCTTACAGGTAAAATAATTTATATTTAGTGTATTTAAGTAACTGAAATTATTTAAAAATTGAAGCAAATTCTTGTTTTTTCAAACATTTCTAATATTATAGGTTCACCAAATAATTGATTATGAAGAAGAAATTTACAAAAATCTTCGTCGGTCCGCTTCAAAGGACTGGCAAAGATGCATAAAGGAAAATCCAAAATTACTAGAACTCGATATTATAGAAATTCACAATTTCGCTAGCGCTTATAAAGACATAACTTCCAGTACTATAAAGGAAATAGATGCCAAAACAGCATTTAGACTTTACGATACACACGGTTTAGACGAAGAAAATATAACCAAACTGGCAATAGGACTTAACCTCAAATTCGACGCAAAAAATTTCAACGAAGAATTCGAAAAAGCGAAACAAAATTCGAAGAAAAAACATCTTTCGCACCAATCTGATATTTATCCTTATTTAGTAAACGCAGGTATTCCAAAAACCAATGACAGCTACAAATATGTTTACAAGAAGCTTAAAGATTACGGGTATTCATTTGAAGCAGTTCCAATTAAGATCTTGAAGATATTTAAAGACTCAAAGAGTGTAGATGGGATCAGTGATGGCGAGGAATGTTCGTTGCTTTTAAATAAAACTAATTTATACACAGAAGCCGGAGGCCAAGTAGCTGATAGAGGCAAAATTTATTTCAATAATGGCATATTCGATGTTAAATCTATAAAAAATATAAATGGTTACATAATTCATAGAGGTGTATATAATTCGAATCATTTAACTGCCAACGATTTTTTAAAATGTCATTCAGAAGGTAAAATTGAAGTAGATTTGACTTTTCGATTAAATTGTATGCGAAATCACACAGCTGTACATCTTCTTAACGCAGCCTTGAAGAAAATAAAAACTGTCACTTGTCAAAAATCGAGTAAAGTGACAGATAGCTGTTTGAATTTCGACGTAGCTATTTTCGGTGACAAATTATCCAATGAAGAAATATATAGGATGGAAAAAGAAATTTTGAGCGTGATTAAAAAAGCGGAAAACGTCAAAATTTACGAGATCAATAGTCAAGAATTATTACACTTGAAAAATGTTACTCTTATTCCCGGTGAAATTTATCCGGAAAATGGAATACGATTGGTCGAAATAAAGAATGACAGATTGTTATCGAGGTAAATCATGACACATGCTCTTAATGGACGAGGGAATCGCTGCCAACTTAACGAACGAAAAAATACTGAAAAAGGTTAGTCGCATAAGGAAGTTTTTCCAATATATTTATAATTTTTCTAATATATTTTGAGTCCCTTTACCACCCATGTTGTACTCGAAAAGTTTGGAGGTATTAGTTTGGGATATTTTGCCTCTTACAGTTGACGAAACACAAACAAACATGTATTGACAGCTGTCATTAGTTGTTCGTCAACTGTAAGATGTAAAATACCCCAAACTAAATAGACCTGCAATTTTAGGGTACAACATGGGTGGTAAAGGGACTCGAAACATTTAAGAAAAACTAAAAATAGATTGGAAAACCACTCCCTTATGCGACTAACCTTTTTTATTATTTTTTCGTTCGTTATGTTGGCAGCAATTCCCTAGTATAGAACTCGTCTATTTAACATGAAACGCTTCAATTTTAAATTTATTGTTTTAGGGAACCTTGTTGTGGTACTCACGTTTTAAATACTTCCGATATAGCTGATTTTTGTGTAACAAATATAAAATCCTTGGGTAGGAGTACTACTTCCCTTACAGCTGTTACTGGAGATACAGCACGACTTGCTAAACAAAATGGCCTTCAGTTATTGGAACAAATAGAATCGTTTTCTAAACATGTCAATGACAACATAGACAAGGTAATCTATCTTTACTTATAAGGGTTGTATAATAAACAATATCAAGATTTTATAGAGAAAGAATAGTAGTAAAATATTGGAGGTAGGATGTGGATAAAATAAAAACAAAATTCTTACAAAACGTGTAGATAGTGTGAGAAAAGAAATGAAGGTAAACAGAAGTTTGAGGACTGTCAAATGTCAGGTTGATTGACAGATGACGTGTGTCTGAAAAATAGCTGTGGATTTCATAGCTCCTGTTATGCCGAAACGTGAAGCTTTTTGTATGTTGGTTGACAAAATGGCGGAGCTTTGTTTTTTTTTTGGGGCTATGAAGTTTATTTCTTTCAGCTTCCTGTACTCAACAAACTTTTAGAAAAGCTCAGAAAAAAGTTGAATGGTACAGAAGAGCCATTTATACTTCCTATAACTGATAAAGCAAAATGTGCCACAAAGCTTGATGAGATCGATAAGAAAATCCAGTGTGCTGAAACGGAATCTTTCAAGTATGTTTTTATAAGTTTCAATATGTTATTGAACTAACTAATGATTGTTACATCAAATATTCTTGTTTTCAGTGATTTTATAGAAATAGAAATGAAAAATGCTTTAGATACTGGAATTAAATCAACAAAAAACAACAATAAATATCTAATCCATTATCTAAGAAGTTCAATGATGCTTGAAAAGGTACCTTTACAAAAAGCGACGAAATTGTGTCCAGAGTATCCTGTTTTAGTAATTGCATATGCAGACAACACTGTTAAAGCAAGATGCTGTGTTCCTGAGGTGAGTATCTTCAAAATAATCAACTTTTTGTTATATCCTTACCAGAAAAATTAATCTCTTGTATTGTTTGTTGCTTAAATCCTGTCACCAGTTGTTTCTGTCACTTTAAACCTAATAAACATTGAAATTTATATTGTTAGTTGTTAATATTGTTGTTAATAGGTCGCATAAATTTAATTGTATATTTAAATCAATGTTTCATATTCAATTTTATATCAAATGCTCAAACACATTAAAAAAAACTAACAATTTCACTAAAAAACAATTGATGAAACTGAAAAATACAGAAAAACATCCCACATCGTGAAATTAGAGAATATTTCATTCAACAACATGCAAAAACTATCAATAAACTTTAATTTTTTTCACTTGAGCAACTTATGTCAATGCCCTATGAAAGGTGGCTTAAATTTGATAAAATGACTGTCAAGAAAAAGTGGTTGATTCCAGTTAGATTTTAATTTTTTTTAGAGTTTTAAGACTGAAGAATTTAATGCTGAAAAATGGATGAAGGAGACTGTAGCTACCATATTCAGAAGTCGATTAGTTCCATCTAAAGGCCAGGATGGTACGCTGGTATGTAATATGAAAGCCAAAAGAGTACACGTTCAAGAATGGGATCCACTTCTCAAAGCTAGTATAGAAAAGGCACAAGAATTTATAGAAAAACATTTGTAAGAAAATTGTAAATTGTTGTACAGTTGAATAGTGATACGAGCCAAAGATAATTAAATTGTTTTCAACTGGTTTTTATTTATTTACAATTTGAAAGCAGATGGATATATTAAAAATGTTTATTTGTATCTACTATGGGAGATTTATGCTCAATTCTCTTTATAGGTAGTGATTTGTATCAACCTTTTTGCCTGCAGCCTTTTCCCATTTTGGGATACCACAAAATGATTCCTTCTTTTGCGAGACCTCCAGGAATTTCGCTTCTAACAATTCTTTTTGCCCTGGCACCTGCAGCAAAGTTACTTTGTTGTTTAAGGGAGTGTTTGCAGTATAATGTTGATAATCGTTGAGTGTCAAATTGAATGCAATTTGTTGGGAATATATTTAGTTATGTGATATAAAGTTCTTTTAGATTTTTCATCATTTTATTTTGTTAAATACATATTTTTCAACAAGCATCAACACTTAATGCGCAACATTTTAATATCCGATCAACCAGAAATTTGTTTGAAAACAAGGCAGGCTTTTTTATTGGATTTTTATTACAGCATTCCAATTTTATTTGTAAGGCATACAACGAGGTATCAAGTAATGACTCCAACCAAGTTTGATTCGTCTTAAAACAATTGTACCAACTGTCAAATTTAGTTTCAGAAGACAGAGTATGATAGGGAAGTCTCGTTTTATGCCAACAACGCGAAATATCTCAAAATAGTATACAGTCTTTGATTACCATGTTTGCGAAGCTCTAATTACAACAAATATAAATATTTATTTATTGAATAAGTGTTTTATTCACGCAAAAAAGTTTAAATCCGAGATTGATAAAACACAACACAAATGCAATATAACGTTTTATCCACAACCACAGTCAAATATTGAAATTAATATAAAAAAATTTGGAGGCAGTTGAATGTTTGCTATTTAGTTTCAATAGTTTTTCTCATTATTCCACAAGTGGATAAAGTGGTACTTTGTATGCTCCATAAATATGGATAAACTCAAATTATGTGACTGTGAATAAAAATATTCCACCACTGGATACAGTTTGGGGATAGCGATATTGCAAATATACATATTAATTGAAAATCGACTAATTACAGGGTGTTTCAACAGCTATAAAGCATTACCGTGTTAGTACCTTTTACTAAATTTATTTAACAAACTAAATATCGTTGTGACGCTACGATTTGAAACAACCTGTATGCTACAAACGATTTTATAAAAAACAAAGTAGTACTCGAAGACATGAAGCTATGGTAAGTAAAATTTTAGACCATTTCTTAGTAAATCCAATTAAAAGTAATTGAACATATCAAATATGTACAAAAACTGATTTACAAATTGAAATTTTACATGATTATAAAGACATGACTGTTAATTAAACTTATTTTTGTGACAGTTAAGCAGATTTCAAACTAGGAAGTGCAATGTCAATAGCCAATTGTATAGTTATAAATAAAAGAGAGGTTTTAAAACATATGGAGGAAACTGGCACAAAGTTTGTGCGCAGCCACAGCGACTAACTGAACTAACAAACCCCGCCTCTAACCAAACGAAAATTGTCAATATGTCTATATTATTTTAATTTGAGGCTAGTCACTTGTAGCACCGAATTTGTAGTCACATATCTATATGATATCTATTTTTATTTAATTCTTATTGGCCTTCATCTATTTGAATTGAGCATCTTTAATATTGGCACCTAGTATTATCATAGGATTTATTATAACTCATCATAGGTAAGTTAAAAAAAGAAAATAATGGAAATAATATTTTTCATTTTATCGTTTTTTTTGCAGACAATAAGGAAGATATGCTAAAAGTTCTAGTTATGTGAAAAAGTGGTATTTCGAACATTGTTCGAGTGATATTGGTGTGTGCTTCAAGATGTCTCCAGGTAGATTGGTGTATAAGTGTGGATTATTTGTTTGTCTGTTCTTATTTTATTTTTTACTGTTATTGTGTTATTTCGATATTTTATTGTATGAAAAATATTGTTTTAATAGTAATTTCTCACTAGCAGAGTTTTTCCCTACTCCTACTAATACAATATTACGCTTATGCTGAAAACTCCCAAATTAAAAAATCTCCCAGTCTTGAATGCTAGTTCATACCGGTAGCCAAGGTAGGCGCTACTAGTTACTTTGTGCCACAAAACGCTACACGTTCAACATCTCTCTTTTATTTATTACTCTATGTTCAGTTGATTACTAGGCATGACAAAATATTTTATAATCTGAAAAAAAATTCATCGTTGGGAGAAATGGTCTATTCGTCTATCATGGTAATGCATTCTTAAAATCTAATTAGACATTGACAATACACAGCTACTACGAATATTATAAAAAAATAATTTAAAACAATCTTACTCAACTTCTTACACAACTATCAAAATTTGTGGTTTTACTTAAATCTAGATTTTTTTTAATAACAACAGTTCAATTTGAACAAAAACGATTATTGCTATTAAATTAATTTACTGATTAAAATATCTTATTTAAACTATTTACAGGGTGTCCCAGCCGAGAGTGACCCATTTTAAATGCCTATAACTTTTATACTAGTTGTGTTAGCCACCTGCGGTTTACGCCATTCCTTTTCTCTTGGCCTAAAGTTTTTTCTAGTTGGTACCAAATTTTGTCTACAAATATACAGTGGGAGTAAAAAAATTGCCTTTTTTCGACATTAAAATTTTCAACTAGTTTTAATGGAACACCCTGTATATTGCAACGCCATAATTAGGAGTCGTGTCCAAGGTATCCATATACCAATAAACATCGGACTTGTACCTTGTGGTTTTAGCAGCAAAAAATTAAAATAGTCTGGATATTTTAGCGAACGTATAAAAAAAACGTAACTAGGTATCCATAGTAAATTGCCCCTTTTATAATGGGCACCGTACTCTCCTGATTTGACAGTTCCAGACTTTTTTCTCTGGGGTTATGTCAAGCATAGGTGCTATAACCCCCTTCCACATAATTTGGATGATCTTAAGAGGAATATTCGTGCAGTAATTGAAGCGATTCCCCTTTATATGTTACACAATTCATTCAACCATTTAATGGTCCGACTTCATAAATGCGTAGAAGAGAACGGTCAACATATACAGCAGTTTTTTTAGATTAATATTTATTTCTTTATTAATGTTTAGTTCCAAATATGCTAATAAAAAATACGTTTGCTAAAATATCCAGACTACTATTTGCTGCTAAAACCTCAAGGTACAAGTCCGATGTTTATTGGTATATGGACACCTTGGACACGACTCCTAATTATGGCGTTGCAATATACAGGGTGTTCCATTAAAAATAGTTGAAAATTTTAATGTCGAAAAAAATCAATTTTTTTACTCCCACTGTATAATTGTAGACAAAATTTGGTACCAACTAGAAAAAACTTTAGGCCAAGAGAAAAGGAATGGCGTAAACCGCAGGTGGGTAACACAACTGGTATAAAAGTTATAAGCATTTAAAATGGGTCACTCTCGGCTGGGACACCCTGTATGGCTCAAGTAGACCTGATCTATTTTTCCATACAGTAGCTTAATTATTTTTTATCCTACCAATATGTTTGTAAAATTATAATTTAATCGCAAGAATTCTGTTTTCATAACGATTTTATACACATCGTTTGGATAGGATGTAAACACGTTTTTCGATTGACTGTTTGTAGAGCCCACAAGAACTCTCAGGACCTGTCAAACAGTTGTCAACAATGTCACATTACATAAGCACCATCCCTATCTTTATCACCAAAGTTTATGTAATCGTTCATATCAATTACTGGAGCATATTAATATCTTATAGCTTGCACATAGTGGTAGTGTGTTAACTCATCTGAAATCTACTAGAATTGTCCAGAAAATATAAAATCGAATTCTAGGTACTAGATATTTAAAATTCTGTTTTTAATTGAAAAGTTCCATTCCTATTTTTAATTTGTCAGTGTCAGTAAAATATTATGGATGAATTGCATTTAATATTTTTATTTCTAAGACATTGGATTAGTTGGAAATCGATTAGTTTCATATATTATACATTATTTAGAATTTCAAAACATATCGATGCCAGCAATTTCAAATGGGACACTCTCTACACTATTTTTAGTGAGTTGAGTGCATTTTCTGTTAGTAAAAATACTATACAGATACTCTTTTAATGTTGAGTCTAAATTGTTGCTATGATGATTATAGTGCCCCAAGCGTCCCATTTTTAAATCTAATTCTCAGTATGTTATGGTTACTTTTAAACTGAAATTCAATATATTTTGATATTATTTCCTTCGGGAAGGAAGTTGTTGACCTATTTTACATCCTGAGCATTTCGCAAAAGTCCTAAATTTAACAATATCCTAAATTTAGTGAAAGTGACCGTTGAATACATCTTTTAAAAACAAACTCAGGTGTCAGTCTAATTTTAATATCTTTTTTTTTCATTTTTTTAGTGCTAGATACATACATGATACAGTGAAACAATTGTATAATTAATTTTTTTGTTAGGGCATAAATTAAGAGCACCAACCTCTTTGTAAAAATAAAATGGGGGTAAATACTGATACTTTTTTTCAACAATTGTATAAAAATAGTGGACATCTTTGTTGAAATCAACTGCGAGTAGGAAGTTTGTAAAAAAAAAAATGGGAGTGATACAAGGATGCACACTGAACCCCTTAATCAACAATATTGTATGATTTGATAATAAAACTAACAAGAAATACAATGAAAGATGACATGACGAAAGGACTTGTAAGAAAATGGAAGATCCACCTTGCAATATATTTAAAAAGCTGTAAAACTTCAACATTAGCAATAAAAAAATATATTATGATGTATCTAAGGAAGTGAAGGTAAAAGACATAAGTAATCGAGGTATATCAGAGTCATCTTATAATATGGGTAATAAGATTTCAACGAAATAGTAGGAATAGATTGAAAAAAATTAAAGTAATATGGAAATAATACTCATATTGTACAATGAATTAAGTAATGACCTCTCCAAACGAGTTTTTCAGACTGTTTTGAATGAATGTTGACAAAGGGGATAATACTTAATCCTCTCTGGGTTTAAATATATAAAAAATTCAAAAAATATTTTCAATTTTCTGTTGGAAGTATTGTTTGTTATACGACAATGTCATATCAGTTAGTACTGATGATATGCCTGTGAAAAAACCCAAGTTACATTAATCGGTTTTGAATAATGTAGGTAATACCAATGATCATTTTAATGCAGCACATTTTTCGAAAATAAGACAATAACATTCACGTTACAACATTTTTCAATATACCTATCTCCAACATAAATAAATAAAAAATAATAAGAAGTGTTACACTTATCTCAGACTCATGTATTTTTTTTCGCTTATATAATATATATGAAGACTTCGAATTCATTGATGTTGGTTAAATAAATGTTGCTACAAAGATCCAGGTTGATTACTACTAGATTTTTGAAGACATTTCAAATCGTCAAGTTGAATAAGCTGCAAACGGTGATACTTATTAATAATTACAGTAAACAGGTGAAAGTTATGAAGGATGAAATGAAGTCATAAAAATTTGGTCAGGACAACAACAATGTGTTAAAAAGAGACATAGAAACCAGAGTAACGACTCTCTTTTAACAAAGTCTCCTCCTTTCTGTCACTTGTCACTTTCTGTCACTATCGTTTCTATGTTCTTTCTTCTTTTAACACATTGTTTTTCCGATACCTAGTCATGTATATCTAAATAAAACTTATCTTACCTTTTCAATGGGTATACAAGCGAGTTCACCTCCCTGTTGCGGTGGAGGAAGTGGAGCAGTGGGCGTCACCGGAGGCTTCAAACCCTTCTCTTGAGCTTCTCTCGCACGACGTTCTTTCAATTTCAATGAAAATATAGCAACAGATCTTGCTCTTTTCATTAGACTTTGTTTGACTCTTGTTTTTTTAGCAGCCAGTTCTTCTGCTGCTGCTAAAATAAATGTAATGTATCAGTGGGGAGCATCCAATCAATCCGCTAAAATTTTATATTTGTTTTAATGTTGTAGCTAACCTTTAGCTGCCGCTTCGTCAGCTGTTTCGTGGCTGGAAACACTTTTAACGCTGTCACTGAGGGAAGGGTCTTGTGGGACCAAAGGTCTTGCTCTTGCAGGTATTTGCGGAGGAGTTCTCGGCCTAGGAGGCCACAAAGGACTGCTTTTTAGTAAATCCGAGTCTGAACTAGATGCGTCCTATTTGATTATAAACAAAAAATGTATTAAAGACACTAAGGAAACTAAAGAGAAACTCACTTTTGGTGCAATGCAGTCGGTGCTTCGATGAACTTCTGATTCTTCTTTAAGTTTACGAACCCATTCCACTCCGCCCGGGCCTATGGTTAGATGGTGCAAATCGGGCTGAAATATTCAAGTTTTTAATTAATTTTTCTTTAATTTAGTTTTTTTTTACTTACTTCCATCGGTGTTTGTATCCATTCTTTCGATTTTCTAGGTCTAAACGGTGGTATTTCAGCTATGCTATCTATAGTGATTCCTCCAGTGTTTTTGGGGACGTGACCAGACGTCGTAGGAGCGCCTGGTGTGGTAGGTGTTGGTACAGGGCTTGCTTCTTTCGAATGATCCAAATCTTGTTTTAATTTCTCCATTGATTTCTTCAAGTTTTCCGGCGTTTGTGTTACTGTGTGGCTAGGAGATACCGAAAATCTATGACAGAAAATATCAGTACAAATAGTTGATGAAAATTGCTTTCGGTTAATAAGTCTTCGTGTACTAGACAATTCATGAAAATAAGTTTAATATGTACCACAAAAAATTATTGTATTATTGTCTAAAAGGAAATGATTATTTTTATTATCTCAACAGTAATCTTAATATTTGCTTTTGAGTTTCCCTATTTTTCTTTCAACTAACTGCTAGAAATGCCCGCACTATCACCTATTGTTTCAAAATAAAAGAAATATCGTGAATCTAGTTGTGTTGACTGCGACAGTTAAATCCAAACGATACGACCTTGCGAATAGATTTAAAAAACAATTAATAAACGTAACGTTTAAATTTTTATTTATGTTGTCATCGAAATCGTTTGATAAAACTGTTACTATATTCATTTAATATAATTGAAAGTAATTAATATTATATATAAATGAAATATCACCTAGTTTAAATAATAAATTGGAATCATTTTAAATAGAGATCAGTCAAAGGTCAGTATGGACAACAAAAAGTGATTTTTTCTGACAAGAATGACAGTTAAGGTGTACCGTTCAAAACATCAAATTTTCCATGTTTTTTATCATTGCGAAGATCTATATTGATTTATTAAAATAATTAATACACTCCCGAAGCATATACCTTGCAATTTAAAATGACTTTTTAACAGAATACTCAACATATAGGGGGCCAATATTTCTAGAAACTCTTGACACTTTTTGTTGATATTCGTTTAATTGTGTATGTCCATTTTCGATTAGATTTTTGTAGCATTTCTAATTAGCTGTATCTCTATTCTTCTAATCACTTTTTTCACTGACATTTGACAGAGCTAGTGACTGAATAACAGAAATGAAATGGCGACATGTCAAAAGTTTCTAGAATTATTGGCCATCGATATGTTGAGTATTCAGCTAAAAAGTCATGTTAAATTTCAAGATTTTAATAAAGCAATATAGATTTTCACAATGGTATAAAACATGTAAAATCTTATGTTTTGAACAGTAGACCTTAACTGTCATTCTTGTCAGAAAAAAAAAACACTTTTTGTTGGCCACACTGACCTTAAAGACTGAACTCCTCTATTGAGGGAGATACGAAAGTGTGGTTAGGAAACAATGGATGAAATTATATTTAAAATAGGTAAATTATGAACTCTATAAGATCAGAAAACTTGAAAAAATGATATCAAATATACTTTTGAATGATCAACCTTACCTTCCTATAAGTTTAGATGTAATCTCTTCAGGCGACGGAGTATTGTTTGTATTTCGACTAGCCTCTCTTCTAGCCCATTCTATTTTAGCCATTTCCGTGGCTAACCAACCCGGGATATCCGGTATGGCACAGGTTATAATAAATCTTATAACTAACATAATATGCTACAAATTATTTAAAAAAAAACATTAAAACAATAAAAAAAACGTTGCAGATTAGAATCAAACAATTTGGTATAAAATTTGAGGGATATATAGAGTGTCACACTTCAGTTTTAAATTGTTAGATTAAGAAAATTACTTTACCTCTAAGGCAACTATTAAAAGTATAGTTTGTGTGGCTGTCATATCTGAAAACATTCGATGTACTTGTCCTGAAAGACCAATAAGAGCACAGTTCACCAATACAGCCATTATGCTCATGTGCTCCATACAATTCTAAAATTTTTAAATATGTTATTACCATTGAACAACACTAGAATAGTGAACAAACACATTACTTTAAGAAGACAACATTGAAAACTATGTCATATTGTTTAAAAATGGTGCTGATTTGAGTGAAAATTAACAGCCTTATTAATAATAAAATTTAGATCATTCTAACATGACTAAATTAATAAATAGCATATTAATAATACATTTAATATTATTTCAACACTAGAATGATACTTTACTTTGTCCAAAACACTAAATTTCTTTATTAAATAAAAATCAGTAACGATTTGGTATTACTAACCTCAAAATGTTGTGGTAGCTACACAGTATTGTTGTTTTGGTATACTGTGGTAGCTACATAAAATAATTAGACACATATAGAGATGGGCGATGATTATGGACTTTTTTAATCAAAATCATGAATTTATTAGTGCTGAAATGAGGGGAATTATAGTCTTATAGTTTTCATTTAACAAAGACAACACTGTTTAGAGTTTACTAAAACTGTAAGATACTTATACTCCCTGTATAATAGATTAACCAGGTACACAAATGAAAACTTCATCAGGTCTTAGCGACAATAAAATACCTTGCCAAAGGAGCATTTTTAGCCTAATATTCACCCAAATTCAATAATATATTATCTCCTATTTATACTGAAGTACTATTTATTAGATGATGATAAACATGATATACATCCATTACCATGACGATTACAGAGCACAGAATATATATTCTATCACAGAACATGACAGAATATCAAAGAAATTTTAGGAAGAGAAATAAGAGTGAATATAGCCGTTCAAGTATTCCACATTTCTGCCATGTTTACCTTATATAAACATATTGTTAGTTACATGTTTCTAAGGGCGAGTTGTACCAAACACCTAAACTCGGTTTAAGGATAACTGATGTTTAGACTGTGTCTGATTGATGTATTTATTATCAACAATTACATCAGTCTAATCATCAGTTAACATTAAACCGAGTTTAGGCGTTTGGTACAACTCAAGGATATTAGATGAGAATAGGATTGATTAAAAGCTGAAAAGTGTCAGCCGTGTTTGTTGACGTCACTGGTTACCCATGCGCGCGTCGTCTTGTGCGAATTATGAAACTGTGAAATTCGTGGTGTTATTTATTTATTTTTTAAATTTTAATAACAAAAAATTGAGTATTTAATATATAAACAAAATTTTTCAACATGTTTTTTCTATTATAAAATCATTCTGCGGGTATAAATCATGTCAAAAGACATATTCCTTTTACTTTAAATAATAATAATTAATTGGGCGATTTAAAAGCAAGTTCAGGGGATAGTATTCTGGAAAAACATAAGCCATTATGTAATAGCATTTTTAGTTGGCCAACTGCAAATGTTTAAGATAATCCGGATAAGAATGATGGAGAATATGTTAACGCACCTTAGATAGTATAACATGACAAATTTTTAAGTGTAATTTTTAAAAAGCAATAAAAAATATGATTACTATTTTAAATTATGTTCCACTTACCCTATTTCTTGCTAAAACAACATGTTGATCAGTTTTTCAGGGTTCTTTCATTATTATTATTATTATTTATAAACTGTGTAAGTAGGTTATTCAATATTTTAATTTTTTGCAACTCAAATATGTACTAAATTTAGAGTAAAAAAGTACTTTGTTACTGTATGAAATAGCTTTTATTGATTTCTAAAAAAACTCGAATTGTGTAATTTATGAAGTTTTTAAAATGGCTGATTCAATTTTATACTCATTTTTATTAATCTGCAATTATAACAGGACAAAACTGGTATTTTTACATGAAAATAATACAACACTAATATCCTTGAAGAGTTTCGTCATGAAACAGCTGTTGCAATTATCAATAGTTACACTTATTACAATACAGTTCGAAATCTGTCTTTGTTTACTACACAGAGAAAGAGAAGATAGACATATAATTGATGGAACACCAATGTCGACAAAAGAACGTTGCTGTGACGTCACTGGTTACCCAAACGGCTAGCGTTGCTCTTATGGGAATAATCCATCCTATTCTCATCTAATATCCTTGGGTACAACTCGCTAAGTATTCAATTCTTAACTTAGCATATGAGTACGCTTTTAGTAGCCATTAGTTAGAATGCTGTTATCGTATTTATTATTAATAAAGCTGTTAGTTATTTTGACGCACTCGAATCAGTTGAATAAGCCTTAAGTGATAAAAAATCCCAAAACAAAACGTCACTTATACTGAAGGTATTTATTTTTAGATGTTAACTTCAAGTAAAGTGTATTATAAGCATTTAGTCTGTTTAATGATTGAACGTTTATTACCTGCCATGTTCCAATATTGGGTACCCTTTGTCCAAACGGTCGTTGACAAACATAGGCCAATTTAAAACCATCACTTCTTATTTCTATAAGGTTATTAAGCATCGCGCATAACGCTGCCGGCGGAAACGCCGAAGAAAATAAAATGACATATCCTAACTGTATCGTCATTTCTAAGTGATCCGCAAACGTTCCGTCATACTGTTGACAAAAATTAAACACTTAAAATGATGATAAAATGTTCAATGTTCAACAATAAACAGAGAGATATAGTTTGACAAGTTTATCTAAACCTACGGGGCATCGGAAAGAGGCGAGCTTATCTGTCAAAAACGAACTGTACCTATTTTATAAAGTAAAACTGAAAAATCAAAGGTCACTAACAATACCAACGCTACTGGATGAATCAATATCAGTCAACTGATCAAGTGAGAGGGAAGAACGCACGCATGCGCTTGCCAACAAGAAGTCAGCTGTCTATAAAAATCACCAATTATGTAATTCGGAGAGTGTGGTTATTATGGTTTTCGCACAACGTTGCCAGATCTTGAAGAAACCCTTAACAAATTTGGTTAGATTAGGTTACTTAGTACTTTACTTTTCCATAGTGAAACTTGGCAATATCGAATGTTTTCGACTGCATTCCTTTCACAGGTTTAGATAAACTTGCCAAAGTATACCTTCACGATAAAGATGCTTTTTATATACTTCTTGTTAAGTCCGCATCCTATCGCCAACATCAATCATCATTAAAATTTAAATTCCTTAGTGAAAAAATGTTTTAAAAATAAAACGTAAGATCATATTCTCTACTCTAAAGTAGCACATTTTTCTTGTTCGTTATTTTTTCAACAACTTACCTTATACAATGTACTCTCTAACTCTGCTTGACTCATTGTTCTCTTGGTATTCAATTCGGAATTATCATCTTTTGGTTCGTTGTTTTGCGTATCGGTACTTTCTGTACTTCCAGGTGGAGATTTACTATCTAGAGGACTTAAAGCTCCCCACATATCAAAACTAAGTTTAGCCAACCTCATGTGCTCCAACAAATAAGGCAAAGCCGATTCTTTGATATTTCCTATCACTTGGCGAGCTATTAATAAGGCAGCTAGTTGCTAAAATAAAATTTCATCTAAATAATATAGTGAGTATATTTTCAGTTTTGGAAAGTTAGAATTGAACATTTGGAAACAGTGGGTGCGTTCACCTGACGTCAACAGTTGAGAAGTTGAGACATGCGCAGAGCTTATTTGTCTTGACATTAATTTGACAGATGGTCCATAACCTTTTTGTTTTGATTATGAAAATAATCAGAGCTGTAATTTGGTATAACACTTTCTTAATAATCTTTATTTAGAAAAAGAACTACCCTGTCAGGTTCCACTATATCGAATGCATGACCTACATTACCTACAACAGCCCTTATCGGGTCAAAATTAAATTCATCATTCATCAATTTCATTAGAATTACTCGCTGAATGTTCTGCATTCTAGAATGAGGTTATGTGACTTGTCAAGTCAACAACAACATATGTTAAAAACGTCAAATATTAATGCTGAAATTCAGCAATCCGTTCACCTACTTTCAAGATGTTTAGAGCTGCTGAAGTCGGGAGAACGCATCCAGTGTCTAGCAATTGAAAAGGTACACGGCAAAGGAGAGCATTGTTGCTAAATAAGATATTTTTGTCAGACTTTTTGGAGTTTGTTGTTAAGTAAAAATGTGCAATATTATTTACCTCTTTAAGCCTTGCTTGATCTTGCAAATAAAAAGCAATATAAAACAGTGATAAAAAGGAATTGACAAATTGAAACTGAAAAAGAAAGAAGACATATTTTAATGCGCTGCCTGTTGTCTATTACAGTAAAGTAAATTTGTTTTTACACGAGTTTTGTTTTATTATTTCAAAAACAGTAAAATGTTTCAATGACCATTCCAATTAGTAAATTTGATATTATGTAGTTGGAAAAAAAAGAGTTTTAAAAAACTATAACAATACTCGTATATTAACAAAGTAATATCTACAACATATATGACAAATTCTATAAATAATATAGAATTAATGTATGCATAAAGCTTCTAATAAAAGAGAATCAGTTTTTTGTTAATTAGTCATCATATATTTATCATTAACAAGTGACAAATTTGAATCATATAAATACTATTGTTATAGTGTAAAAACCATTTAAGGAATAAAACATTTGTTATATTATTTTGTAGGATTATAAAAAACGGTGGTTCACAACAATTTCGATTCTGATTAGACGTTATAGGCCTACCACAAACCTAACCACACTTAATAGGACAAAATAGTTTATACTCAGTATAAATTAGATTATCAAAGATTTCAAAAAGTTACAAGGAGAAGGTACAATTGAAATAAAAAGTTGACAAGTCCTAGTGTTTTTATAATTTTGTTCCATAAGTGGTTTCCAATGCATAAAAAAGTTTAACCTCAAAAGTCTAGTAGTGATACAAGTTGAATGTTTGAATATGTACAATATAATTCCTTGCCATTTTTGGTAGGTATTATTAGAGCAATTAGACTGATTCCATTAAGCTAAAAATCTATTCCTAACTTTAACCACAACTATTTTCATTGATCGTGGAAATTATTACAAATAAATCAACTTATTATAAATATTATATCGCTACCCATAGAAAAAGAATCCAGCACTTGTAATAATCAATGAAAATATGTGATAAATCTAACAAACGCTATAAATACAAACCAGAGCAACTTTTCCAATCAGATGATTTTCATATTTTGTCTCAAGTCGATAATTTTCTAAATAGCAGCATGTTAAAAACAAAACAAAAAAATGTGAAATGCTCACGAAATTTTGCAAAATATTTATATACTAATAATTTTTTCCGTCGACCGCGTATTAACATGATATTAACGTTCTCAAAACTAGACAAAATCCTACATTAATGACTCCCATTAATGCATGATTTACCTATATTAATAAACGATGTTCTGCACATATTATATATTGACATTTTGTAGGCAACCAAACATACAATAGCGTCTTCAAAAAATGAATCCTAGTATAAAATACTTCTAGTTTTTGACTTACCTATCGTTTTAATTAATTATTTTACAAAATTAAAATAATTATTAGTGCTAAGACATTTAAAAAAGAATTTCAGAAAAACGAATACAGTGACATTTGAACCAGCGACCATCTTTGTGACATTTCAATGTCATTATTTATTTTTGACAGTACTTACCCATGGAACAAATAAATATTTTTAGTTTTTAAATATTGAGAAAAACGAATACAACTGATACAGTCGACGGAAAAACTTTGTAACTAGCACGAGTATTAAAAGGATAATTAACAATCTCAAACATTAATTATCTCGATTGTTAATGGCCCTCATTAATACACTAGTTGGTTAAATGACTATTATTTATGTACAACAATCTAACTAACTAATCTAGATTATTTATACAAAAAAAAGTAAAAACCCTGTAAATTTTCATTTATTTTCAAGTTTAATATACAGGGTTACCACAAAAAAATCATATGGTTTGACAAAGCTACAATTTAGAAAATATGACAGATAGAACAATAAATGACATGTCTATAGGCCACAGACATTGACATATCATTTACCATTCTAATTGTGATACCAACTGAAATTTACCTTTGTTAAACCAGCTGATTCTTTTGTAGTAACATTGTATAAAAATTAATTTAGAAAACACTCCTAATACATGATTCAAGTACAAATATGAGAATGTATGCAGCAATTCGTGCAAAAATTAAATAAAAGTTACTCACCTTTGTCATTTAACCAAATGGCTATTTTAAAATAGGCTTCATCCATAAGGGAAATGACAACAGCAAGCATGATTTTTGGTAAATAACCTAAACAGTACGGCAAACCATGGTTCCTTATAAAACCGTCCCAAAAGTCCTAAGAGAATGAAATATTTTATTAATTCATTTATCCACAATACTCTACTATTTATATTGACTAACCTGTATTTGTAACGAAACGATCATAATACAAAATACTGCAATCAAACATATTGTTATTATTGGTACTGAGACAAAATAACGAAATACGTGTCTCTTCCAAGGCGGATGATGAGGTTCCAGTCGTTTAGTCACAGGACTAATTTCCAACGGACCCTGTGAACAAATAATAACATGTCGAGGCAGCTGTAACATCGACATGTTTCGTCTATATAAGCACTACTGAGGCGAAAAAAATTCCGACCCTCAATTTGGATGAATTTGTAATTTTATGTTAAAGTTATTTTCACAATCCAGTGTCCAGATAAATGCCTTCATACAGTTTTAAAGTCACTTTCAAAATAAATAACTCAATATTTATTGTGTAAATATCCAAATTTCGAGTTTTATACAAACAAATAAACCACAAAACATAAGTGCAAGTTTTATTAGCTTCGTTTTAGCAAGCATCAGAGTTTGCTGATAACTTCACTTCACTGAAATATAGAAATTAGTGGTGAGCATCTATAAATTGAATTGGGATACAAAATCTCAGAAAAAGATGTTAATATTTCAAATTTTAAATAAATATGAATATATTTGCAATGTAAACCTGCATTAATCAGTGAAAATAGTTAACAGCCACTTATCTTAAACTAATTCAGGTAAGTTGAATGATATTCAACTTTCCTGGTTCAGTTTTAAAGAAAAAATCACTTAAGTATGTACTTACCCTGAATAATGGTCTAGGTTCAGCCAAAAGATTATCTCTCTGATCTAATGTACCCCATCTAAAAGCCAACTCGGCTGAATAGCGTTTCCAAGCTTGTAAATATGTCGTCACCCATACTACATTGAATATTGAAAAGACAACATAACCCACATCTTCCAAAGTTTGGTGTTTTCCATTACAACATAACTGTACATAAAAAAAATCAATAAAATAATTATATTACAAAATAATGTTTCCCCTAACAGATTTGTGCGTTTATTATAAAAACTTACCCAAAATACAAAGCCAAATATAGCAGGTATGCTAAGAGCAGTTGTGTAATGACCTAACCATGCAAAGTACATTCCAATTTTCACCCCAAAATACTCAGTAATTTCATCTAAAAAAACAAAATTTGATTGAGGAACTTTATATAACATTATATTTTAGCAACAATTTTTTAGATAGGCTATTATTTACCTAAAGGTTGTTTGCTGAATACATCAAGGACCCAATCATTTTGTAATTTTTCTAAAGCAGGTGGATCATGTAAAGGAAATACTTGAGATACAATTCCTTCTGTCAGACATTTTGGTACTAAAGCATTACAAGTGATTAGCAATTAAGTACATTATTAAATAAAAATAATTGAAACAAAAACATTCACAAGTTTATAAAGAGTATTCTTAAATTTTTGGAACTCAAATAATACTTTTAAATAATTTAGAAAAAATGGATGATAAAAGCTGCTACTTACTTATAGGTTGTCCCTCTATGAGAGAAAATTCAGGAATAACACCAATATCTGATGACTTTGCCCTAATACTTTCAAGTATATGCAAAACTAGCCATTGCCTTTCTTCTGTGGTAAAAAAAATGTTTTCGTTGTCTGAATTCTCATAAGAGATGAAATCCTGAACAAAAAATTCCTTTAATCCACCACCCTTGTCTTCTTTGAGTGCTTTTGGTAAATGGTAATCTTCTGCAGCTCGTAGAAGCCTATAGAAATTATTTGTTTAACATCCTTACAAATAATTAAAAATTCACATCAGAAAAAATTCGTCTGATTTTGAAAATTAATCAGTTAATGCACGATTGTTTTATTTGATCATCTTGAACAATATTTCTTTTGACTTACACTACAAAAGGAGCAGTTACATAGAAAGCACTTGACTGTGTTGAAGCATGATGACGCACATGAACAGTTAATCCTGGAGATTGTCTCAGTTTTGATAATAGCCAGAGTAATAAAGAATCTTTAGCCTCTGTAGGAAAAGTAATAACAACATCACAATTTGGAGTAGAAATTCGTTTCAGCCACAATCTTTTGGGTGCTAAGAAATGGCCGGAATATGGAATTTTTCTTCTTAGAAGCTGAGACGCTAGAAAAGTTTATTCAGTGAATAGGTAGGAATAAGTTTAGTACAAGTACATATACATACAAGTTAGTATATCTACAATAAACATTTAATAACAGAAAGCTGTAAAAAATCCTTAGAGTAAATGTTCATAAATACCCTGTTCAAATTTTTGTTGTGCAGATTTAACAAAATTTCTTCTCCGCAATTCGCTACCGTTAGCATTTTCCGTTTCTAGATTAGCCGAATTCTCCTTGCTAGACATTCTAAACAAACTATTTGGATTTTTATAAAATAAATAATAACCATTAATCAATAAGACTGATTACAAAACAGTTACAATAAAATGCTGGTAAAGTAATTAATATTGACTGTTGACCTTTTTTCAAAAGAATAAGAAAATCTCCGTTTCTGTAGCTTATTAAATCGAAATCTAGAAGAAAATTGAAGAAAATTTACTACTGTACTGTCATTGTCAAATACGACAGAAAATCAAGACGTCGATAAGGCCATAGAGAATTTACTTACATCTCTATAACGTTATCTGTGGTCTATAAAAAAAATAGAAGAAAGATGATGGTTGGATTATGCAGAGAGATTATGTAAAAAAATCAGATGTTGTGTTAAAGTTCATTAAAAAAATATAAATTTAATTGCCAATATTTGTTATGGCAGATAAAGCTGATTGGAGGATAAATGAAAAATTTAGAAAACCTAGACAATCCAAAGGAACTCCATTGTATCGCCAAAGAAATTATATTGCTATCGGTGGTTTAGTTGTTGGTGGTGTTTGTTGGTATTTGTATGAGTAAGTTGAGAGGTACTGTTTACAAAAATTAGTTATTAACAAAAAGATGTATTTACAGACTTTGGCCGCAATCCCAAAGATTGAAACAATCCATCTCAGCAGGAAAATTTGATATGCCAGATGGTTTGAAATTGAAAATAAGCCACATAGAAGCATCACTTAGAGGTGGAGGTGTTGAAGAGCTTTTAACAAAAGCTAGAGAAAAAGAAATTGAAAAACATGCACCAGAAGAGCCAGAAAAACAATCATGGCTCAGCAAAATTATTAGATCATCACCTAGTCTTTAAAAATGATAATAATAGGTTAGTTCTACCAACCTTTTTGTAGTATTTCGTTGTATTTTGATGCATGGATCATAGAAAGTCAATAGGTATTGTAAATATTACCATCTATCTATGTTGGTAGAATATCTCTTCACCATGCTATTAATGATAAAATAAGTATAATGACTTTCTGTGATGATAGTTAATAAAGATTACATCTAGTACAAATACTTTTTCAATTTAACAGATTTAAGACCTCAAACCCATCTACTTCTACACAGAATTCATCTTCTGAAGAGTTCAATTCCCCGTATAAAAAATTTTTAGGCAAAATAAAACATATCAACATAAAAAATGATAGTGATGATGACTTTAAAACACCAGTTAAGAGCAAGCCAAAGGTTATAAAACAAAAACAATCAAAAAAGCAAAAATCAAGTATAAAAAAATCAAAAAATAGTACAATACCCAACCTTGTTCTAAAACGTACTAAAGATAATTTTAAGAACTTGGATGTGAATCCTGAACATTTACAAATGGCTTTAGCACTATCAAAATCTACATATGCTGAAGAATATCCTGAGGAACATAAGGATACTGCAGAACCAGATTTACCGTCATTTTTATCACCAAATAAAATTCCTAGGGTGACAACATTCCTTGAAAAGTATGGTTTTAAATCTTCCAGGCCAAAATATCAAACAGAACGAACCAGAGATTATTTTGAAGTAAGTAAAGCAAATTTTTGTACTCAGTAGTTGGTACATTCTTAATTTTTTGGTTTTATAAAGTTATACATGAATCTTGATCATAAAATAATTGAAAACTACAAAAATATTACAATTTTATTATTTGATTTAATTTTAGGAAACAAGAAAACCCAAGAGCTCAAAATTTCGTTTTTTAACGCCAGTGCTGTACAGTCGTAGTGAAGAAGAAAGAAAATCATTGATAAATTCCAAAGTATCACTAATTTTAAATCAACAAAATACCATATTATCACCTATTAACACCAGCCAGGTACATGAAAACCTCAACAGTTCAGTTTTGACCAGATATGTACATAATAAAAGATGCTGGAAAGCAAATGATCTTGATGAGTTAAACAGCTACGCATGTCAGTCTATTCAGATTTCATTTCAAAAATCAGTAGTTGGTTGTCTATTGAAAAATTGGAGCGATATACCTGGTAGAGAAGATTCGCAAATACATTCACATAATTATGAAACACAAGAAGAATCAAAAGATGAATTGACAGAAACATTATTAAGTAGTGATAATGCTAGTGTCTTACAGGAACAACAAAAATCATTTAACAATCAAATAAAAGAAACCTTGGAAGAGCTAAAAGATGGTACTGATCAAATTGAAAATGTTAATAGGGTAGTTGATAGTGAGAAGGAAAAAGAACATTCAATTAATAAGGAAAATACTGCTTCTTGTGATGAAATCACTGAGAAGAGGATTGAAAGCTGTGCTTCTCCTGATTTATTTTCCGAAGATGAATCAGATAACTTACCAGCTATTAATAGATCCCATAAAGAAATGACCACGTCTACTAGTTACAATTTGAATGAACCAATTGGAACCAAATCACCTTCTATACCTGTTGAAAACAATAAGAATGCTTCAATTTATCAATCGTCAGATTGTGATGAGAAATGTGAGAGTGCCTTTTCTAATACAAGTGAACATGCTGAAAAAAGTTCACAAAATAATAGTATTGAGTATTTTGAAAGTTTTTATGATGATGACAAACATTTATTTCAACATAATACAGAAACTGTAGATTTAACTTGTGATTCTGATGAGGATATCAAAGTACCTGGGAATCATGGTAAATATTTGTTCTATTCTTAATAAATAAAGTTAAATGTTTTGTAATTTTTTAGGAAAAACAGATAAAAGTAAGGAATATACTGAAATGGATGAGGAAAATCTTGAAACAAGTTCTAAAATATTGTTTGGTAATAAATATTCATCTATGGATTCTGGAAATGCTTCTTGTGAATATAATTCTACGAAATCGTTGAACGTTACTGATTATGTTATGGCCTTTTTAAATAGCCAAGGTATATATTTTTAATTTAACCTCAAAACAAAAATTTTACATACTTTTTTTTTTTCGAATTATTCGTTTTTAGAGGATGCAGATGATCAAGGAAATCCCGAAATTTTCAGTCAAAGTCAAAGTACTTGTTCGCAGGAAAGTATTGTCGTATTGAGCGACGAAGAATTGAACTACTCGAATAAGTTTAGTACCAATTACCAAAACAACCTATTCGATTTAACAAATTTTGATAACGGCCAAGATTACCTAGGAGGATCTGATTATAAAAAGGGAGAACTTGATGCTGTTCATGCAGGTAAATGTCCGTCATTTTCGTATACTGTTCTTGCACTACCAAAATCGGTTTTCAATATTTCACTTGAACATTATATCATAAAAATTTAATCACAGATAATCTGACTAATCAGACATCGCATAAAGATTATATTGGGTATTCAAATTAATATCATAGCGCCGCAGTGGCCACAAAAAGAACTACTTTGACATATAACCCATAGATAACATAATACAGAATATAAGCTCAATTTCCTTGTTACTTTAGACCATAGTTTAGACTCTTTCAGTGTGTCTCTAATTATAATATTACAAGAAAATTATATAAACCATAAATAAACTTATTGTTTTTACTGATTAATTCCAGTAAATTTCAATAATGCCGCTATAATTTTTCAGTTTTCTTTTTGTGTTTCAGAACTGACAAACAAATACAACCAAAAGCAAGTCGATCAAAATGAAACTGTTGTTAATATTATCAAAGATTCAACAACTACTACACTCGAGGAATGTCCCGATGTTTCAACACCGGAAAAGATAGGAAATGACCAAAATATTGGTACAGCTTCAGTTACCACTCCTAACGATAATATTTTAATAAAAACTGATCAAGTTACTCCAATGGCCGATTTTGATAATATGGATACTCCGAATATAAGAGCAGAATTAAGTAAGTTTGGAATAAAACCTTTGAAAAAACGAAGAGGAGTACAACTATTGAAGTATATTTATGAATCTACGCATCCTTATGTCAACGCAGGTGATGTAGGAACAGCGTCTTCTGAACAAGAAGAAAGACCAATCAAAAAGAGGAAATTGTCTAATCAATTTGAACGGGTTCATAAAGAAAATATACGAATTGTTGGATCTGCGCTCATTGACTGGTAAGTTTTTACCTTCTATTTGCATGAAAAGTCATTTCCCGACTGTAGCTCATCAGTATTGAATAATTTTGTAATATTTCAGTGAAAATCAAGAGAATTTAATATTTGAAAGGAAATTTTCCAAGAAAATCTTGTCCTGTTGTGTGCCTTTGCAGATAGTTTGGTACAATTTTATGTGTTGCAATCCATCTTTGGCTGAAAATATTATACTCTATGAACCCATACAACTAGAAGTAATTCATTCAATGCTGAAAGAACAAACTGAGTGCCATTTCCATATACAGGTAAAAATACTTTGTGTTCTATGTAACCATTCATATAAATTTAAACTAATTTATTTCTTAGGACTTGATTACGTTTTTGGACAAAAAATGCATTACGTTTAGAACTAATCAATGCCAGGGTAATAAAAGAAAGTAAAAGGGATGAGTTGGTAATAAAATTTGAGTACTGTTTTATTTAAATTATAAATCTTTATAGTTCAATTTTCAAATAATTATATATGCTTTTAAGTAAAAAGTGTTTTTGTTTTTACCTTATTCGTTAATATATCATAACTATCCCTATATTTAAATCTTATCTAAATATAGAAAATAGGTCCTGAAATTATAAATTTCCACAGCAGTATTTATCAAGGGTACATTTGGTCTTATATTGATTCAAATAATATCCCTTTTTTGAAAAATCATATGAAAATGCAAAAATAACATGCAGTGTATTAATAAAAGGTCTTATACAAGCCAATAAGTAAGTCATTATAGATATTTTCATACAGGGGCTTTCATTACTACCGATAAAATGAACCGTACTAAAACAAATACATTTATGTATAATTTTAACTTTGGATGCCTACAACTCGAAACCAAAAGGCATGTATTGAAAAATTAAAAGGATTACCATTAGTTCTGAGTCACCCTGTATAATTATTATATATAAATAAGATTTTATAAATTTATATAGTTTTAAGAAACCTTCTGGTCGATCAATAGCCACTGCCAAAATTCAAAAGAAGAGAAACCGATAAAGATAAAAACAACTTTTTTTTTCAAAATAAATTATAAATGTTTGCAAATGTTTCAATTAAAATAGCTGCTACGTAAATATTAAAATTGATATATCTTGTTTATACTTTTTCTCTAAGGTAAGATATTTTTCTATTATGCAATTTGAACTACTAGTAACGGTTATGTCAGTGTGATTGCTGTGATTTCAATAATGCTTGTTTTTGGTTCGGTTTTTGACTGTTTTCTTTCAAAATCAATTATACTAACCTATTTTTTATAAGATTATCAACTATATATTTTATAACTATGTTTATAAACAAATAAGGCTATCGGTATAATTGTTCAAAAGTTTATAATAACCCAAACCGAAGATATAACCTATAAGAAGCAATAGAGGTGAAATGAATAATTGAATAAAATCCTCATTCCACATATACATAATAAACCTGCTAATATCAATTAATTACTTTCATATATCTTAAAGATGTTTCTTATATAGTAAACTTTTGGAAGAAATATAAGATGACAAAAAGAAAAAAACGACTAGTGAAAACTATTGACTGTAATAAAGAAAATATAACAGACACAATATCTAATGATATGAAGAAAAGTGGTTTTGTTAACCTAGAACCGCAATTGACTACTCCCTCATCCACAACTAGATTAAGCTGTTATGAAACTCCCAAATTGTCTCCGTTAAGTTGTCGAAATCTTCGAGATAACAGAAACATGCTGAAATCACCAATACCGAACAATGTAAATCTACTGTTTTCCTATGAAAATATTGACAGTATGGAAAATGTCTTGAACAAAAAATCGATTAATAGTCCCAGTGTGTTTTATACATGGTAAGTGATACTTTTTATATAATTATACTTACTTTGAAACCTTTCTATCGCCACTTTAACAATCACATTTTTAGCTATGACAAACAATTGGATAGTGATCAACGTTATAAGCCTGTGCTGGGAAAAAGAAAAGGGATTTCAAGTAATAATGAAACTCCCAAATGTACCAGGAAACGACAACGTCAAAAATCTTCTGTAGACATCAGTCCTTCAATCAGAAATCCTTTAATAAGAAATGATACCTACAAATTATTACCGAGTTATTTAAAAAATCAAGAGACTAACAAAAAAGATGGCAATTACGGTGACCCGTCTTTCTCTCCGGATGTGTTTCATAGTCTTTTCTCTTCTACTCCTTTGGTACAACCTAGAAAGATTTTTGGGAATATCGAGGAAGGTGGTTCAGAGGGAGAAAAAGATAACAATAATGTAATTAGTCCAAAAGTTCCCACCTTTAACCAAAATCTCCATTTAAATAAGAGCTACACACAAGAGGTAGGTACCTATTAATTAATAATTGTATCATCAATAAATAAACTACACCTTTGTTTATTTTAATTCAAAATGTCAAGTTACTATGCTGCCATCTATACTTTACTCACTCACTTGTTTATTATAGTTCATTTACAATAATTTTTGACATTTGTAAATTCAAAATGTCAAGTTACTGTGCTGCCATCTATACTTTACTCACTCACTTGTTTATTATAGTTCATTTACAATAATTTTGACATTTGTAGTAGTAACAATTCCAGCCACTGAGCATTTGAAAAGTTCAATCTTCCTTGTAATATTTGTTGTGATTTTAATTTTATTGTATACAGAAAACAGTTAATGTGGGTCAAGATATTGCAGATTCCTTTCAAGTGGCGTGCAATCAGTGCAAGCAATACGAAAAAAATAATTTGAATCTGTCAAAAAGAGTTGAGGAATTCATGACGTCCCAGAATGAAAGTCTACAACGTTTCAATCGTCAATTAAACCAGGTTAGCGTTTCAAAATAAAAAATAAAAACTTGGCTGAAGTAATAGAATTTTAGGTACAACAAAATATGAGTATAATGCAGGACTTGATCCAATCTGAATTTCAAGCATTGAAAGAGCAAATTAAGATGAATAGAATGCAAGACTTTTTTCAATCTGAATTTGAAATTTTGAAAGAGCAAATAAAGATGATAACTACAATTTCTGTGCCATCCAGTTTACCTCCACCACCACCACCTCCGCTGCCTCCTCCACCAGTATTACCACTTTTAGAGTCAAAAATTTCTCTTAATTTACAGAAAAAGTCAAGTGGTAGGAATGAATCTGGAGCTAATCAAATTTTAAGACCATCTATTACTCGTGAAGATATTTTGAAAGTAAAATTAAAAAAGATATCGGTAAGTAGTTTGTTATACAATTTGGTGGTTCTAATGCTAGACATTTTTCAAGGCTCGACCTTACAAACCGAACCAAATATCTCAGCGAAACAATAAACCTTTAGATATGTTAAATACAGTAAGTTCAACGCCGACGTCGCGTAACCAACACCTTCATACTGCTCCTGAAAACGAATCCATGGATGTGACGTTGAGTCCGAACACAAGACTGTGTACATTATTGAAAAATGAAATTTCCAGTACCAAAATTAAGCGATTACAAAGAATCGGTCGTTTTAGTTGTAAATCTGTTTATGAAAGGAAGTTAGCGGAAGCGAGGGATAGAGAATAGAATTGAATTAGACTATCTATATGGAGGGTGAGTTAATTCATTTTTTCATACGCTAAATTTAGGTTTGTTCAGGCAACGATGTCATTACTAAAAATTAGTCATACGCCTGCTCAGTGAGATTGTTTTTGGGATAAGTTGTCATGGTTACGATTTACATATTGACATTTCTGAATAATCAGCTGTATTCTAACCGTTTATTTGATTGATTATTTATTCTATTGATTGAAATTTGCAGTTATGCCAAGGTTTTGGCTTTCCTAAATAAAGAATTAATGGTTTAATATTGACACATGAGTAAAATTCATATTTTCTGACATACCTCGTACACGACTGAAAAATATTGATATCTGTTGATTGTATTTTAGATTTTAGAACATGCAGAACTTTTTATGAAGAATACATTTTTTTCCTAAAATTAATAATAAAAAAGTTTCCCATATGGTTCCAACTTACTGAGACATATTGTAGATGAGTACGATAATTATGCACTTTTCTAACTTTTCAACCCGAAGCGTCTTTTAATTTAGAAAAGTGTAGGAAGTTCGGGTTGAAAAGTTAGAAAAGTGCGTAATTATCGTACTCATCTTGTATAACACAAAATACTAAAGCACAATCAAAGAAAAAGCAAAAGTTTCACAAAACACACACTGAAAATAACTAAAACAGCAAAATAAAACCACTTAAATATCAAAGGGCTTATACGGCAGCTGATTTGTTTTATTCGTTGCTAAGATGACATTGACATTTCGGAGCGCCATCTATCGAATTCTACTTTTCCCAATTGTCATGAAAATAAATATTTTTTCTCCGAAAATTCTGGCAATAATTCTCGTACGTGTAAAACGGTTCTTAGTTTGAGGTTCTCATCATTTTATTTTTATTTTTCAGAAACAAATTTTAACTGTTCTACCAAAAATGTTTTGTGTAATGATGCGTTTTTTTAGAATATTTTTCGGTGAATGGCAATGTTGATATCATTTCCATATTTCGAAGTATCATTTTAATGTTAACGGAAGAACATGGAGAAAGGGGAGATTATTATTATTATATTATACAACAATGTAAAAGTTTTTATTACTAATTCAAAGTTTATAGAAGAAAATGTATCGATAAATAAAATGCTCTTTGAAAAAATAATTTATTTCATTTTTTGTTACTCCAATAACGACAAAATAAAAGTACAAAAATACTAAAAAACTAAAATTGCATAGATTGCACGTTCAATTTAAATTATAATCAGTCTGTACAAATGAAGAAACAAACATTTTTTTTGCAAACCCCTTTGGATTTGTAGGATAGCATTAACGAGAGAGTTTATTACTTCAGACACTTTCAACGGAATAGAGGAGGTCAGTTTAGCCAACAAAAAAGGTTTTTTTCTGACAAGAATGACAGGTCTACAGTTCAAAGCTGTAGAATAACAGAAATGAAATGATGACATGCCAAGAGTTCCTAGAATTTTATTATTGGCCACTGATTTGTTGAGTATTCAGCTAAAAATTCATTTTAAATTTCAAGATATAATCTTCGGGGGTGTATTCATTATTTTAATAAAGCAATATAGATGTTCGCAATGATAAAAAACATGTAAAATCTTATTTTTTGAGCAGTAGAACTTAACTGTCAATCTTGTCAGAAAAAAAAACACTTTTTGTTGGCCATACTGACAGACTGAACTCCTCTATTGAACAGATGCTTTTCGTTTGTTAGTTGGCCTAGACAGTACGGAACTTTCTCAAATTATCACCATTAAACATGTCTTCGACAATTTAGAAATGGAATTATAAAATCGAGTTCAATACAAAATATTAATATTGTCGTCTGGTTAATGCTATTCAAATGAAATACTGGATTCTTATTTTGTTCAATGTGGTTTCTCAAACAACTAATTCTATTACGTACACAACTTATAGATATATCAATGTACAATATGTACAAAAAGTATTCACGGAACACAATGTTATTTTACTTTTTTAGGAAAGCTATATAAATAAAATTTCTCTTGACAGTTGTAACTGTTTGAACGAAAACAATTTGAAAATTGTCTTGGCAGAGGTTTCGTTTATTTGAATAGAGGAGTTCAGTCTAAGGTCAGTGTGGCCAACAAAAAGTGGGTTTTTCTGACAAGAATAACAGTTAAAGTCTACCGTTCAAAACAAAATATTTTGGATGTTTTTTATCATTGCGAACATCTATATTGCTTTATTAAAATAATGAATACACCCCAGAAGAGTATATCTTGAAATTTAAAATGACTTTTTAGCTGAATACTCAACACATCGGTGGCCAATAAATTCTAGGAACTCTTGGCATGTCACCATTTTATTTATGTTATTCAGTCACTAGTTATGTCAAATGTCAGTTATATTCTTCTAATTACTTTTTTCACTGACATTTGACATAACTAGTGACTGAATAACAGAAATGAAATGGTGACTTGCCAGAAGTTCCTAGGATTATTGGCCACCGATGTGTTGGGTATTCAGCTAAAAAGTCATTTAAAATTTCAAGATATACGCTTCGGGGGTGTATTCATTATTTTAATAAAGCAATATAAATGTTCGCAATGATATAAAACATGTAAAATCTTTTGTTTTTAACAGTAGACCTTAACTGTCAATCTTGTCATAAAAAAAGACTTTTTGTTGGCCACACTGACCTTAGATTGAACTCCTCTATTGAATTGAATAATTCAAAACGTAAAAAATAGTCACCCTACAACTTTTGTGGAAGTAAGAGTCAAAAAGTTTGCACAAATATCAAATTTTCATGACTTATTTTGAAGGTCCCACCATTTAATTTTGAGATGTATACGAAAACACTGCCATAAAACAATCTAAACTAAATAATTTATCAACAATCTTAAGATTTCTGAGTACTATTCATCTGTCTATTTACATTATTACTCTGCGACTTTGGTATACTTCTGATAGGACCTAACGAAATCATCGTCGTACACCCGATGTTCGAAACGTTAGATGTATTTTTGCTGTTTATAATCGGTACGGCGAACGTACCGTCCGCGCCATGTGACGGCAAAGGAATGTAATTGCAAATACCCATCGTTGATAACTTTTGCATTATGCCCGGAGATTTAAGATTGATAACGGGTATTCCCAATTCCGCCATGCCGCTGTTCGTTTTATGGTAAGTTTGACGATGTTTATTAAGACCGACTGCATTCGGGTACTGAGCGGGACAAAGATCGCACCGATACGGGAGCCCGGTTCTGTGTTTTTGAGGCGAGGATGCTTGAGGAGTCGCCGGGGTGTCGTCCGTCAGGTCTACGGTGGGTAGACTGTCCGTACCAGCCGGCTAAAACCAAAAACAAAGTAGATAAATAACGCACTATAGTCCATTTAATAACCAGGAGGAGTAATTTGAAAAGCTTTATTCACATCACTAAAAGTTACCAGATTAGTTACTAAATGGCGTGTTCCGAAAAAGTAGTCAACAATCGTGTTCCAAATCTATTAAATATGCCTTGATTGATGAAAAAATCAGCCACGCATAGTCATAAGTAGACTTCTCGTCTGTCTAGTAGATTATTTTATACCCAAGAATTAAGCAGACCGAGCAGACGGTTATTCTGTCACATGTAAAACTTTTTCCTGTTTTGTATTCAAACTGAAAGATTGGAACATACACATAACTCTAATATGGCTGTTTTTAAGTAGCAAAAGGGAAAAATCACGAACCGCGAGATGGCGCTGAAAAATCCAAAATGTCGGATCGGAGGGTGAACAACAAATATTCTCTCATATGATATTAGCTTCGTTTTCGAAATTTTTGTGTTGTATTGCTGGATTTGTGTCATAAGATATCTATTAATAATGCCTGTGAAAGTAGAGATATCAATTTCGGATATTCTGGATTGTTGGTGAACGTGTTTGGCCAATTATGAAGGTGAGGTTCCAATGAAAAAGTTAGCAGCTTATGTACCTATGAGATCTCCAACAATATTACAATCCCCTATTATAAATTTCAGTGAGTCCTGGATTTGTCAATGTTCCTGTAAAGCAGGATTAGGGAGATACTGCAAGGATATTATTGCTACATTGATTTATATTAACAGGTAAATAAGTTTTCTCAATTACCAAGTAGGTAGATGATTTCAAAACCACACCACACATCCCTGTTTGCCTCCTCTCTTTTTCATGTTTCAGATATGAGATGTTAGAACCAGTAAGCTGTACTGATCTCTGGCTCAAAATTAGGGAAAGGAAAAAAGACAGAGAGAATAAGTAGGCCAGAACCATTTCAGTCATTTAGTCACCCAGGAATTAAAAAAAAAGAAAATACAATACAACAGCTGAACTGAACAAAAAAAACTTTAATCTTCTAGCCTACAGTAAGTTTTAGACAATGAAAACGAACAATAATTAAGTCATTTGAATATGTTGAACATCAGCACTTTTTTAATACCTGCAGGTGTAGGGATTCTGCTTTGGCAAGATATCATCAAGTAAAAGAACAAATGGGTGCACCAGTGTATGATTCAAGTAATAAGCAGATGTTGTATAATTTAGTTTTAAAATGGCATATCGGCCATTTCGATTAGAGAGAAAAAAGCTTTATCTGTTCGACTTACCTGTTCTCTTTTATGTGCTGTTTGTTTTTATTTTCAGGCATCCAGATCATATTATGCAATATGTATTGTATCACAATAATAAATAAATAATATAAAAAAGTTATTGTTTCATTATATAAGCAAAGGTACCTATATATGTATGGTTTTGCACAATAATTATAAATAGGTGGAAGACTTTATGCAATAATAATAACAAATTTTGCTTTTCATGATATCATTTAATCTATTTTATGCAGAATACTAATAAAGAAACATGTATAATACTAATTAACTAAATGAAAAAATATAGAATAAAATACATGGTATAGCAAAAATAATAAACCAGAAGTAATTGTTTTGAGTTCTCACCTACTATCCGTCACTATATACCTATATAATATATATTTTTTTGTATGTTGATAATTAGTCACTGGAAGGTTCTGGCGATAGGAAAGGATCTATTTTTCAAATGTGTTGTGGATATTGAATACTAAAAAATATAAATTGAAGTGAAGAGAATCTGATAGTAAAAATTTTTGAACTTACCACAAAAACAATCCTCTTTCAGAAAGTGCTTGCTGCAAACAAGCATGTATTTTGAGATAGGCTTCCCTACCTTCAAGATTTTTTGCCAATTCTTTACTGCCGTGGGATTCAAAGATAATTTATGTACAGAAATATCCGAAGTACTGTCTGATGCACATTGAGGAACTGAGCACATTTTGCGTGATATTACCTCATTATCTCTTCCAATCCGCTGCATTTTAAGATTTGATGTTTATTTGAAAGATCTATTGTTCATAAAATAACGTAAAAATATATCACTTTCGACCTAAATCACTTAAAATTGTATAAAAATCTCACACTTCACCCATATAAACACATATGGGTTAGTTTGTTGTTCACCCTCCGAGTATTTCGAACGATTAATTGTAGATGTCGCCCACTCCGTGATTCTTCCCAAATAACTGAATGTCAGTGAATTAAATAAAAAAGAAGAACCAATTTTCTAACAAAACCTATATTGTTTTAAATCTTCCCTAGCTTGTAACCTCCATATAGACAGATGCTGTCATGTTCAGTTTAAACGAAACAAAGTGAATTAACAAAATAACAATAGCGGATGCAAAATTAAATATATTTATCTGTCAAAACTATCAAAAATTTAAATTATCAGCTGATGTCAATGCTAAAAAGTGTTGTGTGAAACTGGGTGGAATCTGACCAATCAGAGGTCTACGAAATTGCCAACTTAAATTCAAATTACTCCTCCTGGTTTTTAAATGAGGTATAGACTATAATCAAAAACAACTTACCTTTGCATTTCCATTGGTTTTGGATGCAGGAATAATACTGACGGCTCCGTTTAGATTCAACGACGTCGGAATAGGTGAAGGCGGCTTTTGCGGAGATTCCTTCACTGCTTCTTTAGGTTTAGCAGTAGCAGTAACAGTTATACCTCTCGTTGCTAATATATTGGCAACGGCTTTGGCGTCGGATTTTTTAGGACTTTCCGCTCGTTTCGGGGGTGGATTTCTAACGCTTAATGTTATTGAATCAGATAGATGCATAATACTGCTTTCGGCCGGTTCATATGTACCACCCTGTAAATAAAATAGATAGATATATCAAACCACTTACCCACAATTTTGTCTTGAGTTATTAGTAGAAAGCCAGCATCAAAAACCACGTTGTTAGTTCATACACTATCATTAGCACACGCTACCCCTGTATTGTTCTTAGGCAACTGCGACTGCGCAGCGACAATGACGGGGGGAGTGTTTGACGCGCGAGAATTGAAATTTTAAATTAGTACGAAACAACAATTACCTGCACACTTTCAATTTGAGGCAACCCTCCGTCGGTGTTTTTCGGTTGCATACATATCACTTGACAATCATCGTCGTCCTTATCCGGCGTGAGTAGATCGAATTTTTTCTTTTTCGCTTGTAATTGTTGAACTTGTTCAGGAGTACGTTTGACAGTTGACGACTGAGGTCGCACGCCGTTCTGAGGAGTCGCCATTCTGGGTCTGACGGACCTTACGGCCGTCATACCCGCTGCGCTTCGCGGACGTACCATAGGTGCCCTGGGTCTTGAAATCGGTTGACGTTGAGCTAGAAAACGAAAAAATTAATTAGTTAGGAAATAATGTTAGTTCTTAAGATGAAAATACTAACCCATTGGCTGCCTTGGTGGATTTTGCATTCTATTTGGTGGTTGTTGTGGTCTTGGTGCTTGCTGTCGTACGGGCATTGGTGGTCTATAAGGTGTAGACGAAGGTTGCTGCATCTGTTGGTTTATATTTTGAGGTTGCGAAGACGGCGGCATTTGATTCTGATTCATCGGTGGTTGACCCATCGGAGGTTGATTCATTGGTGGTTGATTCATAGGTGGTTGTCCCATTTGCTGCATTTGAGGCTGCGGTGGCGGCGGCATATGTTGAGGGGGATAACCAGGAGGTCCAGGTGGATAATATATTGGATTTGGTGGCCTGTAAGACGCCCTAATAATAATATTTTCAAATTTTATAGTATTCATCAAAACCAACTTCGATCTATATTATTCAATTTAAAAAGTATTCACAAAAAAAATGTATTTTGATAGGAAAGTAGGTACTTACTGGTATTGATAAGGCTGGTGCATTGGCTGTGGATAAGGATACATTGGAGGAGGCGGTTGATAAGATGGTTGAGGTGGTCCAGAGGGAAACTGCTGTATGTTGATTAAAACGTTTTGTTGGTGCATCCCACTTGAAGAGGATTGTAATCGAGATACTTGTTGAGCCAATGCTTGCATCGGTAAACCAGTTAAAGAGTCCAAAGGATTTGAGTTTTGACTATTAGGACCGTTATACAATTGCTGGAACAATATGAATTGATCTTAGAGTGTTAACAGAACCAGTTTTACTTGTTATTTTTAAATTTTATTTCTTCCAAATGCTGAATTTCTTTGTGTTAAAATGTGGAATAAGAATAAGTTGTACTTACCATTGCACCTCTATTTCTATCTTCCAACCTATCGAGTGAAATAAATTCACTGTCACTGGAGTGGAAACCCAAATCCTTAGCTCTTTCATTGTTATTAAATAGGGAAAGAATATTGTTGTCATCATTATCTGGTAATTTTAATGGATCTTCCATGTTTGAGTTTGATGACCAATGATTTGATGATTCTGAATTTTGAGCTGAAAAAATTTTGAATCTTCAGTTTATATTTCTCGCTTTGTTTCGTTAAATAGTTATAAACTACTAGGTTAGTCTGTCATTAAGAAGTATCTATTGGCTGCTCTTTTATTATTTACCAATTCAATTAAACTGCTAACTTAAATTTTGTATTTCGATGTTATTGAATAACTACCATTATCAACAGAATCAACGCAGGATTTCTTCGAGAAACTTTTTATAAGCTTTTCAGAGATTATAGATATGTCACGTTTTTTCATTCTAAAATCTTTTAAACTATTCATAATTAATATTCTAATATATTTTTTTCAATGTTTATGTCTTAATTTTAGGTTAACAGAAACAAAAATCTAACTGGATGCGTTCAGTAGTATTCGATTATGATTCGAGCACGATACGTATGTCAGATAGGTTAGCGGTAACAGCAAACGTTTTGATTTGACGAACATATCCAGATAACTAATGTGGTCTATCTCATATCTATGGTCTATACTCTCAATAATTTAAACATCAAATTAAGTTGATTGAACATACACACGCATAAATAGGAAAGGAAATTTCCTCATTTTGTTGTTTGCAGTTAGTAAAACATTCAATCTAAAAAAACCACTACCAACACTTGCATGGTAAAATAAACTCTCACTAAAACGCTCTAAGAGTATGAGCAAAACAACAAATAATAGCGATTCCGACAACATACTCCGTTTGTTATTAAAACTTGCAGTAGAGCCAGTAGAGCAAGAGAAATCCACTCTGCAAGGAGAGCCACACTCTCTTTAATACCGCATAAAAGCAGAGCAAGATTTAGGTTAGGTGTAATTGTGGGGGATGAAATTCTGCTTTTGCTTCAACTCAAAGATACGTTCACACTCAACTACCGACCTTGTCAAATGAAAAAAAAAATTTATTTTAGTTTAAAATTGGACGGAGCCTGCGATTTTCGGTACGTATTCAATCCCTTCACACATTTACTTTGATTTAGTTGTTTTTATGAAGCAATTAGAGTAAATTTTAACATCACGTTTTTAAGTTTAGTAATGAATTGATAACTTACTGTAATTCACATCGGCGCCAAAGTTATTGGCACTGTTTGGATCTCTAAGTAAACCAGACGTTTTAATTCTGATTTTAGGATAATCTCCATTGGTTGATTCCGGAGGTGAAGTAGGATCTGCCGGTATACTTCCATAGTCCGATGTATTACTTTCGCTATTCGAGTTTCCTGTGGGAATATTTTTTGTAGATTTCATATAATCCAATAAGAGAATCCTAACCACAATAGTGGAAAATGATCTACTGACGGAAATAGGTAATTATTGAGTGTTTCAACGCCGGCATGTTATTAATTAATTCTGTATTTGTATTTTAAAATTTTATTAATATGTAAACATAACCTTACTTTTTAAATATTTCCTACGTATTATTCTTTTATTGATTCGGTAGTTGTGTAGGACATTTGTTTACGAAAATGTCACTGCATAACACAAAAAATTAGGAAATTTCCTTATTTCAAATTCACATCTAAGCAAAAACAATCAACTTACTGTATCTTGGATCGCCTTCGGGGTTTTCATCTGTAATCTCAGTGATGGTTAATGGTTCTTTAAGCAAACCAGTAGTTTTAATCCTTATTTTAGGGTATTCTACGGCGGGTTCTGGAGGTGGAGTAGGTCCTGTCCCAGGTATACTTCCATAATCAGATGTATTACTTTCACTGTGTGAGGTTTCCGTTGAAACCCTTTCAGAGGTCTTCTCAATAGGTGGACAATCACTGCTATTAACATTTGGAGGCTCTGCAAAAACAATTCATATCATTTAATGATGAGTTTGCGTTTAGGTCGTTTCCATTCGTCATTTTGACTATTCTAGAAGATGATTTTGGCACGTTGTATTCCCCAGAGGAACAAAAGCATCTCTGATATATAAAATAATCTTACCCTTACCATTATTAAGCTCTTCAATGTTGCCAAAATTTGGAGACAAAATGGATTCATCGATATCCAGATCATTCGTCAAATGCTCCAAACTAGGCACCTCGATAGTAGGACTGGAAACAATCGGAGGTTTTTCAGACAAGTTTCCAACATTTTCAGATTTGGAAATTTCATCCACACTTTCTAATTCTTCTTTAATAACTGCCAGATTGCTGCTTGGTGGTTTTTCTGACGAATCGGGACTATTGAGCGGGGAGCCCTGTTGCTAGGAAAAAAAAAATAAAATGTATACAGGGCGGTATGAAAATAAAGGAAGGAAAGTATAACTATAGTCCATTTAATAACCAAGAGGAGTAATTTTAAAAGCCTCACTCACACCAAAAAGTTACAAGATTAGTTACTAAAGGGTGTGTTCCGAAAAAGTAATCAACAGTCTAGTTCAAAATCTATTAAATATGCCTTGATTGATGAAGAAATCGGCCACCCATAAACATAAGTCGATTTCTCGAGATTATTTTTTAGTTTTTAAAGGAACAGTTTCAACGAAAATTAGTGAAAATAATAAAATAACAAGAGCGGATGCGATGACAAAATTAATTATTATATTTATCTGTCAGAACTATCAAAAATGGAAATTATCAGCTGATGTCAATACTAAAAAGTGTTGTGTGAAACTGGACGGAATCTGACCAATCAGAGGTCTGCAGGATTGTCAACTTAAATTCAAATTACTCCTCCTGGTTTTTAAATGAGGTTATATAGCTGTTGTATTAGGTTTTTTCAATGGTTTAATTGAGCATTTAATTGAAATAAATTATTGAGATTACCTGAGGAGAACTGATGATTTCGAAGTTATTACCACTCTTACTCTTAAGAGTGATTTTTAATGGAGGTAATGTAACACGTTCCAGGACTACAATAGGTTGTTTAATGTGGTGGAAAAGATGAGCGTGGAGGAACTTTTTGTTGGTGAAGTTTATGTTGCAATCCCAGCAACGAAGCGGAGATATATCTTCTTCGGTTTCTGAAACAAAAAAAATTGGAATTAATAAAAATATGCTCTATATGATTGTTTTATTATTTTTTTATTCGGTAGGAGAAACTGACTTATGCATGTGGTAGTCGCTTGTGGTTCTAAAACTCATCTTTTGCACGTGTGACACAATTTTACAACTCAATAGTTTTAGAAATACTCACCACTATTGGAAGCGCCTGTAGTTTGCTGAGAAGGTAACATTTTGTGACTAAAACAAACAAAAAATAAAAGATAATAGTTTATAAACAATCTAAAGAAAAAAAAGGATAATAGTTATGTGTTATATTGTAATTCCCTTATAAATAACAAAGGCTTTTCAAAAAAAAAGTCATTTATTAGTTTGCTCTGTAATCGTTCCACGTATTGTAGTGGTATTGTATAGTACACAAACTCGAATTTGGGATCAATATCAACGATAAATATTATGCTCAAAAATATTAACATGTATAGGTACCTACTATTAGCCTATTTCAAATCCAGAACACATCTGTGATCCAGAATGAATGCAAAAAGTGACCACGGATTGGGTTAAATATTTTTATTCTGTAATCTTTGGTTAAACCTTTTTTTATAGCCTTCTTTATTCACCCCTCTACCCTTATCTTATCTGTACCAATATTCCATAATTGACTACACTTTTTTCTCAAGCAGTACCTGGCAGTACCAAGAATGGTATAATCAGATGGAACGCAAAAGAAATACAGCACGAACAATTTGAATTGAATAGAACCCATTTTGAAGTAAACACAACAAAACTTAGTATCTATGATATACTTTTTTATCATATTGATAGCAAGTTTTCAGGTATGGTATAAGGGACCCTAAAACCGCAATAACCCATAGGTGCTTATTGGAATTTTCAGCACGAACAATTTGAATTGAATAGAACCCATTTTGAAGTAAACACAACAAAACTTAGTATCTATGATATACTTTTTTATCATATTGATAGCAAGTTTTCAGGTATGGTATAAGGGACCCTAAAACCGCAATAACCCATAGGTGCATATTGGAATTTTCAGCACGAACAATTTGAATTGAATAGAACCCATTTTGAAGTAAACACAACAAAACTTAGTATCTATGATATACTTTTTATCATATTGATAACAAGTTTTCAGGTATGGTATAAGGGACCCTAAAACCGCAATAAGCCATAGGCGCACATTGGAATTTAGTCAGGATAAAATAAATCAATTGTATCTCAATTCTCTAAAAGCGATGGACAATTTAGTATGATATTTAAACGTGGGAGCCTAAAAGTGGTCAGAGCAGAGATATTAGTGAATGTAAGCACCAAACTAAAGAGAACGAGCAACGAGCTACTAAATTGAAACGAGCGGTCTGCCAAAGCATGCGTGAATAAGAGACATAAAACATACATTTATGACCTATCTGGAATATCTCCGATAACCACTTTATTTCCAACTCAATTCCAACTGATACCTCCATACAACATATTCAGTATCGGTGAAGGGGGAGGAAAAATTTCAGCTCACTTCGAACTTTCGAAGTGAGTAGATACAAAAGAACGCGCAGATTACCGATGTGAGCTGAGATTAACTGAGATCTCAGTCAAAAAGAACACATATTGATATAAAGATGCGCTTACAATTATGTTTATAATGAGCTCTTCATCTATCAATATAATAAAAATAGACTATACCCAGATATTCTAATCTAAGTTATGTTGCATGCGGTGTGATTCCATTATAACTTGCCTTTTGTGTATTACTTTTAATGAAAACCCCAAACGGCGTAGAGTACGCCACAAAGTTGTAGTAGAACATCTAATGTTACAATCATCTTCAGATAGCCTAACGTAGGAACTTTCTCCTCTTGGTACATCTGATAAATTTTCCGACGGCTTAAATCTTTGCCCCACTGTCTTTTCGTACTTTTCTAGGCTTTACAGTTTTATTTACAATTTTCCACACTGTACTTTCAGGAACGCCGGTTAAAGTTGATGTTTTCTTTAATGAAAATTGTTTTTCATAGCCTTGTTTTACTAACTTTAAATAAATACTTTTAACTGTTATTTTTGCTTCAACAGTCAAACATTTTCGTCTACTGCCTGAAATAGCTTTTGCACTGGACATCCTCAAACACAATACATTGCAGTAAAATAAAGTATTTATAATAATAATTACTCATAAGTCTTATTGAGTTTTCAGGTATGTATTATTCGCTAACAAAATAAATACGATCCTTTTTTCTCCGATTGGCAGCAAATATTAATTTTGCTGACACATATCAATCAGCAAAGTATTACTTTTCCTGCCTAGGCAGCAAAGTGATTATATACTACATTTGACGTAAACATTTATTAGCAATTATTACATAACACTTTTAACAAGAATTTAAAAACATGTTTAGTTGTTATTAACATTGATGGTAAAATTACTACAATTTTGAACGAATAGGCCACCTATTTATTCTTTCCTCAGATACCGTTTTCTCTATATCATTATGAACAATCGGAGAAAAAATTATATGTTCAACTCGACAGCAAAGTAGATTGACTACCTAGTTAAACAAATAACTATTTTGATATTTAGGTGAGCTTCACCGACAGTGGAGGACATAAAAACACTAACAAAATTCATACTGCACATGAAATAGGTAGTCAAATATAAACCAGCAAAACTAATGATAAGAGTTAAAAAGCCTCTTAATAATAGAATTACTGGCGAAATCCAAGTCGCTAAGTAATAAAAATTCAAAAGTCAGCCGCACTCGAGCTGTTATCAACTAGGGATATTGTCAGGCGTAAATGAAATTTGAATAGACTAAGAAATATGTTTCTCCTTTGTTATAGATGATGTAAGACCCCTTTTTATAATCAACGATTGCTAAATATATAATGGCATTTTTACCCCCCGGCCTTTAACAAGATAGGTAATATCAAATATCTTATACCTAACCTAAACCATATTTAATCTAAATATAAAATGTGATATATAAAATATCCTGTCAAACAGTTTTTTATTCAAGCACTGTTTATTTTCAAGTGTAGGACGGTAAAAAGTAGGTAAGCCTATTTACCAAATACATTATCGATATTAATTGATATTGATTTTTAAAATATTAATTGAAATACCTATGTTATCTATGATAGAAATAACTCATATTAACAAACTGTAGGTACATGCACACCTAGCATAAGCACTAAGAAGATATTTTATACAAATAGCGATATGGTGTGTGAAAGATTCCAAAATAAATCTACTAACCACTAAAATAAATATCTAGAATGATTGTATCTAAACTAAACCGTATCTAAACCAATCTAAACAACGCAAGTGATTCAAAAGAAAGGTCAGTAACTAACTATAAGTTTAATCTACAAAACAAACAAAGTCGAGATTATAATAGAGCATACCTACCTATAAGTACCTATTTAATGAAACTCTATCGTGTATTATATTAAAAAAAATCATATTTAATATTGAATAATTTACAAAATCAAAACATTAGTAAACAAAAAACCTACCATGCATTACGTACTCTTCCTAATTCCTTCCAGACATAACGTCAACCCATTTACTTATTTTTCAATACGTCAAATTATGAAATTACTTTTATGACTGGTATAAAATTGACAAGTACTAATTCATTAAATTATCAAATGAATAATATATATAATAATCATAACTAAGAGTAGCAGAATCTTACAATTAACCCAGCGAAAACAAATAATATTACTCCCTGTATCAATAGTTTTTCACATCCTATATTATTCTACTCAGTCAGTCATTCACATCAAATCATAATGAAATGAAAAATACAAAATAAATATACTCGCATTGCAATGCGCAGGATACAATAGATTTAAAACCACAGTAAATACTCACAAGCATTGTTAACAGTTCAAGCAAAAACAACTTTGGTAATCACTTTAATTATCCACTAGTATCCACTTGTATAAAATGAAATGTCACTAATAAATATGTATCACTAAATCGATTAACGAACTAACGAAAATAGATTTAGTGAGGACCGGCGTAATATAAATGGCGAATACAATACGAATTGAATATTATATTCCAGTAGGTATAAAACTTTCTAGCGACCTAGCGAGAAACACACGCAACTGTTTAGTTCAGAAACCCAAGTACAGTGAACAACTGTCTCTGTCTAGCGCCCGAAACTGTGAGGGGCGAGGGACGTAAGATGAGGGGATAGCGGAGAGGAAATAGGCTGTGGTTGTGTGGGTTATAGCGCAGCTAAACCATTTAAAACCATTTGTGGTGGGGAGTCGATGATGAAACTCGCGAAGCTCTCTTTGTTCGAACCGGTCGGTATGTGAAACTCGGTTCTCGCCTAGCAACAGCGGAGTGTAGAGTGAGAGGGGAGATATACCGATTTATGCTGTTGAACAAATACAAATGGAAATGTGTTTACCATTAGGCGATTTTATTATCAAGGTTACCAATTTATCGCTGTAGCGCTTTAAACATTTTTTAATTGGTTGAGAAACTGAACAAACTACTTAGGTTTATACATTATATTATTGATGCTTACGTTCAAGTTGAAAATAAGTGATAAAATGATATTGGTACAATAGTGTTTGTTGTACTTAATCATATATATTTGTACAAATCCTTATAAACACTTAACTATAATGACTTAAACGTATTCTCGTGTGCTCTAAGTAAGCTCTACATCTCTATATATAGGGCTGAGCAAAAGATCTAATCTAACTATGGTGGAATCGGAAATTTACGTCATTTATTTGTGGAGAGATTGGAGGAAACTAATCTCGCATAGAACAATTTTCTCGGACAGCCAAAAAGCAGCGTGGATAGTGTCTCTGTTCTGGATATTTGTACATTCTGGAGAAGGCGCTGCAAGGGAGGTTGCTGCAGGAGGTTTTATCATACCAGAACCTGCAATTGAAAACCTATTAAGTTTTTCAAACACAAATTAAATACCTGGACTGCAAGAAGTATTATAGAACGGTTTATTGAAGTTGTTATGATCAGATTACAACTAGATGGAAGACTCAGGCATCAAAATCAACTGCCAAAGGAGTGTCAACCTTATTATGAAGTATGTGAACTGCCCATAGCTTTAAAATTTCAATGAAGTGTCCATTATAATAGCGTCGCAAGATTATAATCGTGTTTTTAAAATATTCTGCACCTGGCCTGAATCTCACACTAGGTTTTTAGCAAGGGACAAATTGTCATATATGAGGGATTTTAATTTGTTGTAGACAAAAGCTTTGTTTGTCCGAAAAATTGAATGAAAATTCAGTCGAATTTTTAAGATATATATTCTTTCTATAAGAAAATTAACAATACTATCTGATTTTTCCACCCAAAATAAGAAATAAGAGAATAAGATTGAATAATAGACCACAAGGATGAACATAGGTACAGAAGATAAGAAATAGTTGTAGTGAAAAAGCCTCTATTTTTATAATACAAAATTTCATAATACTTGCTCATGTAATTTTTGATCTATAATGATCGCTGCAGTGTATATTTACGGGCCACTTGAGGGTCCTAGAAATTTGATTGTGCACGATTGTAATTAGTGTCAACTACAGGCTACATTTTTAAATAAATTCCACTCAAATCGGACCCAGTATAACCAGATCGCTGTACAAAAATTTTTCATAAAATTATCCATAGTGAAAACTGGTCGACAAAAAAATAATGTTCAGTGGCGAATTTACATTGACTCAATGTTAGGGGAAACGAACTAATCTTGAAAGTTGCGAAAAATCCCGTGGTATATAAAATGCCTATTCAGAATGAGGAGAGTGTGCGTTATTTTGAGAGAAGCTACCAGGAGCAGTAAAATGAAAACGCTTTATTGGCGAAGGTATTTTTTATTTCCGCATCAACCACATGGGTACTTATAGTTTTAATATTATAGAATTAATCAATAAGTGATAATATACAAGGGATAAGATACAATCGAGTCTTTCGATGTCGAAATCGAGCTTTAATCTCATTTGTCCACGACCACCTAATAATAAATCAATATTTCACCTTCTAGAGTGAATTATGGTTAATAATACACTGGAGTGCTAAGCCAACTCAACTCTCTCAACATTTCCTTACATAGGTGACTAGAGATGGGGGTACAATATGAAATAAACTATGAAATCTGTGTATTTTGTTTAGGAAATTTGTTTCTGAAATATATCGTATCGATAAAATATTGAAATTATTAGCATTGATACTTTTCATAACGATATTTTCCAATATTAAGTATTTCGAAACAATATATTTATAACGGTACGTTTTGTATTGATATTGATATACAACAGTATCGCCCATCTCTATAATGTCAATGTAGCTACCACAACATTTTGAGGTTAGTAATACCAAATAGTTACTGACTTTATTTAATGAAGAATAAGGGCTGTGGACAAAGTATACCTAGTATTCTACTTGTAATTTATGGCCAATATTAACTCGGGTGCTTGAGCCCCTCGCCTGCTGCTCGGGACGCAAACGTCATTCATCGTGAATAATGGCTATCATGAATTGCTCGTTTAATAATGTACTATTCTACGACTAATAGAATAGCTGACTGTCAATTTTAGTCGACCTTTACGATGGTATCGTAAAATAGAATCTCGAATCTCGCTTGAAAAATCCGCAATCGACATTTGTCGAGCGAAAATGTCGCACAAAAAACCACACCTTTTCATCTTTTAAGCATTTTTATTAAGGCATTATGTTAAATGCATTTTTATGTACATAACTTCCAAAATGTTCCATATCGTCCACATACTCCAAACCCTTTATCAGATTATGTCTTTTTTTTTCTTGGATGATTCCAAAATTCACTCGCTGCGCTCGCTCCTTTTGGAAACTTCATCCGCGTGAATAATAGCCTTCAATCTGCACTCGTTGAAGAATATACTATTCAACCTTGAGTTGGTTATAATAGGGATCTTTAATTTCTTCCAGTAATTAATATAGCCTATGCTACTATGCTTAGTTATTTTACTTATTATAACATGATGGTTGTGAAATGTACAGTTTTCTAATCATTATTGCAAACATACTGATATGTAGGTGAAGGTACGTTTGTCATTTATTGACAGATAGATATTCCGAAGCACTCTCTATCTCGAACGTGCTTAATCAGTAAATAAAGAACTTATCAGTACCGGATCTTATCTCTCTAAAGTTTCGTATTGTTCAACAATTGTTGACGTTTTTATTTGTGTCATATCTTCCAATTTTAATCTAGAGAATTAACTAATCTACAAGTACATTTAAATCATCAAAACCTCAATTACCATAGTATACTGTAGGGTATACTTTTTATCTCAACTAAGTACTTTGCATTATACTTAAGACACGTATCCATTTTTTTATTAACTGTCATTCCAAATTCTTCAGATACCGTTCTCCATATTTCCATATTCTTTTGTATATCCTTCTTTTTCCCAGCCATAGTTATTAGATCAACACTGCAAAAGCTGCTTCTGATATATCGACTCTATCCAAATGTCTATATCCAAAGTGCAGTTTTGCCATTTTGGTTGACGATTTTTTGATTATTTCATCAATAAAAATTGCAGATAACAATAATGGACTTAACCTTCCTTGCCTTAATCCTTCTTGTGTTGAAAATGGTTTTGATGTTTTACTTTTGTATATTACACAATTTTTATTTATTTTTGTAAATGTTTTTGATTGCCTATTATTTGGTAGTTTACTCCCCTTCCTTCTAGTACTTTCCATAACTTCTCCCTTGGTACTTTGTCAAAAGCTTTTTCTATGTCTATAAATCCCATATATATATACCTCTTTTTCTTCTACTCCCCTCTACAGTTTGAGGTATTTTATTCTCACTTCAAATCATCACTTTCTATTTTCCCTGTATTCCAGTCAAAGTTTTAATAATATGGTATTTGATTATTAATATAAAATAATTAAAGAGTTTACTATTAGGCATCATCTTTTCGAAGAAACGAGTTTGATACGACTATGGATATCCTGGTTACATACCTACTTTTGCACAGCCCTGTATACACTTTGTACATTTTTAAATATTAAAGTTAGTAAGTGTATTATTTCAAAGCCGGATCACTGGGAACTTTTTATTATAATTTGTACATTTTTCAACTTTCAACGGAAATACCAGTTCAAGGTAAAGCTATAAACAGGTAATAATAACTGGGTATTTTTTCTTTATTATAAACAGCTGCTATTATAATTACTGCTATCCATTGATAAACTGTTGTGCGTTTTAAAAATGCGATTGAAACATTTATTTTCCCACAAACTGAATAAAAAAAACCTCGATAGATAGCATTTTATCTTTAAAATACACAGTTTAGTAATAAACTGTTATCTATAAACAAACCAAAAATAATGATAAATCTACTTCGTGCAAAAAAAAGCGATACTTCTTTCCATCATTCGGAGGTCAAACGTTCTATATTTGTTTCCGAAGCATGTTTTAGTAGCACGAAGTTTTAGTAGTTTTAAAAATAGTCTCCTCCATAAAATCCAATGACTCAGGCAAAAAGCAAAGCCTTTTATCGAGAGAGACGGAATGAGAACCGTGTTCGTACAACGTAATAGCGGTGAGAGGGGAACGCTACACGGCTGTCGCAGTAGGTTGCGAGGGGAACGCAGCAGTAAACCTTTCGAAATGCTTTTAGCGGATAAAACGGAGACGTTTACATTTTACACAGAACCATCGCAGTGTACCTAATGGAATTTCTACGTTCTCCGCTACGATCAGCGATCGATGAGAATGCGGAACGGGGACTTAAAATACGGGGCCAACGATCTGTGTATTTTACACTGCGCATTTCACGTACGTTCCCCTGCTTCTCTGCTTTCCGAACCACTTTAGTAATTTAGGGGATATATTTATCTCTCTCTCTCCATTTACTTGGGTGTGGCAGACCCTTTTCATTCCCCTTTTTTTTGTGTTCGTATAGCTTTTATGATGGTATTTGGAATTCAGGATTAGTTTTCAAGGCCTCCAAAGCCTTTTGTTTTTGTCAAAACGTATTGTTGTAGGTATTATAGGAACATATTTTTTTTTGGAAAGTATTATCAGGCGACGGCAAGTTTACTGAACGGTATATTAATACAGTACATTAATTTATGCTGTATTAAAACAGTAAAAAATGCTGTAAACCTATTTTTCGCAGCACCTTCTAATGAGTGACACTGAAAATAGAATTGCCTTTATTATATTTGTCTTCTTCAGTACATGGGGTGTTAAAATTGAAAATATTGTTCTTTCTACCTAAGTGTAGGTACCTAGGTATATAAAGTTTGTCCAAAATCATTTACAGACACATACAATCTTGTTAATTGGTACCGCAATTATTTTTGGACACATTTCGCTATAGTAGGGCAAAATTACCATATTTCGTTATATGAAAACAGGTCTGAATACTAAAATAGTTGCTGTCGGATATTTTACGTAATTAATGAATAGGATTATAAGACTATTAAGACATGGCATATAATTAAAGCAAGGCAGTAGAAAACAGTGTGAGTATTTTATAATGGTTATTAACACACGAGTATGGAAGTTACGAAATGTATACGAGTGTTCATGTTTGTGCATTTTATTCCTACACTTTGCTATTATAGAGGCAAACTCATAGGTATAGCATGGTGCACCAGGTAGAAAACATCCTGTAAGACGGTGGGGAATATTTTTCGTCGGTTGTAGATTGACTATTTGACCGAATTATTCTATTTTTTGCTGGCTGGGGTCCTCTTCCAGCCATGGGGGACAAACTTCCATCTACGAGGGGTAACTTTCAGCCTTATAATGGCTTGACTTTTCAATAGACATAGGTAAGCTATGTCGTTCCTCATTTTTCCAAATGTTCTCCGTCTTTTTTTACGAGCTGAATATTTTTTCAAAAGACATGTGAGCTATGTCCTTTCCCATTTTTCCAAATATTCCCTTCGTTTCTTTTCACAAGTAGGTTATTTTTTCAAAGGACAAACTGCTTATTTTTTCAAAAGACATAGGTGAGTTATGTCGTTCCCATTTTTCTGAATATTTTCCTCTATTTCTTTCACGAGTTTGTTAGTTTTTCAACAAACATTGGTTATTTTTTTTATCTTACCTGTTAAGTACGCCACATGTATACCAGCTTGGTGACCTAAGATTAACTTTTTCCCGCACGGATGCACGTAGTACCACACTGTGGGAAAGTGCTCGTTCCTAGGTTGTCGGTAAGCCTCGTTTCCAAAGCGAGCAGTCATCCAGATGGGGCGAGTGCGCCTAAGTGCATTCCGTTTGTTAAATGGGTATGGGATAACAAGTTGGGGAAATTGTTGCACAGTATGGGCTGTAAAAATATCGTAGAAACCTAAACAGTTACATGTGAAACGAATAATTTATTCTCATCCTTCTCTCTTACGAACTGATTATTTTTTCAAAAGACGTAGGTTAGCTGTGTCATTCCCCGTTTTTCTAAATATTGTCCTCTATTTCTTTCACGAGTTGCCAATTTTTTTCATAAGAAATAGGTAAGCTATGTCGTTCCTCATTTTTCTAAAATTGTCCTCCCTCTCTTTGATAGCTGGTTATTTTTTCAAAAGATATAGGTAAGCTATGTCGTTCTTCATTTTCTCAAATATTGTCCTCCTTTTCTTCTCTTCCTTCAACAAGTTGGTTCTCGTTTCATCAGGTATTGGTAAGCTTTTTATTTTACTGTCGAGTAAGCCACAATTTGGTGGTTTACGATTGACTATTTCCTGCACGGATGCACGTATATGTAGTACCACACTGCGGGAAAGTGCTCGTTCTTAGGTTGTCGGTAAGTCTCGTCTACAAAGCGAGCAAGTGTTTTCCGTTTGTCGAATGGATATGGGCCGACAAGAATAAGGGGGAATAGTTGCCCAGTATGGGGTATTAAAATATCGTAGATGCCAATAGTGGTTACATGCAAAATGGCTATACTTGGCAGATATGGACTCAAGCTTGAATACGATGGCGGTTTAAAGTAGTGGTTAATTGGTAATTTTAATTTAAAATGACATGAATATCTTTATACAGTCTTATATTTTTGGTGAAAATATTGTAATAAATGTGGGTACCTAGATGTTAATATGTTGTTTACCTATATTTGAGTTTGAATTTATTTGTTCCTGTCTGTATATTTTGATTATACTGCACTTTTCTAGTTTAAAGACAACCTTCTGGCAGGGTACAGCCGGTAGAAAACATCTTGTAAGCCGTTGGGGAATATTTATTGTCGGTTGTAGACTATTTATATTTGACCGATTAATTATATTTTCTACTGGCTGCGGTCATCTTCCATGCATGGGGGACAAGCATCCATCTACGTGGATCAACTTCCAGCCACAATTATTACTTACATTTGTTTAATAATGCTTTGTCTACTGTCTCAACTTCAGTTTTACAATAGAAAATATATTTGGCTTTGTCTATATTTACCTGTTTCGTTAATTTATTAGGAAATTAAATCACCAATTATTTTCCAATAAATTAATGAAAAAGAATAATGAATACACCACAAGGAACATACAGGATAGGTACAATCAATATTTCTCTATGCCCTATGGGTACAATTCAGATGCCTTGCCAGGTGCCGAAAAAAATTTGGCAGAACCTCTGTAAGGAATTATAATAGCTCAAGCCAATAGACATTTGAAAAAAAAAATGATTAGTACAGGAATTTATATTCTTCAATTTTTCTTAATAAAATTATGTGAATGTTTGTTAAATCTAACGGACATACGAGCTTAAATGAAGTAGTCTCCACTAGTTAAAAAAATAAGAAGAATAGAAGAAGATAAGAAGAAGAATAAAAAATATTAGGTTAATTAATTGTCAACAAATATAATTTGACATCCTCCTACTTTTAATTCAATTCAAGTGTAATGTCTCATTTACAAAGTGGAAAAGTTGATATATCATTGATTCAAACAGCTGCAAGGGCAGGTTTGATTAATCTTATTGAACAATGCCCAGGAAAGAAAGCTATTGTATGGGATAACAGTTTAGCGGGGCCCGTAGGACTTATAGCTCAATATTCTATTCTTAGGGAACATGGTGTTATCAAAATGTTTCCATTGCGTAATATACCTCTTCCGGAAACTGATGTAGATCATGTTATTTTCATATCCAGACCCAAGCTTCATTTGATGGACTATATTGGTAGGTAGTTTTGTTTATAAAATATAACATAATAAGTGTACTGGTGCTTTTTATACTGAATTTATTTTCAGCAAATAATGTACTGGCTGCAAGCAAAATAAAAACAGAAAGTAAGAAACAGTTTCATCTGATATTTGTTCCAAAGAAAAGCTTACTTTGCATAGAAAGACTTAAACACAAGGGAGTTTTTGGCAGTGTAATGGTTATTGATGAATTCAAATGTCAACTATTTCCCTTTGAATCTGATTTAGTGTCAATGGAAATATCAGAAGTTTTTAGGTAAAAAAATATTCAATTATTTTATTTCTCAATTGTGATTTTCTTTATTTGTTGAACTTCACATATAAACCAAAGGTATAACTGATTTTTATTCAAAAAGTAATACAAATTTATTTATATTTAGAGAGGTCACAATAGAAAATGACCCAACTTACTTATATCAAACAGCGCAAGCTATTATTTACCTTCAAAAATTGTATGGTACCATTCCCAAAGTTTGGGGCAAAGGACATGCTGCAAAACAAGTGTGGGACCTTGTAGTTAGACTCCAGAAAGAAAAAAGTAATAACGAAGATATGAAAAATCAACAACAATCTTGTATTGATCAAATTATTTTAATTGATAGATCTGTTGATTTAATAACACCACTAGCCACGCAACTCACATATGAAGGTAATTCATTATTTGAATATTTCAATTTTTTGGTTATTTTTAATTTTGTAGGACTGATTGATGAAATTTTTGGCTTAAATAATGCAACTGCTAATTTTCCCATTAGCAATTTCTTGAGCACTGAAGAAAGAACTACTGAATCTTTATCAGAAGACAAAAAAGTAATAATTTTGGATTCGGCTGATAAACTGTATGCTGATATTAGAGACAAAAATTTCAATGCTGTGAGTATATTCACGATAAATTAAATAAAAGACAATTTATGTGTTGATTATGTTTGGTAGATCGGTGCTTATCTTTCAAAGCAAGCAAAATCGATTAGTGCTCAACTAGAAAACACCCAAGAAAAGTCTGTCCAAGAGATGAAGCTTTACGTTCAACGACTACCTCAGCTACTTGGAAAAAAAAGACAATTAGCGACTCATACAGCCATTGCAGAATGCATTAAAGAAGTTGCTGATGGATTTGATTTCTTGGATACTTTACAGGTATTTTAGTTGAAATGTAGGTGTCAATAATAGTATTATCAACACATGATGTGCTTTTAGGCAGAACAAGAATTTTTAAATTGTATAGAAGTGGATAAACCTAGTCCTTATATTGAAGAAATGATAGCACAGAGTAAGCCATTTGTAAAAGTGTTGAGGCTAATATGCTTACAGTGTATTGCCAGCTCTGGTTTTAAACCCAAAATTATGGAAAGTTATAAGCGAGATTTAGTACAAGTAAGTTTCTTATATATATTTCTATTATAATGCCTTACAAAGTTTTTGAAAATATTTTCTAAAAAAAATAATTCCTCTTACCTTTTAAATTACTTTAGGTTTATGGTCTTGAAGCTTTACTTGCTATATCAAAATTGGAAAAAGTTGGGTTGCTGAAATTACAATCTAGCACGAGACAGTACACAGTACTGAGAAAGGCCCTACAGTTAACCATGGAAAATACTTCTGAAGTTAATCCTACAGATATAAGTTATGTGCATAGTATTTATGCCCCATTAAGTATTCGGTTAGCTGAACACGTTACAAAAAATGGTGGATTGAAGCAACTACAAGATGTGCTAGGACTTTTACCAGGTACTGTTGAAAGTATTTAAAAAAAAACTTCTCTGAAATAAATGGATGATCGAACAATTTGTTGTAGGTCCCACTTTAGACGAAACATCTTCTGTCAATCCTATTTCAAATTCCGATTCGCCAATGACTGTTTTAGTTTTCTTTATAGGAGGATGTACATTTGCCGAAGTAAGTTCTTTTGGTAAAATTGGAATTCAAAGCAAATGTTTCTCAATGCACAACTATTGATATATATTTTTTAGATATCAGCTTTGAGATTTCTATCCCAGCAGGAAGATTCGAATGTCGAGTTTGTGATTGGTACGACTAAGCTTATAAATGGAACCACATTTTTGAATTCAATATTTGAAAATTAAATTGTAACAATTTTTCTACTATCCTGTGATATTTTAAGTTTATTGTTTGTAATCAAGTTTTATTTTGTTTATAATAATTTTAAGATGATAAATACCATTTAATATATCAATAAGACTAGCAAAAATAACTAGTATCTTTTGTCCTATTTCCTGGAGTATTTTAGGGTACCTGCAGGCTTTGGTTTATAAGTGTTCCTGTACCAGCAGTCTCCTAGGATTCTGCTGTCAAAACTGTGAAACTCATAACACACGATCTGTGTTTTAATGGTATGATAGAATATCAACTTTTATATCTCTGAGCACAATTTCCTATGGCTTCATTTCCCCTTGAAAGTTGTTATTCGCTTGCTTTGCCCCTAAGTTTCAGACAAGGTGATTCCATGCCATACCCTCATATCCCAGTTCAGTCTTTTGTTAAATCCAAGCCTGGTATATGAAACATGATTTTGCTAAAACTCAGTACTATCCAAATCTATACTGTTAGAAAAGTGATGAAAGGATTGTAGGTCTCCAAAAAACTAGAATAATTTCTGATTTACTTGTGTTATGGAATGAAATTCAATATAAAGATATTTCTTTATTATTAACAATTATATTTTAATCCAACTAGTACCAATTTATCACATTCCATTTACAGTTCATTATTTAATCTCCAAATAGTAATCTACTTCTGATTTTTTATCTTGTAGTCTGACAATGCAGCCTTAATAGCATCTTCTGCCAACATTGAACAATGTAACTTTACTGGGGGTAATGATAGCTCTTTAGCTATTTCAGTATTTTTCAATTTGAGTGCCTGATCTACAGTTTTACCCTTTACCCATTCAGTAGTATATGAACTGCTAGCAATCGCTGAACCACAACCAAACGTCTTGAATTTAGCATCGATAATTTTACCGTCTTCATCTACTTTAATTTGCAGTTTCATTACATCACCACAAGCAGGTGCTCCTACAAGTCCAGTTCCAACACTTTTATCATTTTTATCCATTGATCCAACATTACGTGGATTTTCGTAATGTTCGATCACATTTTTATGATAGTTTGCTGACGAAAGTCTAGCAGGCACGTTAAAACTGCGTAGAATTTTAGATGTAACATGTAGAGACATCACGAAAAAACTCTTAATGAAATAAGTAACTGTTTAATTAATCAAACAAAAATATTGCGATGTTCAATACTTCTTATACGTCAATGCCAACCACAAACGTCAAGTCAAAGTCAATAAAAAAAGTTGGACGTCAGATGGAGCTAGTTCACGACGTTTATTTCAGATCAGCTGGATGTGGTATCAGACCACAAGGCCATATTTAAAGTATTTTTGAATGATACTCTAGAATTCACTCGTTAAGTGAAAAATGTTTGAAATTAAATAAAAAAATGATAAATAAAATAGATATAGATAATTCAATGCAAGATGCTGTAGCTGTGAATTTTATTGAGAGTGGGCCAGAAGAGTGTCTAATTACAGAAGATCTACAAATGTCAATTTAAAATGTAAGCGGGAATGTTTGTGAACTAGTGCACTTTTCAATTTTTGCCATAATCTACATGCTTTGTATCATATTGAAGGAGATCGTATCTGATTTTCATTTTCTAAAAAACCTTTTACATTGAATATCAGATTACAGAGAATGGAACAGAGGGGGGCTCACAGACTTATACAAGATATGTTTTAGGAAGAAGGTTATGTTTTCATTGGAAGGAAAGAAGGTTTTACTTTTTATTCAAGTTGTAAAGTTACTTACTTGTTTAAGTTCTTTAAAGAGAACTGAAAAAGGGATGAAGGACTATTGAAAGTTCTTATGTATTTTTGTTCTTGTTCATTTAATTATTTTTCAAAACAAAAATTTAGGTCAATTTTAATATGACATTTTGTATTTACAAAATCATCTCATACAGTTTTTACAGAGAGAAAGTATCTAGATTTATAATGTTTATTTGGCATTTGACATATTTAATTTCAGATGTTTGTCCAATAAAGACCTCAATAATTTCATGTTAATTGGACAGCCATTTTTTATAAGTTGTATTTACTGCTTTAAAGTAGCAAAATTTTAGATTATCATTTGTAAAAATGGGCAGTAGTTCAAATGTTTCCCATTTACTTTGCTACATTTTTTGTTACTTCTATCAAATCAACATTAAACTATTGAAAGGTCATTTTTTAAGTCAGAATCGGAACAAATTTTGAAAAATATTGAAAAATTACAAACTAATTCAATAAGCTTTAATATTGGTTTAAACTCAAAACTTGTAGTGCTTGAGTTTGTTGAAAAACTAGTAATATCAGTGAATGTAATTTCATACTCACACTGTACAAGATAAATCCAAGCTTCTACAGCTGAAGAAAACAGGATTTAAAAAAATTATTCTAATACTTAAGTCAGTGATAACCTTTTCTATCATTAATACAAATTTGTATTATATTTATTTTTATGCTTCTTAAATAAATTACTTAAATATTCTTTTAGATTTTATTTTAGTTCAAAATATTCGACGTATTTGTATCATATAATATGAATTTTACTAGAAACTCAAGTTTTTTCACAAAATTGAACAATTTATAATTTTTCGATAATTCATAGATCAATACTGAGTTACTTCTTTTGAACTCGGTACTTGGGAATGTTTTTATTCAACACATTAAAAATTACCTAAGTGAAAGAGAAGAACTTGGGTGGGTTAAATTGACATATTTTCCATATTCTAAAATTTATTAGACCCATTCATTCATATCTTATCACGAAGGAAGTTTTTAAAACATTTTCATGAAAAGTATAAAAAAAATCAGTTCCAGAATATTATTACAATAAAATTCAGTTTAGAAATGTAACTATGATCCATTTAAAGGTCTAGGCATGCTCATTATACAAAAATTTGCGTTAGATGTATTATTTTTACGAATAGTTTTGTCAGTGGATTCAATACCAAGATCCTGCTCTTCCTAAACGCAATTTGCCAATAAGAAAAAGTACATTACCCTTTATTCATGTTGTGGTTGCCATTACTCTAGTAAAACACCAAAACGAAACAGAAAAATGTCCATCACACCAAACCAAAAAATAAAAATCACATTCTAAAAAATAAAAATTGATTCTCTGTTTAACCCAATAACCCTATTTTTCAGTCGACAATTTAAATGGTTCAGACGTATTAAGTAATGTAACAACCAACTTTTCAACTTACACAAAATACTATAAATATAAGCCAAGAAAATGCATAACAAAAGGAGGTGAAGCAATTAATTCCAAAATAGTTGAAATTTACAGAATTAGGGACGCTCAAAAAGTTACTGTAACTTTTTTATTAATTTTGCAGTTTAAAAATTTTTAATAATGCATATCCAGTTTGTTGATATTGTAATTAGTTCATCTTCCCTTGCTTCCGGATTGAAGGTATGAACAAATTTGAGATTTCGTAGACCATTCACAAAGAAAATGCTACATAGAGATCGTATAGAACCAAGCAGGACGAGTTGGTGGTATCCAAAGTATCGACTACCGAAATATACAAAAGAAGAAACGTAAGAAAATTATTTTTTGCGAAAACTGTATTTACTGTTGTGAAAATTTTTATTTATACGAGGGCGGAACTGAAAGTAAGTAGATGAATTATAATGTTCAGTAATATCAGGAAGCTCTTTTTCTATACTGGACTGGTTCTAAATGTTTTTAGTCTTCTAATCATCAAAATGTTATCAAATGAATTTATTGTATTGACCGCTTTCGTTAAAAATAAGTTCCAATTTAAAATGTACATTTCTAGGGTAGTAAAAAGTTCTGTACATTTTGCATCAACTAAATCTTACAGGTTTTATAATTTAAAATACAACTGGAAATCTTTTTTTATTTTAAAACAAATAATTATGACAATAAAACACCCTAACAGCATACTGAACTGCGCATGTTTATTAACTTGTAAAATTCATATTTTTTCTGTATAGCTCGAAAATAATAATATTTAAATTTGACTTAGTTAATTGTTCAGCATAAAAAGTGTCACCCAGTATAATACCAGGATGGAAATGAATAAAAATTGAAGGAAATAAAAACCTTTTCAAGTTAAACATGTTTCAATATTCAAAATTAGGGTGAAAAAATACTGATTATTATAAATGTCTTTCCATTTGTACTTAAAATTGCATCAAATTATTCTTGGCTCATTTTGTTTAAACAATAATCGTGTCCGAAATGAATGTATTAAAGAATTCGACAATAATAATTTCATAATTCTATCACAATGTATAAAGTAACTTTTTTTTTGTTTTATTTACAAAATGTTACAGTTTATATTTATCTTAGGGGTGACGACTTTTTTTTTAAATATATTTATAGAACGATTTTTGTTTTCCCTTTGTAGGACAAATTGACAAGTTCCTAAAGAGGGTTAAATACATTTTGATACATTCATTAATTCTTTTTGACTAAAATTAACAATAAAGTCGTTGACTGAGATTTAACCTGAAATAAAAAAAACAAAATTAGCTACCGAAATAAAATCAAATAAACAATTTTTCTACGAACTTTATTTTTTATAAAACAACACTTCTTTTTAATATTTTTTATATATTTCTACTTAAATCTAAGATCAGCCAAATCCACACTGCACAAATTGGGAAAAACTTACCGTTCATCTCCCTTCCCGACGCCCCACTTCAACATCTTTCAAAATACGAGCGTAGCAATTCTTGACAGTTTAATTATGGACGGGAGGCGCCGTTTGACGTTCGATTTCTTCAAGGCTCAGAACATGTTGCGAAAGACCAGCAGTACTAGGCAACTCCCCACCTCTAGCACGTTCAAGAAGATCCGGAGAAAACCAACGCGCCAACTGATTTGCCGTGGCCGTGTTGGAAGTAGATGTATCCACGCCCGTTTTACAATTTCTATTTGCTACAAACCGAAAATCATATTTTAAAATACATTTAAACCAAAAACTTGAATCGACTACGCGGCCACCAGATCGGAAACTGTCTTGTCCATTCTCATGTTCATGTCAATTGTCAAAGAATTGTTATGTGTCAGCTGTCAATTGCGGTATCTTGTAAGACACTTGCGTGACAAAGATTAACATTTATGAGCAGTTCTGCAATCGTTTCGAGTACTGTATAGTGCGCAAACTCGAATTTGGGATGGACACATCAACTTTATCAACTCTTCCAGAAGATACAGTTTGTACACCGTCCCAAGAACGATACTACAAACTCGAACGATACCAAGAACAGTTCTATCGCCATCTTTTGTATCTGTGACATACGTCAATCGTCAAATAATTGTTATGTGTCAGCTGTCAATTGCGGTATCTTGTAAGATAAAGTGTAAGACACTTGCGTGACAAAGATTAGCATTTATGAGCCGTTCTGCAATCGTTTCGAGTACTGTATAGTGCGCAAACTCGAATTTGGGATGGACACATCAACTTTATCAACTTTTCTGGAAGATAAAGTCTCTACACGGTCCCAAGAACAATGCTACAAACTCGAACGATACTAAGAACAGTTCTATCGCCAGTTGGAACAAATCTTTTGTATCTGTGACATACGTCAATCGTCAAAGAATTGATATGTGTCAGCTGTCAAAAAGATTCGCGCGCAGCTTCCGATTCAATTCGCGCGTAGTCAATTTACTACAACAAAATATTACCTGAATGTGAATTATTGAAAAACTGTTGTCGATTAGCGCCGCTTATATGTTGTTGGTTGTTCTGTTGTTGCTGGAAATTAATCTGTTGCTGTGGTACAGACTGCTGTTGATTAGCCGGTCTGTGTTGATGCTGTGCACGTAGTTGCTGTTGAGTAAACTGTTGGTTAGTAGAGTATTGTTGAGAATTGTACTGAGACTGGGGGACACCTTGATTAGTTTGATATTGAGGGTTTAATACTTTTCTTTGTTGTTGTTGCTGTTGTTGTTGTTGGTAAGCTAATTGTTGTTGTTGCTGCTGTGCTCTCTGTTGTTGCATTACTTGCTGTTGTTGTTGTTGTGGTTGCGGACCTTGCTGTCCAAAGAATTGGTCAGTCATTGGCGTTTGGAAATTACTGTTTGCTTTAACGATTGGACGGCCTAAAAATATATAATTGTTATTTAGTAATGTTGATTGACTGATAGTAGGAATAATGACAAGTGACAGATGTAGCATTTGTCAAATATAAAATAATAAAAACTAAAATTAAAAACATACTGTCGCTACCTGGATGTTTAGCAGACATATACTGTGCACTAGGATTCCATTGTGGCTGCGGAGGTTGTGGTCTCATTCCAGTCAACGGTCTTCCAGGAGGTACTTTAGTGTCAGCATTAACTTTGTTTTCCTTACCTAAATATCCAACAAAAATAATTTAAAACGCCTTCTAATTATTATTAACAAATATATTTACCTTCTTCTTTTTCCGCTGTCATTTTTCTTAGTACTGAAGTCGGTGTGAAATTCAATGGAGTGGGAGACGTAACATTTTTAGGTGGTGCTTGACTAGCATTATTACTTGGACTTTGTCCTCGTTGCAATTCTTGCTTTTTGCGGTAATTTTCTTGTTGCTCTTCGAGTTTTTTCTTAATTAATGCCCGTTGTAGAATGTTTTGTGTATGGACCTGCAATTCTCTGGGCGAGGGAATTCTTTGATGCATAGCTACATTCAAACAAATTTACTATTAATATAAACTCAATGTGATTAGAAAGATTGAAAAATAATATATAATTTACAAAGCATCTCTAATCTATTATTATTTAGCCTATTTTTATTATTGCCGACAGTTTCACTTGATTCCGGCGTTAGTGTGTATTTTATTCAATTCCTGAATTAATATTTACTCAAGAACCACCAAAGTTTAGGAGCATGTATGTATATATTTTTGGGGTAACATTCACTGAGACCTAAAAGATCTATTGTGCCCTTTTACTTCTACTTAGTTTCGGAGGAAAGTTTCTGAAACTAGTAGCTCCTTTAGTCCTATTTCCCGGAGGAATTTTAGGACATCTGCAGGCTTCAACTTGAGTAAATGTTCTCTTCTATCCAGTAATCTCCCAGGTACTGTGCTCTAGCTAGGATTCTGGAGTGATGTGCAGTTGGAAAATATGTAGATGGGTCTCTTCTTCCATGCCACAAAATCTACATTCTTCTTCCTCCACTATTTTGAGCTTTTTTAGGTGCCCATTCAGGCGAAAATGTCCCATTAGGATGCCTGTTAAAACTCTTAGCGCAGTTTTACTTTGACTTATGCATTCATTTGATCTCAACAGGTTGTAGTCGCCCAGAAAAATCTTTGATTGTCTAAGCACTACTAGATCTTCCGGCTTCACCTATTTGTTCCAATATTACATTGGAGCTGATTCCGCAAAAGGGTTCAGGCCTCCAGAAAGGTATCTTAGTCCCCCTCTTTGCTAGTTCATCTGCTATTTCATTTCCTTCTATTCCAGTGTGTCCTGGAATCCATAGTAAGGTGACTATATTGTTCTCGCCTAGTTCATATAGTTTGTCTAGGCATTCCCACACCATTTTGGAACTGTTTACGCAAGAGCTCAGTGCTTTAATGGCTGCTTGACTATCTGTCAATATGAATATGATAATCCTAATAAGTTTAGGAGTATCTTACACTTACATTATCAGTTGACGTTGGGAAAAAATTGAAACTATTCAAACAAAAATAGTTGTGAAGTGAAAAGTAACGAACACTCACCAGGTACTGTCAACGTATTGGGACTTGTTGCCAAAATTGGAGATACACAATATGCTGCATGTAACAACAATTTACTGATTCAGCAACACATTTATAATATTATCTCAAACATGCATTACGAAAAGCGACAAAAATATTATTTAAAACAAGTTCTACGTAAAGCGGAATCCAAATATATATACTGTGTGTCTACTTAAGTTGGAACCAATAACAAAAAAAGTTTTCCATATGTAGACACACTGTATATTCAGACGTGCAGTGACAAAAAGCTGAAAATGTATAGCTTTTACAGGAGAGCGGTTACAGTTTCATCTTCTTAAATAAAAATCGCAATAAATAGTCAGCTCGAACATTATTTAACCTATCTATTTTTATTATTTAAATAATACGGTTGCATATAATAAACCTTGTAGAGTTTTACTTTGTTGCTATAGAAATTAAATCATAGGTACTTGAAAATTAGCAAAGACATTGCAGAAAAATGTTTTTACATCTCAATTACTTTCCGACAATAAATAACATGTAGGCCAAGCAATAAAGTATAGTTTGGCAAGTTTATCTGAACCTACGGAGCATCGGTAAGAGGCGAGGAAACATGGCGCTTATCTGTCAAAAACAAAGGTCACTGACAATACCAACGCCACTGGATAAATCAATTTCAGTCAACTGACGAACTGAGAGGGAATAACACACGCATGCGCTTGCCAATAAGAAGTCAGCTGTCGATAAAAATGGCCAACTATGTAATTCGGAGGGTGTGGTTATTATGGTTTTCGCATAACGTTGCCAGAGCTTGAAGAAGTTGGAAAAGTGTTCATATTTTAATATTCATTACTTGAAAAAATTAAATTAATAGACAAAATCCAAGTAATCAAGCACATTAAAGAATTAACGTTTAATCATATTGTTAATATTGTTGATAATAAAAAGTCTATTTTCTTATTATTACCAATACATACTTAGTACTTTCCTTTTCCATAGTTAAACGTGACAATATCGAATGTTTTCGACTGCATTCCTTTCACAGGTTTAGATAAACTTGCCAGATATTAAATATTTTTCAACTACTGTTGGGATTTTTGTCAAAAATTACTAGTCTTGCACGCTCTATTTCTTGGCATAAGGTATGACCAATAATAGTTATGTAAAAAGGAAGAAAAACTGTCGATTATAGTCCAGGCGCAGCCAAGACAATATATACAGTGTTTCATCGAGGTGCACATTACATTTTTCGTCGTCTTTAAAAAAAAAGTTGTTCAATTTTTTGTTTCAAGAGAGTTAAAAGGTAATTCGACGGAAAAAAATAACGATAGGTTACACAAAGTGAACTCCATTAATTAACGATTTTCATTTAAATCCAACAGCTTCAACATCGAATACAGCGAAGTGTAGACAAGAACTCACCGTTCGGCGGAAGAGGTGATACTCTTAATTGTTGCTGTTGTTGTTGTTGAAACATGTGATGTGGCGGCACAGGACTAAGCACTCGCGGGCTCGGACCAAAACCGCCGTTCCCGTGTATTTTCAATATAGTCATCAACATATCCCTGTGTCTCGGCTGTAAAGCTGGATTAGCCAATTGCTGGCATAGATGTTGAGTGGTAATTTCACCACGTTTCAGACCTTTATTCAAATAATAACGCGTCACATGATTATACAAACACTCTTAAATATAATGAGTCGATAATTTTATTCAAAAACTCGGTAGTTTTCATTACGTACTAGAGTAAAATTCCTACAATTGACGACAGAGGGCGTTTTCACTTTGCAATGACAGATGTCATTGTCATTTGTCAGCTACTTTTGAGGTTATGTGATTAAATCACTAATCCAAAAGTTGTAGTTGATCCTTTTTATATTCAACTTTGGCCGAAAATCGCAATAATGTTCATTTCCACCCCCCAAATCATCCCCCCCACTTTTCAGCAGTTTTTTTGCCCCTGTTTGTAACAACCCCCCTACTTCCACTTGCCAAACTTAGATAACAATTTTATTTACCAAAAAATGAACAAATTCAACTGGTGAATATAGGAAATTATCCATAACCTCAATTTGTTGTCAAAAACATTTACCTTGAAGAATAGCCTGCGCCTCTGGTCGATTCAGCAAATCCCTACTTTGTTGCATGACCAGATCATGCAAAGGAGACGCCCGCAACTGTTGAGGATGCACCGACGTAGTTGCGTTGATCAACTTGTTGAGCATATCCATTTGTTGCTTCTGTTGCTGCTGCTGTTGAAACTGTGCTTGTTGCAATTTAATCGTGAGATCGTTGGGAGTCTGATGATGTTGCATGCCGCCCATATTCATGTTGGATCCTCCGAGATGATGGGAATTTGTATTAGAAAGTCTGGCCGCTTCGTCTTGCTGTTGGGAATGGTTCAACATCTACAAAAGATACTGTTCAGTTACAAGTTCCAAGATATGTGTGAGCAATTGTAAAAAATACAAGAAAAAACAGATATACAATTACCTCTAGTAAACTCATGGGCTGGGCCTTGTTTATAGATGCGCTGCTAGATGCAGGATGGCCTCCAGATTGTGCTTGTTCCAACTGAAATAAGAAAATTGTAAAGCAGCTCAATTTTATTTGGTTAAACACTAAGTTACTGTGAAATTTTTTTATTAAAAATGATTAGAAACCAACATAATGTTTAGCAAGTTTATCTGAACCTACGGGGCATCGGTAAGAGGCGAGGAAACATGGCGCTTATCTGTTAAATGGCGTACTGTACCTATTTTATAAAGTAAAACTGAAAAAACAAAGGTCACTGACAATACCAACGCCACTGGATGAATTAATATCAGTCAGCTGACGAAGTGAGAGGGAAGAACACACGCATGCACATTAAAGAATTAACGATTAATTAGATTGTTAATAATAAAAAGTCTATTATCAATACACACTTAGCTTCCTTTTCCATAGTTAAACGTGGCAACATCGAATGTTTGCGACTGCATTCCTTTGAGAGGTTTAGATAAACTTGCCAAAGTATATAGGGATGCGTTGAAACTTACCAATTTTTTAAAAGCAGCTGCCATGTCTTCATCGGGTTTTTGATGATGTTTTGTTGATATTCCGGTGCTAGCTTCGACATTTTGCCTTATTTTCGCCTCTAATTCGTCTAGACTGAGTATCTTTCCGGCAAGGGACTGTTTAGCTGGTTCAGTTTGCGGTTTACTTCTTTGTAATATTTCCACGATATTGATCGGTTGAGATTGCGGTTGAAATTCTTTTTTTCCTCCTAATTAACAATAAATACTCAGCATTAGTTTATATTGGAATCTTGTCTGATTGTACCTGTCGATATGACGATAACTACTACCCTTTAGAAAGTTGAAAAACTGTCTGTTAGATCCCCACTTGTTTTCACTTTTATTTCAAGAAAAAAGATGTCATAGCAATCGATATAGTTTGCGGAAAAGCTTATCGAACCATACAGTTTACACAAGTACGACAAGGAAAATATGAAAAAAATAGCTTGAAAGAGAGAGAAAGAATAATTGGGCGTGGTCAGCGCGGGCGTATACTTATTTCCCGAGGCTGGCCGAATGTTCATTGCCCTCTATTTTTAACCGCTGTTGCCAAAAGCGCAGATTAATTAGTACAAATGATATTTTTGTCTTGTTATCTTTGACTTTTTTTTGAACTCATGCACTATTAGGTGAAACTAAACACTTTCATCCGGCAACAGCGTCCTTTAGAGAGAGAATTCACTAGTTAGTGGTATTCAGTATGTTCTCAACATGTAAAGGACACTGTTGCCGGATGAAAGTGTTTAGTTTCACTTAGTAGTGCATGAGCTCGAAAAAAAATCAAAGATAACTACACAAAAATATCATTTGTACAAATTAATCTGCGCTTCTGGCAGCAGCGGTTAAAAATAGGGGCAATGAACATTCGACCGCGCACAATTTTTCTTTTTCTCTCTCTTTCAATCTATTTTTGTTTTCATATTTTCCTTGTCGTACTCGTGTAAATTGCATGGTTCGATAAGCTTTTTCGCAATCTGTATTGTTACCTGTATTAGCGGCGGGAGAGATGGGCGCGAAGTAGGTATCAGAATCATTCGGAATGGTTACGTTCGTTTCTCCAATGTCTTTCAACAAATGTTTAATGATATGATGATCTTCGTGTAAGGAGGATCGGCGACTTTCGTGTTTCTCGGGACTTTCTTGCTTAAACCAACGACTAAAGCGAGATTTTGTATTGTCTCCATCGGTTCCGATACCATTCTATTGAAAAAGAAGAAAATGTTAAGTTATAGGTGTGAATTTAAAGCAAAAAGTACTTGGTATGATAATAATTGAAAAAAAATACCGTCAATAATCCAGGAATAGTGTCACACTTCAAGATCTCATCGAAATTAAACGAATGCTCATCGGCAACAGCGTTGTCGGTGCTTTCCGTTTCAGTCTTGTCATTGTCATCTTTATTATTGTCCTTTTCATCATCTTTAGCGGTCTTTTGGTTTTTTTCCCCGGCCGGCGGGGCGGGCGCGGCATTTTTTTGTTCAGGTACCTTACGAGTTTCTTGTTCTTTTTTCTCATCGCCGTTGTTCGGCTTCGCCGGCGGTACCGGTTCGATTTTTTTCTTAACCTCTTTGGTACGCTTCAAATTCGGCGGGCTGAGTTTTTTTCTACCGGGTTTATCGTCGTCGAAACCTCGCAATTCGATCGTATCGTTTTGGGATAACGGACCGCCGGAAAACCTGAAATTAAATCGTTAAAAAAACATAAAAATATCAAGTTTTTTGAAAATCTCACCATTCGGGTTCTTCCTGTTCTCTATCGGATATTCTCCTTCTTTCGTATCCTTTGTTGATCCTTCTCGTGTCTTTGTTATTGTTTTCTCTGTCTCTAGTTATATCGAAATCTCTGCCAAAACTTCTTCTTTCATATTTATCACCGAACTTGTCGTCACGATCGTTGTTATTGTTACGTTGTTGACTTCTATAACTGTACTCGTTGTCTCCAGAATCCAGTTTATCATTGAAGTCCCACGAATCTCGCAGAATTCTACCGCTTCCAATTCGTCTGGTATTCGATTGTATTTCCCTTATGCCTAAAATAATCGAAAATTATTAATAGATCAGTTCAGAGTTGCTAACAAAAAGTCCAACGAATAAGAAGCTCAGATTACTCACTCTAAGGTCAGTATTGCCAAAAAAAGTATTTTTTTCTGACAAGAATTACAGTTAAGGTCTACCATTCAAAACATAGGATTTTTGTATGTTTTTTATCATTGCGAACATCTATATTGCTTTGTTAAAATAATGAATACACCCCCACCAATATATCTTGAAATTTAAAATAACATTTTAGCTGAATACTCACCCTTTCACTTCTATTATTCAGTCACTAGCTCTGTCAAATGTCAGTGAAAAAAGTAATTAGAAGAGATATAGCTAATTAGAAATGCTACAAAAATCTAATCGAAGATGGACCTACACAATTAAACAAATATAAACAAAAATAAATATAACTGACATTTGACATAACTAGTGACTGAATAACGGAAATGAAATGGTGACATGCCAAGAGTTTCTAGAATTATTGGCCACTGATATGTTGAGTATTCAGCTAAAAAGTCATTTTAAATTTCAAAATATACTCTTCGGGGGTGTATTCATTATTTTAATAAAGCAATGTAGATGTTGACAATGATAAAAAAACATGCAAAATTTAATTGTAGACATTAATTGTCATTCTTGTCAGAAAGAACCACTTTTTGTTGGCCACACTGACCTTAGACTGAAGAATTGTAATGACAGGAGTGTCAGAAAGACCACCACCAGTTGGAACGAACTGATTATTTTGTTTTGTGGTTGACATTTGACATATTTGACACCTGACAACTTACCCATATGAGATGCTTCATTTTTGGGACCCAGCGGACTATGAGATCGATTGTTCCGCGTTGTATCGCCTCTAATAGGTACAAAACAACCGGAATTGAAGCTTCGTCGTTGCGGCGACAAGACAATTCCATCGTTTTCTTTGCGAATACGTTCTCTAGGATCACCTGGTCGTCGCCTGTGCTCCGATGGACCATCGCCGCTGGCACGAGGTCCGTTTTCGATGGGAGTATCTGATTTCTTTCGTTCGATACCCCACTTTTCGGGATCCCAAATGGAAGGAGAACTAAAAATGTTAAAATATTCATTATTTTTTAGAAATTAGAATCAATTTTCAATATAACCAACTGTATATGAGGAAAAGACAATTTTCACTTTTCAGATGTTTCGAATAATCCATAAAGATATGTTGGATGATAAATTTAAACGTTTGAAGGACGGTCACGTGTTGGAACATTTTTAGATGTTCTGGAAGTGATACAGATTGATTAAGTGTCTATTATGTTTGGAATAAAATTTACGGCTGTCAGATCTTGTAAACTTAATTAAAATCGACATATAATTGGCTTTATTTTTAGATATATTTGAAATAGAAGAATATCTTTTTATGTATGTGTCATAAAATTTCAATTTACTGGAAAACTTACACTTCTGAAGGATCGATGAAATCGGGTTTCTTTTTAGAGAGCGGAGCTTCGCGTAGTTTTATCAGCTCGTCTCTGGAATAGCTAATTTTGACGATTTCTCGGATAACCAAAATGGCGGGATCGGCAAAATCTTCAGTCGGCACGTCAGACACACTCATTCCTTCTTGTTGCTCATCTCCTGAAAATAAAAAATTAAAAAATCGTTGGTTCTAAAGATACATACAATTAAAATATTGTCAACGTTTTGAATTAAAATTATATATCCGCGCCAATGGTAGCTGTCACGTTCTTTATTGATATATTTCTCTTTCATACTTAATAAGGGACGTGGGATGATATTTAACAGAGTTGTTTTGATTTTCCAATTAAAAACATGAAAACAAAACGACATAAGCTGTTTTACAAACAAAAATTCTCTTTCCCTCGACTAAAAGGATTTCAATACAAATAGGCAACTAGCCATACACCAAAATTGACATTTAAGTATAAGCACCAAACATACATTGTGATTATTTCGAAATAGTTACGGTGTGGATTAATAGATATTTAAAAAATGAAATTTTTATTAGCTTTTACCATTCTTTTTCTTTGAAATGTATTCCAAAATATCAAGAATATTCCTTGACAAGATTTCAATACAAATAGGCAACTAACCATACACCAAAATTGACATTTAGTATAAGAACCAAATATACATTGTGATTATTTCGAAATAGTTACAGTGTGGGCTAAAAAATATTTATAAAATGAAATTTTTATTAGCTTTAAATGTATTCCAAAATATCAAGAATATTTCTTGACAAGATTTCAATACAAATACCTAGGCAACTAACCATACACCAAAATTGACATTTAGTATAAGAGCCAAACATTATGATTATTTCGAAATAATTACGGTGTGGGTTAAAAAAAATTTGATAAAATGAAATTTTTATCAGCTTTTACTAAAATATCAAGAACATTTCTTGACACACCCTGTAACCACCAATATTTTGGTTGAAAAGTCATTTTAAAACTTAATTCCTATTGGGTAAGGTTTTCCTAACCTAAAAAAATATTTTGAAAAACCGCTACTTTCCAACTTAAACGCCCTGTATCTCAAAAACTAGTAGTGGATTGAACTGCGCCCATGGACACTTTTGTACTTATTTAGAATTCAAAAAAAATTAACGAGATTAATAGAAATGTCGTTTACCACGTGCAAACTTTATCTGTCTCATCTATTTAAGACCTTACAATAAAATGTACTTACTCCACGAAACCTTCTTAACTCTAGGTTTTTGTAGCCTTCTTTTAGCTCTACCATTACCGTTCACTGAACCGTGTGTAATACCATAACGTTCTTCCGAAATTTTCTTCGTTTTGGCCATGTCAACAAAATGTACAAATCTACACACGAATCTATATAATTATAACAAATATTCAACACCACAAAGTAAACTGACGAATATAAAATATAAAAAAAGTTAAAATATTATACAAGAACGGCTAAATTTCAACTGTAAGTAGATGTTTAAAGTTCGTCTATAAAAGCAGAAATAATGTAAAAGGATAAAAAGTAACCTTTGCAAAAACTTTTTAAAAAAGCGAAATTCCAGATTGGTTTTTATTAGATTTATCGAATGGAACAACTTCGGCAGAAGTGCCAGAAATATAATAAACAGATTATAGAGGGCGGCCTTTGAATAAAAATTATAGAATTTAAACATTTTTGAGCATAGCAGAGCCGTATTAAGTTTTTTTAGCTGTAATTAACGAATTTCTAGTTCTCGGTGTTTTTATTAATGAAAACAACCTTACTTTTCAAATATGTATTCATGCATAATCCAGTGTTGCGGAGGTCTAGATTTGCCGCCGGGACCTCCTAAATCCATTTTGTAGGTAAACATATTGAAAATAATTCAAATTTCAACAAAATTGAGATTCCCATTTAAAAAAATTAAAAATAAAATCAGGCCAAGTACCCCTCACTTCTCCTATGCAAAATAATGGATCTTGGTTGATTTTTCCATGGGTACATTTCACTCATAAAACTTTTTGAGATACAGTGCGTTTAATGTGATTTTTCAATGAAGGTTTTTTGTTTCAGAAATCCTTTTTATATTTATTTAGTTCTAATAGTGTTAGTTGAATATACTCAATATTTATTGGGAAAAAATTTACTTATACAACTCAAGGTTTTTTCTTGAGAAGAGAAGAAAATACCTACAGCTCCATCCTCTGCATTTTTGTTAATATTTTTTGCAATATTGCAATTACTTTGGTTGTTTAATAGTGCAGTTATCATTATCAGTAGTAATGTAACGATTGTATTATAGACATAATGATATCAAACATTTCAAACTTAATAGATTATCTACAAATAATGATAACAGATGGAATTTGATAAGCTTGATAAGCCCATGCCCAGCACTTTTGGCACCCTGGTGCAAATTGAAAATAACACCCCAAATTTGTATTACATTCATATGTGAGTACAGATATGGCTTATGTTAGATGTTATTACAATCCATACAAGTATTTTCTCATTAAGGTACCTACAAAACATAGGACTTATTTGTTCTATTGGCAACTATCCTCTATATAGTATAGTAAATAAGTGCCTTGACATAAATGCTGCAATTTATTCCATAAAAATGATAATCAAATCTCAAAATATTTGTAGATTGTGATTAAATATAACTGTGACAGCTTATGCAAGAACATACTTGTTCCTTCGAAGAATGTTGAATTAATACATATTCATAATCTAGTGGTCAAATAGTTCATGCTTTGAATGGTATAATATGGATATTTGTCAAAAAATTATACTGAAATCAATTATACATCAGATTTCACCATCAATTTATAACTGTTGCACCTTACAGTTACATTTGATAGGTAGGTATATTAGATTAATAGATAAATACTTAGTAGAACTAAAATGTGAATCACAAACACATTCGTACAGGGTGGTTTATGAGAAAACCAAGCAATAATAGAAAAAAATCATAAAAATATTTATGTAACCTTACTTTCTCTTTGCAAATGCATCCTTAATTGTTAGATAAAAATAGGTGTACCATATGATAAAAATGAATTTTAAACAGTCAAATTGGAAATTTTACTGAAAAACGAGTGTTGTCTTTGTTACTTGAAACTTATATCAATAGAATAGTTACTTTTGGACTTGATGACAACTGATTTCAAAATTTGGATAAGATAGAAATAAGATAATAACACACAAACATTACTCTTTTTCTAAATGATAAGATAAAAAGAATGTTTCAATCTGCACTGTATAGTGGTAAAAAATGATAAAAAATAACAAAAAATAACTTGCCATTTTTAGACTGCTTGTCACTCAAAATCTTCATCTGCATTTTCTCTGTTTCTGACGCCTGTGACATAGACATAGCACAATTTTCTTCTTTGGTTACACTTTTAATGTAAAGTCAGCTATACACCTAATCTAAGTTGTACAATAAATAATCAAAACTCGAAATTGTATAAAGGAAAACCTATATAATATACAACTAATCTTAATATCACAGTTTGTTATTTCGTCAACAAAAACTTAACATACGGACACAAACACGTAAATTTCGCGTTAATAATTTCAATGAAATATGCTTGTATATTTGCTAACTTGGAAATACGGTTTATTTTCAAACTTCAATTAGTTACAACGCACATAAACCTCTTTGAATTAGCAAAAATAGAAACGAACGCCATATGCCTTTCTTTCACTTTTCAAACCATGCGCCATCTTACCTAACTACAGTCAACTATATATAGACAATAGGCGCATGCGACAAAAACAAAAAGTTTAAAGAAAAGCTAGAGCTGGGACCAAATAAATTACAGAGACCGTTCCTTAAGGCTTAAGACAATAAATTATATATGAAATTTCTAATAGATTTGTTATTTTTTAGGTTATCCCAGCTAATTTATTCATTGTTACTTGTTGCTTCGGTCCATACACTTGGTAAATTGTGACAATTAATCTAGCTTCATAGGCTAATTTTAAATTGTAATCATTTCAAGTAAGTAACTTCCATCTCCAAACAAATTTTAAATTTACTTTGCGCGAAATCTTATGATAAGAAGCTTAACTAAGCGTTAAAAAGAAAGGAATCGTTATTTTAAGAAGGAATCTATTTGACAATAATACTAGTGATAATGCCAAGTTCGAATTATTTTTCGTCTGTCCGCTAGATGGAACAGTATATTCAGAGTAACATTGAATCAAAGAATGTCTTATACCGAATATATGAATTTGTTTGGACAATATTACACCAAATTTTCATTCTATCAATAAAATAATTTATATAAAAACAGCTGTATATTTTCTAATGACACCAAACTGCAAATACAAATAGAATTTAATTTCTTAACCTAAAAATCTATGTAAATGAATGCCAACTGGTAAATACTTCTTTCATAGGATTCATATTAAGTATAGTATCAATTGGAATTTTTATTTTATAAAAAAATTCAATTTTAATAAAATGACCTCCCAAAAGTGTTCCAGTATTCACTTAATTTACATATTTATCAACATAATGTATCAATTCGAATGCAACCTCAACTGTAATAAGGGCTATTATCATCCACTCTAATCTCACATGATGCTTATCACTTAAATGTGACGACAGAAGTTCTATCAAAGCAACGCAGTAATTTATCTTCTCATTCATAACCTAAAAATAAAAAGGAAGCATTAAATAATTTAAAATTATTCGTTAAAACCAACTAATTAGGCCAATTTCACAGAAGAGCTATTTAGGTACAGGTTTTCTATACAATTTACTTACTTTAGATCTTTTGTTAATACAGAAATAGGTGCAGACTTGATTATACAAATTTTCCAATTCTTCATTGTCCCAATAAAAATCAGGTGTATCCAAAGCATCGGAACTTAAATTTAAATAATGACGTAGTGCAAATAGCTCTCCATGTTTTCTAAGGACACTTTGTCTTGATAACTTTATTACTTTTCCACTACAAGATATAAAATATTGTTCAAAATGAATGAAAATTGATACAAAATGCTGATTAAAGTTTAATTAACAAAGAGACATGAATATCCTTTATTAAAAATATGTATAATACTTACTTTTTTAAATCGTTTGTTACAAATTCAATTTCATTGATGTACTTTTCTAATGATGATTCCCATATACCTAGTTTTACACTGAGCATCATTGCATTTGAAAATGTATATTTAGTTAGTGAGGGGTCTTTTTCCTGTGGCGCAAGAAGAAAGTCACCTTCCTTATCTATACAGCTTGGTTGACTAAAATGGAGTCATTTATTTATTTTGCATCAGAAAACTAGAGAGAAAAATAATACTTACTTATCTGTAGAAAAATATTTATAATTCATTACTTCATATTCTGACTGAACTAGCCTTTCAGAATAACTGTCTTCTTCATATTGTTTCACAAAGTCCAATACATTACTACTTTCAAGATCAGCAATATTCCAAAATACAACACTTCCTAAAATATAAATTAAATTATATCCATAGTTTCTACAATAAATACACTAAAATTCCACTATATTCATAACAAAATCTTGTAATCCCATATAGTTGTTTGATTCATACCTATTGAAATAATATTAGTTTATAACTATATTTGGATAATTGTGTTGCGAGGCATTGCAATAAATAGGTATATGTAAAATCACTGAAAATGACAATAGGTACTTACCGTCTCTAAAGAAAAAAATTTCTCTTTGCTCCTTATCAACTTTGTATTTGGCTATTGCATGTAAAACATCTGGATTATTATCTATCTTTTTAACTTCATATAAATTTTGTTTCAATAGACCATTGAGCAAATTTTCCAAATTGTATTCTTCAGCAGTTGCAAATGCCACCACGTTATAATTTCCAGGTTTTTTTTCTTCCTCTTCTAATGCTTTTTTCTTTCTGATTATCCTTTTTTTAAGTTGAATTGAAGAAATTGAATCATGTACGTTCAATGGTTTATGCATGTTCGTATTTAATAAATTAAAATAGACACTACCACTACTCAAGTAAGATTTTGTTTGTATATTTGGAATATCATTTTTTTTGAAAAAATTGGGATTTTTACATAGGTTTCGAATTACCTGTAATTGGTTGTGTTTTGAAACTTTAATTAAAGAAAAATTTAAAATTTTGAACATATTCATTTTTAAATGCTTTGGCTCGTTTTCTTCTTCTTGTTCTTAATGTTGAGAAATGAAACAGAAACAATTGTCATCGTGCTTATGGCAGCGCACCAGAAAGGAGTGCCGGAACTATTTTTTCAGGCGGTATATTTCAATTTGTTAGTTTGGATGATTTTCTTTTTATAGACAATGATTATAGGTAGGTCAATTAAACAATTTGTCCTAAAATTTCATTTGGACACTTACTATTTTATTACAACTGTAAGCAACAAGGAGGTTTGCAACTGAACAAGCAATAGGCATTAATGCAAGCTTAGTTGCATACCTATTAGATAGCAGCAGAACAGTATTTATAATGATTGACTTCTCTATGTTACCATACTATTCTATGATCTAAATTTCTAGAAACTTTTCACGTTATTACATTGGTATAATTGCATTCGTGCCTTTGCTGACCTGTTGAATTTTGATTTTTGACTTTGACATGTTTAAGCTCTGATAAGGGTAAGGGATTGATAAATGAACTGTGAATATAATGTTATTTTATTGAATAATCATATTTAAAAAAACAATAATTGAGGATAATACAAAGACGGTTTTGGTCATCAAAATAAATTTTTTTTTTATAGAAATAGCATTGTAGGTTATTTATAGACATAAGAAACCTTTCAAGGAAAAAAATAACAAAATGGATAAATTGAGAAGAGTTCTAAGTGGCAATGAATCTCCAGACGAAGAAAGCGGTATAATGTCACAAGTAAATATATAACATTATTATATTCGAAATTTAAAAATAGCTGACATGCATCTCCTTTTTTCCTCATTTGGTATACATATTTTAATGAATTCTAGTATCTTTCCATATAAATCTCCATATTTCTAATCAAAATAATTTTAAGTAAAATTGGATATCTTTTGCCTTGTCACTCTGAAACAACCTGTTGAAAACAAGTCGTGTCCAATTTGCATTTTGTCACTGTGCAGATAAACTATTCTAATTATTATAAAACAGAAAGTTTTGTTAAAATTTCAGTATTGTAATATATATAATTTTGACTGAATTTTTTATACCAAATGGAAAGGTACTGGTTGCAAAAAAATACAAACAAATTAGGAAGAAAATGATTTTATTTTATCAACAATTTTTGCACTGTACTGTACACTTTAATGCTCGTAATAGTGAAAAGTTTAGAGCGAAACATTTTTTTCTTTAAAATGAAAATTGTTTATTTCTAAACTTTGTTATATTTTGCTGTTTGAAAAAATTGTAATTCTTCTAATTTGTATAGGATGATATTTTCAGCTTCTTAATAATATAAAATGAATAACTCACAAATGTGAAATAAACAATCATAAATTTAACTAGTGTGATGGGTTAAAATTACTAGCAGTTGGAAAATTCCTTGTATATTTTCAAACCAAACAACACCACCCATTACATTTTATTAGAGAAACAGAAGAATTACAAATAATATAATTTTTATATTTCTGTTTTTAATTTTAAGTTATGAACTGATTTTTACAGTTAGATGATGCTACCACCTTGAGTTGGTCAACAAGACTAAAGGGTTTTTTGGCATGTTTCATAGTAGGCATATTACTATCCTTTTTGGGTTCCTTTGCTTTATTTTTACAAAAAGGTTTGCCAGTTTTCGCAGTATTTTACACCTTAGGGAATCTCACCTCCATATTAAGCACATGCTTCCTTATGGGCCCATTCAACCAAGTTAAGAAAATGTTTGCTTCCAATAGATATATTGCTACAATTTTAGTTATAGTTTCTTTTACCTTAACGTTGATTTCAGCACTCGTTGTAAGTATTTCTTTTATATATTTTTGCATTTTAAAAGATTTTTATTAATATCAGGTACCTGTTATTGAAGACATTTTTTAAACAAATTGTATCATATTCTTTCTATTCAAATTTATTTACAATTCTTTAAAATGTTTGTATCCCTTTTTGATCTAAATATCAATAGAATTATCATCTGAATGTGAATTCCTCTATAATAACTTTACTTTGTGTATCAAATTCTACTATTTGCTCAATAATTGGTACCTGCATTGTTTTGAGAAGATGTACCTAATATTCTGTTTTATTTTTTAGCTGAAAAAAGCAGTTCTTGCTTTAATATTCATTATTATTCAATCATTGTCTATGACTTGGTATTCACTATCCTACATACCATATGCCAGAGATGCTGTAAAGAAGACTGTAATGGCTTGTGTAGTGTAGACTATTAGTTGTACAGTGCTATCTACTAAATACATAATCCAAATGAAAATTGTAAATATGTAGCTAATCAATTATAACAAACGCAAGGTAATTTAGTTTATTCCATCTAAAATATGATCTATATCCTTTATATATACTACCTTGTAAGATTTTCCATAGGTATCTTAATTTTAATACAATATGCTATATATTTTTAATCAAAATTTGTTCAGATATGGAGAAAGTTTGAGGCTTTTGGCTTTTACAGCCAATAATTTTTGAAAAATATTGCTAAAATCCGTATAGTTAGGAAGTCTGTCAATTAAATTTGCCTCCAAAATCATATTTAGTTAGTTATTTTAAAGTAGTTCCAATTACAATATTGTAAAAACTCGGCTAATATTGTATAAAAAAATGGTAAGCAGCCGTTGTTATATACTCGTTTATAATTATTGTCAATTATTAAATTAGTTTTAGTTATATACCATAATTTATTTATTAAAACTTTACTATAAAATTGTCTGATAAGCATTTATGTATTATAAAGTATTATTTTTAATTAGTGCAGTTTTCTTTTTCGTTTGGCACCATACCCAGGAAGTAAACCCTTGGGACTCTATGGTGTACCAAGCCTGGGCATTGCGGGAATTGCATTGTATTATTGAAATGAATCAGGCTGTTATTTAAACGAACAATAACCCAGTAATTACACAGGAAGGAAGAGAACATTTTGTTCTATAGACTAGATACCTAGACTTCTCTTCTACTGATTTAGAGTAGATAAGATCATTTCATTATATCTGAATGAGATCAGGAAAATATCTACTGTTAAATAGATATCTTCAGTAGGAAGCATAATTACTTATGTCTTTCAATATAGAAACTAGAAAAGGTCTTATTCCACCAAAAGTTATGGTTTACCTCATATGTTTACCACAGTTTACCTAACAAGAAAGAATTGAAGTAATAATATCACAGAGTACCCTGTGATAATATTTTTAATTTTCATATAAGCACAAAACCATAGACAAAATATTTCTATGCACAAAACTGACAAATATCGTTATAGATCTGTGAGACTGGCGACATTCTGACAATCACTAGGCTGCAGAAACGCCAACCTAAATTTAAATCGCTTCTGACAGAAAATTGTGTCATTTGTCATTAATTGTCATATTAATAAAATGTCATCATATTATTAGTCATTACAAAATCTGATTCTTTACGTTTGTTATAATTGTGATGTGTACAGTTTTTAATTGTTAAAAGTTGAGAGTATTATTGGTAATAATTGTTTAACAAGTACGTAAAATGAAGTGGTTCAACGGTGGCATCTCTGACGCAGTTAGTTACTCAAAATCGAAAGGAGCAATTTTTGTAGTTTATATTGAAGGTATCATTTTAGTTATTTCCAGTTTTTTTATAGTACTGAATCTTTTTTGTGGTAGGTACTGATGAGAACTCACAAAAAATTACTAATTTAATTGATAATGGAGAATTAGGAGATAAACTAGAAAAAGACCATTTTGTAGCTGTTAGAATAAAAGCTGGTTCAACTGCTCATCAACAGTTTAGTGAAATTTGTATCCTTTTTAACTATAACTATTGGCAAACGATAAGAAATGTCTAGTTTGTACATCTCAGTAATAATTTAAAATACTTCGGTTTTTCCTTAGTATTAACATAGATAAAGAACCAAGTGTTCCTTCCATATATTTTATTGGAAAAAGTGGAGCTCCTTTAGATATTATAACTGGCAATACTATTTTAAACAATGTTTCTGCCAGAATTGATGATATCCAAACCAGAGCAGAGATTAACATCCCATCTGAACAATCAAAATCAGGTAAGTACCTAGTTGTTTTAGTTAATTTCAAGATACTCTCAGCTTTTAAGAGGACCCTAAGTATTATATCATACTCAGATAATGATTATCAAATAACTATTTTGTATTTTTTAACCAATTTTTAGTGTCAGACAATTTTATTAAAACTGAACAGTCCAATCCAAATCCACCAACAACATCTGAAGATAATTTGTGTGATCCAGTAAGTGATAAAAAATCTGAGGAAGAATTAAGTCAGGGTGAACCAGGATGTGAAGAAAATCTTGCAGCTGAAGATAAAGCTATAAACAAATTGGAAGATTCTTTGAATGTAGATGAGCCTAAATCAAACGAAAATGCTGGTTCTTCAAGCAAAGCTGAAGAAAAAGAAGAAAAGAAAGAAGTACAGTCTGATCCAAATAATGTAGACCTATCTGTTCCAGATAAAATAGATAGGGCAAAGGAATTGATTGAATCTAAACGAAAACAGAAGGAAAATGAAGAAAAGGAGGTAAAGTTTCTTTAAATATTCAGCATGATGGTAAAAAAAGTTTACATATGTTTTGTTTAATATGCAACTTTCATTACACTCTAAACAAACCTTTGGTTTACTTGACAATCTGTCAATTGAAGCTGAAATATCACTATGTGAATGTAGCTTTATTATCAGTCATTTCAATTGACAGATTCATAAAAATGTGTCATTTAACATCAAAAATTAATAATGTCATAAAACCAATTTCATAATTTTTTCACAGAATGAACGTCTGAAGGAGTTGGAACGTCGAAAAATGGGACAAAGTGTTCAACAATTGAAAAAATGGCAAGAAGAGCAGGAATTAAAACAATTAATAGAAGATAGAGATAGGGAAAAGCGTGAAAATCAATTAGCTAGAGAACGTGTCTTAGCGCAAATAGCACAAGACCGTGCCGAAAGATCGTCCAAATTTCAGACTTCACCTAAATCAACAGAAACCTCCAAAGTAACCTCTTCGCCTCCTAAGCCCGCCTCAAACATCACTAGATTACAGTTTAAACTCCCAGACGGTTCTTCTTCAACAAAAGAATTCCAAAATTCCGATACACTAGAATGTGTCGTTTCATTCGTTAGATCTGACTTGCACGTTAACAGTTTCACTTTAGCCACCACATTTCCCAGAAAAGAATTTACCAAAAATGACTACCCATCTAGTCTGTTGGATCTTCAATTAGTACCCAATGCTGTGATTTTAATATTGCCTATAAGTAGTAACGTAGCCACTCATTCTCAAGGAGGAATGATTACTACACTATTATGGAACATCTTATCACCGATTTTCACTTTGTTAGGTTATGTCAAAAGCTGGGTATTTGGATCGAGCGCATCGCAAGATAGAAGAAATACTAGTCCTCGTCCAAATGAGCCTGCTCAACCAACGTAAGTATTTTGGAGACCGTTTGACTCAGAATTTCTTATTTCGCTGCATTCTAAGTTATAGAATGATTATAAAAGGCAGATAAAGTTAGTTTCTTCAACAAATTTTTCGTTTATTTTCTGTAATCATGGAATTCCTTTAGGATAGTGCAACTGGGTCAATGGAGTTTATTTTTGAATGTTGGCTCCTTGAGGTCTATTCTTCCTTATCAAAATAATATGTTTTGAATGCTTGTATTGTGCTATATGTGGTTGGTCCTTGTCAATTGTCACGATGATATTCAGATTCATTTAGATGACAGTCTTGGAGATATATTAGAATGTTTTTATTGGTGAATAACTAACAATTTTGTGACAAGTGTCAGTTGAGAAGGGTGAACTACAGATGACACTGTACATTACACTGATAAATACCAATTCTGTCATCTGTCATCATTGATCGATTCTAATGACATCACGTCTTAACTGAAATAATTCAATCATATATTGTTAGTATTTTATTTCTAGGAATTCCCTGATTATAAATATCTTTCAAATTGTCGTACGTGAAATTTATGGCATCGTCGACAATGTAGCAGGAATTTAGTCTGTTCTATTTAAAATTGCAAGATTGTTTTGTTAGATAACATTTTTATATTAAAAATTGTATCCTGTAGAAGATAGGGAAGTAAAAGAAGTAGTTTTTCGAAAAGGTAACTCGGATAAGGCTATATTTTTATTAGTAACATACTGCTAAGCAAAATAAATAGATATTTTCCTATATTTCGACTTCAGAAGTGTTCTTTCAGCGAATTTTGACATATTCAAACCTGACAGGAAAGGGAAGTCCCACGTACCGTTATGTCATTTGTCACTAACATTCACTCATTCAATCCTTATATATATATAATAACAATTTTCTTATTGTTTTTGTAAATTTTTTGTTGTGCTATTTTGAATTAATGGAATCTAAGGGAAATGTTTTCTGTTTGTTCTTTCAGGGATAAAGGTACCAATAAGCGTAGAGCTGGTGGGGACTCGACAGTTGTTAGACGTCACGGAAACATTCACAGACTCGCTGATCAAAAGGATAGTGATGATGAGAATGGTACTTATAATGGAAATTCTACACAGCAAATGTGAAGCACTGATTACTAATTACACCAAGTTTATGTTTTGATGGTTCTATTATTTTAAATATTGCTACTTATTATAATGTTTTTATCTGAAAAATCGTTTTATTTATTTTTTAACCTATCCAATCTTTAATTCTTTTGAAAAAATTATATAATAGAATTATGACAAGATTGGCAGTTAAGGTCTACTGACATTTGTCTGAAATGTCACTGAAGTTTGAATGAAATGGCAACATGACAAGAGTTTCTAGAATTATATGGCCACCGATATGTTGAGTATTCAGCTAGAAAGTCATTTTAAATTTCAAGATATACGTTTCGGTATGTATTCATTATTTTAATAAAGTGATATAAATGTTCGCAATGATAAAAAAACATGTAAAATCTTATGTTTTGAACAGTAGACCTTAACTGTCATTCTTGTCAGAAAAACCCATTTTTGTTGGCCATCATACTGACCTTAGACTGAACTCCTTTATTAGCACTCCCAAATTAGGCACCAAGTCACCAACCTAGGCTATTTATTTTGATACACGTGACTTCATGCCCTGAGGATCTGAGGAGAATCTGATGAAAAACAAGCGTTCTATGCAAGACTCTTGATTCTTAATATAAAAATATAAAAACTTCAATTAATTTGTCTGTACTTTTATTAGGAACATATAACATAAGTAAAAAAATTAAATAGAGTTTAAAATAGGTTGGAGGGTTAATGATCGGCTGGTTGTTTTACCCAGTATCCCCAAGGAGCAAAATGATCATGTCCACTGTATTCAGTCGGTCCTCTATAAACTTTAATTTGTACTCTTCCGTGGTGTTCTAAAAAAATACAAATTTATGTAACCCCATCTAAAAAGAAATGATTTTACTAGGCAGACAAACCTCAAGGACATGCTAAATATATTAAAACTGAGAGCCTTTGCGTTAGATGAATATATTTTACATAATATTATGTTACTCATTTTTCATAAAACATATTGTAATTAATATTAATAAAATATTAAGCAAATTTGAAATGAACAGTTTTGATATAGGCAACATGAATGACATATATTGGTATAGGCAACTAAACATACATTTGCAGTTCAATAAATTGATATTTTTCGGCATTTTCCTATAATTATTCAGTAGTACAATTCCGAACATTGATATTTAACAGTAATCAAAATTTAAAAACAAAGTAATTGAAATCAATTAAATAAAACATAAAATAATGATAGTTCTGTATAGTTCGATAAAAATTCAATTCAGTGTATATCTTCATCACTTTAATGTACATAAGTCGACGGAAAAGTTGTTCAATTAACTCTTGGAAAAATATATATTTTAAACAATGTCAATCTTCTCCATAGAGTTTAAGAAAAATAACTTACCGTCCCCAGTAGCTGCAGCTTCCAAATCCTGATCAGTATATGTAGGATATGCAGATGTCAAAACTGTCATACTTAAGAAAACTGTACCAACAACTAATATCTGAAAATTACAAAGCACATTTAAAAAAAATTCTATTCTATTTAAATAATTTTTTTACAATACACGAACCTTAAACGTTAAAAAGTCCATTTTAATTCAACAAAATCAAGTGTAGGTATATGGAGTTGAGCTTGAAATCGGTCTTTTATATGGGTAGGTTTAAAGGTAACGTAAAAAGTTTGTCGTCATCCATGAAATTGATTAGAAACTAAAATATTACACTCTTTTTCTTGAAATAGAAGTAAAAGTCTTAGCGGTATCATGGACCGCTGAGTTTAATTTCTTTTTAAATGAATAAGCGGAAGTAAATCAAAATCATTTAAGATAGTTTTTTAACTAGAATGACAGTTTAGGTCTACTGTTTAAAACATTAGATTTTGCATGTTTTTTATCATTGCGAACATCTATATTGCTCCATTAAAATAATGAATACACCCCCGAAGCGTACATTTTAAAATTTTAAATGACTTTTTAGCTGAATACTCAACATATCAGTGACCAATAATTCTAGGAACTCGTGACATATATGTCACCCTTTCACTTCTGTTATTCAGTCACTAGCTCTGTCAAATGTCAGTGAAAAAAAGTAATTAGAAGAATAGAGATACAGCTAATTAGAAATGCTACAAAAATCTAATCGAAAATGGACCTACACAATTAAACGAATATCAACAAAAATTAATATAACTGACATTTGACATAACTAGTGACTGAATAACATAAATCAAATGGTGACATGCCAAGAGTTCCTAGAATTATTGGCCACTGATATGTTGAGTATTCAGCTAAAAAGTCATGTTAAATATCAAGATATACGCTTCGGGGGTGTATTCATTATTCTAATAAAGCAATATAGATGTTCGCAATAATAAAAAACATCCAAAATCTTTTGTTTTGAACGGTAGACCTTAACTGTCATTCTTGTCAGAAAAAACCACTTATTGTTGGCCACACTGACCTTAGTTAGATTGAACTCCTCTATTGTTTTTAAAGTTATCTACTTTATTTACTATTTAATGCAAAGAAAAATGTCATTTTAGTGAAGCATGTTATCAGCAGATGTCATAGGTAATGTTTTAATACTATACAATGCTTTATAGAGTCTTTGAAAAACAAAGAGCTAGGGGGCAGCAACTACTTTTCTGGCTATTATGCCACGAAGGACATTGAATATTACACTACACTCTCATATTCTCACATAAAAATATTTTATACATTGACAGTTCTTTAAACTTCAAATTTGAATGGTCTTTTTGTAACAAAAAAATAAAAAAATGAAGTTTGATTTCCACAACAATTTTGTGAGTAGTATTTGCGAGTAAAAAATATATCAGATTTACACCTATTGCTTGGCTTAGTAGTTTAATAAGATCAGTGACATTGAATCAACACAGGACCGTCCTCTGGGAATTGGTAAATTTAAAAAAAATAAATAAAAATGTCGTATTAAAATTTTAAAAATAAATTAAATCTAGGAGTTCTAGAAATACAGTATGAAGCATGAAACCTTTAAAAAAAGTGGGAATTAAGAAACATTTAATAATGGAAGCTTATCTTTTACAACGTCGAGATAGAGTTTTTTTCGAAGAATATGAAAATTTTCAGCAGAACGCGCGTGATTCTTAGATCTGCGTCGTCACAGTCACAGGCGCATTCTCCCAATGAAAAACTTATTTACACAATTTATTTACTGCTCCAATACCAAAGTGATAATTCCATAAATTAGTGTCTTTTTTTTCTTCGAATAGAAGTGTTTATTTGTGCGATTTTTATCTGTGTATATCATCGGTGAGTGTAATTTGACATTTTCTGAATTTATATTCCAAAAATCACGCATAAAAATTGTAAAAATTTGAAGAAAATTGTTAACAGAGGTTAAAATGTGTTTAATTTTTAAATAATTTCCTTTTTTATTTCGCAATAAACGAGTAAGTAGAAATATAGTAGACGTAGGTATGCTCATGTTAAAATGAAAATTTTAGTTGATTGTTGAAAAGATTTATCTTACTGGAAAGCGGAAAATTTATAGCGTCACGATTTTTCACGTTTTTTAACATCTGTCACTTATATTACGTACGTTTCACGAGCATTTTATAATTAAATGTCAAAGTTTTTTGTTATATTTTCATATTTTTTGTACACAATACACTATTTTACTTTTTGTGGCGAAATATAAAATATATGATCAAAAAATATATCAGTTCATGCACATCGTTGGTGAAATTGTTTTGGTTTTTTGGAAAGACAGTGATTTCGAGTCGTTCCGTATGAATTAAGATGTTAGTCCGGTCATTTTAGACATAAAAATAGTGATCAAATAAAGAAAATTCCGACAAAGCCAAATCTTCGTAAAGACCTTAGGTTTACCACAAGAAATAAAGTGTCAAAAGTCCCCATCAGTCCCATGTGAGCTTAGGGACTTATTCGGGGCCCAAGGTCAAAATTTTAGGTTTTTTGGATTTTTCTCGAAAACAGTAAGTTTTATCGAAAAAGTACCTCAGAGCAAAGTTGTAGATCTTAAAATTATTCAATTTTTTCTTGTTCTTCTTCTTCTCCTTCCTGTTGATGAACGCTTAGAAATTGTTCAAATGAAGATGAATCAGTTGTCTCTTCATCAAAATCACATGAATCTTCCTCTCTTGTATTTAATTGAACATTTGAGCAAGAGACACCTTGGCAATTGGTACACGCTGGAGAACACTGCAACCCTACTTTTTTACAGCCACATTTGGCACTACAACCTTTGTTGCAATTGCAAAAAATTTCCAACTCCAGTCTTCAGGGTTCAGTTCATTGCCTTGCCATGTCTGAACTTGATAGTATACTCGAAACAAATGTTCCTTAGAATAGTATAATGTATACATAAAAGAGACACGAGTAGGCATTTTTGCTTGCTTGAGTACCTAAATATGTATATACGTGGCATATGTGTGCATACTATGTAGAACATGATTCTTACAAGCGCAATATCTGGGAAATAGTGGGTCTTGGAGAAAAAATTAAGGGGACCATTTTTATAGAGAATTTTAAGATCTACAACTTTGCTCTGAGGTATTTTTTCGATAAAACTTACCGTTTTCGAGAAAAATCCAAAAAACCTAAAATTTTGACCTTGGGCCCCGAATAAGTCCCCAAGCTCACATGGGACTGATGGGGACTTTTGACACTTTATTCCTTGTGGTAAACCTAAGGTCTCTACGAAGATTTGACTCTGTCGGAATTTTCTTTATTTCAAGTGTCTAAAATGACCGGACTATATATTTTATCCGATTTTTGTGTAAAAGAGTTGATTGATTTTCGAAAAATTGATGATATGGTTAACGTTGAACAGCGGGGCAGCTTTTCAACAAGAATTATGAGTATTTTTTGAAACTCTACTTTTTTTTCTTTCTTACATGACCAAGTTTGCTAAAGTGTTTTTCTATTTACTTTACCAACGCCCATGCATATAACTAAAAGTCTTATAATCTAAGATCATAACCTAAAAATGTCATGTTTGTTACTGTAATGACCGCAAGCAGCGTTAATAGCAATTTTGATATCTGTTATAAGTTCAAAACTAAACTAAAGTTTTCGAGTGAGTTAAAACAGAACATTTTTTTGTATACATTTTGTATTTGGATCGTGATTATTTGATTGAAAGTTATAAATATAAACGGATATCAATTCAGTCATCTATTGATTTAAATATAGAAACATTTATTATTTATATTTTTGCTATCAACATTTGATATTTCGAATAAAATTCAATATTTGATTATTATTATTTTATATATTTATTTGTTCTAAAAAATCGCTTTTTATTGTATTCTCATAAAATTAACGATTAATATACAGGATGGCCACTCGTAGGTGAAATAAAACTAATATTTAAAAAACACTAATACACTTTTTTTCCAATGGAGCTGTCACTGAGGCTTAATAATTAGACATATTGGTATCATTGTGAAGGTTAATATAAAATGAAATAGCAGATGAGCTAGTAAAGTGGGAGACTGAAATACCCAATGTAATATTGAAAGAAATAGGTGAAGCCGAGAGAAAGAGAAGATCTGACAATTGGAATGATCTAGTAAGCCGTATACAATCAAAGATTCTTCTGGGTGACGACAAACTGTTGAGATCAAATGAATGCATAAGTCAAAGTAAAACAGCGCTAAGAGTTTTAACAGGGATTCTAACGGGACATTGTCGCCTGAATGGACACCTGAAATAGCTCAAATTAGTGGAGGAAGAAGAATGCAGATACTGTGGCATGGAAGAAGAAACCTCCTTCCACATACTTTCCAACTGCACTCTACTCCAGAATCCTAGAACACAGTACTGGATAGAAGAGGAAAATGTACCTAACTTGAAGCCTGCAGATATTCTAAAATTCCTCCGGGAATTAGGACTAAAGGAGCTACTAGTTTCAGAGACTCTCCTCAAAGTAAACTAAGTAGAAGTAAGGGGGCACAATAGATCTCTTATTAGGTCTCAGTGAATGTGACCATAAAAATACATACATATATACATTATTTTGGAAAAGTCTAAAAAAAGCTATGAAATAACACCTATTAAAAAGTTGTCAATTAAAAATTAATTAATAAAACTACGACAGAAGACATATAATATTATATTAAGGTGGTTTGAGTCAAATCTTCATATTTTAAAGTCAGGATTCAACAGGAGAGTTGAAGTTTTTCCAATTAGTAAGTCGGAATATCCTGTATACAGTTAAATTCCTTTCAAACGTTATGAAAATTTCCATGATGATACCTACATACCACAATCACTACTAAAATCAAATGTGGTTTGTTGGTTACAACTCATAATATTTATAGAAACATTTGAAATTGAAACGTAAATAATCTGTTTACCAAAAATAACGTTTGCAATAATTTATTTCTAGTAAAACTTTCAAGTCAAATATCGATTTTTTTTTCACACAAATTAAGTAGCTCTTACAACACGAATTTTTAAAATAGTTATACCGCAAGGACTTGTAAATGGAATACATTAGCGAATAATAGTTTCTCCACGACTAAATAATAACGCACTAATTATTTTTACATATTTTGCTACATAATGCTATATATATTCTTCACACCAGTGAATAATGAAAAAGAATCCACTCTCGTTAGCCAATCACATTCTATTATTATCAGAATTCACGCTTAAGTGAATTAAAATGAATAAATCAATTCGTCTCTTTTAAAACTTCAAATACCAAATAATGCAAATCGATTCTGACTGCGCGTCGTTTGAAACGTCAAAATAATGATAGAATCATAATTTTACGTATTATTTAGAGAAAAAATGGACAACAGTAGTTATATTTAGTTATAACTAAGGGGCGTAGCTACCGCCGTATCTGCCGTATCAATTATACGGGGCCCCCGGACCACGGAGGCCCCCAACGTGTGTATTTTCAACTTTTGATATGCAACAAAAGGACCAAAAACCTGAAATTGTTACTTTATGCTTGAGAGGTTTCAAAACATGATTGTGAGAAAAATGAAATGGGCAGAAGTTTTAAATTTACCGCCTTAAAATTTATAGATTTCTGCTCAATTTTCCCTCTTAATATATCATGACAACTACAGATGGCAGCACATTTGCTCTAGCCAAAATATTTATTAGAGAGGGCAATCTTTTGGTTATAGGTGATCTGTGCATTGGATGTTAAACCATGGAGTGCAGCACAGTGTTTATATTTTTTCTTCTGTGAAAAATCTTTACCCTCATATAAGGGCCTCCAAACAAATTTTTTATACGGGGCCCCGACAAGGCACGCTACGCCACTGTAATATAACTCCTAATTATCATTTATAAATGTAGGGTTTCGATTAAAACTGTATGTTACGTATCCCTTTTTGAAAAGAAACATGCTCTCTATAGCCTAGTGGTAGAAATACTTGACTCTGGCGCGGACGATTGGTGTTCGATCCTCACTAGAAGCTTTCTTTTTATAGTCGTGGAGAAAGTATAGTCTTTTACTTGTCATTCTAATATTCACTTGGATGATTCCAAAACTCACTCGCTGCGCTCGCTCGTTTTGGAAACTTCATCCGCGTGAATAATAGCCATCATTCTGCACTCGTTGAAGACTATATACTATTTGGTTATATGTGGTTTGTGAATAGTTTTACAAAAGATATATCTTAAATATTATGATTGTGACTCGATAATGGTATTAGCATCACTCGAAGAACTCTCCGTTGCTCTAACCACCATATCGACTTTGGAGAACAAATGCAACTACCTAATAAAATATCCGACCATCCTCGTATAAATACTTCAAGGATGCTGTTTTGAACGAATGTGCGAAATTGCTTATAACCTCTATTTTTTGATATCGGTTGTTGATCGTAGTGATTAGACCTTCTTGAAATGCCGACAATTATGTGATCAAACATTGGTTAGTGAATTTATATAACTTTGCACAAAAAATCTCTATCACTAGGTACATTTTTAATTGTCAGTCTTACGCGAAAATATCTTCTTAATATGATAATAAAGTTTTTATGTCGCAAAAAAATTATATAAACATTTTTTTGAGACTATATTCAGTCTATAAGTAACGGGATTGGGTATTTTCGAAGATAGGCTTGTTTTCAAGGTCAACAAACATTTGATCATTTATTTAAAATCCGTAAATGGTCTGATTGACATTAGAGAACATTCGTTCTTATTAAAAACCGCCTCCATTAATGCCAATACTTTCATTCCATTGTTCAGGGTTGATTTGTGAAAAGTAGTCAACCCACAACTAGGTCTAGACTGATAAAAAACTGTAAAGAATTCCTTAACTAGCTATTATAGCAAGAGACAAAAAGTTAGTATCTATTAAGAAATAGTCCTATCCGCATGTGAGTAGACTACGTTTCATAAACGAAGAAGTCACGTGAAGTTTGCCAATTGAATTGCGCAGAAACCAAAATCGGTCGCTTCGAGACTACCGTTAATTTCACAATATGACGCTGGTTTTGTTAGATGGTGTACTCTGTGGTTTTGACGACCAGTTCGCGCATACGACTGCAACTTCACGTGGTTTCTTTTTTTGTGAAATGGATTCCATCTAAGTTTTTGAGGTTGTAAATCAAGCGTGCCGAAACGAGATCATATAATTATTAGGTATTATATACTATAATATTTTTGGAACAATCACGTATTTTATTTACCACATAAATTAGATAAAACCAGATAAAAGTGTAAACAAAACCTTAGAAAATCACGACTAATCTAACTAATAACTTAAAACGTGTTTCTGTGTTGTTTCTTTTTCTTTGTACACTCAGTACCTATAATGATAATAATCAAATTTAGTATCTCGCACAAATTAGGAATACTCTTGTAAAATTCCATGTCAATAAAATCAAAAAATCTTATCTTTAGGTATATACCAATGAACGAGTACTTACACTTTACTTGTTTTCATAATGGGTTAATCAAACACGGATTTCAAAATGCTTATCTGAAAAATAACGAACAATGAAAAAATAAACACAATATCGAATACATCGACCTGTTTTAATTTCCAAATCTAAAGAAGTGAATTTAAATGAATGGTTTTTGTTCCAATGGGCCTTCATGAATTTTTTTAATTGCTTTAAATTTTTTGTTTGGAACTGGATTTATATGCTGAACAAAAGTACCAAAAGTGCAGAAAGTTATTATTGTCAGAAAAAAATACTTTTTGTTGGCCACACTGACCTTAGACTGAGTCATCTGAGCTTCTTCTTCGTTGGATGTTTTGGCCTGTACCGTAGTACCTAACAATTGACTAGACACACACTTACAAATACTGCCAACATAATTCCAGAAGTCACCCGTTTCAAAGACAAACGAGGAGCTCATAATGAATACATCCCCGAAGCGTAAATCTTGAAATTTAACATGACTTTTCATCTGAATACTCAACATATCAGAGGCCAATAATTCTAGGAACTCTTGGCATGTCACCATTTTATTTCTGTTATTCAGTCACTAGTTATGTCAAAACTTATTTGTACTGTCGTCTAGTGTATTCATTTATATATGGAGTAGATATAATAAATGTGTTATATTTGTTTTGTTCCATTTCCACATCAATATTATTTAGCTTTTACCATTGCACTGAACTGAAGTCGTAACCTGGAGAAATAATATTATATAATTCTAGGAACTTTGAATTTCAAGATATATACGCTTCGGGGGTGTATTCATTATTTTAATAAAGCAATATAAATGTTCGCAATGATAAAAAACATGCAAAATATTATGTTTTGAATAGTAGACTTTAACTGTCATTCTTGTCAGAAAAAAACACTTTTTGTTGGCCACACTGACCTTAGACTGAACTCATCTATTAAACTGTGTGACATTTATATTCGAAACAACGCTAAGCGAGATAAAAAATGATCTGTAAACTTTTGTTAGGAGATTTAAGCATCTACTGAAAAGGGCCAACAATTTTTTAATACAAGGGGCCTCTAATTTTTCAATCGATGTAGTTGAAAAAGAATCCACTTCTCCCATTAAAATGTCTTACCTTCAAATATACATTTTTATAATAAATCCTTTTTTTAACCTAACCTCCATCAAACAACGCGCGGTCTACATTTTTTAGTAGAGCAGCAATTATTCGAAGGTAAAAATGTATGTATATTTGCATTATTTAGGTTTACTTTACTGGTGAGAAAACATTATTAATTTTTTGGGGACATTATACAACTAAATATTAGTTAGCAGTTGGTTGTAGTGTTGCACCATAGTTAACAGCAGCAAAGATAGTCTTCAACACTTAGTGAGTAAGTAATAAACAATTAGAATTATGTACATAATAATATGAGGCAAGAGAAGCAAATTTAAAAAGTTTTTACCATCTGAAAAGAAACAAACGCTGACAATCGTAGAAATTGCAATACATAGTAAACAAAATACTGTGCGCAAGGTTAGGTTAGGACACTATCCTCAGCAATCATTACGTCTATTTGATCAATTTCCATACCTGAACGGTTATAAAAGGACCTTATTATTAAGACTCCGCTGTCCGCCTGTCTCTCCAAAAGAAAAAAGGAATGAGCTAAGGAGCCCATCAGTCTCAGACTTGCAAAGGATGGGAATATACAAGACCAAGATCTGTGTGGTCGATGTCAACCATGAAATTAAAGACTCAGAGTAAAATTTATTTCTCGAGTGATAATAAAACAATAAAATAATATATCGTACAATGTATTTTTCCACATTCTATATAATCTAAACAGTATAAATAATTGTATGAATAAGTATATTTATTATACCTATATATTTTGACATTCTATTTCCCAGTCGTCGGCAGTTATTCTAACAGGTTCTATTATTTTTCTAAATTGTTCAAACGGACAATCGAACTCGCATCCATTCAACTGGATATTCCTGAGCACAGTACTGTTTTTAAAATAAATATTCACAAATTCCGTATCGTTTTTTCTTCTCAGTTCAATCATAACAGTGGACGCGTATTCGAACCAACTCCCATCGTAAACGTTCAAAGTGTTTAAAAGATGCCCCAGCGTACTGTCGTGTATGGATAACATCAATAACTTTTGCGCGTTCACTGGATCTTCAATAGAATCTTCAAAAAATTTGGTTATATAATCAATTAAAGGACCTGACTTTAATCTACCCAAAGCTCTGTCATATGTATCTATTACATAGACCAGCGTCAACAGCTTTAATGTTTCAGCGGGATACACTTTTTTCGTCCACTCTGGTATTGTTAAATTAAAATATTCTTCTATAAAAAGCGTATCATGGAAAAAAGTTACTTCATCTAAGGCTGTAATATTTTCGCCGGCGTTTTTGGATATATAATCGAACAAACTCTTTTTGTCGTTCATAAGTTTCTTGTAAAATTCTGTTTGTTTTAATCCATCCAACAGTTTATTATATCTTTTACACTGTTTTGATATCAAAACATTTTGTTCTTGAGGTGATGTGTGTATAGGTATTGGTTGCCAAAGTAACTCGCTATTCCAAATTTGCTCTTTTTTTGGTGGAAAAAGTGCTGCTAAATTAACTGCTGCTGACATTAAACATCTGTCAACGTCGGAAGACAAGACTCGTAGAAAAGTAGGATCGTACTTCTCGGGTATAAATTCACTGTATCTTTCTCGGTACCATTTACCGAGGTTGTAATGTTGTTGTTTGCCTAGATTCGTCAGTTCTCCCATACCTTCCGGCCATATTTCTCCTATTCTCGATCTATAAGGATCGTATGCGAACATTTTACGAGGAGCTCTACTTCCATGACGATATAACAATGTTAAAGATAACAATTCACTGCACTCACACGCGATGATAATTAAAATTGACTGTAATAATAATAATCTTCGAAGCATTGTTTTGCGTTCTTTGGTTATTTTGCAACTAACCGATTTTAAATAAAAAATAAATTACACCAACACTTATTATTAATGTATGCAAGATTAAAATAGAATTTTTAATGCGTTTGAATATTTATATCGAGCTGCAAATTATTTCTTTTTGTTTTCAGTAAAAATAGTTTTATTTTACTATAATTTGGCCCGATTGTTATGGAAAAATATACTCACGAAAAATTTAAATGTTGTATTTCTATTGACAGCAGTGGCATGTGCCTTATTTTCAAGGTTATATTGATTTTAATTAAGTCAATATTATAATTTCATATTTCCTCTCCTCTCATGTATGGTTCAAAAATATTTTTATTTTATTAAATTGTCCAGAAATATTTTTTACATTGACACAATATAAAAGTCAGTGTATGCAAGATATTGTAGCGTTTATTTTAATTTATATTTACAATTACTTAATTTATAGTTACAGATTTATATGTAATACTGTCCTTATTTAATAATTTATAGAGTTCATACAACAGCCTTTTTGGTGTGCGTCATCGTTTGTGACGTATATTCGGGTTTTGGGTATGTCGCTAATTTTATTTGCTATTTTGACACATCTAACCCTAAATTTGATAAATAAAATCATCAGGATCGCATTCAGCAAAATTATAAAATTGATAGTTACCAGCTTCTTATTCTAACTGAAAATACTTGAGAATTTTCAAAATGCTGATGTTTTTCCTTGTATCTAGGCATATTTTTGTATTATTCGAATAAATATAACAATAATATTCATATTAACTTTTCATAAATAATAATTGACCGTGAACAACTAAGTGCAGACCTGACAAGAACTGTCAGTGGGACAGTAGAAAAAGATGTCAGATACATTGACAATACGAAAGGTATATCTGCATCCTATTTTAAACAAAGAAATTTCTCCCGATTGATTGGTCGTGCTTGCGCTTAATCTGAACATCAACCAATCAAATTTTGGTAAGTCAATGATTAGGATTGACGTTTGTAATACATTTGAACGGTTCATTATAGCGATATTTTGATTAGGATTAATCAAAGACCTGACTTTTTTTCCATTTCTTTCCACGTAATGTGTTAGGAAGACATTAACAAACGATGACGCACACCAAAAAGGCTGTTGTATGAACCATATATCATACACTTAACACACCTATAATTTATATGAGAGTCACTTAATAAACACTTTATCGATGCGCGATTGCTTTTCTTCCTTATAAACACTAACTGTCCATCTATCTGACTATATGACTACTGATAACATGTGCAGCGATGCCGTCTACTTATATCGCGCGTGGGGTAGATTTCTAGAAATCTCTCGTTCTGCCGAAGGCGGTGGATAGACTAAAAGTCTCTGGACAAATTGTAGGGTGCGGGGTAGGTAGTCGCTCGAATATATCATTCGGGTCAGTTGATTTACTGGACTGGAGCAAAACTAACCATGTTGATGTGCCGTGTTGTTGTGTTGATTATTAGTTTTTGAAACACAGAAGAGAAAAGGATTCGTATTGGTTGATGACAACCATGACGCAATTGCAAGAGACTTGCATAATGTCACACAACCTTGCAAGAAATTGAATGCAATCCCTTGCAGGTTGTATTGCATATAGCACCATGTCAAGCGGCCTTTATAAACAAAATGTTTTGTCAGTATATAGTGGATTATTCGTCTAATATGTTTAATGATCGAAGCCCAGAACAAAGAACCGTCTAAAAGATGCACTAGACATAAAGGAATATTTATAAAGTGGTTTTTGAAATACTTGCATGGCTTAAATTAAAAATATGTTCCAAATAAAGAGAGAGCCTGTGGTAAACAAACACTAGGCTGAAATTATAAGATTTAAAAATTTGATGTTTGCGAATAATAATAAAACAGCAAAATAATAAATATATAATGTATTTTTTCACATTCTATAATCTAAACAGTATAAATAATTGTATTAATAAGTATATTATACTTAAATATTTTGACATTCTATTTCCCAGTCGTCGGCAGTTATTCTAACTGGTTCCATTATTTTTCTAAATTGTTCAAACGGACAATCAAACTCGCATCCATTTAACTGGATGTTCCTGAGCATAGTACTGTTTTTAAAATAAATATTCACAAATTCCGTATCGTTTTTTCTTCTTAGTTCAATCATAACAGTGGACGCGTACTCGAACCAACTCCCATCGTAAACGTTCAAAGTGTTTAAAAGATGCCCCAGCGTACTGTCGTGTATGGATAACATCAATAACTTTTGCGCGTTCACTGGATCTTCAATAGAATCTTCAAAAAATTTGGTTATATAATCAATTAAAGGACCTGATTTTAATCTAGCCAAAGCTCTGTCATATGTATCTATTACATAGACCAGCGTCAACAGCTTTAATGTTTCAGCGGGATACACTTTTTTCGTCCACTCTGGTATTGTTAAATTAAAATATTCTTCTATAAAAAGCGTATCATGGAAAGAAGTTACTTCATGTAAGGTTGTAATGTTTTCGCCGGCGTTTTTGGATAAATAATCGAACAAACTCTTTTTTTCGTTCATAAGTTATTTGTAAAATTCTGTTTGTTTTAATACATCGAAAAGTTTATTGTATCTTTTACACTGTTTTGATATCAGAACATTTTGTTCTTGAGGTGATGCGTGTATAGGTATTGGTTGCCAAAGTAACTCGCTATTCCAAATTTGCTCTTTTTTTGGTGGAAAAAGCGCTGCTAAATTAACTGCTGCTGACATTAAACATCTGTCTACGTCGGAAGTCAAAACTCGTAGGAAAGTAGGGTCGTACTTCTCGGGTATAAATTCACTGTATCTTTCTCGGTACCATTTACCGAGGTTGTATTGTTGTTGTTTGCCTAGATTCGTCAGTTCTCCTAAACCTTCACGCGATGATAAATAAAAATGACTGTAACAATAATTGTCGAAGCATTGTATCTTGTCAAGCGTTCGTTGGTTGTTTTATTACTGATTTATTTCTGGCTATTTTAACTGAAGTGCAATTACCGCCTACACTTATTAATGTATTATACTTTCTACCTCCCTGTTAAATAACTCGTCCACATTCTCCATCTGGCTAATTGGTCTCTGCCAAACTACTCAAAAAAAAAATAATAATTAAAATTCACAAATTCACTTTCTCTGTTTTTTTTCCTTTCTCTACAATTTTAACTCTTCATGCCATGAAGTTCTCCTAGCGAAATGTTTTTTTATTATTTTGATGAAAAATTCAAAAGTCTGACTGAGGCTCTATATAGTTTTATCCTCTGCAACTAATTCCTTCTTCTCGTTTATAATTTTGGTTTATTTAAAACGTTTTTTATACTAAAATAGTTATTTATGCAACAAGTGCAAAAAGTGAGTGTTTTTTGCACGCGACGTGAAATTGTCCAACGAGGTCTTTAGGCCGAGTTGGACAACACGTCGAGTGCAAAAAACACGTTTTGCAAGAGTTGCATACAATATTTTTTCTAAATTCATGCAAAAACTGGAAAATTAGAACATAAATATGTCAAGAACCTAAGCTAACCTAATAAAACTCAACCCCTTCTTCTTTTTTGTATCTCTATGGCCTCCACCTTGTCAGTACTCAATCATAGCTGGTTTTCGCCTTGACCATTTAAATTTTAAATAATTAAAGATTTTTGAAATAATTGTAACTCGTTGAGACTAAGTAGTAAGATATACATATATTATTGTTGTATTAAAGCAGGATCAGGTACTTGCTATGGATTTTTATTTAATTTAAATGTTTATGTTTGTCATTAATCATCACAAAACTGACACAAGAATGACAGATGAGTGCAATAATAGTATTTTATGCAACGAACATGTAATGATAGCCATTAAGACACGAGCATATTGTAGGATACGAAACGAGCCGCAGGCGAGTTTCGTATATAATATGCGAGTGTATTAATGGCCATTACATGAAAGTGGCATACAATATTTTTTCTACTCCGGTTAATAAAAATTATTTAATCAATAAATCAATTTTAAATATAGTTACTTTTGAAAATCAAAATTATTTGACAGCTATCAAATTAAGTGTCACTTAATATGTCTGTTCGCCTGCAATAAAAGTGTAACACTGACCTATACAATTTTGAAGAATTCAGGTCTATCTGTGAAAAAATACGTATAAAATTACTAAATTTGGGAATATCTATATAATTATGTAAATTGCATTTGTAAACTGCAAGAAGCATTAAAACATAATTAAAATAAATAAAATCGTATAGCTCAGTGCTACACTTTTATTGCAGGGAACAGACCTAATATGATTAATTTCAGAAATGTCAACCAGGTATCCATGGCTATATACTAAATATTGTGCGAATGTCGCATTCCTATTGGCTTAAAAATCTGTATCATAATGAAAATCTGTATCATAATGAATTTCATTATGATACAGATTTTAGTCTTTTAATAAGTATATTATAAAACAGGAGTAGAAAATAGTATTTTATGCAACGAACATGTAATGATAGCCATTAAGACACGAGCATATTGTAGGATACGAAACGAGCCGCAGGCGAGTTTCGTATATAATATGCGAGTGTATTAATGGCCATTACATGAAAGTGGTATACAATATTTTTTCTACTCCGGTTAATAAAAATTATTTAATCAATAATTATTAGTTAAATCAATTTTAAATATAGTTATTTTGAAAATCAAAATTATTTGACAGCTATCAAATTAAGTGTCACTTCTCAATATGTCTGTTCGCCTGCAATAAAAGTGTAGCACTGAGCTATATAATTTTGAAGAATTCAGGTCTATCTGTGAAAAAATACGTATAAAATTACTAAATTTGGGAATATCTATGTATATTGCATTTGTAAACTGCAAGAAGCATTAAAACATAATTAAAATAAATAAAATCGTATAGCTCAGTGCTACACTTTTATTGCAGGCCACAGACCTAATATAATTAATTTCAGAAATGTCAACCAGGTATCCATGGCTATATACTAAATATTGTGCGAATGTCGCATTCCTATTGGCTTAAAAATCTGTATCATAATGAAAATCTGTATCATAATGAATTTCATTATGATACAGATTTTAGTCTTTTAATAAGTATATTATAAAACAGGAGTAGAAAAAATATTTTATTGCACTAGTGCAATAAAGTACCACTTTTTCCATTAAATGTGGTTCACAAAAGTGTTGTTTTTTGCATGAATGTAGAAAAACAATTTTTCTACCTTCTCCAAAATATTCCAAAAATTAACAATCTTATTTATAAGGTTCCACAAATATTTTTTTTATAGATATATCTTATCTAATAGATCAATTGCATACAGATATTTATATATAAAAATAACCTTTCAAATATTCTAAAATTCCATATCTTTCAATAACGGACCACCCCTCTGTTATTTTTGCAAATAAAATTTAAATAGGGAAAGTAATAAGTGCGACACATCATTTAAAAAATAATTTTACATGGAATTTGACTATGTGGCAGTTTAATTCATGCAAAAATTAACAATTTAACGAACAATTAGATTTGGAATAAAAATTAATTCACTACGTCTACGTAAAGTAAAAATAGTTTTTGATGCCCTTGACACATGTAGGTCCCATTATTTAAAATGGAAGCCGCTTTCATCATAGAATTTCATTTGAAAAACAAGTAGAATAAATGTTATTTCCAAAGACAAAAGCTGGATAATCGACGTTACAATGAACATTAAAAATCTTAGTGAAAGTCACAATTAACAACAATTAAGTTATGAATGAAGTTTGATATTTAACTACCTAACATTATCGAATACTTGAATATTCATTAGCAAATTTTTTGATTGGGTTTAAATTTGCTGCTACGGTTAAAAGTTCAAAATAATAATCTAATAAGTAGTTACCATAGTTTATAGTGAGAAAAAACTTAAAAATAATTGGCATACATTTTCGATGTATAGTGTAAACAACAATTAACATTTTGCCTCTCTGTACAAGTGTACAAAGCACATTACTTAAGATGTGTTCAGATGTACCGTCATGTACATGTACATTTTAGCTTTGTCTGGCCAATTTGCTAATTCAACTTATAATCTTGAAACAAATTCCACAACACAACAGCCTATGAACCTAAATACAGGATTATTTACCATAAAAAAACAAATTTTGTGACGTTGCCAAACTGTAATTTTTTTCTCATTACTTTAAGAAAAATAAAAATGTCAAACTGATAGTTCTTCTTTTTTATTGGCCTTTGCCTAACTTTGCATGAATCGACGATGTTTATCAACAAATAAACGGATCGTATAATGGTCATAGATTCAATGTAAATATTTATTTAGTTTAGTTTTTAGCCGGTTAAACAGTATTATAAATTATTATATCACCACGGTATTTATTATCGAGCTGTTGAACCGGAGAACGTTAAGAAGTTCAAGCGCAGACTTAGAAATGCATATTGGAAAAAAATATAGTCGTAAAAACGTCTGCTACAAAACCAATCAACTTATTGTATCATTGAGTGCTTCTATTTTTATAAAACATCAGCCATTAGTGTGAAAGCAATCTATACTAAGTAATCGAAGCACAAATTAATGAAATTATTATATACAGGGTATCATTTTTCTCAAAGCAAACACGACTAGAATTTTATTTATTTAGATATACAACATGAATCTACTAGAAAAAGTTTGAATGTTTTTACTTAATAGTATAGCTACAAATTAACTGCTCCAAATATTGGGCGATCTCCTAACTTATCGATACTGCAATTTTTGTAGTACGATTTGTCAAAATAGGTCTTTACTTCGGCGATTACTTCCTCATCGGCTCAAATTTCTTTCCCGAGAGCATTCTCCTTCAGGTCCCCAAACAGGAAATAGTCGTTGTATGCCAAATCTGGAGAATAATACGGTGGATGTGGAAGCAATTCGAAACCAAATTCATTGAGATTGATCCTCGATCCCATCAACTTGTGCCATGGCGCATTTTCTTGGTGAAATAACAATTTTTTCCACCAAGCTGGGCCGTTTTTTTACTTTAAACTCTTCAACAAGGCTATAATAATAGTCGCTGCTGATTGTTTTTAGAAAGTCAATGAAAATAATTCCATGTGCATCGAAAAATACTGACTCGATAACCTTGTCAGTCTACTGTTGCGTTTTCCACGATTTGGATTCGGTTAATTGCGTGCAGTTCACTCAACTAGCTGCCATTTTAACTCTGGAGTGTACTTATGGAGCCACATTTCATCCACTGACTCATATAGATGCAAAAATTCGGGCTCATTGCTATTGAACAGTTCCAAGACTGCTAATAATTATCAACATTTGATCGATTGTGAGCTCACTTTACACAGAGCTTTCGTATGCCCAAATATTCGTGATAAATAAGTATGTTAATGCCTCACCGGATGTTTCGTTTTAGGTCATGATCTGCGTGATACTTTTAATGGTAATAGCACTGGTATCAGGAAAATCGATTGTGCATTTCCAAAGCGATATACCGTTTTGTTGTAAAATCAAAAATAACGATCACACCCATGTTCATTGTTACGGAAAAGATTTCATGGAAATTCCCAACAACTTATCCAGATCTATTTATAAATTTAGTATTACGGATGCCAGGATTAAGCATATTAAGAAGAGGTCCTTCGATCCGTATAGAGAAGAGATGAGAGATGTGTAAGATTGAAAAACTTATTCATATTTTTTTAAATAGAATAATCTATTATAATTTTTTTTTAGTACTTTATCCAATTTGCCTAATTTGAGGGTGATTGAAGATGGTACTTTCAGTGATATGCCTAATTTAAGGACCTTGTAAGTATTTTATTGAAAAAAATGTTTATACCCACTACATTTGTACACGACCACCTAATAATAAGTCAATATTTTACCTACTAACAAAAGGTATATGGTACCCATATATCTACTAGAGTGAATTATGGTTCATAATACACTGCTGAGTATTATGGTTCATAATTCACGCCATGACAACTCAACACTCACATATTTTGTTACATAGGTGACTAGAGATGGAGGTACAATATGAAATAAACTATTAAATCTGTGTATTTCGTTCAGGAAATTTATTTCTGAAATATATCTTGTCGATAAAATATTGAAATTTTTAGTATTGATACTTTTCATAACGATATTTTCTAATATCAAGTATTTTAAGACAAAGTCTTTCTAAAATAACGGATGTCATTTTTAATTATTTTAGTTTTTGAAGCCATAACCTGTAAACGACGTTATACGTTAAACGTTATTTTTTTTTTGGTGTAACTAACGTCAAATTTTCTATTTGTTCAATTTGATTAGTACACATTAATTGTGGATAATATAGAAAATATAATCGAAATGATCCAAGTCTAATAGACCACAACTTAATAAGGGGCGCTATTCTTCAAACTAGAATATTTTGATAGCATATACATCTTGCAAAATTGACGTTAAAAATTGGCGTTGACAAGTTTATACATTCAAAGATGTTTATGGTACATTTAAAAGGCCAAAATATAATTGAGTGTTGAAATATATCATTTAAAATCATTTATGCAAAGTTTCAATACATTTTGGATAGTTTTTCATATTTTTTCTTTCATTCATCGAAATAAAAATAATACACGTGACAATTATGTTATACCTTACCGCTTAATAAAGTTTCGGTTATTTCCACGTAAATAACGGAGTACGTTATCGCTTATTAAGGTGATCGGTTATTTTTTTACTATTGCGCATGAGCAAAATAACCGATAACGTATAACGTTGATCAAATAATTGTGGCTTAAAATCTCTCTATAAGTATATTTATAACGGTACGTTATATTTTACACAGTATCGCCCATCTCTATATATGTCAAATTATTTTATGTAAGTAGTTACGCCATCTATGGCTTCGCCTACCAAAACATTTTGAGGTTAGTAACACCAAATCGTTACTGATTTTTAATTAAGGGTTATGGACAAAGTTTAGTATTCAACTCGCAATTTATGGCCAATATTCACTGGGGAGCCAACTATCGTGAATAATGGCTATCATAAATTGCTCGTTTAATAATATTAATTATTATATTTTAATAGATACATATCCAATGCCCCACAAATAATGTTTTTAAATGGATTATTATTGGGAGTTACATCTGACACCTTTTATTCTTTGTAAGTATGAACTAATTATTTTGAGATATCGAGTAATAAACTCAGTTTTTTTGATATTAACACTTTATCTTGAAATGGTGTTAAATTTTTGAAATAAAAAACTATCATCTGTATGTTCCTTGTGGTATATTATTCATTCTTTTCTTTTTAATTTCTTGGGAAATTTAACCACAATATTTTTAAATTATTTATTTCAACGTTTCGGTAGCGTTCCAGCTACCGTTGTCAAGATAAAATGAGTAGAAATTAATTTTTATCCCTATTTGACACAACGGAAAAAATAATTTAAAAATATTGTGGTTTAATTTCCCAAGAATTTAAAAAGAAAAAAAAACTATCAACATAAAAAATCTAAGGTACGTGAGTACCTACGTGAATAATCAGCTGAAACTTTAACCTAGTGTCCTCTTAAAAAACCATAAAAAAAAATCACAATATCATAGCCAACTTATTAAAGATTTCCATTTTAAAAATCGGTTAATTAAGATTAAAAGTGAAAACCTTCGAAAATCCACATTATAAAATTATAACTTAGGAAAAAAAAGTAATAGCCCTACTGCTAAGATTTTGATTTAAAAGCAAAAAAAAGGTATTACACGTGCAATGAAAGTTTCAAAACTCCAATCTCCAATACTGTGTCTCTTGCTTTTTAATGAAAAATATTGAACGCAAGTAAACTAGGATGAGAAAACTAATGGTTTTTCTCTACAATTAATAAGTTATCTGGGAAAGCAGTCTGCTAGGCTTATTTTTCTTTTATTTTTTTTTTCAAATACACCAACTCTCTTAAATGTTGGTTTGGGCCCCTATAGTAATAGCTGAGAACATTTTTTTTTCAACATTTACAGCATCTAAGATAAATTAGAGGCCCTGCAAATGCAAAAAAACATGTGTCAGCACTTTTTGGACTTTATCTGAGGCGGTAAATTAATATATGTACAGTGTGTCTACTTAATAAGTTGGACTCATATGGGAAACTTTTTTATTATTGGTTTTAGGAAAAAAGTTATTCTTCATAAAAAGCTCTGCATTATCTAAAACCTAGAATGCAATCATTAGATATTTCTTATTTTGAGCCGTATACGAGGTTTGTCAAAAAATATTAATCTTACTCAAGAGTAAAGTACCTTTATTTTTTACAATACAGAAAAATTGGGAGAAGTAAAGTTGTTTAACATTAAAAGTTATATGCAAATATGCAATTACAGCTATTTAGCATGAAAATTAAGATTTGGTGATTATTCACGTTTTACATTATGAAGTATTTGTAATCGTAAATAATCACCAAATCTTAATTTTTATGCGCTAAATAGCTGTAATTGCATATTTGCATATAACTTTTAATTTTAAACAACTTTACTTCTCACAATTTTTCTGTATTGTAAAAAATAAAGGTACTTTACTCTTGAGTAAGATTAATATTTTTTGACAAACCTCGTATACGGCTCAAAATAAGATTTATCTAATGATTGCATTTTAGGTTTTAGATAATGCAGAACTTTTTATGAAGAATAACTTTTTTTCCTAAAACCAATAATAAAAAAGTTTCCCATATGAGTCCAACTTAATAGACACACTGTATAAATTACCACGAGACGAGATCAAAATGGGTCTCTCGTCTCGTCTCGCTTTATCTCGTCATTTAAACCAAGTAACGTAAAAACCGACAAAATTTTAACGCGTTTAGGTTTGGTTCACCCAGTTTACTACCGCTGACGAAAATATTGCTACAGTCAGTTCTTTGCTTTTTAATAATTTGGTTTTCGTAAGAAATTACTAAACAATAAGTTGTATCCCGTATTAAGAACACGATTTTTAATTTTTTTTATTTCTAGACGTATAATTTGGACTAAATTAATAGAAGTTCCAGATTTATATCATCTTCCAGATAATAATACAATGTTTTTATTGTAAGTATGTCCAGAAAAAATATTTTATTTTTTGTTAAATGTTCCTTTTTCTGTCTCCAGGGATTTGGACCATAATAATATAAAAAAATTACCGGCAAATTCCATTAAAGTATCCGCTCAACAAGTGTAAGCTTTAAGATCAATTCTTATTTTGAAGTTTTTTAATTTTCTCTTTTTTATAGTACAATTAATTTCAACCCTTTGCAAACCGTTGAAGATTACGCTTTCAATGGATCTCAAATAGCCGAATTGTAAGTCACAGCAATATTTTCTTACTTTTGCTTATGAATTTGTTGTTTTCTATGCAGTTTTCTTAATATTTTTATCACTAGGGACATAAAGCAGTTCTAAAAATCACCACTTATATACGTATAGTTATCGCAATGCGCATGTGCCGAGGCGATACATGGATTTTGTTATGTTACGTGTAACGTATCAATCCGTCACAAGTACCTAACGTACCTATTGCTTTATTGTGTTCCGTGTTCGCGTTTTTCAACGACCAAACAACAAAAGTGATGTTGTATGCTTTTAGAAAGACTAATTTTTAATAGATGTCAATGCAATAGTGCCTCAATTTAATGGTCAAGTTAGGAACTCATTTGCTTAGACTTGTTTTTGACTAATCAGGTATCTCCGTTACGTTACGTATACGGATAAGGATAATAAGTACATAATCTATTTGAAGAACTGCTTTTAGTCACTAAAACGGAGCTCCCTGTATACTTTTTTTCCAGGCAAATGCATTCCAATTTTCAACTGAAAAAACTTGAAAATCGAGCTTTCAGTGGGATGAGTAGCTTGAGACTTTTGTAAGTACAAGATCGATCAGAGAAATTATAGAAAAAAACTTTTACAGGAGTTTTTTTTTAGAGATTTATCCCAAACGTCAATCAAAGGATTACCAAGCGAAGGATTGCAGGAATTGGAAACATTGAAAATAGAGGACACACCAACCATGCAAACAATTCCTAGTATTTATGATTTGGGGGTCAGTAGGTATCGATTCTAAATATTAAAATATTTTTAATTTAGCCGCACTTAATTATAAAATGCTAGAAACGACTCAAAATGTCTTAACAGCTTTACATAGAGTCATAGAGTAATAAATAAAAGAGAGGCTCTAAAACAAATGGAAGAAACTAGCACAAAGTTTGTGCGCAGCCAGTTGAGCATGGCGCATCACAGCGACTAACTGAACTACAAACCCCGCCTCCTACCACACGAAAATTGGCAATATGTCAATATTATTTTAATTTGAGGTTAGTTTATATGATATCTATTTTTATTTAGTTCTTATTGACTTTTCTCTATTTAAATTAATTATCTTCAACATTGGCACCTATTGTTATCATAGGTTTTATTATAACTCATCATGGGTAAGTTAAAAAAGTAAAATAATAGAAATAATATATATTGCAAATTCAAAAAGCGCGCGTCTTGAATGCTAGTTCATACCGGTACCCAAGTAGGCGCTAGTGGTAACATCTTTCTTTTATTTATTACTCTATGCATAGAGTCCAGGAAAAGTTTGGATATCTTTGAACATATTCAGAGCTAAAGTTACCAACCATATTTTCCATATTTTTACTCCTAAATAACTGATATTTCAATATTTTTTTAGAATCTTAAGACCGCAAAGCTCACACACCCCTTTCATTGTTGTGCTTTCCAATATCCCGCTCAACACAATCCCGGCAAACATGCCCAATTTGCAGATAACATGAAAAAAATTTGTATGGAGCTTGCCAAATCTGGTTCTGGAATTATATCCAGAAAAAGAAGAGCTACTATCAGCAAAGAATGGCCCTATTCATCCCAGTAAGTGCTCAGGTAAAAAATATAATTTACAGTGTAAAAATGTGTGAGATGAAACGATGGATAATACAGGGTGTATACAATACTTTTTATATGGAACATATACCGATTAAAGTTTTAATTTTTAAGCATAATTTTTTTTTTGTTACAGAGAGCAATTATCACGTGTTGACTTGGAAAATTTTTTGCGGCCGTTGCAAGGTAAAGCTCTGGAACAATATCAAGGTAAAACTATTGATACTATGGTAGAAGAAAATGACGCAGAATATGAAGGATTTTTCCATTCAGACGCTACAAAAGTAAATGACAGTCAATTGGACACTCACTGTGGAAATATAATTTTCAGGTGATCAAACACTTTATATATTATCCTTATGTATTAAAATAATGTATTTGTTTTGAGACAATATATAGGGTGTTCATATTAAAATACATTTTGGTCAATGATTCCCTTTTAAGGGAGCACATTACGTCGCCCAAATCAAAGGAAAAAGAAGAAGAAGTTGAAGCATAGAACAGCAAAGAAATACATATATGCATTACAAGTTGCATAGTTTCAGTAAATCTTTGAAAAGTTCTTGAAATTACCTAAAATAGCATCGTTTTGTAAACGTGGACGAGATAATATTATTAAGAAAAAAATTGGTATTGAAAATGTTTTTTTAGGATACCAGAAGTTGAGTGTTTACCAGATCCGGATGATTTGAACCCTTGCGAAGACATTATGGGTATGTCTTGGCTGAGAATATCGGTGTGGTGCGTAGTAATTCTGGCTTTATTGGGAAATTTGGCAGTTATAATCGTTTTTTTATGCAGCCAGACCGAAATGAACGTTTCACGATTTTTAATTTTCAATTTAGCCGTTGCAGATTTTTGTATGGGGCTATACCTATTATTGATAGCGGCTATGGATTCTCATTCTGTTGGACAATACTTTAATTTTGCTTTTAATTGGCAGTACGGTAAGTAAAACTAACAAAATATCATAGTAATGCCGCACTTAGTTTACCACTTTTTGATTAGATGCTTATACTGGCCTAAAATTTGTTAGTTAGTTGATCTCGGCGATTTTTGGGTAACATCTAATCCGAAAGTGATAAACTAGGAGTGTCCTTACTCAACTTGTCAATAAATATTGGTTGGACAGCAAATGGACATCAATATTTCAAATATGTATGTTCGATTGCCTACACTAAATGTCTATTTAAGTGTATATTTGATTGCCTACACTAAATGTCTCCTGAAGTGTATACTTGATTGCCTACACTAAATGTCCCCTTAAGTGTATGTTTGATTGCCTACACTAAATGTCTATTTAAGTGTATGTTTAATTGCCTACATTAAATGTCAATAAAAATAAATATCAAATTAAAAACTAATTTTACCGACGAAATTTCCGCTTACTCCAACTTATTCCAGTGTTATTTATTTTTAAGGTATTGGCTGTCAATTATCAGGATTCCTCACGGTATTTTCCAGTCACCTTTCCATATATACGTTAACAATTGTGACATTAGAAAGATGGTTCGCAATAACTTACGCTATACATCTCACAAAACGAATAACTATCAAATGCGCTTTTTATATTCTTATCGGTGGCTGGGTGTATTCGTTTATTATTGCCGTTTTGCCAATTGTGGGGGTCAGCAACTATAGCAGTACAAGGTAAATACTCTTTGTCGAGGTGAATGTATAGGTGATGTATAGACCCTTTCCCTTGGTATACTTAAGCGGCAAATTAATGATTTTTTTTCTTGTTATTTCAGTATCTGTCTACCTATGGGAAGTAAACGAATCATCGACAAAATATATTTATACACAGTGATATTTCTAAATGGATCAGCTTTTGCTCTGATCGTATTTTGTTATGTCCAAATGTACCTGAGTTTAGGTTACGAAACAAGAAGAGCCAGCACTCAAGGAGAGATGACAATCGCTAAAAAGATGTCGCTGCTTATTCTTGTCGACTTTGCAACTGTTGCGCCAATTGCTTTTTTCGGATTGACAGCTTTGGCTGGGTATCCTTTAATAGGAGTAACGAAATCGAAAATTTTGTTGGTGTTCTTTTATCCCTTGAACGCATGCGCCAATCCATATTTGTACGCAGTGATGACAGCTCAATACAGGCATGATTTTATGGAACTTATTTCTAGGTAAAATGTAGATAAGAAAACGCAATTTAAATTATAAAAATAACGTTGAATTATGTCATGTTATAGATGTAAAGTATGTCGTGAAAAACATACTAAGAAAAATCGAGACGCCATTTTACTATCGTCTTCAGCTACAAGAAATGGAAACGGTAAAACTTCTGAAGGATAGTTATAAAGCCTACAACCTGCTACCAGAGACTGCAGACATTTTTTATTTTAGATGAACAAATCAATGTAATTGGTTTATTGAAAAAATTGGTACACCTGTTATTTTGGCAGGTTTATGCGTTTCTGTATTTTGTTGCAAAAGTTGATTAATTACTTATTAATTTTTGCTTTAAAATCTTTACAATAGTATTAAGAGTTAGGTTGGCTGTGCATAGTAAAATAAAGCGTTTCCATAACTTAAGTTGTACCAACAAGTTTAGATTACTTATCTCACCAACAAGTAAGGTACAAAAAAATCCAGATCTAAGTTGAAGTACCTACGAGCTGAATGATCTGCATAGTCCACTGTACATAGTTTTATTATGGGTGTTGCGGATAATGAAAAAATTGACATTTCATTCGATAGTATAAGATCATTGCACAATTTTGAATAAATATGACAGTATTTTAAGAATTTATAACGTTTTGTAAAAAAATATATTGTGCGTATAACATCATTTTGTTTCAATTCACCTTCCTTATAGAATACGTATACAACTGTAAGTAAATATTATTTAGAAACATTTTGCGAATTAGGTAAATGTTGGTTAGGTTAGGCAACCTACGCAGCAGCTATTTGTATGTAGTGTTGCAAAGTAATATACAGTTGGGTATATTGCAAGGTTGGTAGTAAGAAATACAGCTGAGCAAATGTCAGGAGACTGACGGAAAGTTTATTTTGGACAAAGAGTTGTCAAATATATCAAAACGTAATTAAAAGTGAACTGTTTTCTTTAAAATATTTAGTAGATAGTGTTTAAAACACAATGTTAACCCTTGAAGTGGTACCTGAACGTTCTTTAGGCTGTGAACAATGGGAATTTATATTGGGCAAGTTCCGTCAAAAGTTTTTTCTTGATAAATAACCATTTTTTATTGTGTAATAAGTTACATATCCCTTTGACAAATAATGAACTTTAGTTGCTTATAGTGTTTTGCATGTAAATACATATTAATTAATAGCCTTATAGTTTTCTTGCTTTTTATTTTTTACATGAAAGAAATTTGAGTAATTTATTTACTTAATATTGATTATTAATGTATACCTCCTACATAATCAAAAGATATTAAAATAATACAATTAATAATAAGTTTGTAATATTTATGCGATTAAACTCAAATGTGCAGTATTATTCATAACAATAAAATGCCAATAATTAATCACATTAACAATACATACAATATCAATCAGTTTTTGCATATAATGGATTTTTTTATCAATAATTTTATGTGTAACCCCTGGATACAATATGCACAGACAATGAGTTTTAATTTGTTTATTACTGTCCACTATAAAATTATGTTAATGCTATCAAAAACAAAAATTTTAATTTTTATAGGAAAAAAAGAAAACAGAATTTTGTTTATTTCCAATGTTCTAGGTACATAATTTTTGGCAGTTATATGATTTATGAGTTTTGTATGTCTTAGATAAGATACCTAACTGCTTTATTTCCTCATCATCTTTCAAAACATTTAGATATGATTGTAGTATTTTGCGGTTATATGTTCTTTTGATTAAACCTAATGTAAATAAGTGATTAATCAAAATATTATAATGTATCATTTCCAGGTGGTCTTTGAAACAAATGTCACTTTGTGTATAATAGCCTAAAATGTATCATTTTGTAGATATTAATGATGTATTTTTTATGTTGAAAATAAAGATAATCCTGTCCATTTGTTCAAAGACAATCAAAAAGTATTGTATTAAATTTCAATAAAACATTAAAAAAATTGAATAAAATATGTTGTTTTTAGGAATGCATTTTTCACAAGCCGTTGCAATAGTCCAATCTCAAGTTGGTATAATTAAAGGTGTTCAAGTTCTGTATAGTGAGATAGTAAGTATCTATCAAAATTGTGTGTGTTTGATAAATTTATCCCTGTATGAACTAATGTCATTGGAAATGTATTTTTTATTGTTATTATAAACAGATTGAGTTTTTTGGCTTTGGGATTCATCCCACACCTGTTGAACCATTTCACTATTCTGTTTTTGTTGCTCATTCACTGTTATTTTGAGATTTTCATGAAATGCATACATACTGCAATATGTATATTTACAAATTTAAATGTTCTTGTGCTAATTTATAGCTATAACAGCACAGATACATTGTAGATCAAATGAGAAAGTGGGAAGTCCTGTAGGTGTCTAGGTTGAGGTAAAATGTTTGATTCCAGAAATTGGAATACATGGAGTGCAATTTCCTTATATAGAATTTGTAATAAAAAAGTTTAACCTAGATTACTTCTAAAAGATTTTCAAAAATAGTTAGTATGTCCATGGAAATAACTTGAAATTTTTGTATCTGCAGAACAAATGTATAATCTTTTATTTGAATTTTATTTATGTAACTTTTAGAAACCCTTAGAAGCTGATTTAGTCATAAATCTACCACATGATGGAATAAGATTATTTTTTGATCCTATTTCCCAAAGGCTCAAGATCATTGAAATTTACTCAATGAAATCTGTTAAGTTGAAATACTGGTATGTATATTGCTATTACTTATTAATGACTGATTGTATTCACTTTATCAATCATTATTACACTTTACACATGAGTTGTATACAAACATTGTATTGTATTAATTCAAATCTTTTGATTTTTAGTGGATTAGAATTTAATTCTCCCGAAATTTTACCTTCTATAGAACAAATAGAACATTCATTTGGCGCAACTCATCCAGGTGTTTATGATTCAGAAAAACAATTGTTTATGTTAAATTTTAGAGGGCTATCATTTTACTTTCCTGTCGAATCAAAATTCCAATGTGGTAAGTATCTGCAATTGTATAATACATTTATTTTATGTTTTAAAGTAATACAAACAAAGAACAATCTGGTATTCTACTTTTTCCTTAACATGTCGTTAATCAATCGACACCACATGGTGTGCAGTCTTTCAAAATTACTACAATTTGAGTGCAACTGTGTAACTCCAATAGAACCAGCACAAAGAATTGAGAAAATTTAATTTAAAGAAAGAATAAAGGAAAGAAACAAAAGTTTATCATTGAAATTTTCATTTTAGGTAGTACACACAATTTGGGTTCCCTACAATTTCCGGCAGGTAGTTCTCCATTAGTATCACGTCTGGCTATTTATTGTGGATCTTGTGTAGATCAATCTCGTGCACCTGAATTGCCATTGTTATGTTATCACGGGCAACTGTATTTGAAAAAGGCGATAGTACTCAGAGGCGAATCGTGTACTAAAGGATTAAAATTATATTTAATGGCAGGTAAGTGACTTGTGTCAAAATATATATCAAAACATTTCTCAATAGTTGAAGAGGATAAATATATTTGTTTCCACTATCCAATATAAAATCTGTATGGAGTTTAGGAAGAAATTTACAAAACCCAAGTAAATGAAAGTAAGAATTATATTATTGAATATTGGGCGGAGTAGAATTCAATTAGACATCTGGCGGAAGAAATTGTAATTGTCGCAACGAGTAAAACAATTCGTTTTGCATTTTTATATGCAAGTCAACGTAAATACCGTAAATTCATACTTTATTTGTTTAATTTGTGTCAGTGACAAGCTTAAAACTGTGTTTTTCTATTCAACTCAACTGTCATCATTTCTGAGGTTATATTCTTTTATAATCAGAGATATTATGGAAGAGGTTATGTTATTCTATTTTTTGTTTTCATTGCACTTTTATGAAAGTGTCACTTATTTCCTCTATAGGTACCATGCAAAAATATATGGCCAGCATTCAAAACTGCCTGTCCCTCATTTATGCACCTAGAAGAAGGCTTCAGCATTCACAAATTCAAATAAACTTTGAATAGTCAGTGTATACCTAATCTATAGTTACAAAAGCAAAGAGAAAATAAGTCGGTATTAAAGATTTAAAATATTACTTAATACAAACGTACCTTTCCTGTAACTTTTATAGATATGACTATATCAAAAATAAAATAAAAACATGAAATCAGACCTAAACTTGTTTTATTTTTGACAAATATCAACTATACCTATTACTCCAAAAATAAAAATATTAGAAGTTAAAATTTAGTTTAATAGCACAAAATACTAAAGCACAATCAAAGAAAGAGCAAAAGTTTCACAAATCAAACACTACAAATAACTAAAACAGCAAAATAAAACCATTTAATTATCAAAGGACTTATACGGCAGCTGATTTGATTAACTCGTTGCTAGGATGACATTGACATTTCGAAGCGCCATCTATCGAATTCTACTTTTCCCAATTGACACATTAGGTTGTCAAAAAAGAACATGAAATATGACATGCAGACAGCAGAACATCCTACTACTAGAGTAGCAGAGACAAAGACAAGTAAAGACATCATCTCTAGAGAATGGCTACAAGAAATACCACATTAGATGTTTTAGGTCTGAGCAAATTATAATAGAATAAAGTATCAATTGCTTTAGACAGCTCCAATAATACAATTTTCTACCAATTTATGGTGAAAAATATATTTGCTATGAGGGATATTTGCATTCAATTTATTATTATTTTCCTCAAACACTTATTTAGTTTTACTAATATAATTATGATTTTCTTCTATACAGCAGAATTTCTTCTTTGGCCCAAAAAAGGTAATTTCGATTGGTGTGTTTTTGTTATAACATATTTTGGTGGTGTTGCGCTTTTACTTACAATTTATCATGACAGGCTGTTTAATACTATATGAACACCCCTTTTAGCCGACATCTCAGAGTTCACAACTCCCTTATTGACACTCCTTATCTTCTTGATAAATTATGATTGTACTTTACTACTTCACTTATCAGCAGATCAACTATATGATCCTCCTGTGGTATTGCTTATTTTTCTGGCCAGGTACATTTCTAATTCTAAACCTTCTTTTACTGGTTAAGCACACTGATAAATTTAAAGATTTGTCCCAACTTCTAATTAGCCTAATTTCTTAACTAAGTGTAACAGTTCTTCAAATATTGTTCCCTAATTATTCATATATTTGTTTCAGGTACTACCAATCGATTACCAGATTCAATAAAACAAGAATTCGAAAGAGAAGTTTTATTGGGGCAATCGACACAAGAAATATCTACTGCTTTGGGTGCTCCGTCGAAAGTGTTTTTCAAAAGTGAAGATAAAATGAAAATACACAGCCCAAATCCGCATCGTAAAATAACTGCCATTAGAAGCGACTATTTCTTCAATTATTTCACCTTAGGATTGGTAAGTTGAATGTTATGGAAATATTAATGAAAGTCATAAAAGAAGACTATTTTTTTTGACAGGTGGGATATGACAAATGACACTAGAAAAACATGTAATGATTATTTTATTTTTTTGTAGGATATCCTATTTGATGCGAATACTAATACAGCCAAAAAAATAGTATTACATACGAACTATCCAGGACATTATAATTTCAATATGTATATGCGTTGTGAGTTTGATCTGACGTTAAAAGACGTCGATGTCAATGCTTATACGCACTGGAATGACATTTGTACGAAATTAACTCCAAGTGATAGACCTGTTGTTTTAAATAGAGCCAGTTCCACCAATACTACCAACCCATTCGGCAGCACGTTGTGTTATGGTTACCAAGATATTATTTTTGAGGTAAAAACTTTTTTTTCAATTGTGTACATTACTTTTTGCGTACCAAAAGTGTCTGATCCATGGTATTTTCAGCTAGTATAACACCGAAATGTTCTTTGTTGAAATTTAGTTAGGTTAGGTATGATTTGAAAATAAAAGAATGTTACGTTTGTTTCAGGTAATGCCAAATCACTACATAGCTTCACTGACATTATATGGTGATGGTATTCCTTATGAAAAAGAAAGTGACCGCGCGTGACAGAGGCTATCTGCCACTTACCTTGTACTCACCAACAGGTACTGGCATTCCAATCCTATCTACAATTGCGCTATAAGAGCTTAGTTATTTCATTTTAATATAATCTTCTTATCATGTATTGAAATTTATTTTGTATGGTTTAGAAAAAGATCACTTGTTTTATGTTTTTTTTTTATATAATTTATTTACATTCTTTTAAGTAGGCCCAGATATTTCCATTAAAACATTGCCAGACAGAAAATCTTCAGCAATTTCTCAGGTTTTAATTTCTCAAACATTTGTCACTCTATGTTGGGAATTCTGGAAACATTGGAGATACTCAACACCTAACAATGTACCCTAAACCAACACTAACAACACACTATCCTACTCATGTTTCGATAACCAAGTTATCTTCTTCAGAGGCTTAAAAGTCATTCTAATTGAATGAATCTTTTCTGTCGAGGCCGTGTTATATCTAAAGTCGTTCCCTAGGTGTATTAAAAAAATGTTTTCAGATTTATTCCATAATTAATGTACACCTAATCCCTTAATTTAATATAGAAATATTATTCTTTCCCTTAGGTTTATTTTAAAGAAACATACACTTGTGATCTTCTACTAATATACTGTACTTTCCCATTATCGATAAAGAAAAAATATTTAGCTTTTTAAAAATCAGGATGGGATATTTATTCTGTATCCGAAAAAAGGAAAAAAAAATAAGACTTGTAGTTGGTAATTATTATAATTTTATTTTTGTAAATACTTTTAATTTAAGTCTTCAAGTGATCACGTCTGTATTTACAGAAATATATTTTTTATTTATATATATTATTTGTAGTAAAAGAAATTTATTTAGAAAAGATAAGTCAATTTAATCTTCCATCAATTGTTTTGTTAATTTTCTTGTTTTCTTTTAACCCACCCAAACATTTTCTTTCTTTTGAATTTTAATATTGATTTTGGTTTAATAAAAAATACAATTTTAATCGAAATATCTATGCCACAACCATTTAATTTAAATTTCATTCCTATTTTATGTATGTACTTGTTTTATAGTATTGTGTTAATTTTATTTATCTTTCTCTTAATTCCATTATTTTCAAATTCGAAAAACAGCCACTAGGTGGTGTAATTTCATTGCCCGATATTTTTTTGTACTCTATTCAATACTGAATCTCTTTCTAGAGACAGTTTCTATTGAGCACTAATCTAGAAATATTTGCAAGGATCATTAAGAATAGAGAAAATGATCCTGACAACTGTGCACTCAGTCTAAACAGTTTATTTTCTAAATACAGTCGTTTTCATCACCGATTTTAGTCAATGGTTTGTGCCTGCAAACTGTAAATTGTTTTATTCGTTTTTATAAGACAATTTGTTGTTTATTTTACAATCAATAAGGTTAAAATTATTAATAATTGTTTAATTTAACAAATTTCAAAATAAATCATTCTAAGTTTTGAAAAAATTGATTAGATACATTTGAACTACTTCCAAGTTGATTATTGTAATCAGGTACATTTTTATTTAATTAATTTTGTAAATATATTTATCTGTAAGTAAGAAAAAGTTCATAGAACTAACCTTGGTTTCCAGTTAATTGATCAGTAAAAAATATTTTTAATCTCTTTTAATTTATTTTTTTTAAATGTTCATTTCATTGGATGTTTTAAAAATGGTTTTATTTATATTATGTTTAAACTACAGAGCAAATAAAGTATATCTATTAAAAGTATTAAATTTAATAAACAATCTAAGTTATTTATTAATAAAACTACCTTATAGGGCAGCACCAAACAAAAATAGTTGTATAAGGAAACGTATCGGTTAACTTGTGAAACCCTGGTTCCAAAAATAAGTTTATACTTAATTTTGCAGTGGCAGTGGATTGAACGGTATATTTTGGTTAAACTAAAGATATTCCAATCAATATTTTAATTTGTTGTTTATAAAAAATATTACTTCTATTTTGTGGCTTTTTAAATCGCAAATTCTTCAGTTACAAATTGAATGTGCTGAATATTTTCATTATTAACACTGAAAAGATATAAAAATTTGATACATTTACTCCAAGTTTATATTTCACTGCCAGAGCAATTGAAATTTGAGTCACTTTCGTTTAAATGTTTACTAGAAATTTAATATAAACACTCAAACTGCCCTTTATGTTATTAAAATTTAGTTGTACATCGTACTATTTCTTGTCCAAAAATATTTTTTACAAATAAATGTGTTGCTACAGATTATGTTTGATTTTAAGTATTTCAAAAACTCACCTTAGAATTCCTCAGTATCCTATAGATTAGAACCATGGTACAAAATAAATTTGGTTTCAACTGAAATGTTCCTAACTCTCTTTAGTAATATTCTGCGTGGGGTTTTTCCTTGGAGCTTTCAAAAAAAATACGTATTTGAACTTAAATATTTTTTTTAAGTAATACATATTATACCAACTAAAAATATATTCTATTATTTTTTCACTTCTTTTGTAACTACTTCTTCTGAAGCAGGATTGGCATTTCTGAAATTAGGAAACTGTTCCCATGGAGCACTTAATTCGAATTTTCTAAATTCTTGTGCCAATTCAATAGGTTCGACGACGACTCGCTTTTTCTCATCATCATATCGTACTTCAACATATCCACTGAGTGGGAAATCTTTTCTAAATGGATGTCCTTCAAAACCATAATCTGTTAGTATTCTTCTCAAATCTGGATGGTTGGAGAAAAATACACCAAACATATCCCAGATTTCTCGTTCGTACCAATTTGCGGCTTTGTAAATTTCGTTGCAGGAATCAATTGGAGTGAGTTCATCAGTATATGTCTTAACTCTTATGCGGGAATTGAATCTTACTGACAAAATGTTGTAAATGATTTCAAATCTAAAAATATAAAATATTTTGCAGTTTAGTTTGAGGGAATTACTATGTAAATCAAGTTTTACCTACCTATATGGTCTGGATATGACATCCATTCCTGCAATATCAACCAAATTGGAAAACTGAGCATTGTGATGATCTTTCAAAAACTGCAGCACAGGTTCTATGCCTTCGGGTACAATAAGAAGCTCTAATTCATCTCCAGCAGTTATTTGTACTTTCTGAATGTATTTTGGAAGGCACTCCGCTACATACTTTCCATAATCGCTAAGATTTGATCGTACTACTACATCTGGTTTTCTTACAGTAGGTCTAGTTTCCGTTTTAGCATCAATATCTGTTGATAGTCCTCGAATTACACTTTGTATTACAGACGATTTTAATGGTCTATTATGAGCTAGTTGGGATAAAAATGGCCTTAAAAACATTTTTAATAACAATTTATTACCTAATAGTTTTTATCCAATATGACAAGTTCAAACTTATTAACCTAAAAAGTATGACATATTTCTTCGTTTTCAAACTTTTTTTATTTTAATACTTGGCGCATTCAGCCACGTTCTGCAGTTATTGTTGATTTCAAAAGAGCTTTTGATAAAGTAAATCACAATATATTGTGGTTAAAAATTGAACTTTTAAATTATGATATTTGGAAGAATGTGAATACCACCGCAAAATTGACTTGACCACATCCCAAATCATTCACAAACCAAGCTTTATAAAAATCTTGAGGGCTGTTGCCGTCAATAATTACCTATAAGACGTTCCAAAAACACTCTGTATATTTAAATCCTCTATTAATCTAAAATTATTTGTTAAAAGTCGTATTCATATCTATGGTCTAGATGTCTATGGTATTCATAACAAAATCGAGCAAGTTTAAAACAAACGAATAACGATCGTATATGTCAAGACATTATTAGAACCAATCAAAGCCTACCTTGTAGGTGAAACCGAAGACATTTTGCATAGAAAAAACGCATTTACGAATTTGTACATTGTGCTGATGTGTTTAACAGTGATTACGCATTTTTTTGATATGTTATTCAGGTAATTCATATTTTATTGATTCTATTTCACATTTTTAATGTGTTATTAGTTATTATATTATGCGGTACTGTCTCTTTATTACAAATTCTATTTCCTTTCTTGGTGGTATTTTTATGCCTATAGACGCTTATAGGTGTGTAGACAGAATTCAAGTAGTATACTTATAATCCATATTGGATCGACAAATATAAAAAGACTCGTGTTTTTGATAAGTACTTGCAAGTAGTATCTTTTTTAAATAGTAAGCAAGATACTCTAGTCTAGTTTACAAATTGTGCTGCTTCTGTGATATTTGTATTCTCATATTCATCATAAGAAATCGAGAAAACCCCTTCATTTTACTTCAATCAGAGCGACAAGTCAGTCCAGCAGCACACTATAGAATTCTACTATCGAGTCTATTCACACGTCTTGTCTTTTGTCGACGATTTCTATTAAGTCAGAAATAAATAGTTGTCGACAGTATACAGGTGGTATACAGAGTATACAGAGAGACTTTCGACTGCTGTCGACAGAAAAAAAAATAGTAATAACATTTGATAACATTGTCTAATACTTTATATTATAATAGACAATGGTATAATAATGTAGAAAGCGATCGGTAGAATTCTGTAGTATGCAGAGAGCTAGTGCAGTGCTGCTACAGCAGTTAGAAAACAAATAAAAAATAACTTAGTTTGAAAGTACTGACATTTTGTTTGGTTAATGTAGTGTATGTTTATACTTTTTCGACTTGGACAAAAGGATGTTGATAATTATAAAAATTTCGGTGAAATTTATATCGATTATGAATTTTTTTCCACAAAACAATATAAATTATAGCGAAATAATTTTTTTAATTTTTTTTACAGATCGCTCGGATTTTAAAACGCGGTTTGCCAAAAGGTAGGTGGTTGTTGTGACGAATAACAAAAATAGAATTTAAAAAAGATTTAAAACAGTTTTAAAAATTTTGTAGATAGTTAATTTTTTGATTTAATAATTATATATTTTCTATTTCTGTTATTCAAAAAGTATGCCTGAAATGTTTTTGCTATTCACAATAATTTTTCGTATACTTATGGTATTTTTATAAAGAAATGAAATATTGGAAACACCCCAGCAAGAGGATATTTTTATGTGGATTTTGTTTGTGTTTCTTTTTTTCAGGTTTAGTTTCAGCGCCAGCATTATTTTGTGAGCATTGGTAGTAAAGTAGTAAAAAGGGAATTTAATATTTTTGAATTTCAATAGAGTTATCAAAACAAAACAAAAATAAACAATTCTTATCTCAACTTTAGGTATAATAACTTGAAAAGAATTTTTTTTAATTCATTTTAACCATCTATATATTATTTTGAATATAAATAAGAAACTAGGCAAACATATATTTTAAATTAAAATTATTTTTCTTGAAATATCAAAACAGTCTCACAGAAATTTTCAGGTGAATGATATGTTGCAGGCAGCTCAAAAGTGAAATTTTGGGCATAGAAATGGACAGGACAGAATTATGGGTGTTTCCAATTTAAACAATTTTTAACTGCATGTTATTTACATAATGAAATTTACTTTTTTAACTGAAATTATTTTTGTGGTTACACAAATTTTCCAATTTATGTGTGTGTTTGAAATATATAATATATCTGATCACATATTTTTCCTTGGGTACAATAAGGACTTGAAGTTTTTGAAAATCTTTGTTTTTTCAACTCATTCACTATAAATTTATTTTAATATCTCTGGTGTTATACATTTCACTTTCGATTCTATTTTTAAATGCTTAATTCTAACAATTCTAAACTTTGAAATATTTTTAATTCTACCTACTTTTCCAAATTAGAATTTTGAAAAAAAACTTGCAACTTTCTATTACTTGAAAGAGTGTTTTTACGGAGTATAAGAACGATGCTGTTGGGTTACGCTCATCTACCCTATACTGACCGAATTGTATGTATTAAATTTAGTAAATTACAACATGAGATGTGTATTTTTATACAGTACTCTAAAATGTAATATATATTAAATGAGACAAGCAACCGGTTTTTATAGATAGTTGGGTTACCCTATAATTAAAAGTAAACACAGGTATATTTTAACCAAAGTTAGTTTGAGGACCATAAAATAAAGCAATGTTGTCAGATATATTTTCTGAAATTGTTGTCCTCATTTTACATATGTTTCCCATTACTTCAAAATACTGTTAGCTCATGATTTTCTTAGAAAACTACTTTGGAAATATTTAATAAAAAATACATAATATAAATTTATTTGTAAGAATTAAAAAAAGTCGCTCGAAACTGTTATAAGAAGAGAAATTAATTAGAACAACTTCATGTATGCCCGATATATTATGAAAATCTGGCACCGCAGGTGCACCTGCCAGTTACCGAGTGAAATTTTGCTCATAATATCGAAAAATTCGGGTAGCTACTAAGGTGGTCCACTATAACATAAAAAATTTAATGGGCTTAGGGTGCAGGCCTTTTGTTTACATTCATTAGTCTCATAGGCGTGTGCAATTCTAATTGTATATTTATATGTAGACCTATTTAAAATAATATAGTAGTATCTATTTCTTGGTTGAGTGAGTTTAATGAAATAATAATACCTATATTGAGTGAATTGATATCAATATAATATTTATTTGTTCGTGGAGTTGAGTGAATTGATATCAATATACAATACTATTTATTTGTTCGTGGAGTTGAGTGAATTGATATCAATATAATATTTTATTTGTTCGTAGACGTTAGGGTAAGTTTTGAGAATGTAATTCATTTGTAATTAATTAGAATGGCATTTTGGAGACCATTTGAAACGACAGTCCAAGATGAAGCGCGGGAATCTAATAATCTGGCGCCAAAGATTTATAACATGTTCAGTGTCAACGCGTTGTTTTAAATATATACGCGTGTTTGAAAAAAGAAAATTCTGTAATTTCTGATAATTGTATTACAAAGTTGATGCAGGTTAATTTTATCCACTATATTCATTTGAAAAACATTATTTCACAATAATCGAATTTATAAAAAAAATTCATGCACGCCATTGGGCGGCTTCTTTCTTCAATGGGATTAAAAATATGGGTCATCAAATTAACATTGGTTATACCAAAGTCTATATATTATTGATATATAGACTTTGGTTATACTTTACTGGCTCGAAGTTGCTCTAACGTAGTGGACTTAGAGTCTGTATCATAGGGAAACGTATGTGATGTATACTAGTAAGGTCTGTGGTAAATGTGGTGGCAACCGCCGGTCGGTATATGGAAATGGTTCGATTATTTCGGGTTAGGGCTGTTAAAAAGTGCCAAGTGCTAGATAATGGAAAAAATGGTGCAGTTCAAATGGTATTGGGATGGAGCCTACGTCATGAAATTCAAATGTAAGTGTTTTTAGTTTAACTTCTAAAATATTTCCTTGTTCCTTTTTGGATTATATGAAATTTAGATAACATTTGAGATAATTATTAAAAATCACTCTGTATATTTAACAGATTAATTTAATTATTAAAAACTGATGAAGAAAAAGTTGTTTTTAAAATATGTGGTAATTCTCTATTATCGTGACATATGACATATAAATGATCGACCTGCTGGTAATTTTTGAGTGGATATAATAATAATACTTCAAACTAAACTTGAAATTCATAACTGACCCTTGGAGAGTTGCGGTGGATTCATGTAAGAAAAATTTGAAACTAAAATTAATTTAATAACTAAAACTAAGAAGATAAAACCATGTCATGTAGATGTTCATGCAAGAAACTAAGAAATTAAGATTTAAATTAAGTTTTAAATTAATCTTAGTTTTAATTTTTCCTTGCATGAATCCACCTTTATAGGAAAAATAAAACTACATATAAAGTATGGACATTTTATTATTACATCATCTGGCAGTGGATTATTCAGATCAAATTACAATTCAGGATTTTTTTTATAGTGGTGGAAAATAAGGGTAATTTTTTTGAATTTATTTTATTTTGTACATAATTAAAAGTAAACTGACTGGTATACTAAGTTCAAATAGACATGAGTAATTTGTTTATACTCCCGGTCCTTACCTACCTATCTATATAAATCACAAAAACCGATCTGTGAAAACTGATTAATTATCTTTTATAGAATTTAAAATTCAAAATGTACAGAGTGTCGTGTAAATTTTAAACTGTACATCGTCGCTAAAACAGAAGAGCTCGTTAGTGTTTTTGAGTTTATAATTTTAAAACTTTAAAATGTACATCAAATTTTACAAATACAAATTTGTTGATGTAAATTGATCGGGATTGAAATGTAATGGTACTAAATGAAATATTTATTTAATCTGAATTATTACACAATCTTTAGAGTCACCTAAACAAACATTTATTCGCGAGTGAAAAAAGTTAGAGATAAATAAAAGTAGAAATATTTTCACGTAACGCAGTGCTCAACTTAATCTAAACACATTTGAAAACACCCTGTACAATCCTCATCACATCAATTTAATTTAAGTCAAAACGATCGGTCAAAAACTGGTAAAAATATTGTCGTGTTTCTGTCCATTTCTGGATAATATGTGGTGTAGCTTTGAGTATGAAGACATTCTACAGGGGGACTATTGTTCTCCACACTTATTTTATCAAATCCTTCTTGTTAAGCCGTGTTAAAAACCTGATCTCAACCCAATTGAGTAAGGAACTATAACCTTCTGCAAGAATCATTATATAATACATCTGCTCAACTCCAAAAACTTCACTTTTCTTTAAATCCTAGACAAAAGAGCGTTCTTTAAGTCGTTCTAATATTGTGGAGTGGAATAAGTACTTGAATCAACTACTGACTAATTCAAAATGAAGTTGACATCCCATTTAGCTCTAAAACGGACCTTACACGGTCAGTATTACTGTCAATACGGAATACTGACAGTATTGTCAATACTGATGACCAAAATATTAAAATATTCGAATAACCGTCAGTACTTAACTTCATTCCACTCCATACACGATCAATATTACTGACAATATTTTTCGATATTGACAGTAATATTGATCGTGTAAGGGCCGCTTATGACACATCACCAGTTCAGTCCCAATATGTATGTAGAGGAGTTCAGTCTAAGGTCAGTATTGCCAATAAAAAGTGGTTTATTCTGACAAGATTGACAGTTAAGGTCTACTATTCAAAACATAATATTTTGCATGCTGTTTATCATTGCGAACATCTATATTGCTTCATGAAAATAATGAATGCACCCCCGTAGCGTATATCTTGTTATTTAAGAGGACTTTTTAGCTGAATACTCAACATATCGATGGCCAATAATTCTAGAAACTTTTGACATGTCGCCCTTTCATTTCTGTTATTCAGTCACTAGTTCTGTCAAATGTCAGTTATATTTATTTTTGTTGATATTCGTTTAATTGTGTAGGTCCATTTTCGATTAGATTTTTGTAGTATTTCTAGTTTGCTGTATCTCTATTCTTCTAATTACTTTTTCCACTGACATTTGATGGCAATTAAAGTGTCACGTACTAGTTTCTACCAGTTTTTGTCATCTTTTGTTTCTACTTCAACAAAAAATGGATAAAACATTTCGACCAAAAAATGTTTGCCGCTTTTTTAGAATAATATATACATAATAATTTTTGTTTTCTTTGGTACAATTTGAATTTCAATAAATTCATAACGATCATATCAAATATAATAAAAATATCCCCTGTAATGAAGTAGTTTAAATTTTTTGTTTTCATATAATATTCGATAAATAAATATTTTACATATTTAAAAAACATTTGTACATTTTTAGCTTTACGCCTTATATTATAAAACTAATAGCTGGAGTACATTCATACATTTTTTTTCTTTAAAGTAACATTATATATATTTACAGATGTACAAACACTCAAAATCTAAAATTATGAAAAAAAGGAGCGTTGATCACATCCCAAATAAATTAATTATAATCGTTACAAGCTAGAGGAAAAAATATCAATTACCTATTTGGTTTTTTGTTACTTGTGTACAGTGTTTTTAAACATACTTGCTCTTCTTTGTGACTTCCAGTTTTGCAGGATCATTTTGTGCAGATATCTTTAACCACCATCTTAACCTTTTTTATCTCCTCTGCAAATAATATATTTTTTTATAATTTTTTTGAAATAATTCTTTCAAATTACACGTTGCCCATTGACTAGAAACCATATTTTAAAATAACAAAAGACTAGTTATCAAGATGGTCTGACGGAAGACTGACGACACTTCGTGAACTGTCACTACTTTAATAGAGGAGCTCAGTCTAAGGTCAGTGTGTTTTTTTTTGAGAAAAATGACAGTTAAGGTCTACCATTCAAAACATAAGATTATTGCATGTTATTATTGCGAACATCTATATTACTTTCTATATCATGAAATTTAAAATGACTTTTTAGTTGAATACTCGACATATCGATGGCGAATAATTCTAGGAATTTCTGGCAAGTCACCATTTCATTTCTGTTATTCAGTCACTTTTTATGTCAAATGTCAGTTATATTTATTTTTGTTGATATACTTTTAATTGTGTATGTCCATTTTCGATAAGATTTTTGTAACATTTATAGTTAGATGTATCTCTATTCTTCTAATTAATTATTTCACTGACATTTGACATAACTGGTGACTGAATAACAGAAATGAAATGGTGACACGCCAAGAGTTCCTAGAATTATTGGCCACTGATATGTTGAGTATTCAGCTAAAAAGTCATTTTAAATTTCAATATATACGCTTTGGGGGGTGTATTCATTATTTTAATAAAGCAATATAGATGTTCGCAATGATAAAAAACATGCAAAATCCTATGTTTTTAATGGTAGACTTTACCTGTAATTCTTGTCAGAAAAAAACACTTTTTGTTGGCGACACTGATCTCAGACTGAACTCCTTCATTTAAGGCAGCTTGACATTATGCAATACAACCTGCAATGTCATCTTTTCGTCAAACAATCCTTGTTTAAAACCATTTTAAAATTGACACTGTATAAGGACATTCAACACTCCTTCATTACGATAAGTATTTTTTTTAACGCCAAAAATATGACATAACAAAAGAGACCTCTTTTATATACCTCGTTTTGTTTCATGGCTTTTATTTTGAAAAGAAACTATGCACATAGATATTTGTGTGTATAAATCAACTACACTGAGTATTAAAATGAAAACAAATACAATATCATTACCCATTTAAAGAAGTATCCAACTTAAGACTATCACACACGAAGCGTATTTAAGCTGATGAAGAAATATCGTATGAAATCACTTTTGCTGATATTTTAACAGTTAGAGGTACTTGATACAAGTGTAAATTTACTCTACTCTATATGCACAGTTTCTGCTTTGTTAAATTGTGTTAAAACCTTTAAGTTTGAAATAAATTACTGTTGTTGAATCAACAGTTGCTCTAATTCATCCGCGGATCGGAGTAAAAATGCTGCAGACTCACGATACCCGGTAATCAGTTGTCGTACAGCTGTCATTTCACCTGCGTTCAATTTGTGATTCAGTAACGGCTTTTGTTTCATACTCAAATCTGCTGGACCTGAAACGTTACAAACAAAAAAATCTTATTACTGAAAAAAAGTGTGGTGCAATGCCTAAATATGGCACGCGTGCACCGTTGTTGCCATATATCACCAAATATCCGTATATTCAAGTTAAAATTGAAGAGTGAGTTAATACTATTGGTTAATTGCTTACCGTTAGTGAGAAGTCCACCGGATGGGGTGAAAGGTGTGGATCCTGGAAACAAAGGATAAGGTCCGGTCCTTTGAAATGCTTGCGTAAAATTAGGTCGATACATGGCCGTTGGAGCTGCTGACGCTGTACTAGATATTCCTATGCCATTCATACCTATTGTACCTAATACACCGGCATTCGTCACACTAGAAATTGATACATGAAATAATTATTCGATTGAATTCAACTGGCGTCAGGACATAATTAATTATACAGGTTAGTCGGTTTTAATCAAAAAAATACACACTCTCTTTCTGTATGGAAACTGGAGATTAGAAAAACAAAAATGGATTGGGAACCAGTGTATTCTAAGGCGCAGAGTTCTAGTGTAATCAGTTCTATAATGGAATAGCAAGAACTGTGGGTTCCAGAACAACTTCGAATAGAAGGAAACGAGAAAGCAGATTTAACTAGTAAAGTGAGGGTTTGAAACAATTTTTTTGGGAACAGGAAGCCTTTTGTGGTACCAGAATCAATGTTATATTGGAATACTTATGCAAAGCCGAATAAAAGAGAAGATCAGACTATAAAAGATTCTTCTGGGTTACTACAACCAGTTGATATCAAATGAATTCATAGATTGAATAGATGAGGCTTTTACTTGATGTAGATCCATACTAAATTATGAAATAAAATAATTTTAATTTGTTAAAATCTACATAATATTTAAACTTAAAGTTGTGACGCGTTTCGCTAACACAGTAGTTTTATCAAACGAATTATTAATGGAATGGAGGTATAATGAGATATTTTCAATGTATACAGTGCCTTAATACTAAATTATACGGATGTTAAAATTATGATTTATTTACATGGAAATAAAATAAAAAGTAAATCTCAAGGGCTTCTAAAAGATTTAATTTGAAGGATTTAGGTTCTTGCAAAATTTCAAAGTTTGAATCGAAAGCGTTGTTGGTTTGCTAATAAACGATTTCAGTAATTGGAATCTGATTTTTGGTTGTCATAGCTACGTTTGTGTTCAGAAATTCTAATTTTAAAATTTCTAAAAGCTCTACCTATATAAATTTTGTTACAGTTGTCATTACCACCATTTTAATTTATAAATTCCGGATTTATTTAGTTTTGAAGATTTGGATTTGTTGTGTTTAAAGAATTTGGATAAATTATCATCTGTTTTGAAGCACGGTCACCTCAAGTCCGGACTTGATTAGATTAGACTAGACTAGATTATTTGGATAATGGAAATTTCTAGATTAGATTTGTCTAAATTGTTTTAGTAGGTAATCACGGAATCGATTTGTTTTATTGAACCATATCGTACCTTAGAGTTGCGGGTTTAGTTTCGGGCGTAGAAGATAAGACTTTGGTCGACGAATTCGGCGTTGATGATGGGGTACTAGCAGCTGAAAAACTCGTTGATATAACGTCATTTTCTATTTTTCCCGGTGTATTACTGTTCGAGAAATCTAAACCTCTATTGATAGGAGCCGTTGTATCGGTGGGCTAGAAAATATACAATAATTAAACCATAATATTTAAAAAAAAAAATATGTTACGCTCATGCGCTATTATAAACCAAACGTTAAAAGCTGTATTGTTGGCAATACCAACGATATAGTTCACTGTGTGAAGTTTAATAGTAAAATATTGTGAATAAAATAGTATCTGACAATATCTTTGAAACTTAATAAAATCCTGTGGAGTATCCTTTAAAGCTTACAAAAGTAATCAAGTTGGATTTCCTCATGAACTCCACATTAAAAATGTTCAAACAACAGAATTACACGAATAGTGTAACACACAATTTACATTCCAGTTCATACCCCGAAACAGATCAAAGTTGTCATCAACTGAATTTGTGTTTCATGTTTTCGAGAAAAGCTCTCGGCATATAGTTTTGTTTCATCGATTTTTAATTATACATAGGTATATTTTTGCAATTTGTAATTAGAGTGTTGCTCATGACTAAATCCAACAATTCTACCAACTGTGGAACAAACCTGTGATCCTGGCAATACTGGCATTGGCTGACTAACTGGTTCTAAACCTAACCGCATTCTTTTTGCATTGTGGCTTTCATTTTCACAAGCTGATGCAAGAATTTGCTCGGCTTGTACAGATGTCAGGTGAGCAGGAGTGGGTCTAGTCTGAAAATTGTAAAAATGTTAACATAGAATAATATTTCAATTTTATGCTGGATCCATATAAATTGCACAAACATTTTCGAATATGTTTAAGTCAGTATGAGCAGTGAACCATCCACACTTTGCAATTTGATACTCCCTGAATTCTGAACATTGGATCATCAAATTAGAATTGGAGTGACTCTTTGTACTATGCCACTGCGATGCTCGATATCTAGCTGCATTTATTACTTGATAAGAAAAGCTAACGAAAACCAAGGTGAATATATAGTTAGCACCTGTTGAAAGATACTTACTGCGTCCCAAGATGAATTCGGATCTCTAGCTCTTTTGTTTCTTCGACAAGACTTGAGGTATGTTCTAATCCTTTTTCTTGCTCTTTCGGCAAATTCCGGAAACTGCCTAGTGCACGAGTCTATGATGGCTTGAATCTTTTCTTTAGGTTGCTTACTTATAGGTACCATTCGATCTAAATTTTCATCCACAAACAGTCTTACGAACATCTGAAAAACAAATAAATAATTACCCATCTCTCCTGGAATTATTTTCCTTAAATTGTGTTTGTTTAAAATTATACTCACATTAAATGCTTTCAGTCTTTCAGGGTCATGTGTTTGCGCATCTATTTTATCGTCACTTTCATCGTCATCATCGTCTTCATCTTCTTTGTTCCCGCTTGAGCTTGTTTCGTCATGTGCCGAACCAGTTTCTGCATTAACAGGGCTCTGAGAAAAACAAAGATTCAGTGAATTTCAAGTGTTCGTTAGAATGTTCATAGTTTGCAAGTTAAAAGGTGGTATTTGGGATTTTTCTAGTTAAAAAATGTATTTATCATTTTCAATTTCAATCGGGATTTTCTTTGGATGATTTCTATTATATTTCTTATCTCTACTTCACAAGTAGGTAGTAGATACCTACCTTGAATTCCTTTGTCTACCTTTATTGTAAAAAACTCTACGTATCCTGTTATTTTTATTGTTTAAAAAAAATATAACAGTCTCCAAGAATTTTTCATTCTGTGTCTGCCTTCTTTATATCTAAGTAGGTTAAATATTTCTGTAAACATTGTCTGTATTGAGATGATAACGTATATTGTGTGAACTGGTTTTATTTGAACGTGTAAAAATAGTGATGATTCTTTTTAAACAAACAGTTGTTGAGGTATTTTCGAAAAATTACAATTTACCTTCCAGCATCCAGAGATAAATACCATTCTCAATAGAGGAGTTCAGTCTAAGGTCAGAGTGGCCAACAAAAAGTGGTTTTTTGTTTTAAAACATAAGATTTTGCATGTTTTTTATCATTGCTAACATCTATATTGCTTTATTAAAATAATGAATACACCCCCGAAGCGTATGATGACTTTTTAGCTGAATACTCAACATATCAGTGGCCAATAATTCTAAAAACTCTTGGCATGTCACCTTTCCATTTCTGTTATTCAGTCACTAGTTATGTCAAATGTCAGTCATATTTATTTTTGTTGATATTCGTTTAATCGTGCATGTCCATTTTCGATCAGATTTTTATAGCATTTCTAATTATTTGTATCTCTATTCTTCTAATTACCTTTTTCACTGACATTTGACAGGACTAGTGACTGAATAACAGAAATGAAATGGTCACAGAATTATTGGCCTTTGATATGTTCAGAATTCAGCTAGAAAGTAATTTTAAATTTCAGGATATACGCTTCGGGGGTGTATTCATTATTTTAATATATCTTATGTTTTCAACAGTAGACCTTAACTGTCATTCTTGTCAGAAAAAAACACTTCTTGTTGGCCACACTGACCTTAAACTGAACTCCTCTATTAAGGCAAAAGGTTGTAAAGTATTTTTTCAAAATTGAAGGCTTAGCAGTTTTGGAGAAGGAGAATTGCGACAAAAATATCTTTTATTCAATGTATCACACGGTACAGTTTTGAAAATTTTTGACTCTTGTCTTCGATCAATAAATAACAATAAGTGATAAAATTGGCAGCACTGTAGGTACGGTATTTCGTCATTTTGAAATGAAAAAAAAAGCGCCAGAGGTCAACATACAAAGAAACAAACACCATTTGTGTGCTTCCAAAAACGGTGTTCGTCCAAAAAGGTAAACTTTAGAATTTCTTTTATAAAAATAGCGATGCAGGTGCAATACAAGGAAGTCAATTTTCACAACGTGCTGGTATCAAAAACGCATCTTAAAGTACGCACTATAATAAACAATGTTTGTGCCAGTGGCGTAACCATTGTTAATTGTATAAATTCAGCCCCGAAGGAAAATTTTTTGATCATTTTGCACATTTTTGAGTTTCCTGTGTTAATCTGGTTTAGAGTTTCGACTTTTTTGACACCAATTAAGTCTTATTGCTTTCCGTTCTTCTGTCAAAAAACGCGGTATTCAATGAGAAGTTCATTTTTATACAGATAATATGGATATTTTTTTTTAGAAATTTTTTAGTTGGATACAGATACTTTGCATAAAGTAAAAACGTTTCAATTATTCAATATTTGAATATAACTAGAAAACAACAGGTAATTAGATTTTTATGGTAATTTTTAGAAAAACTCAATTTCGAAATGGAACATTAAACTCATTAATTATTTATGTTCAACTACGTACGTTATTTCAAACAACTAAATTTTTATACGGTTTTAATTTAAAATGGAAAACATTCTTTACTTGCTACTATCTATGCTTTTAAACTCTTATTATAAATAGAAAAGATTTTGTATGTTTGTAGTCAATAAACTTGAAAACTGCCTAACTTATTTTAAAAATTCTCTCATCTAGAAGAAACTAAATTATGAGCGATTAGCATGTATGGTGTACTTTATTAAAAAAAAATAAGGGATCCCTACGGAAATTACAACAATGTAAATCAAGATTCACTAGTTAAATTATAACATTCTACAGCGATTACTTATGGTCATTATTCATAGGATATGATATATCAAGATTGAATGTAAACGTGATTTGAATAAAGTTCAGTCTATGGTCAGTATGGCCAACAAAAAGTGGTTTTTTTCTGACAAGAATGACAGTTAAGGTCTACCATTCAAAACATAAAATTTTGCATGTTTTTTATCATTGTCAACATCTACATTGCTTTATTAAAATAATGAATAAACCCCCGAAGCGTAAATTTTGAAATTTAACATGACTTTATAGCTGAATACTCAACATATCGGTGGCCAATAGTTCTAGAGTCACTAGTTATGTCAAATGTCAGTTATATTTATTTTTGTTGATATTCGTTTAAGTGTATGTCCATTTTTGATTTGATTTTTGTAGCATATCTAAATAGTTGTGTCTCTTTTCTTCTAATTACTTTTTCCACTGACATTTGACATAACCTGTGACTGAATAACAGAAATGAAATGGTTCCTAGAATTATTGGCCACTGATATGTTGAGTAATCAGCTAAAAAGTCTTTTTAAATTTCAAGATATACGCTTAGGGGGTGTATTCATTATTTTAATAAAGCATTATAGATGTTCGCGATGATAAAAAAAATGCAAAATCTTATGTTTTGAACGTAAGATCTTAACTGTCATTCTTGTCAGAAAAAAACACATTTTGTTGGCCATACTTACCTTAGACTGAACTCCTGTATTGAAAGAGGTAAATTCCACTTACTAAATTATCTCGTGTTGTAGGGGGTGTTGCTTTTCCTTTAGCCAAACCCAAGGCTGAATGGTATTGAGCCCACAATCCTACCATATCTTCACTGCCAGGTACAGAAGATATATCTGGTATATCACTATTTCCATTCCTATGTCCTGGCACAAAAAAAAACAAAGCACAATCAATAAAAATTTCAACAAAAAGCTGTTCCTTAACTATATCAAAGCGGTGGGGAGAAAAGGATTTTAATTTTAACATAATATGGATAGCTATTTATTCTAAAGGATTGGTAACACTGGTGTAGTGACTTAAGATTTGACGTTTGACGTTAAGCGTGCTAATGCGCATATTCATATTAAAAATGACGTGAGATTATATGAAGAGAAGGTTTATGTTAAATATAGTTTAACTTATTGTACATTTTTGACGTAGATGAAACAAAGATGAAATTCAGGGATACAACTAGCCATGCCGCTGTGCTATTATGTATTATTCAGACAGCGGCATTTAGTGTATGTATTTTGTTTGTAATGAAATTCAATTGTTTTAATTTAAATTTCCATTTTTTTAATAAATCAATTCAATAACCAAAATAATGCGATAAAACTACTTCACAGGTTGCTGAGAAAGCAAAAAAGTGGAATGAAGTCAACTTAAAAAAGTCTGTATTTGAATTGAAGGAAGAAAACAGCTGAATTTCATTAAGTTTATGGAAAATAAGTAGAATAAGACTACTGCCCAAGATCCAAATTTGCTAATCGACGCTACGTGGGATATTGAAAATAATATTTGGAAAATTCACATTAGATTTCACACTTTACATTCAAAATTATGAAGCCTATACCGATCTATATGTATTAGCTTAAATAATATAATAGTAAAAAATAATGTAGCGTTGTTGATGTAGGCTTTAGTAAAAAAAAATAACTATTTGTAATATTAGGTAGGAAAAAGTGCTTTTAAATTATTTTTCATTCATTTTTGTGGTAGTGATTTACAAGTTTCATCATTTAGATTGATTGCTTAGTTCGCCATTAAGAGTCAGAGTCCTCGAATCCTCAGTTTTTAATCTTTTTGTGATCTTGGTCTGATCTGATGTTCACAAGAACGTGCAGCATTTTTTTATATCTGTAACTCTATTTACAACTTTTATTTCAAGCCGCAAAGTAGCACTTTTCACTATTAATAAACAATTAGCAATTTTCTCTCAATTTAGTAGATTTAATGTACAACTAAAAACAGAAAAAAGCCGTAAACTTTGAACTTTAAATAGTAAATTTATGTAACAAAATGTGTATTTAATGGTGTAGTAGTTACAATGTGTTTGGATATTTGTGTTACCTTGATTATTATGGTAGTTCCACGCCAAGAGCATCAACTTCAGCTTGTCGCTGTCTTTCATAGCCCCAGCTCCTGCACAGCCAATTATATCACGATTAGCGGGGTTGATTTACATCAGTTACTGTTTTTGTTTCACAATGTGTATCTCAATTCATTTGTTATTGTTTAGTCACCAAAAAAATAAACAAATGCGTAAAATATAAAGGAGTATAAATATTTGACACTTCACCGAGGAGATTTGTGATTGAGGCGAGTTGTGACAAGTTCCATGTATAAAGTCGGCCTAAAAATATTGCGAAAAGTTACTAATAGATCCACCAAGAGAATTGAACCAATTGAAACGACGGTTAGAGGGCTCAGATATCTGATAATGACGAAGGATAACAGACTAAGCGAGTATGGGAGGCGAAGTCCGCACAAAAGAGAATGAGAGGTAGAGCAACGAAACAATTATAAATTAGTGGAAAGCCTGAAGAAAAGGAACTAAAATTGGAAAGAAGTTGAAGTGAAGGCACAAACAATATTTATAATTAATGAAATATCCAACTTAGTGTGGATTTGTGCAGACACAATTCACAATTATCAATTAGCATTTAACATTTATCAATTATAAGTTGAACTACTCATTTCACTATGACTTCATTTATGCACACAATTAACAATTATCATTTATCACTTAACAATTGCGAAGTTGGCCAACTTTTAACTTCTTAAATCAATTGTACCGAATTTTCATCTAGTGCGCAACTAGTACGCAGATCCTGAAATTTATCTCACTTTTTTTCATAAAAAAGTGGTTGATTTAGGGTTATGTTGTGTGTCAGCATCATTATTAAAAGAAAAAAAGTCTCAGCTTTTTCAATTCTACTATACATCTTCAAAAATGGTTCCAATAAACATGAAAATGTAGGGTTATTGTAAATGTAAATAACCAGAATCTCGGGCTTGTGCGCGTGCTTACTATTTTCTCCTAATTTATAATTGTGTCTGCATAAACGATGGCAGTTTTACTAATTGTTAATTGTTCATTGCTAATTGTTATTTGTGTCTGCATAAATCCACACTTATACCTTCGGGAAGGAAGGTTCAGATATTTATCCAATAAAAGTATAGTCGTTGAAAAGACACCAACTACCTCGGCCTTATAACAAGTTGTCTCTGTAATAAGGTGCCTGTGTTTCTTGAATTTTTCACAAACATTAATAATTTCACTAAAAGTTTGAATTATCTTATATAGACAACATAATCTGATATGCAGAGTTAAAGAGTCCAAGTCACAGGATCTATTTCTACCTACTTATAGTTTGGCAAACATATTTGAAGCTTCGCGGTGTCAGTAAGAGGTAAGGAATACTCAAATAAAGAAAGAAGAAAACACGCTGGCGCTTCCCGATAGCAGGTCAGGTGGTTGCATAGCAACGAGCACCAATTGTGGTCGTTCGCGTACCGCGTACTCGGTAATATAATTTTTGCATGGCTCGAGAGAAACCCATGAGATTTTTAGGTTATAACATTAAGTAGGTATCTAAAAATGTAATACTTCATGCTCAGCACTTGATGAAAAAGTATAACATACGGAATTAAGCAATAAGAAGGAATGGGATCCAAATAACATTACCAGACTTGGAAAGAATGCTATTCAATGGCACACAGACGGCTCTAAAGCAATAGAAGGAGCTGGGATAGGAGTTTTCGGGCCAGGAACCAAACACTCTGATAGCTTGGGAAAAACCTCAAGTATCTTTCAACCGAAAATCTACGCCATAAGAAAGTGCGCCCAGTTCAATATTGATAAAGGATACTGAAGACAAAGGATTATTAAAATGACGGATAGGCAAGCAGCCATTAAAGCACTGAGCTCTTGAGTAATTAGTTCCAAAATGGTGACAAACTAAATGAACTAGGCGTGAACAATATGGATTCCAGGACATACTGGAATAGAAGGAAATGAAATAGCAGATGAACTAGCAAAGAGAGGGACTGAAATTCCTTTCTGGGGGACTCAACCCTTTTGTGGAATCAGCCTCAATGTAATATTGGAAGAAACAGGTAAAGCCGAGAGAAAGAGAAGATCTGACCATTGGAAATATCTAGGGCTTATACAATCAAAGATTCTTCTGGGTGACTACAACCTGTTGAGATCAGATGAATGCAAAAGTCATATAGTAAAACTGCGATATGATTTTTAACAGGGATCTTAACAGGACATTGTCGCCTGAATGTGCACCTGAAAAAGCTCAAAATAGTGGAGGAAGAATGCAGATTTTGTGGCATGGAAGAAAAACTCTATCTATATATACTTTCCATACAGGACTAAAGTAACTACTAGCTTCTGAGACTCTCCTCAGAAATCCAATGTTTTTATCCTCATTTCTTTCATAGCTTCACATAAATTTAGGTATTGTAGTTGTAGTTACATAAAATTTGTCACAACTCTACTGAGTATTCCTAAATACAAAAAAAAATCCCCCACTAATAAAAAGTATTATAATAGATAATAATATATAAAATATAAAATCAATCAATTAAAAATTTTCATCCATGATGCGAATCCCAGTATATGTATGATATTTGTGTTAATTGTCTTAATTAAATTAAAAGCTACACACTATGGATCATCAATTAATGATTATTATAAAAAATTTTACAGAAAAAAACGAAACATTGAAATACCATTGTACAACCAACTCCGCTAAGTTCTCTGTATATCGGTAATTTTGCCATTTATAGATAATGTGTGTTATTTTGTTAGAAAGAAATAGAATATTAAATGCAGCCTATCATTCAGATAATTTTAACTATTTTAACGAATTTCAAATTCTTACCACCATAATGATCTTCATCGTTGCCTTCTGACGATTCGGGAGTGGGAAGATTTTCCTGGAACAAAACAAATTTTATAGAAACCACAAAGCATATTATTTTATTGGGTTATTCAACTAACCTAACCGAAAATCTTACCGAACCCACTGGTGTTCCAATCAGTGGTTATTGAGCCCAACTTCCATGGACTCGGGGGTTACGTCTCCTTCGAAAGACGGCATATCTACATTGGTATAGAGCCTGCGTACTCAGCTGCAGTGGTAACTTATCCAAGTACTAACCGCGCTCGACACTACTTCGCTGTAATTATCATATCACTACAGTTTTGGGTCGACTCGACTCCTCACAAAGCATCTTTGCCAATAACATTTTAATAAAAGCAAAAATGTATTTTTGGTGAAACTAGACGTATTTTGGCTGTTAGCGTTTCATATTTGCAAATTTTTTATATAATTTACTATAAAACTTCTGATTTTTGTCAAAAATTTTTAACAAGTAGTAGAAAAAATATAGTGTGCACTTTGTGTGTAAGGAAATTTTTAATTCGTGTCCACATATTAACAAATAGATTTTAAAAGGAATAGAAATGTTAATTTTATATTAAATCCTTACGAAATGTGATGTTTTGTTTTAGAATTCCGGTTTGAAAAACGTAAAAGTTGTCTCGTATTCATTCTACGTCACTGAGTTATTTAACAAAATGATTGCTCAAGTAGTTGCCGATAGTGCCATGCCATTGCAACTCGAAATATGATCCCGGTTACTGTGCCGGCCGGTGTGTCATTGACCCCTTCTATTCATACGATATGCTGTTGCGAAAAAATTTGTCCTGGCGTAAAAAAAAATGTCGTTTTTTATACCAACAGGTCGCTTTTATTCATAAATATACAGAATATTAAACGATTTCCCAAAATTAATTCTTTTAAAATTATAAAAAATATATATTATATTCAAAACTCTTGTGAAAAGATCTTCCATTTAATTTGCCCCCCCCACTTTCAAAGATAATGCTTTTAATTTGCCCCCCCACATTTTCAAAAATATTTTTTTTCAATTTGCCCCCCCCCATTTTCAAAAATAATTTTTTTTATTTGTCCCCCCCATTTTCAAAACTAATTTTTTTCAATTTGCCCCCCCCATATACAAAATTATTTTATTTACGTTACACGTTTCAGCTTTGAATACCGAATAACCTAAATTTATAAAAATCAATCACAATTTTTCAATTTAATTATGCATTGAATCAACATAAACTGGTCGTGTAAATTCCATGATTTGTATTTTCCCATTTTTTTTTTGTAAAACATTTTCATGTAATGTTTAGTGGCTAGAGGTAAAACGGATTATAGGTTAGGGTGAGAGGGGTCGAGAGGAATCGGTAAATAGCCCGTAGTGATCAGTCCACGGCAAACAGGAACATTATGGGGGGGTGGGGGTGTGCGCGTAATGTCAGGTCGTCAGGTCCCCTTTTGGCTGGTCACCAATCGTCCACCCGGATCGATAACATGCTACTCTCAGAGGTGGCGTAGTGAAAAAATTATTCGTTTTTTTTTTCAAATAATTTAAAAAATAAATATATTGGAGGGAAGTTTTCTTCTTTAAATATAGAGACCACAAAGTACCCAGTATTTAAAAGTAATATTTGACTAAAAAAAACAATAATACTGTCAAGTCAAGATATTTTCGTAAGAGCATATCTTCTGACCTTGAAAATTATGTCAGAGTGTCCTGATGGTTGTCCTGGGGGGTATCTTTGGAGCAATTTATTGATAGGAACAAAAAAAGATGAGCATTATCTTTTAGAAAATTTTAGAAAGTCTGTCTTGCTTTCAAGACTGGCGATAGCAAAAAGAATTTAGCTTATGGCGGTCCGAGAGGCTGTTAAATGCTTTTTTTTTGCATATTTTTCAGTTGAAACTTGAAATAATAATAAATAATAGCGAAATTACTTTATTAATACCACAATTGAAAGAACAAGGTCCTGATCAAAGAGGTTTTTTTGTCAAATAAAAAATTGAGAATTTGTTACACTATACTACGTTAACTTTATTTGTCACATAATTTTAATAAGTTGTTTACAATATTCACATAGCGAAGAAATGAATCAAAAATGCATAAATAAGTTTCTTATTAATTGCCTGAACATGAAAGGAAAGAAGTATTATCACAACAATGAGATTTAATTCCGAATTTTTTTGCTTGCGAAATTTGAATGCACAAATTTATGTTAATCTGAGTGATATTTCCTGTTTTGTATTCAGTACTAATCGTGGTTACTGTAATCTTTAAAAAAACCTTGAATAATTGTAACAAATATATTAGATAAAATTATAACCAAACGTTAGTTTTCATCACCTCAACATTTAGGTATTTAAAATAAAATAATAGAAATTTCCGTTGTATAGAACTCAATTCTAATATTATCCAAACAGTCTCACAATTTGTTAATGAAATATGTCAAACGTCAACTGTCGAAGAAAGTACGACAAGCATTGTTACCAACGTATGTTTTTCTCACAAAATCCCCTAAATTTTTTGTAAAAAGCTTCTTTCAGGTTTTCATGGTGCATACCAAGGCAGTATTAAGGTTACGTAAATAACTGTAGCCCCTATAAACAAAATAGTCGAACTATCAAAACGTCGCAAATGATTTATTCATTCATTAGAATAAACAAGGACGAATAGTATGCATGAAGTTGTAAACATTGTTGCCAGTGCTGATGTTGTACTATGAGAGATGTTTTGTTTGTTGTTTATTTAGCAGGTTTTACCACAGTTAATATAAATGAAACAATGAGCAATTTATTGATTTTTGACGTCGTTTCTCGTGATAATTTTAGGAAGTATGTAAATAATTTAAGGTAAAAGAGAAAAGTCCAACCTATGCAAATCACGACGCCAACGTACAACTTGTCGAATAACTCGTCTAGTTGGCCTTGTCCATGTGCAGAGTCTTGAACTGATCTTTGTCAAAGTAGCAAAACATTCAGTCGCGCATAAAGCATATAAATCTTTTCTTTGGTTCTTTCACTTCTCATTCGTTTTTAGAAACAGTTGCTGCGGAGAATGTGAGATGATGACAAAAAAAAAACATATCACCACAGAAACTGTCAACGTTCCTTTTAAACATAAAAAAATCTCGCTGGTAGACGTTGTAGTTTTAGATGTGTCGTAACTAGATTTTAAAGAATTCTCATGGAACTTCTTCGCGAATGATTACATCAAAAGGTTTTTTTTTAATGTGTACGGGTTTTGTGGAGACATGATATAATTCTGATTTATGACTAGTTAGATTTTATTTTTGAAAAAGTGACATTTCTTGACTAAAACTTAAAAAAATATCATCAACGGCCAGTTTGGGACATCACATTCACTGAGACCTAAAAGATCTAATGTGCCCCCTTACTTCTACTTAGTTTCTGAGGAGAGTCTCTGAAACTAGTAGCTCCTTTAGTCCTATTTCCCGGAGGAATTTTAGGATATCTGCATGTTGATGGAGGTTTCTTCTTCCATGCCACAAAATCTACATTTTTCTTCCTCCACTATTTTGAGCTTTTTCAGGTATCCATTCCAGTCTCCTTCTCTATACGCTCAGTATATTATAAATTAGCAACATGCACTTCGCTAAAAACTGTTTGACGGGACTTTTTCCAAATCGTATTTCCTTCTTTACATTCTATGACCTTCCAAATGTCACTTTAATTACACTGACCGGCCTTGTATATAAAAAATTTCAAATAACTAACAGTAGGTGTGTTTATAACTGCATACTCTGTGATATTTACAAAAGCTGATATATTTTTAAATCTGCAGTTACATTTAATCTGAATTTATCCATTATCCATTACGTCACTGCATTCACATTTTTTATTGAAAAGTAAATTGCATGTGGAAAGCTTCCCCGCCTCTTCTTTATACATCAAGAAATCCCCCCACTTACATTTTGTTTACATATTGATGTAAAAAATGAAAAAAAAAGAAAAAATATAGTATTCTACTCGCATATAATGGCTATTATTCGCTTAGGTATTTATGTGAGCCTACACTCACCCTTCCTATTCTACAGATACAGATACATAATATGTCACTTGATGCGTAAATTTTTGAAGTTGCACTGTATAAAATTTATGCACGATTATAATAATAATAATGCATAATAATCACCGAGAATTTTAAGCAGGTTTTTTTTTATTATTTATAAAACATGACGTGTCATAAATTTTATTAAAACTTGTTATGAAATGACACGCAATTTTGTTTTAATCATTTAAATTCCATTCAATGATACAATGAAAATTTTTAACTTGATAAATATTATTTTTCTTCAAGTGTATAATAATATCTATATTATTTTCGACAACACAGATCGTAGAAATAACCTATTCTTTGCAGGTTGTTTTCCCAACCCGTTTATAACTTTCCAGCAATCGAAAATAAATTTTTTAGGATATTTGTAGATACCATCCAAGTTCTAGATCAATCATTAAGTCGCCCCCGAGGCCGAGTGCAATTACCGATAGTAATAATGGACGTCCCTACCCTCTAGCATCGATCATGGAATTTATAAGGGCTGCAAGTTCACTAACAAGGGTGTGTTACAGGAAAATTTATAGAATAACAGAAAAATATTATTGCGGCTATATACGGGGTGATTGTATTTAAAGCCATTCACTTAAAATAACAATTTCTGTTAAAAGATTCATGATTTAAAAAGTTACTTTCCAGAAGCTTTGCACCCATAAAGTTACAATTTAAATTTAGCCTTAATATTGAAAACCTTGCGTCTTTCTAAATAAAATTTCATTTCCAATAGAAGAATAATGAAAAATCTGCATACGTGTTCGAGTTATCACATTATTATGTCCGCACTGACAGTGACCAGACTTTATTTTATAAATATTTGAAATTTAAAAACTGTTGAGACGTCGTATGGTATTAAAAAAGTTCGTTCAAGCAAGAAATTAGATTCCAAATTGATAACCTTGAAGAAATGATAGGTGTTTGCAACAAAAAATTAATACTTGCATATTACCCAGCACATTACCACAAAAATTATTCATCTTATAAACTATATCAGTTATCTAAAAAGGTTTTTTTACTTAAACAATCGATTTTGGAAAACAATATAAATATTTGATTATAAATCGCCTTGAAAATACTCTTAATATTCCAAATTTAAATGTATGCGTCAGATCAGGTGAATAAAAGGTCTGTTTCTAATTAAATTATCCTGTCATCAACAGATGACTTGTTGTAGCTTGTTCTTAGTACATGACAAATATTTTCTCTGTTCCTCAACGTTTTTGGTTGATAGTAAAGTCTGTTCATACCTATGGTGAAGTAACTGTAACTAACTAGTCCCTTGTCAAGAAAGAACCCTCCCATTATTCCTGAATAAACTGTTTTTTAATTCATTTTATCATCTCTAACAATCATTAGTAGGTATTATTAGTACGTTAATATCGTGTTTTAAAATATTTTCTTTCAATAAATTTGAAACGTGAAACACAAAATCTAACTCGCGATGAACAAATTCAACTTCAATTTACTAACAAGTGAAGTAACTAATCGTAAACGACTGAAAAGAATCTGAGGAGACACAGAATTGCTGATCAAGGTCCAGCTTTAACCGTAGGGCAAGGATACTTTTCGCTAGGGAGCATTTAAATTGACCATAGGGTGAAAGGGATCATGTGTTATTTACAGATGACTCATAAATTTGTGTGAAACGGGGATACGTGTGAATCAACGTCTCAATGAACTCAGCGCTCAGTGCAATTTGACAAATTAGTCTTTGAATGGACGCACAAAACTGGTGATTTTAAGTGGAAACCTTACAGCTAAAAGATACGTAACGTATTGAAGATTTTAGACCAGCCAGAGCAACGCTGCAACTGTGAGAAATTATCGTGGAGGAGTGGACCATGGTTTGGTCAGCCTAAAAACCTGGACTTTGATCCTTGATCCCATAAGAAAATCTCTTAGGAAAAAAAGCAACTTTGTTATTCTTGGTATGACACCAGCCATGAAAATATCAAGCATATTTTAAAATTTAATCAAACAGAAGAAAAAAGTATAAATATAACTAAGTAGGATCTCACTTCATAGGTTATATAACCGACAAGAACCTAACTTCTCATTTTTCTAATTTAGTTATAACTTTTTTTAGTTATAACAAGTATAATTCTCAAATTCAGATACCTTATAGGGTAAGAAGTGACAAATTTTTCAAATTTCTGATTATTAGACGATTCTGTATCTAATAAATCTGTCAAATGTTACAATTTTAATATTTTTATAACAATATGGTGATTATTACAAATTTTTGGCCGCCTATTTACTTTCAATGAAGGTAAAAAATTGTCAATCTTGCTATAACAAAAACCATGAAAATATCAAGAAAATTTGAAAATTTAATGAGGCGGAACAAATCTAAGGAAGATGTTACTTCAAAAGTTAAACCTTGGGTAACATACCTAAGTATAATTCTCACATTTTCAGTGTTAGATGCAATGTTATCTTAAACAACGACAAAAATTCAAGAGCTGTGACCAAATTGTACAAAAAAAAACATAAAAGCGAAAACAAAAATAAATAATTTGTGTATAACCTCACCTTATGATGTTGAATAATAGCGGACGCTTTCCTTTTGGCTGACATATTACTCTGTTTTTTTTTCTTCAATGAAATACCATGAATTAGGCGTTGAAAATCTAGTTTAAAACACAAAGTAACCTCTCATAAAAACGAATAACCTTGCGAGAATAATAATAATTGTCCATGACCAACTAACTGTTACAAATATTGAGATAGGTCGGCAGCGGAATACGTTGACCCGCTTCCAAAATATCGGATTTTTTGAGGTTATCGCTACAAAATATTCCGTTATCTCGTGAGGATTTCGATTTAAAACTGCACCTATAGAAATTTTTTTCTAATAAATATCAAGTTGATAGTCACTGTTCACTAAAATTTATTCATTAAACCCGTTTTTGGAATACACAAAACTGCAATAACATTAAAAACGTTTAATGGAAACTATAGATTCAGGTTGTACATTTAATGATGATGTTTTGAAAACAACGCGTCTAGAGCGATATGACCTTCTCGTTTATACGGCTTGTCTGCGAGTGAATTATATCCATTTCCCGCTGTAGACCGATCCCTTCTTGCATTTGGCCCCGCTACGCTAGAAGCATGCGTTCTCCTATCCCCTCTTCGATCTCAGAAAACGACGATCCCACATGAGTGTGAGGAACTAGTACACAGAGGACAACTAACAATCTACGATTGCCAAAGAAAATCCAAAGAGGAAGTTTGGGGGGATGTGAAGTGACGCCGACTCGACCTCAACCCCGAAGATAACCTTTGATGGTAGCGCGGGTTTAAACCTACTACACAGTGGTTTTCATTATCAACATCAACATCGTTGAAAAATTATCAATTAAAACCGAGATTAAAACGAAAAACTTATCGGAAACTGCTATATTTTCTATTGTTAAAAAACCTCCCGCATTTTGACAGGTCTAGCAGGTCATTGATGACGAGTTGTACCTAAGTCAACTTACCACCGTTGGATTTGGTTGGATAATGAAGTGGTTCATACCATCATGCAGGTGTGAAAAGCAGCTGGAATTACAAAATGCTTAAAAAACTGAAAACAAGCCTATTCTACTGCCTGTCAGAACCAATGACTCACTTTTCAAGCGGTAGAATCTGTAGATATAAATTTCTTTTCAAGTTAACGTAAAAATATCACTTCTTGATTGTATTTTTTATATAAATATCAAAAGAAACTAGTTGACTACCATTTTATAGTAATATCTTGCGACATTCCTTTTCTTGATTTTCTAAAGTAATCTGATTACTGGAAATTCCTTGTAAAATTCAAGTAAATTGCTACGTTCAGGAGAGAGAATTATCGCTGTTTCCTTTTTATTCTAATCTATAAAACTCGGAAAGAAAATAATAATTGTGATTCTGAATTTTTTTCTAAAGAGAACATAATAATTGTGTTCGTTTCAATGCTGTTCATACTTAAAGCTTCTGGTTTCTGTTAAAAAAAAACAAATTACAATTTTAAGGACGTAAAATTATTCCGCGTCTGCCAACTATCCGTCCATTAGGAGACCAGATGGGGTCAAATAACACTAGTGACAATATTGGAAAAAACCAATAATCGATAATGTCGATATTTATCTTTACAAAATCTTTCAATAATAGAGAACAATACAAAATGGGCCTAACGATACTACTAGGATAAGCCAATACCCATTTTTTTACTTAATAATAATAGCCACAACACTTTCTGATGCTTTATTAACCGCAACACCATCTTTAGCCGGAATAAATAACTATAACAAGTCTATCTACCTCCCATTTGACTCTTATTAGCCACACAACATCCCACTCAACCATCAATAGCAGTAATTACTGATTGTGGCTCTATTAATAGCAACACCCATTTCCGCTTCTATATTAATATCTGCACCATCTTCAACTGCTCTATTAATATTTATAGTATACCATTTCTTGCTCAATTTTTAACCTATCAATAGCCAAAGTAACATCCTCTTAGATAATAATACCCACATTATCACCCGTTTAACTGCAAATAGCCACACCATCTTCCAATTAAATATTAAGAGCCACAACACCTCTCACTCAACTATCAATAGCAATACTGATTGTGGCTCTATTAATAGCAACACCCATTTCCGTTTCTCCTCTATCAATATCTACAGCAGCTTCAACTGCTCTATTAATATCCACACCATTTCTTGCTTCATTATTAAGAATCACACAAATGTTTATTGATCGCAACACCATTTATCGCTATCTATTAATAGCCACAGTAACTACCTCTTAACTAATAATGACCTCACCATCTCTCGCTTAACTATAAATAGCTACGCTACATCCCAATTAACTATTTATAGCCACATAACGTTCCACTCAACTATCAATAGCAGTACTGATTGTGGCTTTATTAATAGCAACACCCATTTCCGCTTCTCTATTAATTCCTGCATAAACTTCAACTGCTCTATTAATATCCATACCATTTCTTGCTTAATTTTCAACCTATTAATAGCCACAGTAATTTCCTCTTAAATAATAATACCCATATCATTACTCGTTTAACTGTAAATAGCCACACCACCTACCAATTAAATATTAATAGCCCCATAACATCCTACTCAATCATCCATAATAGCACTGATTGTGGCACTATTAATGACAACACCCTTTTGCGCTTCTCTCTCAATATCTACTACATCTTTAACTGCTCTATTAATATCCACACCATTTCTAGCTTCATTATTAAGAATCACACAAATGTTTATTGATCGCAACACTATTTATAGCTATCTATTAATAGCCACAGTAACTACCTCTTAACTAATAGTGACCTCACCATCACTCGCTTAACTATAAATAGCCTCACTACATCCCAAATAACTATTAATAGCCACAGTAACTACCTCTTAACTAATAGTAACCTCACCATCACTCGCTTAACTATAAATAGCCACACTACATCCCAATTAACTATTAATAGCCACAGTAACTCCCTCTTAACTAATATTAACGTTACCATCACTCGCTTAACTATAAATAGCCATACCACCTCCCAATTAGTTATTAACACAACATACTGCTTAACTTGGGATAGCCAACACACCTTTTGCCGGTCTAATATTAACCACAACACTTTCTCTATTAATAGCTACACCACTTTTTATTTTAAAATGTGCATTCTATGACTAGAGAAAATTCGAATTTTTCCATTCACATTTTTGATTCTGTCTATAATTAATAAATTATAACCTCTCTTCAGATTAATTTTATATTTTTAGTACATTTCGTAATCTTCCCACTGTATTTTATGAGAAAGCAAAAACTATTCGTTGGTTTTGCTAGAAAAACGGACACAGGAGATTAGGGGAGCAGGGAGGACGTGTAAGGAAGCCCAGAGATTTTTTTTGGGTGCCTCGTCGGCGTCAGCCTTACAGTTGCGGTGGGCTCAGAGCCCCGAAATTCTAGTCCCGGGTCCAGGGCTAGAATTCCTCTTTCCACTCTATTTCGATGTCCGAGATATTGGTCGATATATTTTATACTACTCAAATTTTTGTTTAAAACTGCAAACTTGTTGCACAAATGGGTATATTTGTTAATCTATAATACGTTTTATTAAAAATTTCCTATATAAAGTTGTACCTAATTGAGATTTACTATCTCTCTGTTTAATAAAAGAAAAATGTTGATTAATTATTTAGCTTTTAGTTTATCAAGTAAAAAGTCTAATTGAGGATAGGCCAGCGTTCCTTTTTTTGTACTGTCATTAAGTGATGTGTACACGTACATATTTGTCAATGTGTGTATAGGGAGTGGACAAAGCATTCTCCAACGGTTCCCCAGCAAAGCCCCCTTCACCCTCGCTTCCACCCGAATGTCATGTGGGTGTAGTTAGTGGTTGGTGGGCAGCTAGGTCAGGTCGGGGAGGCACGCTAGCCTACACCACCGCTTACGTCATTAACGTTGGTGGAGATAAACAAAATTGGTGTTTTTTTCTTAATTTTACCTTTTTTTGTTTATACCTTCTCAAGGTCTTGAAATAGTATTGATAGTAATATTAAATTCAAGTAATTGAATAAGAGAATTAGGAAAAGTATGCCTGCTATGTAAATAATGCCTAATTTTTATTCTGTTACAATAAAATCCTACCGGCACGCCATTGGCACACTATTTTCAGTGTTTTTGAATGAACAACAATAGGCTAAACCCATATATTGACCCCAACCTGATTGGTACTACCTGCACTTGATAAAAAGTAAGAATTTTACAATTAAATCAATGCCAAACTATGGCTTAAATATTCGTTGCGTCATTCTGTGCTCCCTTTGCATATTTAATGAGGTTTTATTTCTCTATAGTCTATACCTTTCTGAAATAAACTATAAACCACATTGCTGAAGGCTTGTTTCATTATATTTTTCTACTGTTTCTTACATATTATATTTCCACTACTTTATTTAAATCACCATTGCGTCTTCCTTTATATCATCCTTCTAACGTTTTTTCTGTATTCCTCTCTTTCTAGATCACGTGTCTGTTATTTTTCGTCTTATTTATTTCCATTTCTTTATTTTTCATCGTTATTTGGTCTCAGAGTTGTTTTTAATATTTGATTCTAAGTGGATAAACGTGTAACTGTGCTATTTATAACATTTACATCCACTTATAGGCAGGATTAAGTAGGAATCACGTTAGTTTGTATCATCCCTTGATAATATATTTAGTCAGTTATTTTACGTATTCTATTTCCACCAGAAAGGCGCTTACAGTCCAAAAATCCAGTTTTCTAACTTACATCCAATATGTAACAAAGTATACAGTGTGTACATAAAGTATACTTCTAATTGCAGATAGACTGGACTATTTGAAAAAACTTATACACTGTATTTTTTTCTGTCTAATAGTAAAATCCTCAATGGCTACCCTAAAAACTTTCTGCGCCATCAGTGAAAAGGATCCAGCAGAGAAGGCCGCACTATTTCTATATAAAAGTCGGGAGTGTTGGTTGTCAGACCCCCACGACCCACTCTACTCTCGCCCCCCCACGGGAGCCTCAGACCTGCCAGATATACCCGAAACGAGGACTGCCGCTGCAATTTACTTGATGAAGGGTGGACTGGGCTGACTAAGGGAACCCTATGGAATCAGTAGCGTATTTTTGAGAAGGAAATAATAATCTATAAAAGTAATTTCACCTCTATGTATATATGTATGTATTTTTGGGGTAACATTCACTGAGACCTAAATATTTATTGTGCCCCCTTACTTCTACTTAGTTTCTGATGAAAGTCTCTGAAATTAGTAGCTTCTTTAGTCCTATTTCCCGGAGGAATTTTACAGGCTTCAACTTAGGTAAATGTTCCTCTTCTATCCAGTATCCCAGGTACTGTGCTCTAGGATGGAGGTTTCTTCTTCCATGCCACAATATCTGCATTCTTCTTCCTCCACTATTTCTCTTTTTGTTTCTTGTCTGGAGAGTTAACTGGAACCATATGAAATACATTTGGACTTAAAAATATCTAAACATTTTTTATGATTCTTGATAATTAATTGTGGGATATAACGAGTTACGCTCATGTACGGTACTCTACCGCCACCCACCGTCGCCGCCAGGGAACGGGTGATTTCTGGGGGTGTATTTCACTCGTTCCTAGTCCCTTTTCGCTTTTGACACCCTTGTGTGATGTCTGAATGCTTCGCCTGATATCGGCAGAGGATATTAGTTCGGTCTTCTGGGTCTTGCCGCCCTCCGCGTCATCAACAGGGCTATACGGACGCCAAGACAGGGTGCGTGTCTTTCTGCCTCACGGCATTATATTTCTTTCTTTTTGAGAAAAGTCGATTTCCACAGAACTGTATCAAACAGAACGAGCTTACAAGACCAGAAAAATTAATTGTTTTTTGGTAGAAAGCTCACCGGATCGGAAAACAATGCTTGTTGACTTAAATGTACGTCTAACAACCTTATTTATTTTTAAAAGGAATTCAATTACTGCACAATACATTTTTTATAATTTGTTTTTGACCCTTTCCTCTTTAGATTCCCCCACTGGCAGCTACTGGTCATTCTAATCCTCTATTCTTTAATTGTTTTTCTTTACAATGTAAAATATATCAATTTGTTTAAACGACAATGGCAATTATGTCTCTAAAATATAAAGGATTTCACCATTCACTGTCCTAGATATGCTAGTAGTTGACATTACCTTATTTTCAGAAAAAATGCATTAGAAAAAAACTTTTAAGCCGTAATTTTAGCTGTGTCATGAGTCAGTATTGAAATCAATCATTAAAAATAGTGTCTTCCTTCTTTATTTGTATAGTACAGGACAAAATTAATGCAACAGCATGTTAAATGTGACAAAAACTGATGCTCTGCCTTGAATATTTTTGATTATGAATAAATATGGCCAGTGGAAAACGCGGAAATTTTAATTTTTTATATCAACAACTTTAGAGAAACTAAAAGTTTCACTTTCCCCATCAACTAGATATCTGTATCTGTAAGAATTTGAAGGGTGGGTGACCCCACAGTACTTAGGCCACAATTGGCCCATTGTGCATCCTTCTGAGGTTCAGGCTTCCTTCTAGTTCGTCATCCAGCTGTTCCTTGACCAGCCAGGTCCCATGAGGTTTTGGGAGGCTGCTTACCATGTGGTTACCTTTCGATATACTGTGGCCCTTGATCCAGCCTAGAGTGACTTTATTGCTACAGGCTTCGATCAGATACAGGTGACACTCCAGTACTGGCTTGATGTGATACGTGGTCTGTTCAGGGCTAGCAAATAAATTTCTCCTTTAGTTTGATTGTTCCATCTTATGCAATACGTCTTAGACTTAAAATTGACTGTCAGTTCACAAAAATACAATTTTTTCTTTATTGGGCAACATATATTCAGCCACGTTGAGTGATTTTAAAGGGGATTTGTTACTGCCTAATAGTCTACGCGTACCATAGACGTACATTTTAATTTTTTTGAATAGAATTAATTCCTCTATAAGGATTTTTACCTACCATGGCTATACAATTAACTTTAAATGATTCTTAGCTACGTTTGAAGATTTGAACATTATATTTTTTCTCTGTTTTCATTCAATTTCATCGCGTTGTGTTTTTTTTTAACCATTATTACAGAACCTTCTTTGTAACTGTCATCTTTTCTACTCCTAGTCGTATTGACAATCAGCACTACCAACTGTTGAATGTCAAACTCCCTTCATACAACTATAATGTTTAACATCACATAACAATTCTAAAATGTTTTAAAATAGAAGATTTACGCTTCGGGGGTGTATTCATTATTTTAATTAAGTAATATAAATGTTCGCAATGATAAAAAACATGCAAAATCTTATGTTTTGAACGAGAGACCTTAACTGTCATTCTTGTCAGAAAAAACCACTTTTGTTGGCCATACTAACCTTAGACTGAACTCCTCTATTGCAAATGTTGGCTTAGGTTATAATTTTTTTTTCGTTTTACTATCAATTTCTTAATTTGCTGTAAAAACTATTTAATATTTTGTTGTTTTCGACTTATTAATAAAAGTTTCTCATATTTCCGATTCCCATTAGCCAAAATTTTTTTTTCCAGTTCTCTCTATATATCGATTCTGTCATGTCAATGCCAGAGGCTTCGAAGACCCTCTTCCACATCGAAGCCTTTACCCCTTGGAAACCTTATATTAGCCGAGTCGGACAGAGACACTTCTACACTCAAACCACCACCACCACCCCCATACAGAACCGGTTTTTAGATAGTTTTTCTTTAATTGTCGATAAATATTTTTGTTATATAAAAAAAATTGAGTTATATGTTAAAATTGAAGACTGGCAGATAGATAACACACTGTGAATTATTCTGGGAATAATTCTAGATGCTTAAAGTGAAATTGCTTGTTTGAGAACTTTGAGAGCTTCAACTTGGTTAGAGATGAAGAAAAAAATGGAGTCAGAACATTTGAAAGAAATTTTGTAAATAATGTTTATGTTATGTTCACCCAAATAAAGGACACTTAATTGGGAAAACAATTTATTTCTTTTGTAGATAAAACCAAAAAATGACAGTAAGTGAAAAACTAACTAACTGACTGACTGATGTTCCAAAATCAATAATATCGTTGTCACGGAAAAACACAACTTTGAAATCGAAGTACATAACAATTTATAAATGTGATAATTTCATTATTGATATATTCATATGAAATGCGTTGTTTATAATATAGGGTGGAGTGAAAATATTTAACGTGTGACAGTTTGCCAGACATTTGATCGGCGAGTAGAGCAATTCAAAATATCTCGAGTGAAACTTCTCAATTATTAAATTTTCAGACCAATTGTTATTTCAATTTTAGTTTTTAATCACGCAAATCGTTTCAACGTATAAACCGGATCTGCTACAACTTCCAGTACCCTCTCCGCCCCTTAGCAAACACCCCAGCAAAAGGGAGTTTTTTTAAGGGAAATTCCAACCTTGCTACGGGCACCGGAGAGATCGAAATTCGAGTGCCGGAAAAGTTTCAGTGTCCTATTTCGAGCGTCAAAAGGGATGGGAAAGACCCTTAAGGACACATAGGGATGGGTCATCAAGTGTCGTGTACCCCTCTTGCGGCCCTCGGGTGGTTATGTGTGTGTGAGTGGGTGGGTGGCTGATATCAAGTGGAAAGAGCTTTAGGTGGACGTGGATATGTTCTAGCGAGAAGGACGACTTTGTATTAAAACGTGTGAACTTCTAAAACAGATAAAGGAGCTGAAACAAACTGTCCAGCTACAAAGAAAGATATACTTATTAATTTTATATACGGGGAAACCAATAGAGTCATAAAAATTGTATCCAATTTTATAGCTGAGCCCCTATTTCATATAATAAAGAAATTCTCTATCAAAGGAAGAGCTTAAATGTATTTTTTCATCACACCATCTTGCAGTATGTCCCGTAAATCTATTTAATATCCTATTAATGAAAAAACATAAGAATCTAGTTTGAAAATTTAAGGGTAAAACAAAAATAATATAGATTATTAAATATCTTGATGTAGTGGTTAATTTAACCCCATACAAATTTTATACTTAGTAAGCAAATATTAAACCCTCAACAAGTACCCCGAAGGAATGCCTACCCTATCCCTTTTCTTCTTTAGAGATACGTTCTTATTAATGAATCCTCCTCGCTTAATTTTATTCTTCTCTATAAAATAAGGGCGGTAAATGATAAAACTATATTTTTCACATCGTAAGAGCCGCTTATCATCTACAGGGTGGATCAGAAATAGTCAAGTAAAAATTTGGAAATGCATATCCAAAAAATATTTACAAATATCTACTTTAATTTTATATTTTAAGGTTCATCTAAAATATATTAACTTGACACTGATTTCTTAAGATAGTCTCACCAACTGTTCTTCGCGTTTTGAAAGAAAAATATCATAATTGTCTCCAAAGCCTCCAAAGAAAAAGAAGCAGAATGGTAAAGCAAGAAACGAATGGTGATCAAATCCAACTTGACGGAAAGAGCAGAGACGCCATCAAGATAAATATAACCAGCTCTACCAAATAGCTCCAAAAGACCAAGGTTAGATTGAAGCACACCACTCGAAAACAAACAAATGAAAAATACTGGGAATCAAGGAGCTAAAGCCAATAACTTCCAATAAATGCAGAAGAAACTGGGGTTTTAAACCAAAAATAACCCAGTGACTAACACATTCACAATACTATGTATGTATGTATTTTGGGGTGACATTTGTTGATAGCTAAAAGACCTATGAGATTGCAGTTATTATAAACATCAAATAAAGTCAAATTGGTCAAAAATTTATTAGGAAACTTCTTATTTATCCTAGAGTGTAACATTTTTGACTCTGGATTTATTCTAGAATGAGTCACAGCTCAACAGCTTTATATTGAACGTGTATCCTTGAACATAAAACAAGTTTTGACCTGATTTAGGATCAAATGTCCATGTAACATTTATCTGGGCTAAGGCATATGTGTGGATTAGAGGTAATGGAAAAGCAGGAATTGAGGACAAAATTGCTATACCATTCACAATACTATGACCCTGTATGTATGTATTTTGGGGTGGCATTCACTGAGACCTAAAAGATCTATGACCTTATCAGTTTTCATAAATCAAATAAGGTCATATTGGCCTAAAATATAAGAGGAAACTTCTAATTTATCATAGAGTGTAACATTTTTGACTCTGGATTTATTTTAGAATGAGTTACAGCTCAACGGCTTTATATTGAACGTGTATCCTTGAACATCAAACAAGTTTTGACCTGATTTAGGTTCAAATGTCCATGTAACATTTATCTGGGCAAAGGCATATGTGTGGATTAGAGGTAATGGAAAAGCAGGAATTGAGGACAAAATTGCTATACCATTCACAATACTATGACCCTGTATGTATGTATTTTGGGGTGGCATTCACTGAGACCTAAAAGATCTATGACCTTATCATTTTTCATAAATCAAATAAGGTCATATTGGCCTAAAATATAAGAAGAAACTTCTAATTTATCATAGAGTGTAACATTTTTGACTCTGGATTTATTGTAGAATGAGTCACAGCTCAACAGCTTTATATTGAACGTGTATCCTGGAACATAAAACAAGTTTTGACCTGATTTAGGTTCAAATGTCCATGTAACATTTATCTGGGCAAAGGCATATGTGTGGATTAGAGGTAATGGAAAAGCAGGAATTGAGGACAAAAATGCTATACCATTCACAATACTATGACCCTGTATGTATGTATTTTGAGGTGACATTTACTTAGACCTAAAAGATCTATGACCTTATCAGTTCATGAAAATCTCATAAAGTCAAATTGGTCAAAAATTTATTAGGAAACTTCTAATTTATCCATAAATCTATCTTGTTGGTCAGAGATCTGTAAAAGTCCTTGATTAAAATTTGTGAGCTTCTAAGCGATAATAGAACAATAGAAAGAGAATCTAGTATTGGTATCAACTCCTTGTGCAATACACAGACTTAAATTAACCAGAAGCTTCGCTGATGAGTCTTGAATCCGACTAAAATCGTAATAAAAATAAAGAAAAATACTATCTTGCAAAATACACGTCTTGTCGCCACACATATTTTATTTATTCATAATCTCGGATAGAGATAAAGGTACCTAGCACAAAAAGGGGTCGAATATATAAACGAACGTTTCCCATTTCCTATACATAATTGATTTTCCCCGCATATTTTACTCGTAGCAACGCCACTGAGAGTGGACACTATCGATCAAACCCTATGTCCGGATCCGGTCGACGGATATATGTTCGAGGGGTGTCGAGGGAATGGGAGAGGAAAAGTAAAATGCACATCCCAACTATAAATGTGACATAGGACTCCCTCGTCAAAATAGAAAGCTTCAGCTTTCATTTTTCAGAACGGACACCGAGGATATACGGAACACTTTACTATATAATTTTATTGTCGATTAATGGATAGATTTTTGTTGATGTATTCAACTTCCTGTCTCGTCTCTTGTTATTAAATTCCATAACTATAATGGCTTTATAATTATAATACAGTGCTTTGTAGTTTTACTAGGAAAAATTTCCAGAATTTTGGAAAATTGGTAATTTAATTGATAAATAGATAAAGTCACTAACCATATGTATCAAATCAGAAAACACAGAGGGGATAAAAAAAACAAGAATTAGCCAATTTTTATCACAACACTCTAGCCCCCAGCTCCAGAAAGTTAAAACTGATTTCTTGCAAATTTAAGAAAGTGTGGATGCAGATAGGTTTGGTTGAAGATAAGCACGGATCGTAGAGGTATCTGTGGAAACTAGGAAGTTCCATCATAATAGATAGCGATGATGAAAAAGAAGAAACTATTATTGAGCAAACATATTAATATGATCAATTCGAGAACGAAGATTGCGAAGAAACTGATACTTACATAACATCAAAATATGCATGTATATAAAATTGCCAATTTTCAAAACTAGCAGATAACAAAAATATCAATATAATTTTGCAAGTGCCTCAACAAATTGCCGTATTTTTTCTTAGCTGATTAAGCATCTTTTGCTTAGAATGTACCTGAATAAAAAGCGGTTATGTAGAGTAAAATCAGGACCCTATGGCGGATGATATATTGATTATTAGACTCCATTGGTGAAAAGTCATGTCAAAGATAGAAGCAGTCGCTGTCATTTATAAAAAATAAGGTTTTATTCCAAAATAACATCACTGACAGATTGTTTACTGGTGAACAACGAATAATAGTCATATTTTGATTAACAATTGGTTCTTGAGGGTATCATAAATGTCTTCATTTTGTAGTTTTGTCAAGTGTGGAATGCGGGGATATTCTGTCGATTTCCAGCTGTTTTAACTAAGCAATTTGACTATTTAATTGATCTCTTTGCGCAATGCTTGAATAATAAGCACATACATTTTATGAAAGGTTGCGAAAAAGCTTATCGAAACATGAGGATTACACAAGTACGACAAGGAAAATATAAGAAAAACAGCTTGAAAGAGAGAGGAAAAATAATTGTGCGCGGTCATCGAAGCGTGTACTTAGTTCCAAAGACCAGAGGCCGAATGTTGATTGCCCCCTTTTAATTTGTACAAATGATATTTTTGTCTCGTTATCGCTGACTTTTTTTCGAAGTCATGTAAAACCAAACACTTTCATCCGGCAACAGTGTCATTTACAGAGAGAATGATGAAAGTGTTTAGTTTTACCTATTGTGCATGACTTCGAAAAAAGTCAGCGATAACGAGGCAACATTATCATTTGTACAAATTAATAGGGGGTAATCAACATTCGGCCTCTGGCCTTTGGAACTAAGTACACACCTCGATGACCGCGCACAATTATTCTTTCTTTCTCTTTCAAGCTGTTTTTTTATATTTTCCTTGTCGTACTTGTGTAATCCGCATGTTTCAATAAGCTTTTTTGCAATCTTTTTTTTATGAAACACAAACACACAAGGTTCAACTTCAACTAATCGATTCAGTTGCCCTCCAGTACAATATGGCCCACCAGTCATTCATGTGTTCCGGAATGATCTATCGGATTTGCTGTGGCGACGTGGCAGTGAAAAAAGCAAACTGCTTGGATGGTTTTGAGGACAGATTTCGTCAATTTTTCCATATAAATTCGATCACCTCACCTAACCTGGTGCTAATATTGATACATTACGTAACTGTATTATTTTCATATTTATAAACAAAAACATGTACAACGCACGTCTCTGTATATCCTGGACGAAGCTTTTTCTATAATACTCTCCCTCGGGGGCTTACACATACCAAAGATACACACACATGCCTCTGGAGTTTCTACCTCTCGTCCGCCCACCCGTGTTCTCTTAGTTCCTTTCCTTTTTTTCCTTCTGTCCGCCCACGGCTACACTTTGGCGCTTCTCATAGTACGCAGACCTCTTTCCCAACCATAAAAGTATATATTTTCGTGTTTTTCTTTTAATCGTAGAGGTAGAGATGATAAAGACATATAGTTTCTGATATTTTAAAATAATTATAAGAGGTTATAAGAGGGTGTATTACTTAATTATTTAATAAAAATTGATTTAAAGGAAAGAAAACCATCATCAAGATTTTTCAAGTTAAATGTAGTGTAGAGAAGGCTCTCCTTCAATGCGCTATGAATTTAACACATCCCCAAGTCGGTTTCAGTCAAATCTTCAACTTGCGATTCAAGCAACTTCACTTGATTCTATCTGTTCGAGTCCCTATTATCCTACTCCATTCGCTATGTTTGCAGTCAAATTTTAATTTGCACAGATTCTTTGTTTTAAAATAACTTTTGATAACTTGCCTAGTCAAAAATCAATCCTAAATAAAGTGGACATTCTGTATAAGATGTTCAAGTGGTGGTTACTATGTCGCTCATAAAATATAAAGTATTCAAATACAATGTCGTTACTTCTTAGAAATCATATGCCTGAGACATGTCACAAGATGGAATGATGGAAGAAGGACTTTTCAAAAAAATTCGTTACTGAATGAAACAAGAAGAAATGGGATCCAAACCATTTCCAGACTGGGAAATAATGCCATTCAATGGTACAGACGGCTCGAAAGCAATAGAAGGAGCTGAGCCACTAACCAAAAAATTTTTAATTGGAAAGTCACGCCTTAAGGGCCAAAAATCATAATAATGTAGGATAGTCAAGCAGTCATTAAAACACTGAGCTTTTGTGCAATCAGTTCCAAAATGATGTGCAGGGAACTCACTGTGGATTTTGGGACAAACTGGAAAAGAAGGAAATTAAATAGCTGATAAACCAGCCAAGAGGGAGACTGGAACACTTTTTTGGGGGCCAGAACCCTTAAGCGGAATCAGCTTCAGAAGAAGATAAAGCCGAAAAAAGAGATCTGACCATTGGAAAGATCTAGTAGTGCTGAAACAGTCAAAGGTTCTTCTGGGTGACTACAAAAGGCATGATGACAGTCACTAAGAATCACCAAAATATTGATTTGATATAATTATTTAAGATACAGAGATTCTACAGAAATCACTTATTTTTCATTTTCATGTGTGAGTGTGATTACATTTATTTTAGTAAAAATATAAGCCCAAAATTTAACCATCCGCCATCTTATCTCAAACACCAATCAGAAGAGAGTGACGTCATATTTTCGCAAATATCCATGATCCGACCCGAACCAAATCCGAACATCTGTTTTGTCGTCTTCATATTATCTATGGTTTTGTATTTCCTTTGTTGCTGTTGGCTTTGCTTGGTTCATGTGATATTTTCTCGTTATAAACTATTAAGTATCTGTTTTTTATTACCACAAAAAACCGTTTTTGGAATTATGTTTATGTATCAAAATAAACTTTTAACCTGCAAGCTGTCAAGTGTTTGAAGTTTGACTTTGACGATTTTACTACATGACACAGATCATAGATAAGCTATCGACAGTTGACACTGTTACGAATTAATGATGTCATAGACAGACGCCATTACTATCCTAGCGTTTTGGCGCATAATTTAAAATGTGTTTTTCAAAGTTGAATTTTTCCTTCAAAAACATTTTTTCTTACAGAAATAACATTTATTGTCATCATGCCTAATACGAAATGGAAACATGTATTTGATATATCTAATAGATATTATTGCTTCAAAAATGTCTCATATTTGCCTTTTAGGGTAACGATATAAAATCCCCTCTAAAAATACCCAACTCTAATCTTTGATCCCCCGAAAGACCATACCCAGCACTATATATCGGATCGTTAACGTAAATAGCGGGACATAACAAACACACACAACAGCGGCGTCTTCCTAGTCGGCGGCACCAGATTATATTGAAAGTAATTCAGGTTTATTGCCAATAATCGTGCTGGATACAGCCTCTGCAGACGTGGGGTTTTAGTGCACCATCGCGAGCCGCGTATATGCTTCTTTTTTGTCTTCCGCCATTGGCATAAAACCGGCGCATATAACTGCAATATTGCCTTGGCTTTCTCGCTAACTGCTCTAGAGAAAACTACGTGCTCGGTTTTCATTAATTACGACGAAAATTTTAGTTTCAGATAAAAGTAATATGTCTAAATTTAAGACCGTTCATTATAAAAAGAGAGTCTTATACAGGGAAAATTTTGTAAGATACTATTAAAAAGTAGAGGAAAAAATGGTAAAATGACTTAAAATAGGGAAAATAAAGCTTAAAATACAGGGTGTCCTAAATAAGAGTGATTTTAAACATAAATGCCCAACTTATTAATTGCTCCAAAGAGATGAGAGATGAGACTAGTTTTACTAGTTTATCAAAGATATTTTTTTAGGCTTGGCTGGTATTTCATTTCATCAACACAAGGTGTTTTATTGATGTTGGTCAAATCCTATAGTCTCATTCTAAAGAACAATTGGGAAAAGTAGAATTCGATAGATGGCGCTCCGAAATGTCAATGTTATCCTAGCAACGAGTAATACAAATCAGCTGTCGTATTAGCCCTTTGATATTTAAGTGGTTTTATTTTGCTGTTTTAGTAATTTTCAGTGTTTGTTTTGTGAAACTTTTGCTTTTTCTCCGATTGTGCTTTAGTATTTTGTGTTGTTAAACTAAATTTTGACTCCTAATATTTTTATTTTTGGAGTAATAGGTATGGTTGATATTTGTCAAAAATAAAACAAGTTTAGGTCTGATTTTGTGTTATTATTTTATTTTTGATATCTACAAAAGTTACAGGGAAGGTACGTTTGTATTGAGTAATATTTTAAATCTTCAATACCGACTTATTTTCTCTTTGTTTTTGTAACTATGGATTAGGTATACACTGACTATTCAAAGTTTATTTGAATTTGTAAATGCTGAGCCTTCTTCTAGGTGCATAAATGAGGGACATACAGTTTTAAATGCTGGCCATATAATTTTGCATGGTACCTATAGAGGAAATAAGTGACACTTTCATAAAAGTGCAATGAAAACAAAAAATAGAATAACATAACCTCTTCCATAATATCTCTGATTATTTAAGATTATAACCTCAGAAATGATGACAGTTGAGTTGAATAGGAAAACACACTTTTAAGCTTGTCACTGACACAAAATTAAACAAATAAAGTACGAATTTACGGTAATTACTGTTACGCGAGTGCCCCAGTGAAATTCCCGCATGAGACGACTATGACTCTTCTAGCCACTAGCCGAGAACAATCGACAAGACTACCTGCGTTCCCCGCCACTGGCCGAGAACAATCCAGAGACTCCTACTTGTTCTAGTCTATCTAGCGGCTTCGACAGACCGAGAGATTTCTAGAAACCTACCCCACGGTCACACAAATATAGTCATCATAATTATAGTCAGATAGATGGACATTTAGTGTTTATACAATCGCGAATAGATAAAGTGTTTATTCAGTGACTTTCATATAAATTATTGTTATTGTGTTTAGTGTATGATATAAATTATCAATTAAGGACAGTAGTACATATAAATTTGTAAATATAAATTATGTAGTTGTAAATATAAATTAAAATAAACGTTGCATTACGTTGACTTGCATATAATACAAAAACAATGCAAAACGAATTGTTTTACTCGTTGCGACAATTACATTTTTTTCCGCCAGAGGTCTCATTGAATTCTACTCCGCCCAATCATTCTCGTTTACAAAAATGTATAGTTTTCTATCTTTTGTTTCATTAACAACAAAGATACTCGAGGTAATAATATATCTTCTTGTGCTTCGTTTTAAGATGTACAAAAACTTTTTCCATTTTATAAACACAAAAGTTCGGATGTAACGTAACGTTATCCTCTTGATACGCCAATGTTTTAAAGTTTAGTTAGTGAAAAAAGTGGGAAAAAGTGACGGTAAAAAATTTTATGTCTGCTACTCCACCTCCGTTGGACATCAAGAGAGTTGAGCTTCTCTCCTGGAGGCGGAATTCGTCGGGGGTTTTTTGTTTCGGGAAAACTTTGAGTTTCTTATGGTAAGTTTTTATCTTCACTAATGACAGCACCAGGATTGAAAGAACGCAAGGTTTTATGGGTATAACTGGAAAGTTGAAAGGTTTTTGGAACAGGAAAACTGATTTTCCGCTTGAGATACTCTAGAAGATATTCCAAATCCACAAAGCATTAAAATATTTTGTTAATAATTCCAATTTTCCAAGTATAACTGGAAGAGGTATAAAAAACCATCACCTTTTCCAGCTGTATGTGTTTCATATAGCCTGATGATGGTAATAACTTACCGAAAGTAGTAGCAACAATGAAATTTAGCCAGGAATGTAAACATTACCTAGCGATTTGCAGAAATAGTACATTGTTTACCGGGTAGGAAAAGCTTAACATTCCTGGACGACTTAGCAACACAGAGTCCAGGAATGTGGCTTTTCCTACGAGGTAAACATACTATTTTTCCGCAAATCGTTTAAAATTCGATAGATATTGATTGATTTAAAAAAAACGCGATAATTTTATTCCCAAATAAATGGTGCTTTGAAATTACTAATAAAATTACTTGGGTTACTATGGAAACGTATTGAGGTTGAATTGTCAAACTTGACGCTTATAAATTTAATTGCTGGTGTTCTCGAAAGTAAAATGATAAGTGATGATGAAATTTCCATTCCTGGGACTCCTCCAGAGCTGGTTGAGGCAGTGAATACTGCTTCATTAGAATTATTGCCAAAGAAATCAAGAGAAAAGTACGAAAATGCATACAGACATTTTATGGATTATGTAGAACACTAACAACTGTACGGAAATATCATTTCCTTACAGTAAGGAAATGACATTTTCTTACAATAAGGAAGTCCTGACTTTTTCTTCAAGAAATTTTGACAGGAATGTCAAAATTTCCTAGCGATTTGCGGAAAATATGATTATTTTAAAACTTACAGATACTTTTACATCCTGTGCAACTTTGTTTCGAATATAAATGATACAGAATCTAATAAACAAGTAAAGTTGACCTAAGAAATTCTGAAAAAAATATTACCAAATGAAAGCCCGTCATACTCAAAGCGCGCTAGCTTTCCGCGATTTGGAAATTCTTTTTTAAATGGTGCAACGAAAAAAATTACTGAACAAATCTTGTTTAGAGTTTATATAGATTGATATTCTTAAAGTGTGGAGCTGTAAATCATCGTTACACGTAATTATCGCTCAAAATTATCATCGAAACAAAACTTTAATTTGCAAGGTGTTAAGTGCTTACGAAAGAGTGATGTCATAGACAGACGCCATTATCATTCTAGCGTTTTGATTCAAGATTGAAACTCTATTTCGAAAGAGTGAATTTCTGGTTATTTTTCCTAAAAATAAATGCATTTTGGATCAAATAATGGATCGTGAAATAGTTTTCCAAAATCATGAAAATATCAAAAACGACTATTTTTATAATTTTATTATAACTAAACAACGTTTTGGGAGTTTTCAGTATTATATAAAAAATGAAGCAATAGTTAGATTAAAAAACATGATGGTGTGACTCAAAATCGAGATAATTGAACTATAACCTCTGAACCCTCTCTTGTCATGTGTCGTCCACGTGTTCTATACGTTCAAATAGGAAAAAGAAGTCGATTTTCACATTCGTGCACTCTCAACTACCCCATACTTCTTACGAACTCGTTTCCTCCTTCACCCCTTATTTACACCGTTCTCCTCCACTAATTACTTTTATTTTTATCTTGGCGATTGTCTGTCTGTTAGGAGGGACACTAGCACTCCGTTTTGCAAAATAGAAATGTAACGAGAGTAGTTTCATTTTTAAACAGGGGCGGACTTTTGCTAATTTTACTGTCCCATATTTTGTTACAAATTTTTTGGGGTAAAGTTGAATAGAAGTGAGAAAAAGTCTTAAAAAGACACAGTCGTCTCGATAAGTCAAATGGTATACAGACTCAAAAGAAATAGGAGGAACTGGGACAGAAGTGGTTGGGCCAGGACAGCCTGGGAAAAACCCCAAGTATCATTCAAGCGGAAATCTACGCCATAACAAAGTGTGCCCAGTTTACTATTGATAAAGGATACAGAAGACAAAGGATTATCATAATGACAGATAGTCAAGCAGCCATCAAAGCACACAAAGCTCTTGTATAATCAGTTCCAAAATGGTGTGGGAATGCCTAGACAAACTCAATGAACTAGGCGAGAACAATATAGTTACCTTACTATGGATTCCAGGACAAACTTTCTAACAGAATCCTAAAGCACAGCACCTGGGAGATTATTGGATAGAAGAGAAACGCCTGCAGATATCCTAAAATTCCTTCGGGAAATATGACTTAAAGAACTACTAGTTTCTGAGACTATCCTCTCCTAAGTAGATAGAAGTAAAAGCACAATAGATCTTTCAGGTCTCAGTGAGTGTCACCCCAACATAAATAAGTCAAATTTACGCCATTTTTAGATTCCATATTATATTCCATTTCAACCAATTCCACTCCATTTTTGAAATAATCAAAATAAAAACCTGGTTATTTATGCAGTTCATCTCCATATTTTTATTCCAATCTGAAAGTGGATAAAAATGTTTCTCGAATTATTTACGAGATCCGCTCCTGTAGCAAGGACCCCACCGTGGGTGGATGACGAGAAGTAAAGGGCCCGAAGGATATATCGAGGGTGGAATGGATTGATTAGTAGGACCGTCGTCCATAGCGGCTAACGAAGGGTAAGCACTACTGCCTTGTACTGCAACCCCAATAGGGCTTAATATATATATCCCTTAGCCCAGGGATATGTCTTGCTTGACCAGGTGAGCGCATAACCCCCGGTGATTGTATACACACCCTCGCTTCGGGTTTCGGTTGATAATAATCCTGCGGTATTTCGAATGCATATCCCCTTCAATGAGCAATTAGTAGGTGTACGGGATAAGATGATTAATTATTTATGAAATAATACAGATAAATGTGGTTAATCTAGTTGACGTATTGAGGGTTTATTGCATTATTATTTTGGAATGTCAAGAATATTTCTGTTCATCTGTAGCTTAGTTCATGCTTAGTTGACATTTCTATCGATAATTCTATGTTTAATAACATTTGATTTTTTCTTTTCAGATAAGTATAGTAGTGTGTGACTATAGTCCATTTAATAACCAGGAGGAGTAATTTGAAAAGCCTCACTCACACCGCTAAAAGTTACCAGATTAGTTACTAAAGGGTTTGTTCTGAAAAAGTCGTGTTCCAAATCTATTAAATATGCCCCTGATTTATTAAGAAATCAGCCACCCATAGCCATAAGAAGATTTCTCGTCTGTTCAGTAGATTATTGATTATTTAGATGTTTATTGTAGATATAAAATGAATGTATTTGATTTTTGACAGTCCTAAATGACCTTACATTGTTTTGCCGGACTAAGCGAAGAGCTGGTGTTCAAAGTAGAAGGATCCACAATTGCAGATATTCAATACAATTGCTTACTGAAGTTTTTAAAAGAACAGTTTCAACGAAACTGCGTGAAAATAATAAAATAACAAGAGCGGATGCGATGACAAAATTAATTATATTTATCTGTCAGAACTATCAAAAATGGAAATTATCAGCTGATGTCAATATTATAGAAAGTGTTGTGTGGAACTGGACGGAATCTGACCAATCATAGGTCTACAGAATTGCCAACTTGGATTCAAATTACTCCTCCTGTTTTTTAGATGAGGTGTAGTGTGCGAAATACTACTTTGGTGATCGAGAACTAGTTTACATGCGAAGTAAGTACATAATACATATTGTTAGTTAAGTATTCAATTATTAATACGATTTGCTTAGCATGATATAAGTACCGACTTAGTAGCCATTAGTTGCTGTTATCGTGTTCATTATTAATAAGGCTGAAAATGTTTTTAATACCTTTATAAAATACCGCACGCCATTGGAACGTTTATGACAGATAACAAGAATGTTTTCTGCTTATCTCCCTTCCCCCTTTAACAATGCCAAACTATATATGTAAGTTGATGTGCTTTGCCATTTCCTTGTTAGGTTTCCAAGTCAGATTGTTACGTCAATATTTATTTATGTTCTTGTCACGTAGAATTGAATATAATTCAAATAATAATGAGTGATTCTGAAACTGGTAGTTTACCTTACACCCAGAAAAATTATTTTTATTACTACCGTGTGTGAAGTACTTTAGACACACTTTCGAGTACGTAAAAGTTTTTGATAGTATAGAAACAATATTGTATGCAATTCGTGTGTGAAGGCTTTTTTCTCGACTCATGTGATTGTCGACAATATTCACATTCGTCAAAAAAATGCTACTTTACACACAAGTTACATAAATAACTATTTTATATCAGGCTATTTCTCTTTTAGTATTAATTAAAGGCAATTTTGTGATAAAATATAAATAATTTTCGCCTCAGTAGGTTAACGTACGTACCTACTTCCAAAATCCACATGCCAAGTTCACTTTTACTCTAGTTTACTTAGGTTGTTCATACATTAAGCTTCAACGAAATTCCCGACAACGTAGCACCCCTTCACTACAATTATTTTTCTAACCCCACGCCACCCATTTGTCTGTCCTAAATACACTCTCTCGGTTAGTTAAAGGGAAGTTGCACTTCCATAACTGATATCAGGAGCGCCGCCAGGATAAAGAACAAACCAAAATGTAAAATATTTGTAATTTAAAAAAAATGGAACTACCCTCATATTTTGAATGGAGTTTCAAATGCTTCCAATTCTTTTTTTAATAAAACATAACACGAGTCCAAAGATAGCCTCTAGTGGCTAGTTTAATTCCAGTCTGAAAAGTCTGAAAACATCTGTATTACCCAGAAAAACATCATAACTATTGAAATAGAGTATGTTGTAACTCTGCTGGTTGGGCCTTTTTCCATTGTAACCTGTATTGTCATTCAAGGTACGTGACTTATGGATTTTTAGTTGGTATCAATGGTAAAATAAAAAATGTCAACCTTTCGTTTCCGTTATTGTCATTTCTATTTAGTAATTTAGTTTATCTCTCTCCAGTCTTTATCTTCTTTTCATTTACATAATTTTTTGGTGACTCTAAATAATTTCCAGCTCGAAAAACTCTCGAAAGTCTTCTTGATCTGTGAGTTCTTGTAAATCAGACTTCTTCTAATTCCCCCATTTTGTTTATAACAATGTACGAGTTCTATACAAAGAAACTGCTGCCAACACAACGAACAAAAAAATACTGAAAAAAGTTAGTCGCGAAAAGTTTGCAGGTCTATTTAGTATGAAGTATTTTACATCTTACAGTTAGCGAAAAACTAATGACAGCTCGATGGTATTTGCAATAATAATGGCAGGTCAGAGTCTCACAAATCACAAACAAAGGTTGAATAAAAATTAGTATTCAATATAAGTACCAGAAACACAAACACAGGCAAACAAATATGTGTTGACATCTGACATGTTAGTTTCTCGTGAACTGTAAAATGTGAAATACCCCATACTAAATAGACCTGTAAACTTTTCGGGTACAACATGGGTGGTAAAGGGACTCAAAACGTATAAGAAAAACCACTTCCTTATGCGACTAATCTTTTTCATTATTTTTTTGTTCGTTGTGTTGTCAGCAGTTCCCTTATATTCCTACTAAATGTTAAACGGGATGAATATTTTCATGTTATTAAGTAAACAAAAATTACCGCCACCACTGTCCCAAATATACCACTACTATCAACGCGTTGACATTTTAGACGTAAACGTGCACCCTTGTGTGAAAGAAATTGTGTGGTTTTCGGGGGTGGCGAGTGGGTGGTGAGCTATTGTTATTAAAAGAAGGAGCGATGTGATGTGATGACGTAACTATTTTTGAAAAATTATAAATTTTCATAAATAAAATTGTTACACATCAGTATCCTTAATAAAATTTTAAATTTCGTAACTGAGTGTTCAATTTTTTAAGGGTGTTTCACCTTATAACATCTGTATTTGGTGAATGGGATGTGAAGAAGGAAACGAAAAACGTCAAAATATACAAGGTGTCCTATTTGAAACAACATAAGTTTGCATTATATTTCCTCAGTGAGCCCACTAACAAAAAAATTTTGTGCGCCACTGGACTCTTTAATATTATATCTATCAAAAGTTTCCATAATGTTTTTTAAAAATATTTTTCCTAATTAAGTTTTCAATAATCGCCCTGTATCTTCCAGCTGCAGGGAGTTACCAAGGATTTAATTAGGCTATAGTTACTAATACTAGTTACTAATAAAAATATAAGTCATAACATCTCAACTGCTTTTCTTCTATCTCTTCTAGTTTACCCTGCAAAACACGCCAATTTGAGACACCCTGTACATATTGTAGAAATCCATGTTATAGGAATTAACATTTTGGTATCCACAATTTTTTAGCAAAATTGAACGATATCTTAGCATAAAAAACTCAAATTCCCAGTTCCCTGCTATTCTTGCACGCTGCGTCGCAAGCTCCAACCGAATTTATTCGTGAATTTAGGAAACTAATCAAGAAAATTCAAAACTTTTTATCCCAAACTGTCTGTCTTTCCAAAGATTTTGATAACCACAATTTTTTAGCAAAATTGAACGATATCTTATCGTAAAAAACTCAAATTCCCAGTTCCCTGCTATTCTTGCACGCTGCGTCGCAAGTTCCAACCGAATTTATTCGTGAATTTAGGAAACTAATCAAGAAAATTCAAAACTTTTTACCCCAAATTGTCTGTCTTTTCAAAGATTTTGATAACCACAATTTTTTAGCAAAATTGAACGATATCTTATCGTAAAAAACTCAAATTCCCAGTTCCCTGCTATTCTTGCACGCTGCGTCGCAAGTTCCAACCGAATTTATTCGTGAATTTAGGAAACTAATCAAGAAAATTCAAAACTTTTTAAAATTTTTATCCCAACTTGTCTGCTTTTCCGAAGATTTTTTGATATTAGAAAAAAATATCTTATCTCGCTGATAAAATAATTCATACAGCAAAAACAGCTACCGTAAATTTTCCGATTCCACCAGAAAAAATTTAAGGAGAATTTGTTTTGTTCTGTTGATACCCTTTTCCACAATGATGGGCAGCAAGCTGGAATGGAAAAGGGTCCATATAACATCCCGAAACCGACCTTCAGGTCATAGTATGGGTACGGAGGTAGTTCGGAAAAGCAAAAGGGTCGTTAATAAATGTTGACCGTACGGCTGGCAGGCAGATAGAGAGTAGATCCCGAGAAAGTACAAAGGATTCTCACAGGACGCAGGAAAGAGGCCAAACAGGAGATGGGAGGGTTCGTCTAAGAGGATGAGAAAGGTCCGGCAATGCCTAAAAAGCATGAATCATGAGAGATGGATCTCGTCGGGATAAGCTCCTTTAGGATGTCGGTTGAGAGGGGTTGGGTTACTGCGAAGAAGACGGAAACTCAAAACAGTGCAGTACATATATTTTTTTCTATTAAATATTTGAAAATTATAGAATTTTTAGATTAACACAAATAAGAGTCAAATTTGTAATAAATAAAATCAATACACTGCATTCGATTTAACACTAGAGTAAATCGTATGTCGCGAATAGACTTTTGCGAAAAAGCTTATCGAACCATGCAATTTACACGAGTACGACAAGGAAAATAAGAGAAAAACAGCTTGAAAGAGAGAGAAAAAATAATGGGGCGAATAAATATCATTTGTACAATTTAATCTGCCCTTCTAGCAGCAGCGGTTAAAAATAGGGGGGCAATGAACATTTGGCCAGCCTCGGGAAATAAGTATACACCTACGCTGAACACTCACAATTATTCTTTCTCTCTCTTTCAAGCTGTTTTCCCATATTTTCCTTGTTGTGCTTGTGTAAATTGCAAGGTTCCATAAGCTTTTCCGCAATCTGTATAAAAAGCAATAGATCATTTGCAATATGTTAAAAATCTGCTGAGTTTTATTGTAACACCACTGGTATAAGTAAGAAGAGAACGTAAAGAAGAATCTTGTAGTTTTCGTCCGAATAAAAAGTTTCCTGGCGACAAGCGTCTGTCTCTGGCTGAAGGAGAGAAATGACTCGCGGAGTTGCCAGAGCGAGGATTAGTAATTTATTAAATATGTGACAGATCTGTGATGTGGGTTGCTTGTGCTTGGAGAGTTGGATTTTTGGAATTTATATTTCACGCGAATATATCTATAGTATATGCGAACACACTCTATTTTCTCTACTTTTTTTTTAATGCGCTTTTTAAAATACTTTTCTGCAGCTTTCCGAGACGTTCCCAGGTGACAACAAAAAGTTTACAATGCTTGTTGAAGCCTCTTCTTCATTGCGCTGTGAATTTAACATTTCCTCCAAGTCGGTTTCAGTCAAATCTTCATTTTGCATTCCATTCGCAGTTTCGGTTACGTTTGCAGACAAAGTTTAAGTTTACACAATTTGTATGGCTTCAGTTTTCCAGCATTTACGTCTTATGTCAAATTTCTTCCAATATTTCATAACATTATCTTATCAGGATCACATTCCATATTATCCAATATGATATTGAAGGTTCGCCTAATGTAGTAGAGCTCAAAGGCCTGGATTATTCCTTGGTCCATAGGTTGAGGAATCAGCACTTCGCTCATTGGAATGCTTTGCAGGGTCCTAGACAATCCAAACTTCTACTGAAGGGATGGACTGATGGATCACCAAGGAGTAGGCTAAGTAAGATATCAGGACTCCTAACAGGGCACTGCTGTATGAGGAAACACCTCCACAACTTAGAAGTAGAGGAAAGTTCCCTATGTGGGGGTTGCGGTATGTTCTCTTAGAGTGTCCACACTGGGCTGTACTAAGCAGGCGAATCTTCGGAGTCCCCGTTATGGCCCCTGGAGACACAAGCAGATATCCATTGGAAAAGGTTGTGGCCTTTATTGAAGGGCTCGGCTTCATGGATGTCTAGGTAGCAGGAATGGCACAATGGGCCCGCCAGTGGTCTCAGTGCCGGAACCTTGGCTTGAGTTTGTCCAGGACAAGGCTCGCCTGCACATTTAGTAGTAGTAGTAGTAGGTTGAAGCAAAGCCGTCGTTTTGGGATATAAAAATGTCACTTTTATATTTGGAAGCATTGTTTCTAGTTCGCGAATATGACCTGGTGCATTGTCTAAGATCAGAACTGCTTCAAAGTCTCAATTTTTTCAACATTTTTTCATAAAAATCCCAAACCAGTCACAAAAACCAGCGCTTGTAACCCACGCTTTCTCATTATCTCGCCAAAACACTAAAAGATCCTCCTGGTTTTGATTTTGCTAATAAAAAAAACTTGAAACGTCACTAAAACACTTTACACTCACTACACTAACACTTTACGCGCGTTTAAATAACTAAGTTATCTTCTACGGACACTGGAGGTGAACTGAAACAGTCTTTTATAATAATTAATTATTTATAATAAGAATTTTTTTTAGTAAATACTTACTTTGGATGTGCAAACAACTTAAACAACATTTATTACACCAAAAAAATATCCTCCTTTATTTGATTTAAATTTACATATAAACATTCTTAAAATCTTGCTACCAATTTTGGTATAAAAGTAATATCAATAATATTATCTCCCAATTATGTCCCTACCGATATTATTTTACCAAGGATTAACCAATTATCGGGTGCTATATTTATTGAACTGCATCTTCAAGAAAAACGCGCGTCACTTTCTTGAAACCAACTAAGACTGCATGATCTTTGAGCCACCTTAAAGCATGGCCGCTGTATTGAGATCATACTATCTGACGTCAGAAGCAATAGCAGCATGTTTACAAGTGTTCTTCTACTCTACATGATTGTCATAAACTACTTATCTAATAAGCAACATTAATATCGAAAATAAAAATTAACTATATCATTTAAAATTTTCTCAACAACAAAACTCACGTGTTTGTTATCGAACTTAAAAGCATCCTCGTCTCGACATCCCAGGCTCCTCATGTATTTCAAATAAGTCGTGGTAATTGGAAGCGAGTAATCGATATCGCCACCGCTGAGCATCAACTTCTTTTTTTGTGGTTCGTCACCTTCGATATCGTCCACGGGAGACCAAAGCTTCGGAACAGCGTCTTGGTATCGCCTTTTGACAGGACTACGAGGTGGATCTCTGGAAGTCAAGTTGCAAACGTCTAAGGGATTGGTGGATCTTCTCAAAGGTTCTGGTGTACTCGTGTGTAAAGGCGTGAGTTTCTTTTCTGTTTGTTGTAGAGAAACTTGATCAGCTTGGAGTGGGCTACACGATGCTGATAAAACTGGAACGAAAGGTTGTTACAAATTGGCAACATAGTGCAGTTTTGACAGAAGTGACGTGTACGGGCTATTGGGAAAAGTAGAATTCGATAGATGGCGCTCCGAAATGTCAATGTCATCCTAGCAACGAGTAAAACAAATCAGCTGCCGTTTAAGCCTTTTGATGTTTAAGTGGTTTTCTTCTGCTGTTTTAGTTATTTTCAGTGTGTGTTTTGTGAAACTTTTGCTTTTTCTTTGATTGTGCTTTAGTATTTTGTGTTGTTAAACTAAATTTTGACTCCTAATATTTTCAATTTTGGAGCAATAGGTATGGTTGATTTTTGTCAAAAATAAAACAAGTTTAGGTCTGATTTCGTGTTTTTATTTTATTTATGATATAGTCATATCTACAAAAGTTACAGGGAAGGTACGTTTGTATTAAGTAATATTTTAAATCTTTAATACCGACTTATTTTCTCTTTGTTTTCGTAACTATAGATTATGTTATACACTGACTATTCAAAGTTTATTTGAATTTGTGAATGCTGAGCCTTCTTCTAGGTGCATAAATGAGGGACAGGCAGTTTTGAATGCTGGCCATATATTTTTGCATGGTACCTATAGAGGAAATAAGTGACACTTTCATAAAAGTGCAATGAAAACAAAAAATAGAATAACATAACCTCTTCCATAATATCTCTGATTATAAAAGAATATAACCTCAGAAATGATGACAGTTGAGTTGAATAGAAAAACACAGTTTTAAGCTTGTCACTGACACAAAATTAAACAAATAAAGTACGAATTTACGGTAATTACGTTGACTTGCATATTATACAAAAACAATGCAAAACGAATTGTTTTACTCGTTGCGACAATTACAATTTTTTCCGCCAGGGGTCTCATTGAATTCTACTCCGCCCAATAAGCACCAAGCAAGGGTTGGAAGAGGACGTTTTTCTCTTCGGACCCGGAAGTTTGCATAAAAATATCCCACATTAATTAAAAAATATATAAATTAATAAATCTCTTACCTCCATTTTTTGTCCCATAACCGTTTTCATCGTCTTGTTGAACGGGATTAATTACTGGAAGGATCGCGGGATTATTCCCTAAAGCTGGCACAATCTGTTGTAAAGGTGCCACTGCTGGAGGTAGCGTAGGGCTAGGGCTGGGTGTAGGTAATAGTGACGTGGGTGAAGGTGATCGAGGGTGTTTCTGGCACTCGGTGCATCCGAGCAGGAAACGGGTGACGGCTTCTCTCGGCAGAAACGCATATGTCTCTGTTATCTGCAACAATACATTGTATCAATGTTGGATAATATATAGAGTATGTTATAGTGAGGGCGCTTAATGAATTTTTACTGGTTTCAAGTTAGTAAAATATGTAGTCAATTGAATAATCGATTGTGACCGAATATGACCGACCTGTCGATGTTATATGTTCTGGAATGGACTTCTATTTAAAAATTAATCTTTCTTTGGAGCAGTACATTTTATCAAAATGAAATGAGGGGACGTTTTTATTTTATAATTGTTAACCACTAATCAGAATCCTCAGAGGACAAAGGATTATCATAATGACAGATAGTCAAGCAGCCATTAAACCACTGAGCTCTTGTGTAATCAGTTCCAAAATGGCGTGGGAATGCTTAGGCCCTAGACAAAGTCAATGGACTAAGCGAGAACAATATAGTCACCTTAATATGGATTCCAGGGCACACTGGAATAGAAGGAAATGAAATAGCAGATGAGCTAGCAAAGAGGGGGACTGAAATACCTTTTTGGAGGCATGAACCCTTTGGCGGGATCAGCCCCAATGGAATATTGGAAGAAATAGGGGAAGCCGAGAGAAAGAGAAGATCTGGCCATTGGAAAGATCTAGTAGAGCTTAAACAATCAAAGATTCTTCTGGGTGACTACACTGTTGAGATCAAATGAATGCATAAGTCAAAGTAAAATTGCGCTATGAGTTTCAACAGGCAAGGCACCTGAAAAAGTTGAAAATAGTAGAGGAACAAGAATGTAGCTTTTGAGGCATGGAAGAAAAACTTCCATCCACATACTTTCCAACTGTACAGCACTTCAGAATCCTAGAGCATATATATTTACCTAAGTTGAAGCCTGCAGATATCCTAAAATTCCTCCGGGAAATAGGACTAAAGGAACTACTAGTTTCAGAGACTCTCCTAAGAAACTAAGTAGAAGTAAGGGGGCACAATAGATCTTTTAGACCCCAGTGAATGTCACCCCAAAAATACATACAATGCGAAATTTTCAATTAAACTCACATTATTTTGACCACATTCATTATCTTCTAAATTTTTGGAGTGTGACTTTTCTACAAGATTGGCAATATCACAAACTAAAATTGATGTAAAACGTTTCTATAATAATGGAAGCGTTCCATACATAAAACTCGCATATAACGATATTAGCTCTAACTATGAGTTATATACAGTTATGGGTATATCATAATTTACATCTAAATATACAGTGTATCTCAAGTTCTTCAGGAACTAATAGATCTTTTAGTGTAGTGGCTACGTAAGCTCCTGCACTATTGACGATAATATATGTATGTGTGTTGGTAGGTATTGTTAATCCGTTATTGCGTGACTTAAAGTCTTCATTTTGTATCAGTCGACTATAAAAGACAAGAGAATTGTCTGCGTAGCGACAGCTCCACATATATATGACGAAGATATATGTAGGTATATGAATCTGACTCCTTTTGTTTTAGTTTCTGTGCTTTATTGAATGTCAACTTTTCAATCGCGTATACATTTTTAACATCGTCACTTTCTGTATATTTGCAGACATATAAAATAACCAAAACATAAATGCGAGATACCGTGACATATTTCAAAAGCTTTTCAAACATAAATATTTATATACGGGGGATATAAAAAGCTAAGTGTGACAGAAAACTATATGTATTATTTTTGGCAACCTAAATTTTTTTCCTCCCTTATCACAAGGATGTAGAAAAAATAATGTACATCACTTGTGCCAAATAGATTCAAATAGATAATACATATGCTATTATTTGATAAAATTATCTCGTGATCGTAGAAAAATATTGTACATAGTTTGTGCGAAAGTGATTTTTCACACTCGCGTTTTTGTTGATTTCTCACACGTATGGAAAGTATCTGCACTCATAAATTTCATTTATACTTACCGTTCGATATGTTCGCTTTTGACCGGCGTGTTTTCCAGGACGTCCCTCCAAGTCGACGTGGACGTTGTAAATAATATCGAAGAAATTTTCGACGACTGCAACTTTTCTGTAGACCGGGTCTCCAGTCGAATTCTGTAACAATAATGGAAAAATCCTTAAAATGTTTTAAAAGCATCCAAAATCGGTGATTATTATGAAATAAAACAATTTCAACTTGTTAAAATCTACATTATATTAAACTTAAAGTTGTGACGTGTTTCGCTAACACAGTAGCTTTATCAAACGAATGGAGGTATAATGAGAAATTTATACAGTGCCTCAATAGTTAATACGGATATTAACAATAAAATTATGATCTATTTATATAGAAATAAAATGAAAAAGGAAAAAATTGTGTCTAAATATGGGATTAACTAAAGTATTTAACAAGTTTACCTGGAAACTCATTCACAACAATCCTACAGGAACCTTTCTAGGTAAAAAGGTTTAATAGGGGAGAATTGTTGATATCTATTTGGTCGTTAATAAGATTATCTGAATATTTTTGTTTTATTTATCTCAAGGGCTTCTAAAAGATTTAATTTGAAGGATTTAGGTTCTTGCAAAATTTCAAAATTTGAATCGAAAGAGTGTTGGTTTGCTAATAAATGATTTGAGTAGTTGGAATCTGATTTTTGGTTGTCAAAGCTACGTTTGTGTGCTGAAATTTTATAATAATTACGATCCAATTTTAATTGACTATCATAAATAAAAAGATACGAAAACATACTCTAAAACAAGTATTTCCCTCTGATAAAAACAAAAATAAACAATTTAGAAGCTTAACATACTTCGGAATACCATCTTTAATAATCAAATCATTTTTAGAAACTTTAGACTTGAATATTTGCTTCAAAACAGACAACAATTATTTATCCAAATTCTTTAAAAACAACAAATCCAAATCTTCAAAACTAAATAAATCAGAAGTTTATAAAATAAAATTCAAATTTTGAAATTTTGCATATAGAACTTTAAGTTTAATATAATATAGATTTTAACAAGTTAAAATTGTTTTATTTCATAATTTAGCATGGATCTACATCAAGTAAAAGCCTCATCTATTCAAAATCGCTGATTATATTTTTTTCTCTCCTTATTAATCTTATTTTTTGCAGTATGGTTTTTAACAGGTTCAATAGCCTGCAAAGTTTATGGATTTCATCCAAAATCAAGCAAATTACGTTTAAAATAATAGTGAGGTACATACTAATGATGAAGAATTAAATTTCATGCAAATAAACTGACTTTTCCTGGCAAATACCAATAAATTTATCAAACTCGTTGAACAAAGCATTTTTCTAAAATAATTTTCACCAGTTGGAAAAGAGGACTCCTGTACTCGACAGTCTTAATAACTTTTTCCACTGGTCATCTTCACACGTACCTATATCGAACAATATTTCTACTTAGCCAGACCTTTTCCAGAAACTTTTCACCTGCTATAACCATAGTAACAGCTACCGGCGGTATTTTCAAATGGATATCCAAGGGAAAAAATATTTTTCCTTTGTGCAGAAAAGGTCGTTTCGGGATCCAGAGGGATGGAGTTGCACCGCTGAGGTTTAGAGGGTGTAATAACCAAACCCCTCTCACGACCCCCAATTCCTTTCTGGAGAACGACGTCGGTCATATAAACCCCCGTTATCCCTCTTTCGTTGGCCATCACCAGTGGCGTACAACAAAATAGTTTTTTATGGGGGGTGGCAATTATTTATGAAAAGTAAATATTAATTTTATTGTTATATTTATTTTAAATGATACAAATATATTCCCAAATACACGGAAAAACATCAACATTTTGAAAGTTCTTGAAAATTTTCAGGAGCTGGTAATAAACTTATTACGTTAAGTATGGTCCAAAACTCCCTATTTCGCGAGACTATGTTTTCCTGAGCTCATTTGGCGGTGGAGTTGTGCAAAATCATCCTCAACCCTGAGGACCTCTGGTATATCCGGCCTGCTAGTCTCTGTACAGCCAGAGGGTCTCGGGTCTTCACCACCCATTCCCCTGCTTCCAGGACTGGTTTCAGTGAAATTAGTTTCCTCGTGATTTTTTATTCAACAAATTTGGAAAATAGATATTTTGTTAATTATTTTCACTACACTGTACACCATAAATTTGAGAACGACAAATACTAATTGGTTTTGAAGATTTTTTCATGAATTTTTCATTCAATTAATAAAAAATATCAAAACCAGCATAAATATTAACTTCTTCATGTAACGCTAAATATTATTGAATAGTGTGAACAAGAATTTAAAATAAAATTCCACAATGTTGAATATTTTATAACTACGCCCTGTATATAAGTAAAAGACTACTCTGTACTCCAAGTTTTTAGCTGCAAATGCCCATTCCATGTGCTGAGTCGACCGACTTTGGAAGGGTTAACTATTACATGTCGGGAATAAATTTATATTAAGATTTTGGGACTTGAAATTTTGGCGAACGCGCCCTGGTGCTTTCGCCAAAGTTTTAAATATTTCTTACCTAAACTTATCAAGATACCGTAAGTTCAAAGTTATAATTGTTAAATAAAATCAATTAAAAACTAATCCTATGAAAGAAATATTACAAATTTAACAACTAATTGATGTAGATCCATACTAAATTATGAAATAAAACAGTTTTAATTTGTTAAAATCTACATTATATTTAAACTTAAAGTTGTGGCGTATTTCGCTAACACAGTAGCTTTGTCAAACGAATGGAGGTATAATGAGAAATTTTCAATTTATACAGTGCCTCAATAGTTAATACGGATATTAACAATAAAATTATGATCTATTTATATGGAAATAAAATAAAAAAGGAAAAAGAATTTGTCTAAATATGGGGTTAACTAAAGTATTTAACAAGTTTACCTGGAAACTCATTCACAACAATCCTACAGGAACATTTCTAGGTAAAAAGGTTTAATAGGGAGATTTGTTGATATTTATTTGGTCGTTAAGAAGATTATCTGAATATTTGTTTTTATTTATCTCAAAGGCTTCTAAAAAATTTAATTTGAAGGATTTGGGTTATATATGCAAAATTTAAAAATTTGAATCGAAAGATTGGTCTACTAATAAATGATTTGAGTAGTTGGAATCTGATTTTTGGTTGTCATAGTTTTCGTTCTGAAATTCTAGTTTTAAAATTCCTGAAAGTTCTACCTATATAAATTTTGTTACAGTTGTCATTACCACATTTTAATTTATAAACTCCTGATTTATTTAGTTTTGAAGATTTGGATTTCTTGTTTTTAATGATTTGGATAAATTTTTATCGGTTTTGAAGCAAATATTCAAGTCTAAAGTTTCTAAAAATGATTTGATTTTTAAGGATGGTATTCCAAAATATGTTACAGGCTTCTAAATTGGTTATTTTTGTTTTTATCAGAAGGAAATACTTGTTCTAGAGTATGTTTTCGTGACTTTTTATTTATAATATTGTCAATTAAATTTGGATCGTAATTATTATTAACAGCTATTTGTTTTATTATATTTAGTTCTTTGTTGTAATTGTCAATATTTAATGGAACTGTTAAAAGTCTATGTATCATACTATGAAAGTTGCTAATTTATGACTGACTGGGTGGAATGAACTATTATCAATTGTAATGTCTGTATGTGATGGTTTGTGAAATATAGAAAAATCATGTCTACTATTTATATTTCAAATTGTGAGTTCTAGAAAGTTTATAGACTTATTTTGTTCAATTTCTACTGTAAATTTGATATTTTCATGTATTGAGTTAATGTAAGTAATGAAGTTATCCAATTGTCTCGTAGTACCAAAGTATCTTAAGCTTCTAAGTTGGTTATTTTTGTTTTAATCAATAGGAAATACTTGTTCTAGAGAGAAACGTTTGTATTTTTAGGTATATTTCTGTTTTGGAATTTATTATTTCTCGATTTATTTAATAATTAGAGAAAGATTCCAACCAGTGAACTTTGAAACAATTAATTCGCAGTTATATATTGCGTCTCGAACTGACTCGAAACGTAAATAACGAATTCTCTGGCTAATTAATGGAAAAAAAATTACAAAAACAATCCTTTTGCCATGCTATTTTCAACTACGGCACAAGCTTATTGTTCATGAAGGGCACATCAAACTAATTGAATAATACATCGCTAATTATAGAGTAGACTGAATGCTTTTCGTAAGCGCTCTACTTGTAGGGCTACCTCGAGTTTCTTTCTATCGGGAGAGAAAAAGGGGTGAGGGACAGTGGACGGAAGGAGTGAAGAGCGGAGAAACAACGACGAACAATGCAAAAATTGGATTATCAATTCATATACGTCTTCTCTAATCTTTTTAAATTGCAGTTGAATTAATTGTTTTACTGTTAATATTGAGTAATTTTTGAGAGAGGGTTAAATAATGGAAAAACGGATTATCCATGTATATATGCCCATGTAAAAACCGCAAAACTGTGAATAGTGGTAGTAGGTAGTAGTATTTGTAAAGAAACAAACTACTAGAAACACAAAAATAACCAATTTAGAAGCTTAACATACTTTGGAATACCATCCTTAAAAATCAAATCATTTTTAGAAACTTTAGACTTGAATATTTGCTTCAAAACCGATAACAGTTTATCCAAATTCATTAAAAACAACAAATCCAAATCTTCTAAACTAAATAAATCAGGAGTTTATTAATTAAAATGTGGTAATGACAACTGTAACAAAATTTATATAGGTAGAACTTTCAGGAATTTTAAAATTAGAATTTCAGAACGAAAACTTAGCTATGACAACCAAAAATCAGATTCCAACTACTCAAATCATTTATTAGCAAACCAACACTCTTTCGATTCAAATTTTGAAATTTTGCATATAGAACCTAAATCCTTCAAATTAAATCTTATCGGAGAAAAAATTATTAACCACTAATAGAGAAATTCAACTTCGTAGTTGGCTAGTAGAAGCAATAATTGTCAACTTCACAGCTAGTAGCGAAAAAAAGCTTAACTTTCGTTAAGAATCATATACAAGTAGCGCCACCTTTTGCAAAAGGGTAGTAAACTTTCCCCAACGACTTTAAGAGCTCGACTCGACAAGATAGGGATGATTTCGCCGAACCTTCTTCCGACGATCACCAGATGTCGCTAGCGTTAAAAATGATCGATATCATTATACGAGGGAAGTTAAAATATCATAGTGTATTCAGTAGCAAGGGGTGTACAGAATTTATATTAAGAATAAAAATAGTTCACAAGGCGAAAATAGAAATTCGTGAACAGAATAATTTCTGTCCAATGCATACGATACCTGTTTCAATATTACATTTAAAATATGGATGTGCTGGGTAATTCCTAGGTATCTAAAAAGTAACCTTCGATTATTTAAGCAAAATTTAAAAATTAACTTAACAATTTATTGATTATTTTTAAATAAAATTTAAAAATATATTCTAAGAATGTGAAAACCTGAAACAAGGATGAGGAGCGGGGTTAAAAAGTCCTAAAATTTGTGTGACGTGATTTATGAATAGCCCCTGAGCGTATTGACCGTTTTTATGAAAAATATGCTAGAAGAAATTATAACCTTGATAAAGTTTATGGCAAGTATTATATATATAATAGTAAGTCTTGGTGAGGTTTTAGCTAGTCTATTATAAGAAAAAAAACTGTAGCAAGATCATCTGCTTATTAAACCAACGTGACAACAGCGCCTTTTGAGTGACCTACCCTTTGAACTGTCCCTTGGAGCAGTGTGCTAATAGAGGAGTTCACTGAGTTCAGTCTAAGGTGAGAGTGGCCAACAAAAAGTGGTTTTTTCAGACAAAAATGACAGTTAAGGTCTACCATTCAAAACATGAGATTTTCGCATGTTTTTATCATTGCGAACATCTATATTGCTTTATTGAAATAATGAATACTCCTCCGAAGCGTATTATATCTTGAAATTTAAAATGACTTTTTAGCTGAATACTCAACATATCAGTGGCCAATAATTCTAGAAACTCTTGGCATGTCACCATTTCATTCCTGTTATTCAGTCACTGGCTCTGTCAAATGTCAGTGAAAAAAGTAATTAGAAGAATAGAGATACAACTAACTAGAACTTTTACAAAAATCTAATGGAAAATGGACATACACAAATTATCAACAAAAATAAATATAACTGACATTTGACATAACTAGTGACAGATAACAGAAATGAAATAGTGACATGACAAAAGTTCCTAGAATTATTGGCCACCGATATGTTGATATTCAGCTAAAAAGTCATTTTAAATTTCATGATATTCGCTTCGGGGGTGTATTCATTATTTTAATAAACCTTAACTGTCATTATTGTCAGAAAAAACCACTTTTTGTTGACCACACTGACCTTAGACTGAACTCATCCTCTATTATTTCTCGAACACGTCAAAGCCAGCTTTTCTTATTCTCGATTTTTATTGACAATCTCTTTTTCTTTAAATTTTTATAAACATTTTGTATTGCTAAGTTTTTGTTAGACGGAATAAATGTCCTAAAACCCAACCCTCCGATTATATTTATATTGTCAACCTATAACAAAACTTTAATAACTAGAAATTTTCATTTTACTCTTAATAAGTTTAAAAAAGTGAAGGTTTGCACTTAATACTTCCGATTTATCTCCGTTATAAATTATAAATCGCAGCCCGTTCATGAAGCATTCGAGTTGTTTAGCGAAAAACGGAAGTAAAACAAAAAGATCGAATAGAATATAGCAACAGGTGTGTTTACCGTTTTAAACTTGCTATTTTCTTCCATTTGGAAATTCTAAAGATAATAACAATACGAAGAGTTCAAGAATCTTTTATGTGGTTGAAAAGCAATAAGATTTAGAAAAAAATTACCGAGTCTAAACCACACAACCCATTGCAATATAGAATGAAAAAAAGGATCTACTTTCGGTAGAAAGTAGAATATAAAATGTGGAGTAAAAATAACTAAATTGAACAATAGCATTGAAAATCAAAATTTGAAGTCGATTAGCCTAGCTCTGTGTCCATGAACGTTACGATTTTTCTAGTAAGTATACAATTCTTAACTTAATTGACTAAAATACCACAAAACAAAGATACTTTTAGTTGTTTTACGAATGGGTGCAATGCGAAAAAAAATATATTAATACCAAGTTTAACCCTTGTTAACGAATTTGAAAACCAACCCATTTCGTATATCAAAACATAGTACAGACTTTGGTCTAAAACTCAACCCTCTTGATCTCCGCGCTTCGACAACTCTAATCCCCAGCGAATTCGTCGAAAAGATTACTCTCTCACTTTTCAGTAGCTGCTCCTATTAGTAATATCATAGGAGTTACCATTTTTGAAAATAATAAATAAAAATTGTTCATAGTTTTCTGCTTTATTTGAAAATAAAATGTCATTTTACTGGTTTGGAAAACAAAGAACAAAAACCGTTCACTAAAAAGCAACAACTAGTAACTACTTCTCAGACTCTCTGGCTGTATACCACGAAGGACACTGAACGTTAAAGTACCAACTATTTTAGCTTACAATTCGAAAGGACAATATTATCAAAATTATTTTCTTAATGCCAGACATTGAATATCATTTTTATTTTCTTGTAAAATACGTGGAAAATTACAAAAAGTATAAAATCTTAAAATAAGTAATATTTTGACAAAACATTTCAATAAAAAAATTCATTAGTGCCGCACCTGACTTTGTTATCCAACAACTGAAGAACCGCAATCTCTGTCGGGGTTTTCACAGAATACTGGCATCCAGGAAAAATTTCCTAGAGCCCATATCCTGTCGAAGCCATTTCGTTACGGCATTACCTGGAGTTTCTGGCCGGAGTCGTTTCCACGTGATTGACAGCAGGGCGATTTTTTTATACTATAAAGGAAAACCCGAGGAAAAGGACTTCAGGATCAGGGATCTGGAAAATGGACGGGATAAGAGTTATTGGCGGTAGTTTTGCGGATATTCCGAACAATCCTGATCCCGATTTAGTTTGATTTGTTTTAAATCTGTACCGTGGGCTATGTTTATATACACAGAATGTTTCCTTTTAAAGAGATATTTTATTTAAAATAAACCTTCAATTCTTTAAATATTCAACACATTAAATGGACAGGACATACACGTTTGAACCGATTATTTTATTTTGAAACAATAATACCAGCAACAGTAAGAACAAGGGTAGCACAGAATTTTGGGAAATCTGACCAGACGAAAGTGTTGCAAAAAGTATAAGATTAGATTGAATAGAGGTTAGTTAAAACTCAGAAAACTATTAAGAATCACATCTTCACATTTCCTGGATAGACTGGAGTAGATGGATATGAAACAGGATATGAGCTAGCAAAGAGAGATGCTGAAACATCTTTTCCGAAATCAAAATCTCTGCAGGGGTATTATCACCAATGTAATTTTGGAAGAAACAGGTAGCACCAAGAAAACAAGAAGATCTGACCTTTGGAAAGATCTAATAGGGCTATGTATGTATGTTTTTCCAAAGCTTTCACAGTATTTGGTTCAATAACAACATGAAAACATAGATTAAATTAGAATTGGAGTGGCTCTTTGTCCTATCCCACTGCGACCTTTGCAGATCTATTGTGGTCCTCCCTATATTAGAGCTCGATATCCAGCTTTATTCTTTTTATTAGACTTAATAGCCTGGTTACCGCCTCCTTTGCGTAGCTCGCTGCCTTCGGTTTTTCTTCTCCGAATAGGTGAAACCGCAGCCTTGCTAGGCCTTCACACTCACAAAGTACGTGCTCCGCGGTTTCGTCTTCTTCCTGGCAGAACCTGCATAGGCTGTCTTCTGCTAGTCCAATTGTATGCATATGTTTCCTCAGCCTACAGTGCCCTGTAAGCATTCCCACTATTATCCTCGTAGTTTCTCGACTTTGACGTAGTAGGTCGTGTGACAGTTTGGCCGAGGGGCTTTTAAGGAATAATTTAGCGTGCCTTTGTCCTGGGGTTCCATACCACCAGTGCAACGCCTGGTTGTTTATCCATTTGTGGATGCTTCCTTTACTTAGGCATTTAGCAATTCCACAGGAAGGTTCTGGCCCTATCATGACCTCCGCTGCTCCCTGCTTGGCTAATTCATCGGCCTTTTCATTGCCTTTTATTCCTTGGTGGCCTGGTACCCAGGCTAGGGTTACTTTATTATGACTACCTAGTCTGTTGAGGGCCTTGCGACATTCCCACACCAGATTTGATGTTATCTTATATGAGCATATCGCCTTTAGTGCTGCTTGGCTGTCAGAGTAGATGACGATTCTTTGGTTATTCACCTCCCGTCTTATCAACTCTTCTGCACAGCATTGCACCGCTATTACCTCTGCCTGAAAGACAGTAGCATGTTTCCCTAGGCTTAGAGAGATAGACATGAAAACATAAGGTTTGTTCCAACCGCAGTCAGAAACCGTCATATCAAACAACGAGTTATTTCCGCGTAATTCCTATCACTGATTGCAATGGTTGACTATTCGCTGATCGCTTCTGACGGTTTCTGACAGCGGTTGGAACAAACCTATTATTAGTTCAATTCGCACAGCGTCTTATTGTTTTATACCTGCTGTGCTAGAGTCTTATTTTATACATTTAATTGTGACTGTTTTTTTCTTTAGTACGATCTTCATAAAATTGTGTGTCTGTTTAAAACTTTAATCTTCAGTCTTACATTAGTATCTATGTAGGAGTGTTCTATTATATCTTAATTACTTCTACCTTCCAGTTTCATTAACATTAACAGCGTTTACTATTATTTTACTCGCCATTAAGAAAATGATTAGGATAGTTTGGAAAACATTGAGAAAATGGACACGAAATTGCTTTTTTAAAAAGGGTTTTTAAAGCAACAATATACAGGGTATAACAAAAAGGCAGGTCATAAATCATACCACATATTCTGGGGCTAAGAATAACTCGATCCAACCCAAGTTACCCTAGTATAAATGTGCATGCGAAAAAAGTTAAAACCTGGCTGCAATTAGATATTGTCAACTTTTCCAGAATATTCGGTTTTCGTTAATAAAACGGTGCCGACTGTGTATTCAAAAAAATGGGGGTCATTTCGAACATCTAGTTAAAACTACATATTTGTAAATAAATAAGATTCAATCAAGAATTTGGGACCCTCGAAAAACTTGAAAATTCATTGAGTTTAATTTTTTTACTCGAAATTTTTGAAGCATAATGAAAAATGGGCAGTATCTCGATTAAAACTGATAAAAAGTACCAGGGACAAAAAAGTTTCAAAAATAATGTGTTTGAATAATAGTGCCACAATATAAGCATTAAATTGAAACATACACACAAATTTTTAACGGTGTGCAATAACTCTTCAATTTGCTCTTATGATAAGAAAGCCACTTGTCAAATTTCATTATAATATGTCGAACTGTCGAAATATTTGAAAAAATCAATTTTCATCTGGTAACTTCGAAGGGTTGTAACTTTTTCGCATGCACATTTGTACTAGGATAACTCGAGTTATTTTTAACCCTAGAATAAGTGGTATGATTTATGATCTCCCTTTTTGTTACACCCTGTAGTACCTTGTAGTTTTCGACAGTTTTCAATAATCGCCCAGTATCTTCCAACTGCAGGAAGTTACTAATGATTTACTTTAACTGTCGTTACTTTAACAAAAAAAGAAGTCATAACATTTTAACTGCTTTTTTTCTATCTCTTCTAGTTTACGAGATACCCTGCAAAACACACCCATTTGGGACACCCTTTACATTGTATATTAGGACAAATACTTAAATTTGATATGCGTTATCTGCCTGGCACTGATTTATAATATTAACAGTATTTTTCCATTTTTTTTTAAATCTGAATTAACCAAATCCGTAAGCTCTTTTAGCTCGGCTATCTCCGTCCCTGGATTCCCGTTTTCAGATTCTCGAGTATTTAATTGAAGCAATTAGTGGTGTGGTATTACGCTCGGGATCTGGGCAATTAAAACGACTGTTAAACATGACCGACCGAGGCTTTTAAAAAAGTTGTTGTTCCACTGGCTCTCAACCGTTCTGCTACATCCGAACATTCATCTACCCGTCGAGATTTACAAAATTTAATAATAAATCAATTCTAGCTTTCCACCTTTTTGTTTATTTCCATACTACAACCACATATTCACTGATAAAAGTTTCAAGAAATATTTCTCTAATATTGTGAGATCACTCGAGTACAATTCGTGTACGAAAATGACTGAGTTTCGCACGAGAATCGGTTGTCCCTATTTTCGATTCACTTTCGAAGGCTTCGTGAACGATTTGTTTCGCATGGGGTGACTCGAGTGAGTATGAACCATTCGAATATCAAACTTCGTATACGGTTATAACTTAATTTTTGTGCAGAATTGTTAGTTTGGTGTTTTATCAGGTTTCTATTGTGAATGTCTTGTTAATAATGGCAGGCTTGAATTTTCTTATTGAAAGAAACGTTATAAATGCATTGGAAGATGCTGAAATTCTGGCGGATAGAGAAAATAGAGTGTACCATCCTTTTCAAACCCCCTTTGAGGAATTATCGGATCCCAGATTTTAATTCCGGATGTTCTTCCATAAACACAATTAACTCTTTTTTTGTCCAGATGAAAGGAGTCCCGCATATTTTAATTTTTCTTTTTTTTCACTTTTCATTTCCAACTGATTATACCTACTAACAATAACAAAACATTCTGACACTGACAAGTGACAACCGAAAAGTGGTTTACGAAAATGGTTCAAAAATACGATCATCGAATAACAATAACAAAACATTCTGACACTGACAAGTGACAACCGAAAAGTGGTTTACGAAAATGGTTCAAAAATACGATCATCGAATCGTGTGCGATTTTTTTCATTCGAACTAAATCGCATACGAAAAATTTTGATCTCGAAAATACGGCTACTAGTCGAGTTTCTAGTTTTTAGCACCTCAGCCTTGAGTATTTTTATTCTTTTAGATGTGTCTTTTTTGTGAAGGACCTATTTGCTCTCATCAGCCTTTCAATTACATCTTTCTTGTCAGTCATTGTTATGGTAATAGTCCTTTTACTAGGTCCTTCTTGGAGAGATCCTCCCTTGAGCTAAATTTTTATGACAAAAATCCTAGTAGAAATAGCCCCATAGACTACAAACTTTTCATCTTTTTGATAATCAATATATCCAACTTTAACATTTTTAATGAACAAATTATCAACAATCCTTATTATTTTTGTGGATTAATCTAAATATAAATAAATAACCTTCAGGAAAGGTAATCTCCAACGCAGCATCCTTGTTTCTATTATGTAATAATCTTCACACGACGGCTAGGAATCCTTCCAGCCCCGCCGGATTCTTATACTCGAAAGAAACGTCAGTTTTAGGAAATGAATCGTCCTGGGGCGTTTTCAGCATTTCTTTGGCGTCGAGGACGAAGTTAATGGAGTGCCAGAACGAGGATATTTTACCCTCTCACGTTTCCTCCACCGACAATCACCCGCAACTCTCTTTAATCAGCATCGACGAGGTAAAACAAATTTTCAAATGGATCAGTCACTATTTGGTGTGCATCCTATTTTGAATGATCTAATATCTCCCGATTGCGCGTAATCTAAACATAAACTAATCAAATTTTTCGAGTAAAAAATTAGGATTAACGTTTGTAATACATTTAAGCCGGCTGCACACGGCGTACGATAATATAATATATATTTTATGTTTGCACTCTAATATAATATATATTATATTAAGCCGGCTGCACACGGTGTGCGATAATATAATATATATTATATTATGGTGGCTGAAGACATGGTACGATATTCATATACCTTACGTCAGTTGTTGAAGAAAATGATCGGAGACGGCAGCAGCAGCAGCTTCTTTTATTTCATTGTTTTTATAATCTTTTGAATCGATTTTCCATAATGATGGGTATTTCCTAATACTTTCAATTAATTCTTCCATTTTAATGGATAACCACAGTTTTCTAATGTTTACAAAATACTTAAAACACACAAAAGCTTTGAAAAACAAGTGTAGACTAAAATGCCGGTTCGTCTAAACTCAAAAACATCGAATTGTGGGCATCTGCAGACAACGGGACGCAAGGGGCTGGTAAGATATGACCAGATATATTTGTAAAATATCGCTCAGCAGGCATATTTTTACAAAGATATAATATATCGCCTAGACATAGATATATATTATAGCGCCCATGTGCGGCGTTGTGTGCTTTCTAATTATAAGCGATATTTTTGTAATATATGAGCTATAATATATATTATATTATCGCACACCGTGTGCAGCCGGCTTTAAATGTTTCGTTATTGTGATATCACAGTCCAAAATTTTCATATTTTTTCTTATTAAACAGTGTTTGTTCCATATATATTAAGAAAATCATCTCCAAATCTTAAAAGCGTTGATGTTCCTGAAACGAGAGACCATATACGTGAATGTCAACATCTTACATCGTATATATACACACACATACCACGGCAACGTCAATAAACCTCCCAGGATTGCTGTATTATTGCCTTCCAACTGCGAAGTGGATCTGGTATAACGAGAGAACATTTTCGCCCCGAAGTACGAATGATTTATCGTAAAAGATGAGAGAATGAAAGATTGAAGAATTTTGAGCAGGGGCTTTACTTGAAAAATACATCTGGAGGGTTAGTGTTTTTTTTTTTGGCATTGTAAATAAAATGAATTAACGATTGTTTTTTGATATAAACATAAAATGGCAGTAACAAATTTTTATTGTATAGTAGGAGGTTGATTAATTTGTTAAAATTTCCATTTACCTTATGCCAACGATAAAATTCTTATTATTTATACAAGCTTTTAATTATTTATTATTAACAATTCTATCAGAATTAGCTACTACCTACTCAGTACTCATACTCTACTTATGTGACAACTTACAAGGACCATTTTACAACTACTTCAATCCAGTAAAGCTAGTGGCCTATTATACAGGGTGGTCCTTAAGTAATTGTGCATAGAAGTACAATTTTCACTTCAAAATATTGCGATTTAAATCAACTATTCTCAATAAACTATTGATATTAAGAGAGAAACAGGGTATTAAAAGTATATTCACAAAAATTAGGGTTGGGGGCTTTTTGATATGAGAAATCATAATTTTGTAACTATTTCGATGCATTTTGTATTTGTTCAACATTATGATTTTTCATATCTATAAACCCCTAACCTATAATGTTTGTGCGTATACGTCAAAAAGAGTTAAAGTGGTATCTCTCTAGTCTAGTTGGTTTAAATAGCAATATTTTGTACTGTACTTCTATGTACAATTATTTGAGGATCACCCTGTATAGAAGACAAGAAGTAGGTAATAGTGGAAAAAGATTCAGTTTCAACTGTGCTAACATAAACTAATGAATGAATGAATGATTCAATCGCGTGGAAAAAGCTTTTTGGATAATAAATATAATTTGTTTGTTTACTATTTCCGAAAATTAAATAGCAAATCACATATAATACGTGTCGACCATACATATTAGCAGTATTACAGAAATAAATGACGATAATCAAGGAATATTAAAGCTGTCAGAATATAAACAATGATAAACAATAAATTTGTATAATGTATGAAGGATCGCGAGTTTAGATTATTGTAGAATTAATTGTATGAATTTTGTTAATGCTGGAATCAGGATATCGATAAAATTAACCATTTCTAGCATATCTAGCTCCAAATAATTTCTTTATTTTTAATAATTTGCGAAATAATATTAGCTACAACGCTAAATTTATAGTATTCTCCTTTTTTCTGTAAAATTGTCATGCTTGCTACAGAAACATTAAATTTTTTACCGTTATATGGCGTCTTACAGAATATTTTGACAATAGACATGACTCCTACTCACAACATGACTCCTACTCACCGGATTGGTTAACTCGAAATGGAGTTTATGGCCGACATTTAAGGTATGTTTGTACTTTTCTGTTATATCGTTATTTTCAATACCAAAGGATCTGTGCTCAAAAGCAAAAATATATCACGTTCAACAGCATCATAATGCGCATGCTGAAATTTTGATTCCGGTCAGAGAATTATTCAGATAGTAGCAACTGATCCGAAATTGCAAATTTCTTCCTTCGACAAAGTATTTCCAAATCACCAACTGCTAAATTATTTCCACGAACCTTATTTTTTTCAATGTGCCTGGACAAACCTTATGTTATTAATGATCCAAAATTTTCCAGCTTCCTGCATAAATTTACTTCGATTTTATATAAAGAAACCCCCTGTACGTAACTCAATTTCATTAATAAACATAAACCCGTCTCTGTGTTGTTTATCAGTACAGTTTGACCTGTCAACCGATTCTGTACAAAACAACCGTCGAGTTCTAGGGGCACGAACCACCCGACGACCCATTCCCGCGTGCTCAAACTACCGCCGCCGTTTATGGTCCCTCGTTGCCGGTTCCACAAAACCGACACCGCCGCCCCTTCACCCTCGACGACCACCTCATCCGCCTCCCTCGTTAGACAATCGGGCACGTCTCTTGCAATATTAATGCGAGCGCGACAGATCGCTGTTATACCGACAGAGTTGTACGGTTGAGTGGATAACGAACGCCGGATGATTTTCCCGTTTACAACTTCGAGATCGAAACGGGGATTTTTTTTAATTTTTCTTACCGTACCTACACGCGTACCAAATGTTATTTTGAATAAGCGTTTTTAATCGGTTACTGCAAAAAACAAGTTCTCTTCTTTGAATGTCATTCACTGAAAGTACCTAAAAATGGTGCCAATTCAGGCGGTACTATCCCCATTCATTCATATTTTTGGGTTGTGCACAACACATAACAAAAAAAAATCAGAAGTAGAATACAAGCCACAGAAATGAAATACCTGAGGAGAGTTATAGGAGTGACAAGGAGAGATAAAATAAGAAATACACGAATAAGAGAAGAACTAGACATAGAAGACATTATTTCATTTATAGAACAAAAACAATTAGGATGGTGGGGACACATACAGAGAATGCCAAGCATTAGACCTGTGAAACAAATTTATGAAGCGAAAACACAAAACAAGAGAAGAAGAGGAAGACCTGAAAAAACCTGGAACGACATGATAGGAAAGATTCTACAAGGAAGTAATAAACAATGGAATGAAGCAAAAGACACTGACTAGAGACAGAAAAGAATGGAAAAAGTTCATGAAGCAACAATAAAATGATAACCCGACACCCTGAGGGTAAAAGGGTTCAAGATTATATATATACAACAGCATAGGCACTTGAACTGCCTATGCTTCAATTTGAGTTGTTGTTCCTTATCTACAAGGTTCCCGATTTACTGGTTCATGATTCCACAAAATGTTTTAGTGCCTAGAAAGTCTCCTTTAGGACCTCCTTAAGCTTACTGGTCTGCCATTACATGACCTGCAATCCACCCATGTTCTGGCACCTATATTAGAAACACTTTGTTATCTTTGGTCAGCGTTTTAAGGTATTATTTACAGTTTTTTAACAATGTAGACCTAGTTGTTGGATCAGCGGTACTGTCCTATTAGGGCACCTGCCAAAATTCTTGGTGCTGTCTTACTCCAACATCCCAGTAGTATATTATTTCATTTTCTTAGCCCTATTAGAACCAGACTTGGAAAGAATGCCATTCAATGGTACACAGACTGGGAGAGGAGTGTTCGGGCCAGGAACCAAACACTCTGAAATCTTGGGAAAAACTCCAAGTATCTTTCAAGCGGAAATCCACGCCATAAGAAAGTGCGCCCAGTTCAATATTGATAAAGGATACAGAAGACAAAAGATTATCATAATGACAGATAGTCAAGCAGCCATTAATGCACTGAGCTCTTGTGTAATCAGTTCCAAAATGGTATGGGAATGCCTAGACAAACTCAATGAACTAGGCGAGAACAATATAGTTACCTTACTATTGATTCCAGGACACACTGGAATAGAAGGAAATGAAATAACAGATTAAATAGCAAAGAAGGGGACTAAAGGAGCTACTAGTTTCAGAGACTCTCCTCAGAAACTAAGTAGAAGTAAGGGGACACAATAGATCTTTTAGGTCTCAGTGAATGTCACCATAAAAATACATACATGTTGTTATTATTAAATTTTTGTTTTCTGTAGATTTATTCAAATTAAATCAATCCCATTCGCTTCAGGCAGTACAAATTAAATTCAAAAACTATTAACAGTGGGTTATATACTGTAATTTTATTTTGGCTCAATATCGTTATTCGGAATAACAGAAGAGGTAGGAAAACGGCAACCAAAAGAGCAAACATAAAGTGCGGGAAACGACAGAAGGTAAATCTTTCGGTAAAGCAGAGCGGCAGATCGGGATCGGGTCAAGAGCTCTGGGGAGAGAGAGAATACGTGCCTTGGCTTGGAGATACGGGAAGTATTCCGGCTTTAACTTCAACCATAAGGCGTTACGAAAAAAATCCTATCGAGGGTACAATATTAAAACAAAAAATTACACTAATTCCAGGATATACTCGTCCTTAAACGCAAATTAAACTCACTACCAACACTAACACTAGAGTTTACCACTGGATCTGAAGAAGATAATTTAATTACCGAAACGCGCATAAAATAAGTATAAAGTGTAGATTAGTATAGATAGATTTTTGACTGTGTAGGTGTAATCTTCATTTAGAATCCTGGATCTCTGAAGAAAATGTGGAGGTTATAAATAAAGCATACCATATTGTCTGTGAAAACCTCAATGATGTCATATTATCTGTAAAATATTCTTAGTTTAATTGATCCTTGTGGTCCTTGTAGTATTCCTGTCTCCATTTTTCCTTATCACGTATCAAAATTATTTTTATTTTACAAAATTCTTAGTTAAGGATATGAAGTTATTCTCCAATTAAGATACTTCGCTGCTTACCTTACCCAGAAGCACAACTTCTTGATATCTTTTTAATACATTAGAAAGAAAACCCCCTAAGCTATATACGCCTATGATTTTTGCCTAGTTTGCAGGTCGGCTCTTACGATTCGAGTTCTGTTCTCTCTAGAGTTCCTCGTATTCAAGATAATTTCAAGGTACAGCGGAACAAAGAGATAAGGCTTTTCGACAATGACGGCTACCGAGAGTTCGGTTTCATAGAAGACGAGGTGGCTTAAAAGACATTAATACTATCCAATTTCAAATGGGATGAAAAAAACAATTTATAGTTTGAAATTAATGTTGAAATAATGACGCTTCTATTAAAATAAAACTTCATTCTCATGAGTAATAGCCATCATTACACGCTAGTTGAAAAATATACTATTTCCATTACTAGCTGTGACGTTGAACAGTTTACCTGCTGAGACTGGTAATGTTCACTCGTAAAACAATATACTATATTTAAATACCTATCGAGTGAATATTGTTTATGTACGGTATTATTCCTACAGCAGTCAGCAAACTATCCAGCACGCTACTTTTTGGAATTTCCTGTGTATGGAGGTTCAAACACATACCACAAATGTAGTGAATTCCAGATGGGCTTAATTCCTCCTTCCCTCAAAATTGCATATCCTCTAGTCACCAGTCGCAATGACAGGAATTCAAAGGGTATGTGTAAAGGATACTGTGTTAGGTAACCGATTGGAAATTGGAACGTAAAACGTAATCACCCAGCATCAGATCACTTGACATTGGAAATCGAATCCTGAATCTCTCGAGTCCAAGTTCACAGCTCCACTAGTTTGATGTAGGCTATGATACTTTTTAGAACTTACTTTGTATCAGATTAAAATTTGTTAGGTGCAGCATATTTTAAAAAACATTTTAATTGCTTATTTCAGAGAGTTTTAGCTAAATAACAGTCATGACACATACAATCAGGTCGTCGGATATTTAATGGAGGGTTTTTTACAAACACAGGGTCGTTACACCCTTTTTACACATGTTATCCTTACAGCATAGAGTAATAAATAAAAGGAAGGTTTTAAAACATATGGAAGAAACTGGCACAAAGTTTGTGCGCAGCCAGTTGAGTATGGCGCATCACAGCGACTAACTGAACTAACAAACCCCGCCTCTAACCAAACAAAAATTGTCAATATTATTCTAATTTGAGGTTAGTCACTTGTAGTCACTTCTGAACATATCATATCTATTTTTATGCCTTTTGCTATTTAAATTGATTATCTTTAACATTGGCACCTATTATTTTCATAGGATTTATTATAACTCATCATAGGTAAGTTAAAAAAGTAAAATAATGGAAATAATATTTTTCATTTTATCGTTTTTTTTTTGTAGAAAATAAAAAAGATTTGCTAAAACTTCCAGTTATGTGGAAAACTAGTATTTCGAACATTGTTCGTGTGATATTGGTGTGTGCTTCAAGATGTCTCCAGGTAGATTGGTGTATAAGTGTGGTTTAATTGTTTGTCTGTTCTTATTTTATTTTTATTGACTGTTTTTGTGTTATTTTCGATATTTTATTATATGATAAATGTTGTTTTAATAGTTATTTATCACAGAGTTTGTTTTTTCTCCTACTTCTACTAATACAATATAATGCGTATGCTGAAAACTTCCAAATTCAATAAGCGCGAGTCTTGAATACTAGTTCATACCAGTAGCCAGGGTAGGCGCTAGTGGTAACTTTGTGCCACATCAACATCTCTCTTTTATTCATTACTCTATGACCTACAGTGAGAAATAGCCGCCGTTTCTTTTAGAATGCTTGTACTTTATCAGATTTTAACGTATTAAAAAAAGTTTATAATTATTTTTTTAAATATGCCCTATAAGGATCTATCAACATTTCTTTTTTTCCCGTTGTTTGATGGTAAATAAAATACAGCATTGCGCAGTACACAACTACCCTAACATCAGAAGATAGCGCTGTAACACTTTCACCGGCCAGCGAATGAACAAAACGAAAAGGCCATTGACGCGAATACCGCCTGCTGTTTTAATGCGGTTTCCTACGCCCAGATTTTATGGTGATCATTTGATGTAACGACCGAACTCGAAAACGCTATTTTACTAACTCACGAAACACTTTTTTTTACGCCTTTTTGTTGAAATATTCATGAGCAAGGGTGTAAGGGTGACATATTCGTAACGGTGTGACTTCTATTTCTGACTAAGTGGATAATGTATTTTCTTTGTGTAAAGAAAAAATTACAAAACTAAAAGATCAAATATTTTATTATCAAAATTTTTATTTTCAAATAAAATTGGCAGGAGTAAACTAAATGTTATGCATTTAAAGATAAAACTAATTTATTTTCTTCCCTTTTAGGGGCTAAATTTTATTGTCAAATGTCAAACTTCACGATAGACTACAATATTGGAGATTAGATGTAAGGAGCATAAACCTGTAGATAAAGAGTGTCTGTTACAAGGAGGAAAATTGGTAGCTACTCTGTAGCGGAAGGGTGGAAAGTTATTGACGCATTGACAGCGTGGTAATTTATTTTAGGTTATGTAAAATTAGGGCTTGGGTATGTATGAATTTTTTTGTGGTAACATTCACTGAGATCTGAAAGATCTATTGTGCCCTCTTACTTCTACTTAGTTTCTAAGGAGAATCGCTGAAACTAGTAGCTCCTTTAGTCCTATTTCCCGGAGGAATTTTAGGATATCTGCAGGCTTCAACTTAGGTAAATGATCCAGTAATCTCCCAGGTACTGTGCTCTAGGATTCTGGATTGCTGTGCAGTTGGAAAGTATGTGGATAGAGGTTTCTTCTTCCATGCCTCAATATCTGCATTCTTCCTCCACTATTTTGAGCTTTTTCAGGTGCATACCCAAGTGACAATGTCCCGTTAGGATCCCTGTTCAAACTCTTAACGCAGTTTTACTTTGACTTGATTCTTTCATTTGATCTCCAGGTTGTAGTCAGTAGTCACACAGAAAGCTTCATTCTAACCTTTTGCTACTCTGGTTCCATCCAGTTTCCAAATTACAAGTAGAGTACTTGTTTAAATCGCGAACTCAGCAGTGTAAATCATTTCTTCACCTAATCATTTTATTTATATATAAACTTTATAAAAAACCATCTAATTCTGGTTGCCCATTTCTATGCCAATCAAAAAGGTTTTGAGGTTAAAAAAATCGAAACCACTCTTTCTTTTTCTCGTTTTCCGAGTATTTCCCACACATATATCTATATATATCCATAACTGAAACAAATATGTGCGGCATGCACAATACCCGGTCGGCATAATGTAATGTAAACGTGCTCTGTGTATGTGGAGGAGCCATGTACGCTGAAAGCGGGACGCTGACAGGCAGGCTGCCGTTAAAAGGGAGGAAACTGTACATAGTCGTGGCTCTAAGTAATTTTTTTGATAATAATACTATAAAAAATGTGGTATTAAAATAGAATTCTTAACGATTTTAACTTGTTCCTTCTACATTTCATTAACAAAAACACAAATAAGGAGTAACTAGAGCAGTTACGAGTAGTATTAGAGTAGTATGTCTTCTTCTTTCCAATACGCATGAATCTAGAGTCAGTCTGCAATTTTTAAATATTTTACAGATTCTCAATATTATGTTTCATCAATGTTAATAATTAATGACTCACGGAAGCATAATGGAGAAGCAGTTTTTATTCTTATAGGTTTTTATGTCCAGTAGAAGGGGAATTTTATCACCGGTGTGAAGTTGGTAACCCAAAGCTGGCAACTCATTCGCCGAACAATACCGAACGATCAGTGGCGTCGTCAATATCATTTCCACAGTGTGAAGAATAATGAAATAGCTAAGAACACAAGTATCTTGAGGATCCACATAATATTCAGGCAAAATGAAAATAGATATGGTCATTTATATTGAATCCAAGTAATTTTCACAGAAGATTATGACAGAATTTGGAATTAATAGGTTGAATAAAAATTCCGTTCGAAAGTGATGATAATAAAGATACCCAACTAATAGAAAAATGACACAGCCAAACTTCAAGGGGTAGTTTTTGTTACTTATTTTGGAAATATATTATTTTATCGGTGAAAGAAATAACAGAACAGCTTGAAATTAATAAATATGTTTAGTTGTAATAGATCAAATACTCTACTGATATTAAAATTTAGCTAATCTCCAAGGGGTAGTTTTTGATATTTATATCAGATATATGTCATTTTGACGGCGAAGGAAATAACGGAGGAACTTGAAATTCATGAATGAGTATATCTATGATGAATGTAATACCCAACTAAAAGGAAAATGACTTAGCTAATCTCCAAGGGGTAGTTTTTGACATTTATATTAGAAATATGTCATTTTGACGGTGAAGGGAATAACGGAGCAACTTGAAATTCATGAATGAGTATATCTATGATGAATGTAATACCCAACTAGAAGAAAAATGACTTAGCTAATCTCCAAGGGGTAGTTTTTGACATTTATATTAGAAATATGTCATTTTGACGGCGAAGAAAATGACGGAGCAACTTGAAATTCATGAATGAGTGTATTCATGATGAATGTAATACCCAACTAAAAGGAAAATGACTTAGCTAATCTCCAAGGGGTAGTTTTTGATATAAATAATAGGAATATGTCATTTTGACGGTGAAGAAAATGACGGAGCAACTTGAAATTCATGAATGACTATATTTATGATGAATTGAATATCCAACTTAGTGGAACTTAGCTAATCTTCAAGGGGTAGTTTTTGATATAAATAATAGGAATATGTCATTTTGACGGTGAAGAGAATAACGGAGCAACTTGAAATTCATGAATGAGTATATCTATGATGAATGTAATACCCAACTAGAAGAAAAATGACTTAGCTAATCTCCAAGGGGTAGTTTTTGACATTTATATTAGAAATATGTCATTTTGACGGCGAAGAAAATGACGGAGCAACTTGAAATTCATGAATGAGTATATTTATGATGAATGTAATACCCAACTAAAAGGAAAATGACTTAGCTAATCTCCAAGGGGTAGTTTTTGACATTTATATTAGAAATATGTCATTTTGACGGTGAAGGGAATAACGGAGCAACTTGAAATTCATGAATGAGTATATCTATGATGAATGTAATACTCAACTAAAAGGAAAATGACTTAGCTGATCTCCAAGGGGTAGTTTTTGACATTTATATTAGAAATATGTCATTTTGACGGCGAAGGAAATAACGGAGCAACTTGAAATTCATGAATGAGTATATCTATTATGGATGTAATACCCAACTAAAAGGAAAATGACTTAGCTAATCTCCAAGGGGTAGTTTTTGACATTTATATTAGAAATATGTCATTTTGACGGTGAAGGGAATAACGGAGCAACTTGAAATTCATGAATGAGTATATCTATGATGAATGTAATACCCAACTAGAAGAAAAATGACTTAGCTAATCTCCAAGGGGTAGTTTTTGACATTTATATTAGAAATATGTCATTTTGACGGCGAAGAAAATGACGGAGCAACTTGAAATTCATGAATGAGTGTATTCATGATGAATGTAATACCCAACTAAAAGGAAAATGAGTTAGCTAATCTTCAAGGGGTAGTTTTTGATATAAATAATAGGAATATGTCATTTTGACGGTGAAGAGAATAACGGAGCAACTTGAAATTCATGAATGAGTATATCTATGATGAATGTAATACCCAACTAAAAGGAAAATGACTTAGCTAATCTCCAAGGGGTAGTTTTTGACATTTATATTAGAAATATGTCATTTTGACGGTGAAGGGAATAACGGAGCAACTTGAAATTCATGAATGAGTATATCTATGATGAATGTAATACCCAACTAAAAGGAAAATGACTTAGCTAATCTCCAAGGGGTAGTTTTTGACATTTATATTAGAAATATGTCATTTTGACGGCGAAGAAAATGACGGAGCAACTTGAAATTCATGAATGAGTATAGTTATGATGAATTTAAAACCCAACTGGGAGGAAAATGACTTAGCTAATCTCCAAGGGGTAGTTTTTGACATTTATATTAGAAATATGTCATTTTGACGGCGAAGAAAATGACGGAGCAACTTGAAATTCATGAATGAGTATATTTATGATGAATGTAATACCCAACTAAAAGGAAAATGACTTAGCTAATCTCCAAGGGGTAGTTTTTGACATTTATATTAGAAATATGTCATTTTGACGGTGAAGGGAATAACGGAGCAACTTGAAATTCATGAATGAGTATATCTATGATGAATGTAATACTCAACTAAAAGGAAAATGACTTAGCTGATCTCCAAGGGGTAGTTTTTGACATTTATATTAGAAATATGTCATTTTGACGGCGAAGGAAATAACGGAGCAACTTGAAATTCATGAATGAGTATATCTATTATGGATGTAATACCCAACTAAAAGGAAAATGACTTAGCTAATCTCCAAGGGGTAGTTTTTGACATTTATATTAGAAATATGTCATTTTGACGGTGAAGGGAATAACGGAGCAACTTGAAATTCATGAATGAGTATATCTATGATGAATGTGATAACCAACTAAAAGGAAAATGACTTAGCTAATCTCCAAGGGGTAGTTTTTGACATTTATATTAGAAATATGTCATTTTGACGGCGAAGGAAATAACGGAGCAACTTGAAATTCATGAATGAGTATATCTATGATGAATGTAATACCAAACTAAAAGGAAAATGACTTAGCTAATCTCCAAGGGGTAGTTTTTGACATTTATATTAGAAATATGTCATTTTGACGGCGAAGAAAATGACGGAGCAGCTTGAAATTCATGAATGAGTATAGTAATGATGAATTTAAAACCCAACTGGGAGGAAAATGACTTAGCTAATCTCCAAGGGGTAGTTTTTGACATTTATATTAGAAATATGTCATTTTGACGGCGAAGAAAATGACGGAGCAACTTGAAATTCATGAATGAGTATATTTATGATGAATGTAATACCCAACTAAAAGGAAAATGACTTAGCTAATCTCCAAGGGGTAGTTTTTGACATTTATATTAGAAATATGTCATTTTGACGGTGAAGGGAATAACGGAGCAACTTGAAATTCATGAATGAGTATATCTATGATGAATGTAATACCCAACTAAAAGGAAAATGACTTAGCTAATCTCCAAGGGGTAGTTTTTGACATTTATATTAGAAATATGTCATTTTGACGGCGAAGGAAATAACGGAGCAGCTTGAAATTCATGAATGAGTATATCTATTATGGATGTAATACCCAACTAAAAGGAAAATGACTTAGCTAATTTCCAAGGGGTAGTTTTTGACATTTATATTAGAAATATGTCATTTTGACGGCGAAGGAAATAACGGAGCAACTTGAAATTTATGAATGAGTATATTTATGATGAATGTAATACCCAACTAAAAGGAAAATGACTTAGCTAATCTCCAAGGGGTAGTTTTTGACATTTATATTAGAAATATGTCATTTTGACGGTGAAGGGAATAACGGAGCAACTTGAAATTCATGAATGAGTATATCTATGATGAATGTAATACCCAACTAAAAGGAAAATGACTTAGCTAATCTCCAAGGGGTAGTTTTTGACATTTATATTAGAAATATGTCATTTTGACGGCGAAGAAAATGACGGAGCAACTTGAAATTCATGAATGAGTATAGTTATGATGAATTTAAAACCCAACTGGGAGGAAAATGACTTAGCTAATCTCCAAGGGGTAGTTTTTGACATTTATATTAGAAATATGTCATTTTGACGGCGAAGGAAATAACGGAGCAACTTGAAATTTATGAATGAGTATATTTATGATGAATGTAATACCCAACTAAAAGGAAAATGACTTAGCTAATCTCCAAGGGGTAGTTTTTGACATTTATATTAGAAATATGTCATTTTGACGGTGAAGGGAATAACGGAGCAACTTGAAATTCATGAATGAGTATATCTATGATGAATGTAATACCCAACTAAAAGGAAAATGACTTAGCTAATCTCCAAGGGTTAGTTTTTGACATTTATATTAGAAATATGTCATTTTGACGGCGAAGGAAATAACGGAGCAACTTGAAATTCATGAATAAGTATATCTATTATGGATGTAATACCCAACTAAAAGGAGAATGACTTAGCCAATCTCCAAGGGGTAGTTTTTGACATTTATATTAGAAATATGTCATTTTGACAACGAAGAAAATAACGGAGCAGCTTGAAATTCATGAATGAGTATATCTATGATGAATGTGATACCCAACTAGAAGGAAAATGACTTAGCTAATCTCCAAGGGGTAGTTTTTGGTGTAAATAATAGGAATATGTCATTTTGACGGTGAAGAAAATGACGGAGCAGCTTGAAATTCATGAATGAGTATATTCATGATGAATGTAATACCCAACTGAAAGGAAAATGACTTAGCTAAGCTCCAAGGGGTAGTTTTTGACATTTATATTAGAAATATGTCATTTTGACAACGAAGAAAATAACGGAGCAGCTTGAAATTCATGAATGAGTATATCTATGATGAATGTGATACCCAACTAGAAGGAAAATGACTTAGCTAATCTCCAAGGGGTAGTTTTTGGTGTAAATAATAGGAATATGTCATTTTGACGGTGAAGAAAATGACGGAGCAGCTTGAAATTCATGAATGAGTATATTCATGATAAATTCAATACCCAACTAAAAAGGAAAATGACTTAGCTAATCTCCAAGGGGTAGTTTTTAATATATATATTTCAGAAATACGTTATTCTGACTTTTGACGGAGCAGCTTAAGATTTATAAACGAGTATCCTACTTATAAATGAAATATTCTGCTGAAAAGGAGTAGTTTATTCGTGAGCGTAGCTTTTTGATTCCACTAGATAAGGGAAACTTCCGAAATACGTTGTATTTGGAGGAATGTCGATATTAGGTACTTAAATATTATTAATAATTTCAATTCAACCTACACAAATCACACATATTGTTCAACATTTTCTCTTTAATATGAATTCCTCGATTAATTTCATCGACGGTTAATAAACATTTAAGATGTGTTTTTCGCTTACAGATTCTGCACTCAAATATAGTTCTCTCAGAAGACATTATATGTTGTCCACAAAAAAGACACATTTCGTTCATTTTAGAACTGTTATTGAGCAGCATCCATTTCAATTGAATCCTAAAATCTTCGAGGTCAATTGGATCTGTCAATTTTTGACTTTTAATAATTTTTTTGAAAAAATATATCACAAAGACACCACAATTATAGCCGTCACTTTGTATTAAGTGATCTGGAGTCGTTAAGATGAAATCGTCTCTTATATTTTTCAATTTTAAAAAATTTCTTAAATATTTTGAGAAAGTTGTTTTCAATACAACTTCATTACCCATGGGATCAAGGAAGATAAATTTTTTCTCAACAAATGAAATAATTATCAACACAAAATGATTGTTTTTATTTACTGGCATTACAACAAAATCTTTTTGAAACGTTATACTATTGATAAAATCTTGTGGTATATTCTCCTGAGAAAAAATAGCAGATGACTTTTCTACTGAAAGTAATTGGTAAATGGAGCCATATTTCTTATTCATAATATTTAAACAGTGATCAATGACGAAACCACTCAACCACTGTTTGTTATTAAGTGTATGAAAATCATCTGACAAAATTTCACGTATAGTAAAGTCGATAGTAACATCGCTAGTTACGACATAACCCCTTCTACTCGGTAGTTCTTTATAATAATTTACATCTCTTACAAGTCCATTTGGTAATAACGTTATGTCGTTAAACGTTACCCATTTACATTCAGATGAAGAGAGCAGTTTATCGGGCATAACAATTTTAGGAAGCATGTGAAAGTAATAGAAATTTTTTATCTTCCTGAATATCCCGTCCCAAAATTTTGGTGACCTTTGAATCCGTAAGACTTTAATCCCTTTAAAGGTATATATTACCAGATCGCACCACAGTCTATCAGAAATCTCGAGTAAACCTTGTATTTGATAGTTATAATTATGAATAGACTTGATCGATCTGCCGTCTTTGGTTAAAAAATCGAAGTTAAAGTCTTCCGGTCCAGATTCCCGTGCATTATAAGGACATTTTATTTCAATGATACCTTCACTACCCACAAGACCATCAGGCGATGCTGCTAGAAAAGGATATTCACGATGGATCCATAAGCCAGATTTCTTACAACTTTGTTTGGTTAGATTTTCATATGCTCTTATAGCAGCATCTTCGCACAGTAGTCCATGGTTAGTAGCTGGAGTATTTATGTTTTGTCCTTGAGTTATTTCCTTAATAATGTTATTATAGGACGACAAATCTCGGACTTTACAAATCCGCCCAAAATATGAGGAAGTAATCCTAATTTTCCGTTCCTTTTTCCAAACGTTACTGTTACTTTGTGCAACGGTACTTATTTCTAACGCCTTTTTTTCTTCTTGTGACAAAGACAGATTTTTCAGAAAAGACTCACATAAAAGATATAAACCGGAACCGTAATTGATCACAAGTTTTTCGGGTTGAATGTGACAGATTTGGCATATGAATAATTTGTCCGAATAATTTGCTTCTTTTTCGCACTGTTGATGGATCCAGCACTTACAATTATCACATTGGACCCAAGATGTTACCTCATCTAATGTTCCATGTTCACAGTAAGAACATATCGGCAAATCTGGATCATCTTCAGCAAAAACACATTTCTGCAAGTCCACTTGATTAGCCCTTACTATTTTTAAATATTTACCAGTAAAATGGGAGTCGGTTATTCTTTTTTTTTATCCCAACTTTCTTGGGATAATTTTTCATCAGTAATGGCATTTGGATCTTTTTTATTTGTGCTTCCAATTTTGGTCAATCTGCTTTTTTTTATATCTAATTTGCTTTCAGCGTGCAATGCGAGAACGTCTTCTCGAATTTTCCTCAAAAACTGCGAACATTTGAGATTTCGCTTCCCACTTAGTGAATTTTTTTTCATTTGTCCAAAATAGTTTTCAACGAGTGCATTGCTAACTCTTTTACGACCATCTAATAAAAGAGCATTTCAAAACGTGCAAAATGGGAGACTTTTTTTCAAAAATAAATTTAAAAAGTTTTCATTATATAAAGGATTCAATATGTCACCAGAACTGTTAATTAAAACTTTCTCGCATAATTTCGTAGATCTAATATAAAATGGGCTTGATTTGTAAAGAATTTTACAAGGATCTTCGTTACATTTGTCATTATTGTTGTTTTCTGTAATTTGGATATCCACAGAAAAATTGTTGGATGTAAGAGAACTGAAAAATTCTTTAGCATTTTTAACTTCTACATTTTCATATTTAGTCTTTAACAAAACGTACATATTAACTACAAAGTCATCAAGCAGATTAATATTGTCAATAAGAATTGCTGCCGCAACTAAGTTTTTAAAATATATTCTTTGGCTAGTATTCACAGAAAGAAGATCTATGTCCTTAGCACTCATTTTCATAAAATGCGCGCAGCATAAAAAAATACCAACTAAGTTATGAGATTTTAGGGTAGAATGACTTTCCACTACAGCATAAGATTTGTGTAAATATTCCAAAAGGGTGCATCTGTTGAACGCTTTAATAGCTGCATGTAAATTGGCAAATGAAAAATCAGTGACTATCCCGGAAAATGATGGCCAGTAGGAGAATTCTTCACAAAAATATCGGAAATCATGAAACAATTTGAAAATTGTATTGGAATCATGCTGAGCAGATACCATAGAAAATATTGGGAAAACTCTTTTTGGTGTAATCACTTGTATAACTCCTGAGTATAAATAAATTCTTTTTTTAGTGGATGGTACGGGATTGCGAACTACTCCTCCGGTAGCGTCAAAATAAACAAGAGGTAATTCTCCTCCACTCATTTGAGATTTTAAGACATTCAGCTGCTCAACACTGAACATTTTAACTACGAAGGGAACAGTTACCTCTCTTATGTACTCAGAATGGGCTATTTGCATCAAAATTAAGTCTTGTAAGTCGTCTTTACAACGATCTAGCGCCTGTGTCGCTTCTGATTTTATTTTTCTTATCGTGGAATCAGATTTGATAGTGTTCAAATTTTTGGTTTTCAAAATGCTATCGGTGTTTGATCTCAGTAGGGTTTTTTTTTGTAATGGAAAGCTGAACACGTTTTAAGCTGCTGCTTCATTATGGTTCTTTCAACTCCTCGTACAGGAAGAGTCAAATGGGTTTTATGATTATAATTAACAGAATTACTTTTAACAGTAACTTGACAATTTCTTATTGTGATTTTAAACTTTTTGCAATCACTGTGTTTACAAATAGCCAAAATATTAATTGCTCCATCTTTTTTCAAGTATTTTACTCCCTTAAATACAAACAAACATGTATTGTTGACATATTTTCTTATCCTTTGGCGTAGAAAGTAAGTATAAAACTTGGAATTGAGCTTTCCATTTTTATATATCAATTTCCACACACCACTTTTTATTGAAAATGTTCCTTCAAAAACATTACAATCTTTGTCTTTACTAATAAGTTTGCTTGTGCTCTGAGATGATATAGGTAATGCATAATTGGGGCTGTCTGAAGATAAATCATTGAGCTCTTTGGGAATTTCAAAATTGTCTGGAGTTATTTCAAGTACTTTATTTTCATCTTTATGTGAATCTGTGCTCATGATTACTCTATTATCTTCCTTTGGCACTGATATATTATATTCCGACATTTCTGAATATTTACTAGCTACAGATGAATCATTAATTTCTCCATGATTCCTGAAATTTTTCGATTTTATATCATTTCCTTTGTTACTTTCTTCCAAATTTGTGATCACTTCTTCTTCATAAACCTCTTTGGGAGTAGATGTATATTCCAGCTTATTGTTTATATCCGGAGTTTTTCTATCGAGTACTACGATGATATTTTTAATTCTAGGACTGCTGCAATCAACTTCTTCCAACATGAATTTTGGAAGTACTTCTCCACTCGATGATGTAACATTATCATGATTCTTCGAATTTATCTCATTTAGTGTTTTAAAGATTTTCAGTTTCATTTTTAATGTCTGTGGAAGATTAAATTTTTTGCAAAGATTATTATATAATATATCTTTTCTATAATTTTTTTTAATTTTTTTCAATTCTACGTCGCCTAAAGTGTTGAGCATTTTTGTCAGTACGCGCCGAGTATTTGTGTTGTTTCTCATCACATTATTCTCGAAATATTCCTTGAAACCTTTATTACCATTGACAATATTTGAAATAACGCTTAGATATCCAAATTTGGAACCATGCAGTTCCGAAGCAATTTTTAACAAAGTCTTTTCATCCAAAGTAGAGTCAAAATTAAAATCTGGATATGTTTTTCTAATATTCTCTGCAATTATGGAGAAAGCCATTTTTTTTGTTACATACTTAAATTTACCCATGATAAGAATGTTCTATATATTGGAAAAGAGAAATTTAAGTATTCCAAAACTCAGAAAAATTTTAAAATCGCAGTACAAAAGTACTCTTAAAATTTTAAATAATGAAGCTTCTGACTAAAACGGAGCTAGAAACCTTCACTACTACAATAATTGAATAAATTTATTCAAATTGAAAACAAATTAATCCTAAATAATAATAAATAAGAAGTAATTCTAAGTGGTCTTCACCAATTAATACCAAAAACAATTTGCAAAACTGAGACTTAATAAAAAAAATTTTTATAGGGGAAAAATTGTTTTCCAGGCGATTTTCATACGACACAAGTGAACAGAACTTCAAAAATAAATTATCAATATTCCTGTATGGACTTGACCAAGTAAACACGAGAATGAAAATGTTCAAAAACAATGAAACCAAAAGAGATAGAGAAAAATTTTATAGGAGAAAAATTGTTTTCCAGGCGATTTTCATACGACACAAGTGAACAGAACTTCAAAAATAAATTATCAATATTCCTGTATGGACTTTACCAAGTTAACACGAGAATGATTGAAATATGGAAAAGTTCAAAAACAATGGAACCAAAAGGAATAGGAATTTTGGGGAGAAAAAATTTTCGAACTGCAAATTTCAAGCTGCTCCATAATTTATTAAATTCATCATAGATATACTCATTCATGAATTTCAAGTTGCTCCGTTATTCCCTTCACCGTCAAAATGACATATTTCTAATATAAATGTCAAAAACTACCCCTTGGAGATTAGCTAAGTCATTTTCCTTTTAGTTGGGTATTACATCCATAATAGATATACTCATTCATGAATTTCAAGTTGCTCCGTTATTTCCTTCGCCGTCAAAATGACATATTTCTAATATAAATGTCAAAAACTACCCCTTGGAGATTAGCTAAGTCATTTTCCTTTTAGTTGGGTATTACATTCATCATAGATATACTCATTCATGAATTTCAAGTTGCTCCGTTATTCCCTTCACCGTCAAAATGACATATTTCTAATATAAATGTCAAAAACTACCCCTTGGAGATTAGCTAAGTCATTTTCCTTTTAGTTGGGTATTACATTCATCATAAATATACTCATTCATGAATTTCAAGTTGCTCATTCATTTTCTTCGCCGTCAAAATGACATATTTCTGATATAAATGTCAAAAACTACCCCTTGGAGATTAGCTAAGTCATTTTCCTCCCAGTTGGGTTTTAAATTCATCATAACTATACTCATTCATGAATTTCAAGCTGCTCCGTCATTTTCTTCGCCGTCAAAATGACATATTTCTAATATAAATGTCAAAAACTACCCCTTGGAGATTAGCTAAGTCATTTTCCTTTTAGTTGGGTATTACATTCATCATAGGTATACTCATTCATGAATTTCAAGCTGCTCCGTTATTTCCTTCGCCGTCAAAATGACATATTTCTAATATAAATGTCAAAAACTACCCCTTGGAGATTAGCTAAGTCATTTTCCTTTTAGTTGGGTATTACATTCATCATAGATATACTCATTCATGAATTTCAAGTTGCTCCGTTATTCCCTTCACCGTCAAAATGACATATTTCTAATATAAATGTCAAAAACTACCCCTTGGAGATTAGCTAAGTCATTTCCCTTTTAGTTGGGTATCACATCCATAATAGATATACTCATTCATGAATTTCAAGTTGCTCCGTTATTTCCTTCGCCGTCAAAATGACATATTTCTAATATAAATGTCAAAAACTACCCCTTGGAGATTAGCTAAGTCATTTTCCTTTTAGTTGGGTATTACATTCATCATAGATATACTCATTCATGAATTTCAAGTTGCTCCGTTATTCCCTTCACCGTCAAAATGACATATTTCTAATATAAATGTCAAAAACTACCCCTTGGAGATTAGCTAAGTCATTTTCCTTTTAGTTGGGTATTACATTCATCATAAATATACTCATTCATGAATTTCAAGTTCCTCCGTTATTTCCTTCGCCGTCAAAATGACATATATCTGATATAAATATCAAAAACTACCCCTTGGAGATTAGCTAAATTTTAATATCAGTAGAGTATTTGATCTATTACAACTAAACATATTTATTAATTTCAAGCTGTTCTGTTATTTCTTTCACCGATAAAATAATATATTTCCAAAATAAGTAACAAAAACTACCCCTTGAAGTTTGGCTGAGTCATTTTTCTATTAGTTGGGTATCTTTATTATCATCACTTTCGAACGGAATTTTTATTCAACCTATTAATTCCAAATTCTGTCATAATCTTCTGTGAAAATTACTTGGATTCAATATAAATGACCATATCTATTTTCATTTTGCCTGAATATTATGTGGATCCTCAAGATACTTGTGTTCTTAGCTATTTCATTATTCTTCACACTGTGGAAATGATATTGACGACGCCACTGATCGTTCGGTATTGTTCGGCGAATGAGTTGCCAGCTTTGGGTTACCAGCTTCACACCGGTAATTTTATCCAAAGTTCAACGATATATTAAGATCAGTTGCGACGTTTCGAATTAGAATAATTTGCAGTTGGAGAAATGAAAACGATTTGACCTAAAATCTAATAAGGTCCTTTAAAAAAAATGTAAATTAACGCCTCTGTAAAGTAAGGGGGTGAGGACTAGTGAGTAGATCCGGCGGTAGAGATATATGTGATTACGGCGTCAATTAGAGAGAAGCCGGTCGCATGCAACGGGGAACGAATTAGCAGTGGTGGCGTCGGTGGGAATAGGCAGAAGGGGGAGGTGTGAGGAAACAGGGACGACGGACACCCGAGGCATTATCCTATATACAGCGATGGGTTTAATAATGTGAATTTAGCAGTTTACGAGGTGGTGTAAGTTTCTTTTATAATCAGTATTTTAGAACGGTAGGCCACGACACATGTAGACTTCTTCTAATTTGCTAATGGACGCTGTCTAAATGACAATTAAATGGTAATTTTTCAAGAGGAAAAGGAAAATAGAATAGTCTGTTTTGATGCAAACAAATCACTTTTTACAGAAGGGATAAAAAGTTGGAAAGAGATGGAAAAAATTGTTGTATTGGATAATTTAATACAACTTTCGTCTTAACCTCCCACTCTGGGTGAATCAAATCAGAATTTAACAAGAAATGTTTGTACTTCTTTCAGTTTTCGATTGTTTCTCGAACATTGTTAGAAAATTTCATCCCATTCAATATTGAAGAGGATCAAATTCTGCGTAGAATGAACTGCTCAAATTCGGTTTAGGGTAAAGTCGAAATCAATAGTTAGAGGTTACGTTCTGTAACTTTCCAAAACATATTCCCCTTAACAAATACTCCTATTAAAAAAAACATAGATTAATAGATGTACCTACAGAAAAAAACGCCAGAAGATTCTTTGGTCTATCATATTAATAGTGGATTAGGATGTAGACCATCAGAAAATGTTGGAGTTAAAAGACTAGACTGAAAGTTGGCTTTTGGTGTTATCTCATGGAGGATTTTGCTCAAGGAAGTAAATAGAGAGCTGCCAAGAAGAATTGACCTACGAGGTCCTAAGGATCAGCAAAACTGAGGAGCCTCCTTTAGAGCCAAGTTGTTTTCAATGAGCTTGACAAACTTCAACTTCCCTTATTGGCAATAGAATGCGCACTCACTGATTGCAAGTAGAAACAGAGAATTATTTTTGATAAGCAGAAAGGAAGTTTAACTCTGGTAGAGTAAAACATGCTCTGAGCAGTCTCTTTGAATGGTGGTGTTGAAAACATATACTAATTGCTAGCGCATCATCAAGAACAACAATCATTATGTTGTTGTTGGAGTAATGGTTTCAGTAAACTAAACACTACGTCTGTCAAAGATTAACTAACCTTGCTTTTATGACGATTACAGACAGGCTAATTTTCAAAGATGTTTCATAAGAGAAATATGTAGTTGGTCTTAAGTAAGTTTTAACAGGGATCCTAACGAGACATTTTCGCCTGAATGGGCACCTGAAAAAGCTCAAAATAGTGGAGGAACTGCACAGCCTTTCAGAATCCTAGAGCACAGTACCTGGGAGATTACTAGATAGAAGAGGAACATTTGCCTAAGTTGACGCCTGCAGATATCCTAAAATTCCTCCGGGAAATAGGACTAAACGAGCTACTAGTTTCAGAGACTCTCCTCAGAAACTAAGGAGCAGTAAGGGGGAACAATGGATTTTTGGCGAGATCCGAATTGCATCCCAAAAATTCAACTTTTACCTGGCCAAGAAAAGGTCACATCCGAATTGCATACCACCTCGAAAAAAGGTATTTACTAATTAATAACACCATTTCAGGTAAACTGCGCCGCAACGTTGCCAATTTGTGCTAAAGTTCTTGAAATATAGTTTAAAAATCAATGTACCGATTAAAAGTTTAGGTAATTATTTGTATTTTATATATTTGGAAATAAATCAATTTAAATAAAAAGATACACATAAAAAGGATAAAAATGTATTAAACGTAAAATATCTAGTTAACATAAATAAAATAAACTTTTGCACTTAACATTTTTTTATGTAGATTATAGGTTAAGAGGTTCAATCTTTCATAACATACATAAAGGTACAATAATAACTACCCCATAACTAACCCACTTTGAGCAGTTTTAATTGAGTATTATTTAGTATTAAGTAAACGTGACAACGCTGTTGGTTATTATCAGAACATACATTAGTTTTGCTGCTAAAATAAAATTGGTTAATGGGATGCAATTCGGATGGTCGTGGGATGCAACTCGGATGGTAAAAATTCTACCTGCTCTTAGCGGGATGCAATCCGGCCGTCGCGGGATTTTTAGGTCTCAGTGAATGTTACCCCCAAAAAAAATACATACATACATACAAGTGAGATAGTTTTTCTAGAAACTCTCAAACCCTATCAGTGATCTTACCAACTAAATTATGTTATAAAACGAGCCATTTAATGCTATATACATTTGTCTGCCGAAACACGCTTTTCCATGAGATAAACAAGCGTAATATGTAAAATAGCCGGTACTTTGTACTTCGTAGCAAAGCCGGCATCGAGCGGTCGACCACCAAAGGGCTGAGAGGGTGAGAAGTGCATGATAGACGGTCAACGGGCCATATGTACGACGTAATTAGTGGATGTGCAGCGAGCACGGAATTATCTAGTGGCCGACAACACACCGGCCACTGCTTGCTTTGACGATGATGACCGGACGTTACGTGTTTATAGAAGCATAACAAGCGCGCGTAATAATTCTCGTTTGGTTGTTTTTTTTTGGTTCGGTTTTCCTGTACCTTCAGGAGCTTTATCCAATCATGATTGTATTTTTTATTGAATATAACGTTCAGTTATACAGGGATGCGAATAAAACACCAATCGGGTTGTATGTACCATATGTCACTTGACTACTTTGACGTTTCATGTTGACGTTTGCGCAGTTAACAAAAATCATTCACTTGAGCCTACTCCTACACTAGGACAACCTTGAGTTTGTAAATTATCATGTCAAAGCTGTAAATTAACCAAGAAAGTTAATAACCTAACATTTGCTCTTGAAAAATAATATAACAATTGTTCTTTGTAAAACACATGATTCTCAATAGTCATTTAATTCTTATTTGATGTTTTCTTCGAGATTTTTTCAATTTCTACGGTATTTTAAAAGCTATATCCGACTGCTTCGATTGAACGGATCAATTAATACAAAATAACCAAGCCACAAATCTAAAATGTTCATCCTCAAGGCGACTGTCATTAGTGTCAAATGTCAGGTACTGCACATGTCTTACAACTTGTTATCTAAAAGTTACTAGAAAAAGCGTGTTCCGAAAATAGACATGTACAAAAACTCTAATGTGTCCAGATTCATTTAATCGTTCAATGCCATTGGGCAGAGTAGAATTCAATGAAACCTCTGTTGGAAAAAATTGTAATTGTCGCAACGAGTTTTGAATTGTTTTTGTATTATATGCAAGTCAACGTAATTACCGTAAATTCGTACTTTATTTGTTTAATTTTGTGTCAGTGACAAGCTTAAAACTGTGTTTTTCTATTCAACTTAACTGTCATTTCTTAGGCTATATTCTTATATAATCAGAGATATTATGAAAGAGATTATGTTATTCTATTTTTTTTTCATTGCACTTTTATGAAAGTGTCACTTATTTCCTCTATAGGTACCATGCAAAAATATATGGCCAGCATTTAAAACTGCCTGTCCCTCATTTATGCACCTAGAAGAAGGCTCAGCATTCACAAATTCAAATAAACTTTGAATAGTCAGTGTATACCTAATCCATAGTTACAAAAACAAAGAGAAAATAAGTCTGTATTGAATATTTCAAATATTACTCAATACAAACGCACCTTCCCTGTAACTTTTGTAAATATAACTATATCAAATATAAAATAAAAACACGAAGTCAGACCTAAACCTGTTTTATTTTTGACAAATATCAACCATACCCATTACTCTAAAAATAAAAATATTAGGAGTAAAAATTTAGTTTAACAACACAAAATACTAAAGCACAATCAAAGAAAAAGCAAAAGTTTCACAAAACACACACACTGAAAATAACTAAAACAGCAAAATTAAACCACTTAAATATCAAAGGGCTAATACGACAGCTGATTTGTTTTACTCGTTTTACTTTTGCTATGATGACATTGACATTTCGGAGCGCCATCTATCGAATTCTACTTTTCCCAATAGTTAACTAGATATATTATTTAAGAACATATTGATTTTGATTATCTATACATAGTTCCAATATTCACAAAGACAAATAACATTTTTACTTCATAGTGCAGCAAATAGTTTAAAACCAAATTTTTTTTCTGGTAAATATACACACTCGACGGTTTTCAACACTTTCGTTTAAGCGACATTACAAAAAATAAACTAAAACCTTATCTTAACAAACCATCTCGACAAATGGTTTCGACGGAACGAAATAATGAAAATTGCTAAAGTCCGTTGGCGTTCCCAATGAACAAACATGTGGAAGGTCATCAGCTACTGTGGTTAGCCGCCCGTCGCCTTTACAGACGATTATCTTGGATTTGGAATGAACTAATTGTGGGGCCGGCAAACCAGAGTCGCATTATTTTATTATTCCATAAAAACTACCAACAATATATTACAAAAATAAAGTTTGAACTGAACACCAGTTATTTAGAAGCGAAAGTTTGATATCCTAAATTATTTGTATGGATACAAAATCAGGAGAAACAGCAAGTCAAATGATGGCCTGATCCTTGCTTGAAACTTTTTATAACACAACTTGTTTCGGTAATTGTTTAAAAAGTAACTATAGTCCGAATAATCAAGATAAAATCACGCTATGCATACAGCCAGGATCAAGTTTTGGATGTTTGGCAAGGACTTAGGGTTCAGCTTTAAGAGCGCTTTCATACGAGACACTTTGTGGCCGGCTACTAGTGTCTGAAAAGAATCGCGCGGCCAAAAATACATTAGTATAATAAATAGACGCATTCACACGAGACACAGATAAGGATAAGGAATAATGTATTTTTAGCCGCGCGATTCTTTTCAGCTCACTTGAAGAATTTTTATTATTTCGTTTAAATAAGTCAACTACGAAAATTTTTTGATACATAACTGGTTAATTCACTGCGAAAACTAGCAAAAAGTTTGTTATTTTCACGTATACAAAAACTTAATTACCCTCCTCCTCAAGTTACATGTTCACCTGTAACCGACATACGCTACTTTCTTGCCTCGCTGTGTTTCTGAAGCTTCTCAGTAACAACATTCTGCCTTCTCGGAGACGTTTCGGCATCGGCACCGCGAAAATGAGATAGCACTAACCCGATTAGGGTTGCGGGCCATGCAGCACCAAACAACATGTTAGGAAGGGTGGATGACGGGACAACATAGTCGTAATAAGGCATTCTAAAAACTGTCCCAACATTTTTCAATGTTTTTAATCGAATTAGTAGCAAACAGGTTACTTGGGGCGCACTAGTCTTTAATATTATCTTTATTCATCTCTTCTAAATGTTTGTGGTAGGTATATAGTTGAATTCCTGACCATCTTTAGGTTCAAAAGCTCAGATAAAAATTGGAAGTCTTTGGGGTTGTTCAAGGATAATGAGAATAAGAAAATAAGAGGAAGAATTTACGTTGGTAAGTTCTTTTTTAAACTTGTATCCTGAAAATGTCAACAACTATCCATATTCTCGTCTTTCAACTATTATGATTCCCTGGTTGTGCAGATATTTTAGTGGTAAAATGTTTCTTAACAATGTTGGTACACCTGAACTTTTTTAATAACAAAATAACACGTACTGATACACTACTGATACGAATATGACTTTATTTTAAAAAACAAATTTTATTCGTGATATAACTGACATTGCACGCCAGTGTTCGGTAAACACCTGCGACTTGTCATCTTGTGTTATACGTTCCCTGGAGGTTATGCTAAGCACTCGCTGGTGGTAGAACTGTAAATTTTGCATTTTGTATGAGTGGCTGCTACAGCATACGAGACTACCGACGGAATAGAAAGTGGATGGGATATAAAGTGAGTGCACCTTCTTTCCCTTCTAACTTTAAGTAGGAAATAAAAAGGTAGAAAGAGAACACGGAATGTTGAAAGGAATAAATCTTTTTTCCAATAAAAACAATCATGGAATGCTTCTTTCTGAAGAATGTTTCGTGATGCATCACTGATGCTAGAGACTCGGTTAGAAATTTTAAACAACCACAAATTAAAAATTGTAAAACTTGGATATTTTCGAACGCAAGATTCACGAGGGTTTGAAATATACATGGACTCAATAAAAGTATCAAAATGTTGTATATAAGTTTGTGGGTTAAATCTCTGTGTAAAGTAGAACAAAATGAGGATAGGTTAGGTTAGATAGAACATATTTTAGTTATTGCAGTCCTTAGAGTCTCAGAATGTATCAGATGGTGGGTTTTTTCAGCGTTTTTCCCGATTTTTTTCCTAGTGACCTTTCCATTTTTCTTCTTTGCAATTTTTTTGAGACTGCTATTAATTCTTGTGTTCTCTTCCTTTCTTTTTTGTAACTTTCATAGGTTTCCCCTTCTCTGTTTGCTAATTATTTTTGTCACGCTTCTTGTCTTTATATTTTAGGTTTTATCTGTCAACCAGGATGTCTGTTTTTATTTTTATCTTCCTTATTTATTCCGCACATATTCCTCCTGCATATTTTATTGAGATACATTTCAAGTAATTCTTCCATGTTCCCGTAGTTATTTGTTTATTTATGTCTAATTATCTTCAACAAAAAATGATGACTTCCAATTTCCGTATTTCTGTCGGTGAGTCTTTACGGGTTTTATATGGTAGATATTTTTTTCTATAAAAAACCAATTAACAGTAATTTTTGTTTCTAATTGTCCAATTCAAGCCTATCAACGCTTTTCCTGCACCGCTAAAGTAAGTCTATCAAACTCTACCAAACTGAACGTGAGGCAAACAACAACGTATATATCTTAATTAATTAGCTATAGCAACAGAAAAGGAATGAGAATAATACGAGAGAAGCCTTCTAAAATTACGCTTCTGCCACTCCAATGCCGTCACTTTGCCCTTCCTTGCTTTTACAAAGAGACCGATGCCATCCAACGTCGGCCGTTTTATCATTCCACGCTTTGTTTTCCATTCTACCGCTCCCTGTGACGCATCAGGCGGTTGCCATTAAGAGAATGTTTCATTGTGACGTCATCGGTAAGAAAAGCGACGTGCACATGAAAAGCAACTGCACCCAAGAGATGACGGTCACGTTTTTTGAAATGATTAAAAAAAACATTACATTTAAACGATTTGACTAAGGAATATGCAGTAATAAGTATATATTATTATATCAAACTAGCTCTCAATCCAGCCGGAATCAGCCGAAAGAAAAAGAAGATCTGACCATTGGAAAAATCTGTAGCGCTTAGACAATCATAGATTCTTCTGGGTGACTACAACCTGTTGAGATCAAATGTATGCATAAGTCAAAGTAAAACTGCGCTAAGAGTTTTAACAGGGATCCTAACGGGACATTGTCGCCTGAATGGGCACCTGAAAAAGCTCAAAATAGTGGAGGAAGAAGAATGCAGATATTGTGGCATGGAAGAAGAAACCTCCACTCACATATTTTCCAACTGCACAGCAATCCAGAATCCTAGAGCACAGTACCTGGGAGATAACTGGATAGAAGAGGAACATTTACCTAAGTTGAAGTCTGCAGATATCCTAAAATTCCTCCGGGAAATAGTACTAAAGGAGCTACTAGTTTCAGAGACTCTCCTCAGAAACTAAGTAGAAGTAAGGGGGCACAATAGATCTTTAAGGTCTCAGTGAATATTACCCCAAAAATAGGGGGGGGGGTTTGAACTAATACATCAAGATTTTTGACGATATACGTGGTAGTTTGATATGAAATCTATCATACTGTCGTCGTTTGTATCAAGCAACTACCATGAGCGTGAAATTTTGCGAAAAATCATTTTCTATTATTTAATAATAATCATAATACTGTTCCCGTCCTGCTTTGAAGACACAATAACTTTAGTTGAAAATCTTGAACTGAAACGTCAACTTATAAAAAAGAAAAAGTAGAGGATTAAATAAAATAGTCAAGTGCAATTGAACTGTAGTTGGGACTGTTAATCTCCTGCAAGCAGACTGGCGACCGGTCCCATTATGTTATGTTGGTCCCGCTTCTGCCGGCTATAAACACTCTCCGGCCCAACAGCGACTGGCTTTGTACAATATTTCATACAATTTGTTTTTGCTTTTCACATATTCGTAACCAGATATACCTATCTACCAAAAAGGTAAATAAACATTGAAAAATTGAAATATTTTACACAACACTACACAACTAAAAATATTGTTCCAGTTTTAACCACGATTATGGAGTTTTTATAATGTTTTTAAAATGTGTAGTTCATAATACTGGTTAATAATCATTACGTCGGAAAAGCAAAAAACGAGATAGCCAAATTTTGGATATTACGTGGGGGAGGACTAGAAAAGCTTAAGTTTAAATTGCCGACCAAAATTAATTTATTTTGTATTGCAAATATTCCCTGAACAACAATTCATCTTGACGTGTGGATACAACCGAGCGTCTAAATAAAAACCGGGCACACTGGGCACAGTTTTACTGACTTTGCGGCGCGCTAGAGGTCGTAATTGTTCTCGAACATTAGAAATAAAAATACGAATTTGTAGATCTGAACACGCTCTACAAGTTTCATACTGGACATTTTTCGATATCTTTCACGAGAAAAAAGGAAATAGCGAAAAACACTTTTTTCTCCCCAAATTTATGGTTTTTTTGATCTATATCTCGATAACGATGATCGATACGTCAAAAATGCATGGGACCTTAATTGTAGATCGTACAAAGAACCACAAAAAAGTATTTCATAAAAATTTTCGTATTTCAACGGGGAACGGAGTTATGATGAAAAAACAGATGGCGGAAAACCCACAAGGTTATTTTGGTCGACAATTTAAACTCAAACTTTTCTAGCAGCCCCCACGTAATATCCAAAATTTGGCTTTCTCGGAACATTTGCATTTCCAAATGTATATAACGACTGGACTATAAATTTATAGCGAAAAGTTAAACCTATTAAATTAAAAGAATTAGAAAATCTTATTCTTAAAACCAAATAACATCGAAAATATATTGAACATGCCGCTTTCGCTCTACGATTATGTGCTATGTTACATTACACACCAACATTCAGTTAATAACGAGGTTATTGAGTAGAGAATGGATCCCATACCGACACTGTAATCTACAATCAAACTTCTCTTGGTTCCCCGATTGACGGTGATGGCTCCTTCAATCTGCCCTCCCGACAATCCAGTCAGATTCACTCGAGTGCGACACGCTCCCAATTCAACAGAGCGACAATTATTGTCGCTGTCAGCCGTGAGCCGTACATAAAATTAGAGAGAGCGAGAGAAAGGGAGAAGTAGATATAGAAAGGAAACGATAGAGCAGTCAGTAGCGTACGATGTGTTAACGAAATAATCCTACGTGTAGAGGTAGGAAGAGTTCACTTTCAAAACATTTTAAAATATACCTAGAACTACACAAATTATTTCAACCCGTCCGGTATATCCTTTATCCAACGTTTCTAATCAAAACAATCTAACCGCGTTTTTACCATTAACGGGTCGAAACGTTTCAGCTCCATCTATGAAAATGGATATAATGGTCGTATGACGAATGTCGCCTTAGATAGATACATGGATGTGGGTGACTCTCGAGGGGCCCTTCTCGTGCGCGACCGAACTGTAAACATTGCCTTTCCTTTGATGTTATTTTAGACGGCTCTGCGCTAATATTGAATCTGTTCCATAGCCGTAGAATATATTTTTAAAATAAATTATTTTATTTAAAGATGAAATTATAAACGAGCTTAGTGCCACTAAAGATCTATAGTATAAACCCGATTGCAGCGCCACTTAACGGGACCAATTATGAATCTAAACCATTCGCGAATCCACTTATTGCCGTTTGCACCAATAGAAGCATAAGCTTAGAATAACTATGGCGAGTTTAAAATTTAAGGGTCGCTTAATTAAAGTTCAGTTGCACAAATGTTTTTGCTCTGATTCTTAGCTAAGTGTTCAATACATTTGTCAACCATGCTATTTAAGTTGAGTTTTGATTTATTTCTTTATGATTTCTGGTGACTTTTCGTTTTTGTGGTTTTTTAACAGCTGTCAAAAGTCAAAAATCAAAGGATTTTATTCTTGCTTTTTAAATAAGAAAATTGTTTATAATGGAAAACACAGTAAAAATTAAGAAAATCATATCGGCAAATTATACAGTTCAGGAAAAAGAATTGCTAATATTTTCATCCAATTCTTCATAATAGTTTTTACGGTTGTGCCGTCTTCTTGGAAATCCATTTTCAAAAATATCCAATACTTCCAAATCATCGTCCATGAACCATCATTCTTCAGAAATTACAAGAAACACACATATTGACATATATAAATCAAAACACGAGAATGTTAGGTTAGAAATCTCCACTTTGATGATAAGTGGAGCATAAGCGAGCCATTTTCTAAGCTAAGCTAGGTGCAGCTTAAAATGACAAGTTGTTCATGGTGCAAACCAAAACTCCCTTAAAGCGCCACTTAACTTTAAGTCGACTTAAATATCAATTGGTGCAAACGGCCATTAGACGATACATTTATTAGAAAAAAATCTATCTTAAAATTACGTGACATTCAAAATTTCACCGTCCAGTTCTAATATAAAAGAAATTATAATCCTTTATAAGTTTAACAAAGAGGTAATACTCGGAAAGTTGCGGTGATTAAAATTATTGCAACAAGTTGTTGATAAATCACGAGTTATATCCTCGCCCTTTCGCCTTCTTCGCAGCATTTCCCTTTCTCCTCTACATATATATCTGGATTTTCTGTTTACCACAGCGTGAAATATTATTCCAGTTGAGCCCTTTTAAATTTGTTCCACCTATGATCAAATAAATTTCCATATCATTATAGTTTCTCGAATTTGAAGTTACTGTAAAGGTATTTACCAGCGTTTTCGACTGACAGATAAACTGGAAACTTTTAGTTGACAGAAGAGTACTACCGACATAGTCGTCCTAAAGCATTATTGATTACAGTATTGTATAATTAAAATTCAAAAACAAAATAATTATTAACTAATCCAGAAATTATAGACAGAATAATTCAAGTGTTTTTTATCACTTTGATCTGGAAATTAAATCATTGATTTTCATCTAGGTATTTTACCAACTGTGAAAAAAACAAAAAAGGGCCGTTACGAAAAAGGAGTGGCGTGGTGTAGCATCACAACAATGTGCTCCCGGCTTTAAGAATTTTCATCACTGGCAAAAAGGAGTATAGAATTTGTAGCCGAGGCGTTGTAAGAAGAGCTTAGACAAGCCCTATTAGCCTTGAACAGACCACGTGTTATATCGGATACTAGAGTGTCACCAAGACTTAGCTAACGCCTCTGCAGATAACAATATTTTCCTGAGGTAGGTTAAAGGACACAACAGGAGTAAAGGAAATCGCATTACCGATTTTTTATCCTTCGAAGAGGCTGGACTAAAAATTCATGGACCCAGTGACACCTAAGGCCTAACGATTTCGACAATTGCGGAACTAGCTAAACGTTACACCCATGCTCAATCCCTTGAGAGATGGGAGGTAATCAAAGGATGCAGTTCTGCCAGGATCGCCCTGAGCGACCCTGGGAAGCTGGCGCCGAAGAAATATTTGGTGATGACCAGGAAAAATCCTACGTATAACAGTGGGATTTCTGACTGGTCGCTGTCAACTAAGGAAACACCTCCATACTATGGGGCTAGTGGACACACCTCTATGCAGGATGTGTGAACAGGCAGATGAAACTGTCAGGCATGTCCTATGCGAGTGTCCGGAGTTATCGTCAATAAGGGAGTGTGTGTTTGGTGAGTCTTGGCCTACACCTGCCAATATAAAGGATATATTGTCTCCTAGTGACCTGTCCACCTTCCTGAGAAGGACAGGATGGACGATGACCTAGGAGGACGACTCCTCGGGAGGATGTACACGTGTACAAGTGCTGTGACCCTACACTCGCCCTCCCTACTCTACAGCTTAATCTTGTTTAAACTTCCTTAAATTATTTTGTGAATTCAAATACCAAATTTAAACAAAAATAACAACAATTTATCATCGGCATAGTTAAAATATTTTTGCTTGATACAATTTGGCTGAATTTTTATTTGCGACGACTCTGATCAAACAGGCGGACAAAGACCGGGAAAATAGGTCCAACGGGCATTCCGCAATTTTGTCGAAAGCGAAACGTTTCGGACCCGGGCCACTCGATGTCTGTGATGTGGTGTGGGGCGGCGCAACAGCGGGTGAGGATCGTTTCCGCTATTAGCATTTCCCAATGCGGCAGATGTGACCGCTCCTAACTCTCTCTCTTTTCCACGCTACCCCACTTCATACGTTCATCCCGCTGTAAAACCACTCACCGCTAGTCACGGTAGACTTTATTCCAAATACGTACAGAGCATAAATATTACTTGTTGAAATGGAAAATAATATATTGCATTGCGCTATTAATCAATTATTTGTTTTAGTATTTGTAAAAGTATTAGAATAATAGTAAGAAAATGAGAGTATAAGAAGCCACGTGAAGTTGCAGTCGCATGCGCGAACTTGTTGTCAAAACAATATTGTAAAATTGACATTTAACTTATGTTTGTATAAAAGCCACTGTGATAGGTAACTTAAAACGTTAAGAAACTAAATCTGAGTCCCAAACAGAATATAGGGTGAAAATGGAATAGACGAAGAACAAACAGACTCAAGCAACCGCAGAGGCTCTAAAGGGTACAGGATTCTTTCTAATAAACCCTAATCATGGTGGTAATAAAATGTGCTTTCACGAAATTTTATATAAAAGAAGTTACGAGTTTTTATTTTGTTACCAACGGAGTGAAATTGACAGTACGTAAAAGATTTCGTTACATTGGGATATGTATTGAGAAATTATGAACAAAAATGCTGAAGTGAACATGAGATCAGTTGAAATGGTGATTCTGTTTTGGGGTTGAAAGTGTTAAATCATTTCACACAAAAGTCGATACGTTACGATTTAGTTTTTGCAATTGATTTTGGACACACATTTTCATGATCCGTGTAGTCTAATTGTTCTTTTTTTGTGGGGAAATCTAACAAGCATATCCGTCTCTCTGCTTTTAAAGTTTCGAAGTGAACAAAGCTAACTTTTGGTTCCTAAATGGAGAGAAAAATGAAGTGGGTATGGTATACGTATACGCGTCAAGAGAAGAAAATAAGATAACTAACAACAAAAGAGAGTAGTCCAGAGCTTCAAAATAAGCCAGATGCCAGATCCATTCAAGATTCAGCGAAAGACCACTGCCCATCTTAATTGTTAGGCTAGATATAGAAGAAAAAGAGACGATAAAGAAGATCCAACACTTTAGGAAGAACTGAGATGAAAAAGTGAACCGACACAATGCTACAACTGCCAGGGTATCCTCCACGGATAAACGATATGTCGAAAAATGCGCCCGAGAAAAATTAGTACTTTGCACAAACCTCTCAGCTAACTATTAGATATGGTTGGCCCCAAAGGACTACAGAAAACTTCTACAACCAACCAGCAAAGAACCTGTATGAGCTAATACAGGGAACGGATTGGCTGAATAGGCTGTAGTCAGATCACTGGGAGGATCCACAATAAGCACAAGAGGCTGGTGCCGGCTACTTAAAGAAAAAAATATATATCGAAAACCCAAAACCCATCAGAATTCTCCAATTAACATGGTTAGATTTACCAAAGAATAAAAAAAAAGGCAATGAAAAAGCCGATGAATTAGCCAAGCAGGGAGCAGCTGAGGTCATGATAGGGCCAGAACCTTCCTGTGGAATTGATAAATGCCTGAGTAAAGAAAGCATCTACAAATGGATAATCAACCAGGCGTTGCAATGATGGTATGAAACCCCAGGACAAAGGCACGCTAAATTATTCCTTAAAAGCCATCCGGCCAAACTGTCACACGACCTACCACGTCAAAGTCGAGAAACGACGAGGATAATAGTGGGAATGCTGACCGGACATTGTAGGCTGAGGAAACATATGCATACAATTGGACTAGCAGAAGACAGCCTATGCAGGTTCTGCCAGGAAGAAGACGAAACCGCGGAGCACGTACTTAGTGTGTGCGAAGGCCTAGCAGGGCTGCGGGGTTAAGTCTAATAAAAAGGATATCGAGCTCTAAATATAGGGTGGTCCACAATAGACCTGCAAAGGTCGCAGTGGGATAGGACAAGGAGCCACTCCAATTCTAATCTAATCTAATCTAATGGTTAGATTTAATAGAACATGTTTATATTACAGAATTCTCTCTAAGGGAGCTCAACTCGCACTTATTCGACTTTTATCCACAAGAATCCCATAAAGCCTTAATTTTTTTTGTCTGGACAAAACTTAATGGATGTTTGGATGCCTATTAAGAAGCAGATGGGCCGTAATAAGTACATCGCAAAGAAAATAACCGAAACGTGAAGAATAAAAGCTTGCACTAGCAAGTAATCACCGGTCTGTAATTGAAGAACTCGAAAGAGAGCTCCGGCGTTTTGTTTTCGACGTTTACTTTCAAGTAACTGCCTTTTGGACCATTCTAATGTATAAGAGGTGGAGATAAATTTCGATAGTGCGGTTTAGAATGAGAGTGATCGTTCCTTTACGTCTTTTAGCCGTAGGCGTTTCCGTTTTACCCCTTTTGTACAGTCGACTGTTTTTACTTCTTTTACATTTTTATTTGTCGACTGAGAATTGCTGTCGTTAATGAAACGCGACGGGATAATTTTTTTTTGAGTTTTAAGCTTCGGTAAAAAAAAATCGTCTGGTCGAAATCTCGACAAACATAATTTAGTGTGACATTTATTCTACAGGGATTTTATTGCGCATGAATTGAAGCTTTAATATCCTTGACTTTCTGCTGAAACAATTTCGAAACTAATATGCATATTATAAGTGGACTGAAAAAGGGCAAAAAGGATTTTTTTTAAGGTACAACCACATATTCTGGTCTTAATAAAATGATAAAGTGGCCATCTGAAATCGGCAATCACAACATTATTTAATAAGGACAACACTTTTTATTGCATTTTCACACATATCTCGCGATATCACTCAATAAATGTTATATTATTGATTCATTAAACTCACTCAACCAAGAAATATATACTACTATATTATTTTAAATATACATATAAATATACAAACAGAATTGGTACACGCCTATGAGAGTAAACAAATCGTTTAAAAGAGTTTGAAGAATTCATCCACCCTATCCCATAAATTTTTTTATGTTATAGTGGACCGCCTTAGAAGTGACCCGAACTCTTCAATATTCTAAGCAATATTTTACTCGGTGATTGGCGATATTGGCCACCTGCAGCTGCGGTGCCAGATACTCAAAATTTTCTTAAATATAGCGGGCATACATAAAGTTGTTCTAATTAATTTCTCTTTTTATAACAGTTTCGAGCGACTTTTTTTAATGCTTCCAAATAAATTTATATTATGTATTTTTTTATTAAATATTTCCAAACTAGCTTTCTAAGAATATCACGAGCTAACAGTATACTCAAGTAATGGGAAACATATGTATAGTGAGCCCAGCAATTTCTGAAAATATATCTAACATTGTTTTATTTTATGGTCTTCAAACTGACATTGGATGAACTTTACCTAAAAAGAAATCGAGAAGGAAACGAATTTGTCTCCGTTTTTCAGTCGACTATTAATAGTTTTGGACACCCAAAAGTTTCAAAAAATTTGCTCAGATGATTACACTCTTTACCAACTCTATATCATAAAAGTTCCCACTTCTGCTAGCGTGCGCAATATGTAGTACTTTTCCCTTACTATTTTACCTTCCATTCGGATAGTTTTTGTCGTATTTCCCTCTTCAATCGTCGATGGAAGTTAACGTGATGGCGCCCTCGTTTATGACGCATAACATCGCAAAGTTACACTATGGGGCGCGATTCGATTCCTCTAACGACCCTTCTTTCGGCTTACTGCTTTTCATAAAGTACTTATTCGATTTAATTACCGACATATCGGTAAAAACGTTATGCTTGACAGCGCAAAAACATTATTGGAAATTTATGGAAAAATAGCGAGCCCTTCCTTAGTCAAGCTCCAGTAAAAAAAATGTCCACGGAAAGAATGTATGAATTATTTTAGAATGAAGTCTTAGGAAATCTACTGCGTTTTCTACTTGATTCCACTCCTATTCTTTGAAGAAACTTCAGGATAGCCACAAGCTTCATTTTAAGCAATTAAGTCTTCTTCTAGGACAAGGAAAATTATTGAAGAAGCCATACAGAAGGGGTGAATATAATGGATATTTTTCCTTTCCTTCCCACCTTTTATAAATGTGGCAACAGATTTATTCCTGACATTCACCCGCCTCTGTAAATACTTGAATATATATGAAATATTTATCTACAGAAAAGTGAGAAAAGCAAAGTTCGAAAGAAAATCATAGAAAACATTTATGTACTAAAAACTGTAACAATTGTATGCTTTGGAGGGTAAGATAGGATAGAAAATGTTTTCAAAAAGTCGTTACTTCCAGTTTATTTTTGTAGATGTGGTAAAATCAACAGTTTATCGTGCCATAAAGGCACTGGAAGTATTGTTACTTCTAAGCATCGTTGTGGGAGTCTTTTTAAAATAGAAACATTCGATAGAACAAGCTGGAATGCTGTACGAGGAACGAGAGATTAATTATAAATGTCTTTAAGATGCTCGGTTCGTTACACTCACAATTTTTCTGTATGCATCTCTTTTTCTCTTTCATATGTTTGTATTTTTCTAAGCATACGTAATTATATGCATAATGTGAAGTTGTTAAAAGGCAGCAGCGACATTTACTACCTTCTAACAAAGAACCATGATAACTGAACAGAATAAGAACTTTTGTAAGATGAGGATTTAAATTATTATCAACCAATAGTTAACGATATGTATAAATATACATGTATTTTTTTTAATGCTTCAATTTTTTCAACAAACGCCTGAATAAAGATCGCTACATGGAAAATCAAAGATAGGGGGCGATAGAGTAGAGGAGGGTGGGTATATACGCGTGTTTAGGGTGGCCTGTCACGCGTTCACACAGACGACAGGACCGACAACTTCGCCCAGATGCTAAGCGACGCCAACGGGCCGAACGGTAGCGGACACAAGTTAATTCCGCCTAAAAATTTTCGAGAGAGCTTTATAGTTCTTTCGAGTATGTATGTAAGAATGGGGGAAAAACCCCAAGTATTTTTCAAGCAGAAATCCACGCCATAAGAAAGTGCGCCCAGTTCAATATAGATAAAGGATACAGAAGACAAAGGATTATCATAAGGACATATAGTCAAGGAGCCATTAAGACACTGAGCTCTTGTGTGATCAGTTTTAAAATGGTGTGGGAATGCCTAGACAAGCTCAATGAACTAGGCGAGAACAATATAGTCACCTTACTATGGATTCCTGGACACACTGGAATAGAAGGAAATGAAATAGCAGATGAACTAGCAAAGAGGGGGACTAAGATACCTTTCTGGAGGCCTGAACCCTTTTGCGGAATCAGCCCCAATGTAATATTGGAAGAAATAGGTGAAGCCGAAAGAAAGAGAAGATCCGACCATTGGAAAGATCAAGTAGGGCTTAGACAATCAAAGATTCTCCTGGGTGACTACAACCTACGGAGATCAAATGAATGCATAAGTCAAAGCAAAACTGCGCTAAGAGTTTTAACAGTGATCCTAACGGGACATTGTCGCCTGAATGGGCACCTGAAAAACTCAAAATAGTGGAGGAAGAAGAATGCAGATATTGTGGCATGGAAGAAGTAACCCCCATCCACATACTTTTCAACTGCACAGCACTCCAGAATCCTAGAGCACAGTACCCGGGAGATTACTGGATAGAAGAGGAACATTCATCTAAGTTGAAGATTGCAGATATCCTGAAATTCCTCTAGGATATAGGACTAAAGGAGCTACTAGTTTCAGAGACTCTCCTCAGAAACTAAGTAGAAGTAAGGGGGCACAATAGATCTTTTAGGTCTAAGTGAATGTTACTCCAAAAAAAACATACATGCATGCATACAAGAATGTGTTTTGGGGTGACATTCACTGAGAGCTAAAAGATCTACTGCAGCGCCACTATTATCACCTGCCTCTACCTTGCGAGTTATTAAACAATGTCATATGCGGTTCCAATGTTCTCAATTAATTTTATGGAACTTTTGTTTAAGGGTTCTGTCAGGTTCGCCACAGCATTTTGTCTACAGACAAAAAATATTAAATAAAATCGGTGAATCTATTGAAAAAAGCAGACAGGTCAAATTTACGATTGCCGAAAAACACGGAAGGATGTTAAAGAGGAAGAGAACGAGAGGGTGGTTAAGGTTTGTCGTTTCCGCCGAGCGGATCTCCCTTTCCCTTATTTGCCCTTCGGTTACACAATACGTTTCGAAATTGTAGCTCCCTGACCCATATAACTTGACGGTATATAATGAAAAATAATAGGCCTTTGGCCCCTTTGTACTCATTTCGATTTTAAAAACTCAATGAGTCATTCATTAAAATGTAGATATTAAAAAATATATAAAATTCGACTCCTAATCATTATAAAAAAACCTAATTTCTCTACAAATTTATTTTGAAAAGCTCTGGGCTTGAACAGTACTCTGACTGCTCTTTACTGAATGTCTGACCACAGAATACACCTGGCGTAGGTGTCCAAATGAACGATTGTAATAATCGTGTTTCTAATCTGTTGAAGCTTGATATTGGTCGACTATAGTTCAATAGCAGTTCTGATACAATGCTTGAAATCCCTATGTTACGTTTTTCATTGCATTTATCTGTATAAAGTAGATTTTATCTCTCTGATATGATTATATTTTCTTTTGGAATAATATTGCTTTCAACACGTCTGAAGGGATATTATATGATACCAAATATACTAGGACTGTGACTAATTTTATTCAAGTGAAACATCTAGGCCATTAAAAATCAGAATAAATTAACACAAAAATTATACATCAGAGATATGGAGTTCTTTATAAGTCAAGTATTTGCAAACATGCTTGGGATGCGGAGCATCATGTTCAATGGGACCACTATTGAGTTTTTGTGTAGCTAGAATTTCAGCAGTATGTAGCCAAATTTGGAACCGTTGAAAATGAAAAATTTCCATCGTTATCAGGAAAGTGTGTATTAATAAAGTCATTACTTCATTTTCAGTATAAAAAACAACGTAGTAAGTAATCTAAACAGACATACCTACACAATGGCAGAAGGAATTCATTACTATTAGAATAACATTTCTCTTTATTACACGTTATCAGATGGGTTTGTCTAGTGAGATGTTATCATTCAACCCTAACACGGAAATCCCATTGGACAGAATTGATTAGGTGAGTGTATAATAACAATACAGGCACACATACACGTAATTAGCGTTACCTATTGTGTGTCTCCATCTACATAAACGTAATACAGGTCGGAACATCGAACATCTTAGAGCTAGATAATGTTATCTACGTAGTTTTTTTGTAATCTGACAATTTTATTTCAAGATCTTTGACTTCTTATAGGTTTATATTTAATATAAAATGAAAAAAAGGGTTTTGGATCGAGTACAGTTCATATTATATTGTTATTATACACAAAAACTTGACAGTTTGGAAACTTTCAGGCCCACGTTGCGCATTCATCGTGTGGGCAGATTGTCCAGGGTCAGTTGCTGTGAAAAATTCAGCGAGTAAACAGTCCAATTATTAAAATAACGGAGTTTCAATCAAAAGTCTCAAAGGCAAAATTTATGTTACAACTAATGTTATTCATTTTATGAGGAAAAGGGATGTTAGTGAAGTAATTAGAACTTGCAGCTATCCTAATATTCCTCCTGAAAATAGGAGTAAAGGAGCTACTAGTTTCAGAGACTCCTCAGAATCTAAGTAGGAGTAAGGGGGCACACTAGATCCTCTGTTTCCCCAAAAATACATACATACAATATACAATGCTTGTCACTGTCCTGGTGAATCATACCATTCATACCAAACGACGTGTTCTTTTTCTATCTCAACATCTTCACAACCTCAATAATTTTAAACGACGCCACGTTGTACAAGAAAATTAGATAAAAATTCCTATCCTCGTCCTCTATTTAGATCAAACCCACTTAACATACAAGCTGCAGCTTATTCTCCAGGCATTTAACTGTTAACGCCGTTAGCGGAAGTGGCGTAAGGTTTTTATTGTCTCTATCCGAAGATTCTCCGGATTACTCGTCTTGGATTCTGGTTTGATATTGCCATTCACTGGCGCCTCCGTATTAGTTAATGTTCATTTCGCTCTCCCAACTGACATCAACAGACCGATCGAAAGATGTTTGAAAACGTTTGAAAAATTCCGACTGCTGTTGGGTGAGAGTTTTTAAATGTTTTGAGCGTTTTTTTGTGTATTTGTGTGATATTGAATGAAATATTTTCCAATTGCATGATTTCTGTAGTTTTCAGGTGTATTTGAGTGTTTTTATAGATTATCGAGTGTTCTTATGTGTTTTTTGGTGTAATTGAGTGTTTTTAAATGTTGTTGAGTGTTTTTCTGAATGGATGAATTTCTTGGAGTGTTATTATATGCGATGGTACGTTATTGAATGAAATAACGTATGTCCTTTTTTGTGTATTTGTGTGATATTGAAAGAAATATTTTCCAATTGCATGATTTCTGTAGTTTTCAGGTGTATTTGAGTGTTTTTATAGATTATCGAGTGTTCTTATGTGATTTTTGGTGTAATTGAGTGTTTTTAAATGTTGTTGAGTGTTTTTTTGAATGAATGAATTTCTTGGACTGTTATTATATGCGATGGTACGTTATTGAATGAAATAACGTATGTCCTTTTTTGTGTATTTGTGTGATATTGAAAGAAATATTTTCCAATTGCATGATTTCTGTAGTTTTCAGGTGTATTTGAGTGTTTTTATAGATTATCGAGTGTTCTTATGTGATTTTTGGTGTAATTGAGTGTTTTTTTGAATGAATGAATTTCTTGGAGTGTTATTATATGCGATGGTACGTTATTGAATGAAATAACGTATGTCCTTTTTTGTGTATTTGTGTGATATTGAAAGAAATATTTTCCAATTGCATGATTTCTGTAGTTTTCAGGTGTATCTGAGTGTTTTTATAGATTATCGAGTGTTCTTATGTGTTTTTTAGTATAATTGAGTGTTTTTAAATGTGGTTGAGTGTTTTTCTGAATGAATTAATTTCTTGTAGTGTTATTATATGCTATGGTGCGTTATTGGTTGAAATAACGTATGTGCTTCTTTGTTTCTTTTTGTGTATTTGTGTGATATTCGATGAAATATTTTCCAGTTGCATGATTTCTGTAGTTTTCAGGTGAATTTGAGTGTTTTTATAGATTATCGAGTGTTCTTATGTATTTTTTGTTGTAGTTAAGTGTTTTAAATGTTGTTCAGTGTTTTTTGGAATGAATGAGTTTCCTAGGGTGTTATTATATGCTATGGTGCTTTATTGATTGAAATACGTATGTGCTTCTTTGTTTCTTTTTGTGTATTTGTGTGATACTGGATGAAATATTTTCCAATTGCATGATTTCTATAGTTTTCAGGTGTATTTGAGTATTTTATCAAGTATTCTTATGTGTTTTTCGATGTAATTGAGTGTTTCTAAATGTTGTTGAGTGTTTTTATGGATTATCGAGTGTTCTTATGTATTTTTTAGTGTATTTGAGTTTTTAAATGCCATTGATGATTTTTTGGTTTATTGAATTTGTCGGATGTTCAAACTTATATGAAAAGGCCAGTTTTACCAATTTCTTCTAAGAAAGGGTTTTTAATCAAACAAAGAGGCCATAACATTTCTTATCTTATATTTAAAGACCTTCAAACGGTAGATAACTGCGTATTATGTGCCAAGGAAAGAGTTTTAAATCACTAATTTGAAAGATATGTAAATTATGAAGTGAATTTAATAATTTTTGTTAATGCACGACAGTTTGACGAAATTTCTTCCACCGACCCTCTTTCAAACTGACCTATAACGTCGTTGTATACTATCGTCGACGAACTCTCTATCTCTCTCGCTACTATAACGGATATTTTACTTTTTGTTATACCGACAATTTGCATCGGTTATAGGTTTGTTTGGATTTCGTATGCAGATTCAAACGAGAAACAACAAAAGATCCACGAGTTTCCTGCTCTCTCGCTCGTTGGCATAAAATCACCGCGCACTCATTCATACCGAACATCGAATCTAATTGATTCGGTGAATGAAAGAGAAGGGTCACAATTCAAAAGAAAAGAAAAAACCTTTTATTAGCGTTTTTATATTAAAAAAAAATGTAAGGAGAGGAATTTAATCGTAACTAGAGGACACGACAGACGTTTTCCTGTCCCAATCTTGTCCCATTATGGAAATTGGGATAATTTGAATATTGTTTTAAAAATGTGATATTTGTGCGATAAAACCCATTGTTTTTTCCACAAAAATTGACTTTGGGATTCTGTCAAAACAGACTATGAAGTTCAATAAAAAATCACATTGTTCAAAATAGGATGCTGACGTACCTTTAGTATTGGCCATGTGTCTTACGGTTTTTTCTAGTGTCTCAGTGACAGTTCTTGTCAGGTCTGCACCATCAGCATTTTGAAAGTTCTCGAGTATTTTCAGTTAGAAAAAGAAGCTGGTAATTTTTAATTTCAAATCCTTTTCGAATTTGGCTGAATACGATCCTGATGATTTTATTTACCAAATATAAGGTTAGGTATATGTCAAAATATATATACCCAAAACCCGGATATACGTCACAAACGATGACGCACACCAAGAAGTGTATTGAAAGTAATATATTATAAAATTGATAGAAAGAATATCTTTTCTGAAACCCCGATTTTCTTTTAAACTTCGGGCAAACAAAAAACAGTTATTATTGAAGAAAATTAAAATTCAAAATAAACAAATTCCCTATTCCCAGATCGCATTAAATATATAAACGACTGATGATGATAATTGATGCAGAGACGAACGTTTGAAATCAGCTGTGAGAAGCGACGACATCAACGTCTCGTCTCGTCTCTTGGGGACGCTCGCTCTTTGGGTATATTGCTTTCGGTTTACGACTGTACGTGTACGTATAACGCGGCACAAAAAGAAATGCAAGTGACGAATGTAGAGAGAAAGAGATCTCGAATCTCAGTCAACAGCAGCCAGTTGTTTGTTCATCGACAAAAATTGGAACAGAACAGGATTGGATTAAGGTCTATTTATGCTAAAACGAGTTTAGCCCGAAACAAGCAACGATTAAAATCAATTGTTTTTTATCAGGTATCTGTGTCCACAAAGACACTCAGTAAATTGCCACGTTATTTAGAATAGTTGGCTCAATTAGATAATAATTCACATAAAAGGCCAACCATTTATGTTTTTAGTTGGGAAGTTAAAAAGAATTTCTCATTTTCTTCGTTGAGGAAGCTGAAGGCCTAATAACCCATGGGTTGAAAGTCAAAGAAAGGCATTGGGCCTTAAATTATTCAGTTTAACTTTTAGGGTAAGACGTGTTTACCGGTAAAACTTGATGAACGCAGACTCAGGAAGCTGTACTTGTCGCGCCTAAACGTATTAGGAAAAATCATGATATTTGTGATTGGTCCAAAAAGAATATTCAAACGTTTGTTGAGCGTAGTAGAGACACTTCGCGGTACGATTCAATTTTAAAGATTTAAACGAATGAGGTTTGTAATGTTGTTAGCACTGCGTAAATATGTTGGGCGTTATACAAAAAGCAGAATTTTATAAGCAAAAACTTGACGATAGAAGTGATCTAGGGTAATTTTTAACTCTCTCTACAACTGCTGACTTCATTTAATTCACTTTTCTTCCGCTAGAACCAATTTAGTTTCATCTACTACTTTTCTCTGGACACTTTCTCAACATGGTAACTGTAGAAGCCTGTTAGTTCTCCTTTACTCTATCATCCATACAAACCAGGGGTAAACCACTCAGAAGAAAACCGTGTACAAATTAGAGAAAATACATTGAAAGTACAGAAAATACTCTAAAAAATACTAGTATCATTAGAAAATACATGGAATATTTCTATTGAAACATTTCTTAATCGCATATTTTTTTTATGAAAATAGAAATAAAGAAAATAATTGGACAATACAGAAAATAGTGTACAGATTTTTTATCAGTGATTTATGCTTCGATACAAACTTATCAAATAAAGACAGACTTTTATACTACCATGGTGTAGAGTGTAATTATCGACAAATTAGATATTGTCAATATTTTTCGTAAGCATTTGATATATTATATAACTGTAATTATCGGATTTAACACACACACTGGAAGCATAGAAGTTGTGCATGGCTTATAATATCTGCTTGTTTCACAATGAACTATATACCATATGTACGCAGAGCGGTTAATTATGCATCCAGTAAGGGTGGTGTTCAGATAAGGGATTAGTTTAGTAGTTTACATAAACCGGTGGATATACCAAGGTCGATGTACTAGTTTCCGAAGCCGCAAGTTGAAAGCTTAGCTAATATTAATCAAGGGAATATATATAATATATACATAATAGGGCAATCAAAATTTATTTCATAATAGATGTGCAGCCACCTGTCCACCTTCCTGAGAAGGACAGGATGGGCGATGACCTAGGAGGACAACTCCTCGGTAGGATGTACAATGAGTCACATGTGGCTGTGTGCTTTGAGTCTACACTCACCCTCCCTACTCTACAGATATGCAGTCAAAAATCAGTGAAAACATTCATAATAAGTATCCGATCTTTCTGGGGCGATCCAAAAGCTTAGGCATCCAAAGGCAAGCATGTCTGGCAGCTAAGGGAGCCAAGAGGTCAGCCCCAACAAATTCACTAGAAGTCTTCCTGAACCTGCTGCCACTTCATGTTTACATACACCAATTGGTATGCTATAAGAGCTATACAAAGAGTTGGTAATCGACTCCATTCGACCTTACATTAAATTTCCAATCAAGTATACTCAATTCCAAAATATTTCGTTTTAACTTGACATTAACTTGATTGATTCAAGAGAAATCCCAACAAAAAAATGACTATTTAAATCATCCAAAAGTTGAATTTTAAAACTGTAATAAAAACCTAATTGATTTCCCATTATGGTTTTATCCATAAAATGTTTTTGTTAAGTTTAACACCTCATTGTGGTAAATTGTTTACAACCTCTATTAAAGGTGTCAGGTACTGAAGATCCCTTCGAAAGAATTTAAAAAAAAACGAAATAAAAAGCAAGTGGCCACCCAAAAAAATTCAGGTAGCTGTTTAGACATAATGTCAGGTGAATCTTTGTTATTATTTCATTCGAGAAAGGTATATTAGGATTAGTCAGGTAAAACTAGGCACGTGACAACAATTATGATTGGGGAAAATATTGAAGGGCTTGGCGATTTGATAATTTCATATCTATTTATTGGGTTAGAATGAATAATAGTATGTTATTAAACGAGCAATTTATGATAGGCATTATTCACGATAGGTGAAGTCACCCGAGTGAATATTGGCCATAAATTGCGAGTGGAATACTATACTTTGTCCACGACCTTTAATTTCTTTATTAAATAAAAGTCAGTAATGATTTGGTATTACTAACCTCAAAATGTTGTGACAGCTACATAAAATAACTTGACATATATAGAGATGGGCGATACTGTGTTAAGTATCAATACAACGTACCATTATAAATATATTTTTTAAAAATACATAATATTAGAAAATATCGTTATGAAAAGTATCTATACTAAAAATTACAATATTTTATCGATACGATATATTTCAGAAACAAATTTCCTGAACAAAATACACAGATTTAATAGTTTATATCATATTGTACCCCCATCTCTAGTCAGAGTATTATGAACCATGATTCACTCTTATGGGTACCATCTAGCAACCGTTCAACACCTCCCAAATTTTTTTAAAATAATTTTGGACCTTAAAAGGCCTTAAATTTGAATAGCTTTTTAATGAAATCTGATTCTAAATGACTGTGATCGTGGATAAAACGTTGTATTGCATTCGTTGTTGCGTTTTATCCACTTTAAGTGAAATAAAACATCAGTCAACTATTGAACACGTAAACAAAGGTAACTCTAAAATCTAAAAATAACAGTTTTACCGAGGTATTTGGTATTTAAAAAAAATTGGTATTATTTGGAAATATTTGGTATTGTTGGTATTTTTATAGTAATTTTGTGGTAACATCGTAAAGTTTTCAGGGTACTATTTTAATATGCGCGTACGCAGCTCGGTACGCAGTAGCATTGATAATTAAAAAGGAAAATTATGAGGAAATCTTGCAACGTCGCATCCATTGTCATAACCACATCATCTGATTCGCGCTGCATTCGGATTTTATTCGCATTGTCTCTTAGGCTACCATTATACTAGGATGCTAGCATCCGGGATGCTTGCGTCCGGAATGCTAGCATCCCACTTCGAGTCGAATTTGTGTTGGGATGCTAGCCTCCCGGACTGCTATTTTATTTTAATTTTTGGCCAGTCGTCAATATGGCCCCAACGAATGAAGAAATGTTATTGCTGATGTTACTAATTAAGAAAAGAAGGCGTCGTGCAAAAAGAAAGTTTAGTGTGGACCCCTTTTTAGCTGTTCGTTCTATTAAAAGCCTGTATTTTACATTGTTTGATGAACTGTGCAATAGTGAAACAATATTTTTTAATTACTTTAGAATGTCACTTCCTTCTTTCAAAGAGCTTCTAGGCTACATCCAAAGCGACATCTCTAAACAAGATACAAGATTCCTCAGACCAATTTCCTCGGATGCTAGCAGCCTAGTATAATGCGCCGCATTTGAACCAATGCCGAACAACCGATTTTGTGTATCCCGGGAGGCAAAAAGCGTCCGGCTGCTCGAATTTCAGCATCCCAACTGGATGCACAAAATCGAGCGTCCGGGATGCTGTTTTAGCATCCGATGCTGGCATCCTTAGTCTAATCGCTCCCATTTGATTTAATGCCCCGCTAACCTCCCAGATGCCAGCATCCCGAATGCTAGCATCCTAGTATAATGGTAGCCTTAAACGTCCTACAATTAATATAACCGTGTCGACGCGCATGCCATGGTAATTTTTGTTATTTTAAGTTGGTACTTTTAGTATTTATATTTGTCAAATATGGTATTCTAGTGAACAAATTTTGGTCAGCGGTTTCCCCCTGGAGTTTAAAGGAGATTATTTAAATATTTACCTTAAACGGTGCGTTGGGGACATACAACGGCGGATCCTTGGCACTTCCAGGAAGGTTTTCATTCGCTGGCGGAATCCCATCGTCCATGTCACATACACTAAATCTACCAACGATTCCATCGGCAGGTTTGGGATCATAACCGACAGGTTGACCCACACAAAAACCCTTCGCTTTAACCCAAAACCGAAACTTACTATTATCAGCACTGACGATTTCTTCACCTCTAAGAGTGCGTAAAATTCTAGCGTATTTTTTTAACGTTATTGTCTTAGTTTTTGCGAGATCTCCGTATGTTTGTATCACCCACGGTTGATAGTTTACTAACATGTCTTCTTTGTTGTCTGTGTTAGCGCGGGTGCGGCTTTCATTATTGTTTTGTTCGGATTTGGCCGATTTGGCGGCTGGTTTTTTCTTGGGGCTCTTTTTTGGAGGTTTCTGGATTAAATTGTTCTCCGCCATATTGGCAGTTACCGGAAAAGAGGACATTTTCAAGATCACATTGGTCGTGGCAATACCTGAAACAAATATCCATATTTTTATTAAAATCTACACAAAGCAATTCACAACCAAGATAACTTCAGTAGTCACATACATTGATAAAAGCTACGTTTTAAAATGAAGGCAAAAAGTGAAGCGGAAAATGCCAATATGAAGTGAAAGCTAAGCACAATAGAGATCTTAGAAAAACTTATCCGTGAGCTAAGTTGAACCCTTTAGCAACAAGCAACAAGAAGGAATGGGATCCAAATAACATTACCAGACTTGGAAAGAATGCCATTCAATGATACACAGATGGCTCAAAAGCAATAGGAGGAACTGAGAAAGGAGTGTTCGGGCCAGGAAACAAACACTCGGAAAGCTTGGGAAAAACCCCAAGTATATTTCAAGCGGAAATCCACGCCATAAGTATGTGCGCCCAGTTCAATATTGATAAAGGATACAGAGGACAAAAGATTATCATAATGACAGATAGTCAAGCAGCCATTAAGGCACTGAGCTCTTTTGTAATCATTTCCAAAATTGGAATGCCTAGACAAACTCAATGAACTAGGCGAGAACAATATAGTTACCTTACTGGATTCCAGGACATACTAGAATAGAAGGAAATGAAATAGCAGATGAACTAGCAAAGAGGGGACTAAAATACCTTTCTGGGTGCCTAAACCCCTTTGCGGAATCAGCCCCAATGTAATATTGGAAGAAATAGGTGAAGACGAAAGAAAGTGAAGATTTGACCATTGGAAAGATCTAGTAGGGCTTAGACAATCAAAGATTATTCTGGGTGACTACAACCTGTTGACATCAAAGGAATGCATAAGTCAAATTGGAGGAAAAAGAATGTAGATATTCTGGCATGGAAGAAGAAACCCCATCCACATACTTTCCAACTGCACAGCACGTCAGATTTCTAGAGCACATTTACAGTTAAATACTGCAGATATCCTAAATTTCCTCTGGGAAATAGGACTAGAGGACCTACTAGTTTTTGAGACTCTCCCCAGTAACTAAGTAGAAGTAAGGGGGCACAATAGATCTTTCAGGTCTCAATGAATGTTACCCCAAAAATACATACACACATAAGTGAACGATTTGCAAAATCAAGGAACTGGATGAACGTTTTGGCTTCGATGATTACATTAATAATGTTTGGAAAAAGGAAATGATTCGGACTTATAGAGGAGTACCCTGATGATTTATATGGAGAGGAAGATGTCATAGTTTTATAATAAGTACCCAAGAAAAATAATTGAAAGATTGACAAGTTGATGTGTATCCAAAACAAACCAAATACAAATAATAAAAATCGACACTCCCATTCAGGGTTTTTAATATTTTTGAATATTTATATATTAATTACATGTATAACAAAGAATCTCAAACAATATCTATTATATTTGTTGCAATAGAGTGAAATCAATTCCTTGTCATTGAAAAATTATAATTTGTTCTCATGTTTTCCGAAAATCCTAATTTTCTCTGCCCTCGAGAGGACCTTTTTGAAAATTAGCCCCAGGCCTCTCAGAGTCTTAATCCGACGCTGCCCCCATTTTACTTAGTATTTTTTTGTACTTGAGCCACACAGTTTATAATTTTTGTCCACCTTGGTAATAATTTAAAAACGCATTGTATATCGTGTCATATTTTCCGTCCTGCTACAATTTTTTTTAAATAAATCAAAGCATCGTTAATTAATATTAATTACAATCTTAATTACATATCTTTACTTTCAAAAGTGTAACTATTATAAATATTATTTAAATAAAAAAAAATGAGATTATAATTTTATAAAAATGAAAAATTGTTACCTGTATGTATTTACTAAACAGTTCCTTCCACTACCGAACAATAATCAAAAACCAATTCGAAAACAACTTTTCAAACACAAACTTTATAAAATCACCGACAACTTCGAAAAAAAAATTATGAGCGCAGCACGCGTACTTCGTAATCGAGAGAGAAAAAGCGAGAAAAAGCAGTAAGTTAGTAACTGAGGAGCGCGTCCCACAACTGAACTCTGAAGTGGTGCGTTCGCAAAATGATGCGACGGGCTGAACGGGACCCTTTCCTATGGGCGAGACGCCCCCCTCGCGTTCCATCCTACCGCGGTGAGCGTACGCGTCTCTAGCGATAGCGTAGCGGTAGCCACGGAGAGAGGACCGGCCCGTTAGGGGATCCGACGATTGAAAGCGAAGGCGCCGACGATCAAGTCATGCCGGTGGACGACGACGACGTTTCGACGGTGTCGGATGCAGAATTGGAGAAGATGGATTGGTCATTAAGCGGGAGAGATGACTTGCTGCTACAGAGTCGGATTTTATGATTAAAATACAATTTTGAACCCAAAACATTAAAGAAAAATTTATAATACCAGAACGCAATGATGGAGATGGTATTGATAGTATTGGGGGGTTTAAATAATATAAAAAGAACTTAATAGTAAAAACCCCAAAAATTAAAAAAAATGCTTTTGTCAACGACTATTCGATAATTTCAACGTTTTACGTGTATAAAGACGTACATTATTCGCCAGTGCGTGTATAATATAGGTGTGGATAATGAAAAGGTCACATGACACATAATTATATTGAAGATTATTTATACAAACGTCACAAAATATATTAAATAAAAATTTTTAACGCGATTGGGACTCGATCCCATGTCTAAAATTCCTCGCTTTACCAAGTCAGAGCCGTAAACTATTTACCTAAACAGATAATTCATAGTAGTGGACAAAATACAGTATTCTACACGCATATAGTGGCTATTATATAACCTTGTTGAATAATATACTGTCACATTTAAATAATACGAAACGGCAACATATGTGGAATGAAGCAAAATAAATAGATACCTAACCAAATTTTGACGTTGTTTGTGTTGGCAACTCATAATACATTTGTTTGTCCACGACCACCTAATAATAAGTCAATATTTTACCTCCTTGCAAAAGGTATTATGGTACCCATATATCTACTAGAAACTAGAGTGATTTATTGTTCATAATACACTGGAGTGTATTATGGTTCATAATACACTGACTAGAGATGGGGGTATAATATGAAAACTATTAAATCTGTGTATTTTGTTCAGGAAATTTGATATATATTCTTCACACCTGTGAATAATGAAAAAGAATCCACTCTCGTTAGCCAATCACATTCTATTATTATCAGAATTCACGCTTAAATGAATTAAAATGAATAAATCAAATCGTCTCTTTTAAAACGTCAAATACAAATCGATTCTGACAGCGCGTCGTTTGATACGTCAAAATAATGATAGAATCATAATTTTACGTATTATTTAGAAAAAAATGAACAACAGTAGTTATATTTAATTATAACTCCCAATTTATAATAAATGTAAGGGTTTCGATTAAAACTGTATGTTACGTATCCCTTTTTGAAAATAAACTTGCTCTATGGCCTAGTGGTAGAAATAGTTGACTCTGGCACGGACGATTGGGGTTCGATCCTCACTGGAAGCTTTCTTTTTTTTAGTCGTGGAGAAAGTATAGTCTTTTACTTGTGTAGAATGGCTAAAATTCACTGGGATGATTCCAAAACTCACTCGCTGCGCTCGCTCGTTTTGGAAACTTCATCCGCGTGAATAATAGCCATCATTCTGCACTCGTTGAAGAATATACTATTCTGAAATATTTCGTATCGATAAAATATTGTAATTTTTAGTATTGATACTTTTCATAACGATATTTTCTAATATTAAGTATTTTAAAAAAATATATTTATAATGGTACGTTGTATTGATACTTTACACAGTATCGCCCATCTCTATATATGTCAAATTATTTTATGTAGCTACCTCAACATTTTGAGGTTAGTAATACCAAATCGGTACTGACTTTTATTTAATAAAGAAATTAAGGGTCGTGGACAAATTATAGTATTCTACTCGCAATTTATGGCCAATATTCTCCCGGGTGACATCCCATCGTGAATAATGGCTATCATAAATTGCTCGTTTAATAATATATTATTACCTACTCTTCTAGTATGTTAATTAATTGTTCTTAGAATCACAAATTATTTACCTTGCTTATTTACTAACTAGAATAGCATTGCTTTGCTTTAAATGTATGCTCGACATTTTTAATTTTTCCCCATTAAAATTAAAGATGACATTTACAACAAAGTTTTTTTTTTCAAATATATTGTATTGACCAAAACGTCGGTTAGAAGAAACGTTCCGATGAACGATGTCCCTAGAGAAATTCGAGATGTTTGTTCGTCTAACGAGATGAGAGAAGGGTTGACCGGGTCAAAGTTCGCTACTGGACCACTATCGTGATACAACAGAAGCTGAATGAGAGAGATGTGCGCTTCAAATACACGACGCACACTAATACTCTAACGGATAAAATACAACAGGTTTATTTTCATAGACAACTATTGTGAGTCTTGATTTCTGTAACGTATAAAGTTTTTTTTTCAACGTTTTTTCCTCCAATGTACCTAAGCAATTTTTAAGAGCTAGTATGGATAATCGGCATTTGTACATAAAACAAAAAAAAGTGCTAATTGAATTTGCGTAGGGAGAGCTGAGCAGAACAGCACCAAGTGTATATTAAAATTAAGTATTAGAACAATTTGAAGCATAATTATTAAAAATAAAAACCATTTTACTTTGTTGGTGATGTATTTCTTGATCTTTATGTTATTGGATTGATAGATTTTATGAGATGGCTCTTGGCCTCTTCCACTGCGATCTTTTCAAATTTATTTTCTGTTTTATCATCAAATTCCGATTTGAAATTTGGCCCTAATAAAAAAAGTCTGCGCACGCCTATGTCTATTGTGGTCCTTTAAACTCTAGATTACATTCTCCAGCCTATTCTTTAAAAAAACTCTTTTAGCGTGCAGGAGACTGAAAACCTTTCATATACCTAGCTTTTTGCCAATGGTTTTTCTTCGCCTAATGCAAAAAACCGCACATTTGCCAGGCTATCGCACTGACATAAAATGTGTCCTACCGTTTCTTCTTCCATAGGTGACAAAACCCATATGCACTATATCTTCGTTTGTAAATCCCATCAGCTTTAAATGCCTATTGAGCTTACAATGCCCCGTTAACAGACCCACTGCAGCGTCTGCAGCTTTGACAGTTTTCCTATCTTTGGCCACTGATGCTTGCCTCTGCCCTATTGAGTTTCTCCACCATTTCAGAGATTTATGAGCGACACTTATATTTATATCCATTCTTTTTATTGTTGAGTACCTTTGGCGCTGTTTGGCTGTCTGTGAAAGATAGCAATTGAACGATACGTTCTCTTCTGCCTTTTGATTTCGCCGTCATTTCCACCTGGAAAATTGTGACATTCCATGATGGGCCTTACTGCCTACCACTGCCTACTGGGAAGGCTATCCCTACCTTTTTCCTTTAGCCCCACTATACCGGTTCCTACAGTGTATAACGTCTTTGATTCGTCTGTATACCAAAAAATATTCGCATGTTTGGGTACACCTTGACTACTTTGAAACGTTTAATACGATTTTTTTAAATTAAACGTTTTTATCACATTATATATTCAATTTCAAAGCTCTTAGCTTCCAATAAATGTTTCTTCTAACATTGCTTTATTGTCAAGCAATGGCATTGTAATCACTGTACAAAAATATTACAGAAAAAAAATGGTTTTGTTTCAGTTTTCACATTTTTCATTAACATTTTCAAATAATTTTTCACACTAGGCAGTATATTTTCTAGAATGGAATAAATCAAGACAAATAAAAATAAAATTTTTTAATCACTTAATAAAACTAAGGTACATAAAAAATATTTTTTCTACTCCTGTTTTATAATATACTTATTAAAAGACTAAAATCTGTATCATAATGAAATTCATTATGATACAGATTTTCATTATGATACAGATTTTTAAGCCAATAGGAATGCGACATTCGCACAATATTTGGTATATAGCCATGGATACCTAGTTGAAATTTCTGAAATTAATCATATTAGGTCTGTTCCCTGCAATAAAAGTGTAGCACTGAGCTATACGATTTTATTTATTTTAATTATGTTTTAATGCTTCTTGCAGTTTACAAATGCAATATACATAGATATTCCCAAATTTTATAATTTTATACGTATTTTTTCACAGATAGACCTGAATTCTTCAAAATTATATTGCTCAGTGCTACACTTTTATTGCAGGCGAACAGACATAAGTGACACTTAATTTGATAGCTGTCAAATAATTTTGATTTTCAAAAGTTACTATATTTAAAATTGATTTAACTCATAATTATTGATTAAATAATTTTTATTAACCGGAGTAGAAAAAATATTGTATGCCACTTTCATGTAATGGCCATTAATACACTCGCATATTATATACGAAACTCGCCTGCGGCTCGTTTCGTATCCTACAATATGCTCGTGTCTTAATGGCTATCATTACATGTTCGTTGCATAAAATACTATTATAATAATGAATTTGCATACATGTTTATCTCTTTGTTTTCAATCTTTTATTTGATTTATTATTTTCTTCTTCTCCATCAGTTCCTTGAAATTTTTTAAGATCTGCACAAAATAAAACCTAAAAACACAAAAAAACTTTACATCAATGCAACTAAAAATAAAAATCTAAAGAATAATATTTTCTCATTTCTAATATTCTGTATTAGAGAACTTACTGTATGTGCCCATCCTGCTAAGGGGCCATATATTAATCGAAAATGATCACCAATATCATTATAAACTTTTTCTGTAACAGTTTTATTATTAGGCAACTTGGGCATATACAGTCGTTTTGCTATTTGATAAATGTGAGTATCTACAGGTATTGCTTGTAAGTGACCCAATGACATAAGGCAGATACAATCTGCTACCTAAAAAAATATTTATATAAATTATAATGGCTATATTGAAGTTAAGAAGGAAAATAAAATAAAAATATTTGGAAAAAACAACCTTTGCACCTATTCCAGTTAAAGTCATTAAGGACTTTTTAGCTTCAGCATATTCCATGTTTTTTATAGTTATTTATGCAACAAGTGCAAAAAGTGAGTGTTTTTTGCACGCGACGTGAAATTGTCCAACGAGGTCTTTAGGCCGAGTTGGACAACACGTCAAGTGCAAAAAACACGTTTTGCAAGAGTTGCATACAATATTTTTTCTAAATTCATGCAAAAACTGGAAAATTAGAATATAAATATGTTGAGAGCCTAGTCTAACCTAATCAATTCAACCCGTTCTTCTTTTTTTGTATCTTTATGGCCTCCACCTTGTCAGTACTCAATCATAGCTGGTTTTCGCCTTGACCATTTAAATTTTAAATAATTCAAGATTTTTGCAGAAATTGTAACTCGTTGAGACTAAGTAGTAAGATATACATATATTATTGTTGTATTAAAGCAGGATCAGATACTTGCTATGGATTTTTATTTAATTTAAATGTTTATGTTTGTCATTAATCATGACAAAACTGACACAAGAATGACAGATGAGTGCAATAAAATATTTTATTGCACTAGTGCAATAAAGTACTACTTTTTGCATTAAATGTGGTTCACAAAAGTGTTGTTTTTTGCATGAATGTAGAAAAAATTATTTAACCATTGATCTCCACCTTGTTCTACTATCAATTTTGCAGATTTACTTATATATTTAGATCTATACCCAAACCCGTTTGATTTTAACATATCTTCTACAGTATTTTCAGATAATGCTTGTACAGAGGGAAATGAGTAATAAGTTTCACCTTCAACTTCACATATTGCTTCACCATAGAATTTTGCTAATTTTTCAACCATACTACTTATCCTAAAATATATAAACCACATAATAAAATCTGGAAAGGTAATTATCAATAAAAATATTTTACCTAGTAATGTGGTTATTTGAAGAACATATGAAAGAAAATATGTTTTCAACAACATCTTGTTTCAGAATTCTTATTCCATAAAATTGTTGTGCAGCAGCTTTAAAATACTTATCACATTTGGACCATTCATCATAATATTTCGTAAGATTTAGTTCTAAATGAAAATAGTTCGATAATATGTCATTATATACAATTTCACTATTATTTTCCTCAGCTGTATTTTTTTCATATACTTGATACAGAATACCATTATCTTCCTGCTTCAAAACCCAAACTCTGTTTGAAAAGACACCTATCCATTCATCTTCGCGTTTTGGATGTTTTTTCCATCTGCAAATAACAACTGCTTTAAACGAAATTGTGATATCTCCCAAGCATACTTATTGATTTTATGTTTAAACAATTTGTATTATTAAATAAACAGAAACCATTTTTTATATTTACCTGAAACTTTGGCCGCCGTTCAAGGTGCCCATTAGCTGTAATTCAGCAGTGTTGCACACTAACTTAAGCCATTTATTCTTCATCTTAAAGATAAATTATTGTTTCATCAATACTATTTTTGTTTGTTTACTGTCTACTTTGTTTACGGTTCTTTGTTACCTAACCTCAAAAATGACTCTTCTTTATTAGCGAAAGACTGGTAAAATATTGTTCTATATCACTTTATGATATATCAGTAAAAAGTGGATATTATTTGAGCAAATATGAAAAGGATGAATGAAAAAAAGTTTAGAAAAACAAAAACTATGTTGTAAAAATTGCTGTTCCATAAGAGCGCTTTCAGACGAGACACTTTGTGGCCGTCTACCAGTGTCTGAAAAGAATCGCGCGGCTAAGAATAGGTACATTAGCTGCGTTCGTTATTTGCATCGCAGAGTAGGGATGGCGATTCTTTCTGAAAAAGATCGATTTTCAAATCGATTCGAATCGTGACCTAATGAATCGATCCACAAAAAAATCGAGACCAATAAGATCGATTTCTGAAATATCGATATTTTTTTCAAATTTTTGTTTATAATGTAATATAAATATATTTTATTAAAAACATGATACATATTATAATTTAACGATCTCTTTATCAGTAAAATCAGGTGATTCGATTATAAAAAATATTTTTATTACCATATCAGAAGATCAGGGCTGCTATTTTCTAACTTCTGCGAAAATTTTCGTATACGAATGTTCGTATACGGATTTTTTTCGTATGGCAAGAGCTTTTGGTATTTTGGAATCTATGCGAAAAGCAATTCGTCTCGCACAGCTGTCTTCGCATGACTTGAGCCGGCAACGCTGTGTAAATGCATATCTACCACAACTCCAACAAGAAAGCGACTAGGTTAGCTAAGATTATTTATATCAAATTATCTTTTTGTCAGGTTAATAATACTTCTAATAATAATATAATCTACAAGTTTGTTTTTTTTTCTTAAAGATTTGTTGTATAGGTATAAAGTATTTGCTGTCAGTTTGCAAAAATATTTTAATAACTATGAATGAAAAAAAAAGAACGGGAAATGCAGGGTGTCCCAAATAAGAGTGACTGATTTTAAACATAAATGCCCAGCTTATTAATTGCTCCAAAGAGATGGGGTTTTCACTAGTTTATCAAAGAGATTTTTTTAGGCTTGGCTGGCATTTCATCTCATCAACACAGGGTGAAATGCAGGATGTCCCAAATAAGAGTGACTGATTTTAAACATAAATGCCTAGCTTATTAATTGCTCCAAAGAGATGGGGTTTTCACTTGTTTTACTAGTTTATTAAAGAGATTTTTTTAGGCTTGACTGGCATTTCATCTCATCAACACAGGGTGTTTTACTAATGTTGGTCAAATTCAAAGTGGAAAATATGTATTATTTTGAATGGAACACCTTATAATTTTTGATCTCATTCGAAAGAGCAATCATTCTTCTTTCAAAAAATGTATAGTTTTCTATCTTTTGTTTCATTAACAACAAAGATATTCGAGGTTTCATGTAGTAGTACCTACATTTTCAATTAGTAATCTTATATGAACGTATTTTGAAGCCTAAAACCAACTCCTAATCCTAACAACTTAGCAGAACTAAAAAATAATGTCAGGAACATTATTGAAAACATTCCGCAGGAAATGTTAGAAAATTTAAAATTTCGCTTGCAGTTATGCAGCATTTATTGTAACTTTTTGTCATTCGTTCTTATACGTATTGAATAATGTTATGTTTTCTAGCTAAATAAACTGTTTGTCAAATTTGTTGTCAATTATTTACGTTATTAAAAATGCATATGAATTGATTTTAGGCATCAAAATACGTTCATATAAAACTACTTATTCAAAATGTACTACTACATGAACCCTCGAATATCTTTGTTGTTAGTGAAACAAAATATAGAGAACTATACATTTTTGGTAAGGAGAATGATTGCTTTTTCGAATGAGATCAAAAATAATAGGGTGATCCATTTAAAATAATACATATTTTTCCCTTTGAATTTGACGAACATTACTAAAACACCCTGTGTTGATGAGATGAGATGCCAGCCAAGCCAAAAAAAATCTCTTTGATAAACTAGTGAAACTGGTGAAAACCCCATCTCTTTGGAGCAATTAATAAGCTGGGCACTTATGTTTAAAATCAGTCACTGTTATTTGGGACACCCTGTGTATAATATGATCCAGTAAAAAGACGGAATTAATAAATTTTATGGAAAAAAAATCCACAACTCCGATCTGGAAAATTTACAAAAACATACTTTCAAGAGTTCACAGATGCTGTGGATGAACATTACAGATTCAAAGCATTAGTATATACGAATTCATTAATTCGCCTCCCATTGATCATGCGATGTATTTCCGCACAGAAAACTCGCGTACGGATATTTTTCGATTGCTCGAAAATACGGTTTGTTTAATTTCATACGAAAACAGCATGATTCCGTATACGGAAGTCATTCGCATGAGTTAGAAAATAGCAGCCCAGATCAGGTATAAGTTATACCGAAATATAAAATAAAATCGAATGTCGATTTTCAAGGGTGAAATATCGATTCACTGAATCGATTCAGTACTACATATCGATTTAAAAAATCGATATTTTCGGCTCCAAAAATCAATTCTTCGATTAATCGATCTCAGATCGCCATCCCTATCGCAGAGGCGACAGATTTTTGGACACGTGATCACAGATTAATCTGAGCAAATTGCGATTAACGAACGGTCCGACCCATGTCCGACCAACGAACTTCTAACCTCTTTTTTTACTTGTGTCATAACTTTTTCATTTATGGACTACGATTTTTTTGCTTGCTCTTTTCGTTCTTCTAGTGTTATAAAATTTATTATTTTATTATTTAGGGATTACGATTCTTTTGCTTGCTGTGTTCGTTCTGTTAGTGTTTTAGAATTTATTTTTTTATGATTTACGGCTATGTCAATCCCTGAGGCAATTTTGGTCGCTATTCATAGTCATCAAATGATATTTGATAACGATGATGAGGAGGAACACGGTCCTGATGCAAAGTCTGAGGGCTATGCAGAAGAAATTGTGCCACAGTTCTCTAATATGCAGTTCAACATAACCTCATAACATGACAGATAAACAGATTAATCTTTCTCGTCGGTCAAAATATTCCGAGCAAACAGATTTACATCCGACTGATCTGAGCGGAATTACCGAACAGTTCAGATTTACCTCCCCTACCTCTAGATGTAATAAACGAACGATTCAGACTAAAAAGATTGATCGGACGCAAATAACGAACGCAGCTATTAAATATAAATAGACGCATTCGCATGAGACACAGATAAGAAATACGTGGTGTTGAATGTATGTTTAGTCGCGCGATTCTTTTCAGACACTAGTGGCTGGCCACAAAGTGTTTCTCCTGAAGGCGTTCTAACTTCAGCGATGAAGATCTAGAGGATGTTTTATCACTGGAGTATATAAAGAAAACCTTCCTTGTTTGCTAGCTTTGAAGGAAGAACTAATGAATGCGAATGAATGGCATATAGAAAGTGTACAGTAAAGTTTTTGTTTGCGAAGCTGCTGAAGAACAGATGTTATACAAAAAGAGAAAAAGGTTTAATAGAAAATAAAAAATGATGGTAAACATATAACTTTTGTATTTATAAAAAAATAATAAAATATATATAAATTCACAGTTTTTTAAAAAACTAAACGCCTTATAATATATAATTTAAAATATATGTTATAGTATAGACTTTGCGCCGATTCCACAATATTCCATATCTGAAAGCAAAAGAAATGTTATTAAAAAGATTTTTAACCGCCAACATTTTTAAACTAAATTGGGATTAGGACTAGTGTAAGTAAATACTGAATATTTTTTATTAACTTGGCATTATTTCATTAAATACAGACATTTTACAATCAGTAACGATTTAAAAAAAGCATAAGTCAAACAAAAAGACTTTTCACTTACATTTTACGCCAAAACGTGATTGCTAAACCTCAATTCCTGTCGTAAAACACCATCAAAAATCGCCTCAGGTTCAATAACCATAATTTCAGGATGCTGCTTCTTTATTCTATTATACTTGGCTTTATTTTCTAAAGATGCGACAATTATAAATTTATCAAGTTGATTTTTATTGACTAATTTCGTTACACACTTTCCTCCGCTAGCTTCAATGGCACCTGAAAATTTACATAAAACGTAAAAAATGCAAAAAAAAGTCGTAAAGAAAATGTGATAAAAATACTTGACCCCACCTTTTAACACATCTGTTGCAGTTTGAGTCATTAACTGGAAAAAATATCCAGCTAACAATTTCTGCTTTTCAGCTCGTATAATCGATTCTTTCAACGAAAAATTCCATTTTTCCTCCGCTTCTTGATCGACTAATATATAATCCCACGGATCTGAAAAACCAAAAATAACCAAATTAAATAAATGTCTTGCCAATTATTGAAAATAAAAAAAAAATACCTAAAAATCCGCTTTTCTTTACGGAATCATTTATCCAATCCGGAGGGCATATAGGCTTTCCTTGCGCAATTGCCGTCAGTAACTTCTGAGACCTTTTTACATTTTGAGTCATTAAAACTGTAGCAGAGTTCACATTATCAACTATGCTACCTCCTAAAAAACATTTGCAATTTATTTTTAAAGTCGAATTCATAGTCGTTATTTTTATTGTGAACGGCAAAACTAGTCTAATAAATAAGCAAAACAAGCCTCAAGGTAGCTTTATGCCTACCTTGGACTTATGGTATGTTTGATACTTTCTTTCAACAATAAAATTCCAAGAGTACTTCAAGCTCTAAGGAAACCTCAAGGAACAACCATAAATTCCACCATAAAACAATTAAAAAGTCGTGAAACTGACATTTGATGTCATTTGTCAGATGCACAAACCGTGCTAACAAAAAAACTACTTAACCTAACTTAATTATTTACATTAGTGAATATTATTTAGTATATTTACCTACCTAAATGTTTAATATACGATTCTAACTTTGGACTATCCAACATGGTAAAAACAACTTTCGGTTTTAGTTTCCTTTTTGATCTCTAAAAATAATTTTTTTTTATGAAAAAAATAATGATTCAGTGGAAACGTGTACCAACCTCTACAGAACTAGTTGAAGCTTCACTTTTAACGGAATTTCGTCTTTTCTTCGGGGTAGTAAACACGCTAGATCTACTAGTTTCTGGACTATTATTACTACTACTATCATCAGAAATAATACTACTGACTTTTCTACTTATTCTTGTATGTTTAGCTGGTGTAGGAGAATCAGAAGTATCCTCACTCGAATCAATGATATTCCTCTTTTTTGTTCTGTTGCTTTTTGTATTATTTATCTTTAAATCATCTTCACTAGATTCCTCTGTATTTCGTTTTACAGACTCCTTTTTTCTAATACTAACAGATCTGTCGTTTTTGTCATCTTCAGTAACTGATGATAATTTTAATCTACTACTTCTTGATATTCTGCTATTGCCAGCCTCCCTACCAGTTTCAACACTTTCCTTCGATTTTCTTCTTGTGGTGATTTTATCTTTTCCATGTGTTGCATTTAAATTTATAAGTTTTGAGTCTTCAGGTAGAGATTCGAGATGCGTTGTTACAATTGACGTTTCAGTAGTAGTAGATTCATTGTTATTTGATGTTGCTGATTTGTCTTTTGTACATGTTTGCTCATCAATAGTTGATTGCAGCTTTGATGATTTTCTTGATCTTATGATTTTAGCTGGTAGTTTTGCTTCTTCTACATCTATAATACAATAGGGTGTTCAATTTCACATTTTTACATACTTTGGTATTGTACTGCACTATTTATAGAAAAAAAAAATTTAAAAACAAAAATTTACTGAAATTATGCAACTTGTAATGCATTAGTTTAAATGTGAAGTTGTCATCCTTTGCTGTTTTATGTTACAGCTTATTCTTTCTAATTTACTGGCATGTTTGAGCTTGTTCATGACCAAAATATTGACATCTGTCACTCTGTGGTTTACTTTGTTCAATTTGAATGGATTGCATCAGTATGACAAGATCGAATTTAGAGCATAAAAAATCTACACTTACTTGAAGAATTATTTAAAGTTGTTCTTTTCAACTTTTTAACTGGTACTATCAACTCTGGTTTTTTATTATTTTCGGCAATACCCATACTATTTCTATGGGCAGTAACCATTACTTTGATTTTATTTAATACTGGATCATTATTAACTTTTCTTCTAATCTTTGAACTGTTGGATTCTAATAAAGCAAAACTTTGATCTACATCACTACGTAATTCTCTGCTACTATCTTTCTTTTCGATTTCTTCTTCACTGTCTTCCAAGCTCTCACTGGAAAATTGTTTAGAAACGTTTTCTGCTTTCGGTGGTTCTGACAAAACTTTACCAGAAGTTGAGATTTTCTAAAAAAAATGTATATAAAAGTTAAGCTCATTAAAATGAATTAATAACCTGTCAATATTTTTATGACTTACCATTCCTTTAGATTTTTGGATTTGACATTTGTCAAGCACTTGATTTGGGACTGGTTCATTCACAAACGCAGCGATCTGACTTAATGTTTCTGGTCTATCTTCATGTTTTATTGATTTTTTTGTTTCTTCTTTGGATTTAAGATGTCTCGCCGACTTTCTTGGCGGCAAAGGTTTTTTTAAAAATGCTTCAATCTGACTCAATGTCTCTATGGAGCTGTTTAATTTTTCAGTCTGAGCCTCACCAGTTTTACCTTCATCATTTTTAGTGTCTAAATCGATGCCAAGTTGTGAATGTTTAATATTATTTTCTTCTTCAGTTGATGTAGATGGTTTTTCATTGCATTCCACTTGACTTTCATTTTTGTCAAGTTCACGAAGTAGTGGATTGGCTGGTCTTTCCGTTTCAATAGGAGTTGGAATTGTTTCATCTAAATATTGCAATTCCAATTGGGTTTCTGTAGCTTCTTTAATAAATTATTTTAATGAGATTATTTCTAAATATTGTACCTATATAATATATTCTGGATAATAAAAATTATGAAAGAGAAATAATATTTGTTCTAGTTTAAGAAACTATTGAAGCTAAACAAAAACTAAAAGTTTACCTGCTCCAGCAGTTGTCATTTGTTGTGTGGGTAACATATATGCATCCTCTTTTTCTTGTTGATTTGTAGGAGCCAATGGAAGATCAGGAATGTTCTCAATTTTCTGAGTAGCTTGTCCATAAAAGTCTTCTTGTGTCATTGAAATATCTAAATGACATGTAAAAATTAAGTTTATGTCTGCCAATTTAAATAAAATATGAACTCTTGAATGAAGCATAAAGAAAAATCAAATTTTGCAGTTTTAAATATCAATATACTGACAGAATTCTTACCTTTGGATATTTTATCAGGTTGTTCTTGAATAATTTGAGTGGCAGCTGAATATATTTCTTGTGTACAAGAATCTGTAGATTTCAAACTACCTTGATGGACATCGGCATTCAACACCAATAGTTGTGTCGGTTGTGAGAAAATGTCATCGCCGATTTTTTGGGAGCGTTGCTGAACTGCATTGGGTTTTAAAAAGATATCATCATCAGTTACTTTCTTTGAGAGAGATTGAGTTGGTTGTAAAAAAATATCATCAGTTTCTTCAGAAGTCAATAATTGGGTTGGCTGGAGGAAAATATCTTCATTGATATTTTGAGTGGGTGGTATACAGTTTTCTGTGACATCTGCATCAGTATTTACAATTTCAACATTCTCGATTTTATTTAAATTGCTAAGAATTGCTGTTAATGAGTTGTCCAAATTAGCAGATTTCTTTTTAAATACAAACTTTTTAACTAATTCTTCATCTTCTTGATTGGATGTTATTGCATTTCCTTCAGTTTCCTTGTCAAATTTTTTACTCAAATTTGATTCAACTACTTCATCATTGATAACTTTAGGTAATTCTACTTTTTCACTATTAGTTTGTGTAAAACTCATTAATTCTGTTATTCCAAGTTTGAAACTTTCTTCAGAAGAATGATTTGTACTTAATTGTGAGCTTTTCATTGGTTTATACCCTAAAGCAGTAGCAAATGCATCTTGAGTAGGTTGAATACAATCAGTATCATCCAAGTCACATTGTTTATCATTAACTTCTACATCTGTATCAGAATCAGAAACATCACCTACACTAGTTGTTTTTTTGTCAGATTTTTTACTTGTGTCTACTTCTTCACAGTCAGTATCAGAATCAGATTTCACAGTTTTTTCTTCATTGTCTAGTTTTTCAGACAAGTGTTCCTCTACGTTAGGTTCAGTATCTGATTCTTCTGAAATAGGTTTAACAGGCTTCTTTTTGAAACCAATATCTTGTGAATTCTTACCACAGGATTCAGTATCTGTTTGTGAATCTGGTAATTTCGGTGTTGGTTTCACAGTTTTTTTCAACATGTCTTGCGTACATTCAATATCAGTTTCATCATCTATTTGTGTGCTAGGTAGTTTTAGAACTGATTTTTTAGACTTAGCGATTATGTCTGATTCCCCACTGGTCTCAGAATTAACTGGAGAAGTCAATGATTTATTATTATCTCCCATTTCATATTGTGTGTCCTCTAAATCTAAGAAATCAATTGAATCTTCGCTAATAACATTATTTTCCATTATACTTTCTTCTATAATAATATCATTAGACTTTGTTGCATTTGAAAATGATTCATCATATTCTTTTGAAGATGTACCCATTCCAGATGTAGAAGGTTCTTGACTATAATGAATTACATTCTTTTTGTTCTTTGGAAGCCTGTCAACGTTTTGTGGATTTTTTTGTGAATGTTTTTCAGATACCACAGAATCATTGGTATCTTCAACTAATATTATTTCAGATTTTCCAGCATCAACTCTTCTGCTAATTGCTTCCCTTTCATCTACAGTCATAATTTGAGTATTAGAATCAGTACATTTGTTTTCACTAGTTTTAGTTTCAGATTCGTGGGAATTAGTTACATTTGAATAATCTACTACTTGGGTGGGAGCATCATGAATGTTAATTTCTTTGTCTGGCTGCTTGATAAAATTGCAAACTTGTGTGGGAACATCATGAATATCACTATTAACAATAATGTCTACTGGGGAGTTACGTTCATTATGAGGTTTAGGTAAAACTGATGGGTAGTTAACCTCTTGAGTTTGTGCCTCGTGGATACTAATTAGAGTGGTGTTTGACTTTATTGGATTAAAGTCACTTCCATATTTATTATTATCCATTAGTTGTGTGTTTGAAGCATAAAAGTTCTGAGTCATATTTTGGGTCATCTCATTTGTATCCAAAGTTTCTTGCAAATGTATAGTTGTATCAGACGCTAAAATCTAAATGTTTTTCTTTTAGTCCAAGTTTCAAGAAATCAGTTAACAATAATAAATTGAATTAAAAAAATATCTTAAGCAAGTTAATGTGGATGACATTAATCAATTAATTGAGCTACCAATTAGATTAAACTATGCCTGGAAACAGTACTATAAAATAGAAATGAAGGCTAAAAACATGTATTTTATATGTTTCAAGTAAACAAAAGTATAGAATAGTTTTACATAAAAATAAACTGTTCTTACTTTTGTATAAACTGCAACAACATCCCCAAACTTAATTTCAGAGTTATTCGTTAATTCATAAAGTTTGAAAGGAACAAGTTTTGCGTTTTGTAAGAAAGTGCCATTAGACGAATTCAAATCGCTAATGTAGTGTTGGGTTTCATCAATAAGGATTATCAGAGCTTGATTTTGGCTAACGTTCTAAAAAGGATAGTGTTAAATCAATGTTTTTCAAGAATCCGTTAAGCTTACCAAGTGTTTTATATTAATAACCGCTATTTTATTTCTACCAACAGTGTTTATTCCCTTAAAAATAGGATATTGTTTGTTACCGATAACCATAGTTGCACCCTGAAATGATAAATTATCAATTTTATTTCAAAAGAATAAGTTATATTAGATATACCTGTATTCGTTTAAATTGATCCATTTTTAAAGCTGTTGGTTTATCCATGATTTATTTATATCTAAATCACAAAATAAAAGCTTTCTGTGTTGTTTATTCCAACAAGTAGTAAAAGAAAATTGTCAAAAGTGACAGAAGGCAGTAGGTCATGTGTAACAACAGTAGTTCTTTCAAATCTGCTAGCTTAGTAGTTCCATTGGTGTTAAAAGTTGGCCACATTATTATAACGTGTTCGTTGGCAGCAATGTCAGAACGTCATTTGACAGTTAACTTGCCTATTTCCAAGTTCGTCGTCCATTGGGGACCAGCTGATTTGAGTTGACAATAAAATGTTCCGGTGTGTAAGAGCTGTTTGGGCTATAAAAGTGATAATATATTGTACAGTATTCATTAAAAACTATTAAATCCAGCCGAATTTAATTCGGTGACATGGATAATGAAACTTGGACTGGTAAATATCAATCTGAAACGACAGATCTTCAAAGAGTAAAAAATCGCTTAAACAATGGAATCACCAAAAAAAATGGAGAAGACGGTGAATGTTCTAATAAGTCCGAAAAAGATGATATAGAGGATTTTGTTAAAAATGAGCCTTGCACAGATGCAGGCTCCGTTAACATCACAATTAGGTTAGTGATAATTGATTAATTTATTTATAGCACACCATCTGTTAAAATAAACAAAGTGTCCTTACATGTTTTAATAACCAGATGATTTATTATTACACTTAATGCAGTTTTTATGGTTAAATTTGAAAATATTATAATTTTAGTGAGAAAGCTAAGCAAACAATACAGTCAATTTTGGAACAAATAAAGCCTCTCTCTCAGGTGGAAAAGTTTCTCCTTTTTCTAAAATTACCATCAGAGGTAACAAATGCAGTGGATCCATTTAGACAGCCCTTAAATCCTCTTGGTAGTAGATCAGAGATAACAAGAACAATATCTTGGATAAAAACTCATTTAGAAGAAGATCCTGATATATCTTTACCAAAGCAAGAAGTTTACAATGAGTATCAGTAAGTTAATTGTAATAGGTCAATAATAATTAGATGTTTACATTTAATTTTCTCAATTTGAACATGAAAAAATTGACTTAACCTTGATATCATAACCAACAAGGTCAGTGGAGTATGTGTTAACTAATATAAATAACATTGTTAATTATACAAGACTGCTTCACTGAATGAATACAATACATATTTTTAGTAACAATTGAGCAATTTTTGACGACAGAACTCGTCATTTTCTATATTTCCCAATAAAAAGGAATTTGGCAAAATACAGAATATACAATATTCTATTATCTATCTAATTTCATGCTAATTAAATATTTTTCTAACTGCACATTTATTTAAATTAACTAATAGTAAATGTCAGTTACTTTATTATTACACCTACTAAAAAGAGACTTATTTTTTTAAATATTATTTTTGGGTTAATTTTTTTTGCTATTTTACTATCAGGGTTTTTTTTCAAGTGATTCTAGTCAAGAACATCTTTTGAAAATACCTAAATAATTGTAATATATAATATATATTTATACAATCTTAGTGTATGATAAGTATGTCATTAGCATTTTTTTAGTTATAATTTCCCATTGTGTGTTTTTCCAATACTTACTACACTTTTAATCTTATTAAATGAAGTTCAATACTTGAGATATTAAAATTTTTATTCAATTGATTTTTTATAAACACAAGTGTGAACCTGTGTCTAATAAATTATTATAATTGACTATTGATAATCAAATTTGAAGAGTGATGAAGCTAGTTTGACTGAATATATTGAAAAATGATTATTAATTAAATCCAAATTGATGACTATGAACCATACCTTGGGACATAGTTGACATCAAGCCAGCCAGCGACACTTTGAAATTTAAACTTGTAATGGCTGACTTGCATTGATCACTTTTTATAAAATTTTGTTTCACTATGTCACTGTTTTATTAAAAGATTCTTATTATAAGATCGGTCATATACTGTTTGTTTTATAGTAATTACTGTGCAAACAACAGCATTAAACCATTATCACAAGCCGATTTCGGTAAAGTAATGAAACAAGTATATCCCAAAGTAAGAGCCAGACGACTAGGTACAAGAGGAAATTCAAGATATTGTTATTCTGGCTTGAGAAGATATGCAAAATTAAAACCGCCACTTTTACCAGATTTGATGGACAAACCAATGGTATGTTTATATTAGAAATTTTATTTTAATTTCTTGTACATAATTTGAAAGTATTGATGTGTACCAGAAAACAAAATTAGAAATATTTAAATGTGTGACTTGAAATTGACACAAATAAATCTCTGTTGATATTATTGATTGGTGCTTATTAATTTTAAATGGCTTTATTAACTTAATTGATCTACTTTTTAAAAAAATGTTTGATATATATATCATAAAACACAAAATAATGTAATTTTTTTGATATATCTAAGTTGTACTGATCTTTTAGTTACATTGGTTATCTGTATAAATTTTTATGTTATTTCTTCACCCTAATGATATATTGCTCTTAAAACATTGGTGAATTGGCACAGAAAGAAAAGCATAAGTGTTTCAGACACAGTGTGTAGCAAAATAATTTTTTTAGTCCACAGAAGCTCCATTCAGTCAAACAAGTATAGCTTCTGCTGCATGGTTGATTGTAAAAGAATGGTCAGAAAAGAAGTTAAATCAACATTTTGCTTCTATTCAATCTTTAGCATACCATCTTATTATAAATCATCTAGTTGGTACAACATCAGAAGCTGCATCCAAAATTACGTCTGCTGGGATATATTCGTTAAAAGGTAAGTTTTGGCATTTTTTCGCCTCTATCTCAGATTTTCAGTAAGTCTATTAATCATTTTACTGTATTCAGTGGCAATTAATGATTGGAAAATGTTTTTATTTTAGATGAAGGCAATGTGAAAGAGTCAAAGCATAGAGAAATGCAACTTCAACTTCAAAGAAAGATTCAACAAAAGAATGAAGGAAAGGAAAGGAAAAAAAGAACGCAGGTATGAAAAAACATATTATATAAGCTCTTGCTTGTGATATTATTAGTGAAAATATATTTTCAAACAATTTGTCGATGGTCAGAAATGCTAGAAACTTTAATATTGAATATTGATTGATTAAAACCTGTACAATAATCTGATCAGATCCACTCTTAAAATACCTAAAAATAAAAATTGTATTCATTTTTGTTTAATGCTAAAGCTATTAATAAAGCGTATTTATTTATTTATTTAATTTAGTCACCGAAATCGGAACAAAAACCTAGTATGAAAAAGTCCCGTTCGCAAAGCGTACCAGCTCAAAATGTTATTAACAATTTCTCTCCAACAACGACCAATGGCGGTGTAAACTTAGCAAGTGGAGAATGCAGCACAGCAAGCAGCAGTAGCAGCACGAGCCCCACTCAGGCTAAAATTATCTGTGATAAATCACTAGATTTCACTCAGCTACCAGTGTTACCTGACTTTAACAGTTTCCAAAAGCCGGCAGTAGATGGCAGCGTTGTGGGCCCTAATGGACAGGTAAAAATCGTTTTATTATTTATTATTAATAATTGAAAGTTGGTTTTTTCTAGAACTGTTTATTCCTCTTTTTTATAAACACACAACTTTAAACTATCCCAGAATATTCCCTTTGAAATGTATGTGTTCTGACAAGAAGCATTGTCAAATAGCTTGTGGTCAGGTCAGGAGTTCTCCACCTGGTAACTTCAAACCGTCACCCGAGTTAAAACTCTTTCCACTTGATTGATAAATTGCTGCTTCGTCAGGGTAGTAGTGCTACTCTTGTAGTTTTGCCTTGCTTGTCCTCCTGTTGTGGGTATTCTTTGTAGGGGTTTACATAGATAAATATAATATAATGAGAGTTGTCAATCCTGCAGTAACAGTTGGCATCACATTGATCGAAGGGGTGTTGGAACTAATTTTTGAAGGCGGGATATTTAAATTGGTTAGTTTAGATTCTGAGTAGGTAAATTTTACAATTTGTCTAAAAATTGTTTATTATATATAATTGTTTCATTACAAAAAATAAAATTATATTTCATTTTTTCTAATGAAATGATTATAATTAATAAACAATTTCAGGACACATTATTTAAATAAATGAGAAATCAACACAAATTTAAATTTTTAATTAAACTGCACATAATAACTTGACAAATAATCTACATTTATATTAACAATTTATGAAACATTTATATATTATTAATCTCAAAAGAACATACTTTTACTTAACTATTTACATTATATTTAGGAAAGTTAATCCAATCAATTTGCATGATATTTCAAAATTATTCACAAGAACTGCAAAAATTTCAATAAAAAGGAGCTAGAAAGTAGATTATACAGACAGGAACAGGTCTGAAACAAAATAAATGAAATGCAATACCTTAAGTTACAAATAAAAAGAATTATTTTTGTTTACTAGCTCTCTTGCAAATGTAAAACAAATCTAAAGTATTTTGCATAATAAACCTGTAAATGAATTATTATCAAAATGATCAATACACGCAACCTTTTGATGCTTGGATTTAGAAGGAAATCCTAAAATTATGAACCACTGTTTACTTTGATTAATATCACATGGAAGTTTGAAAAATGTTTTATTTTTACTACGAAGTGGCCAAAAATATTTACTATAACAATTTTTTGCAATAAATTTATGACTAGTCATATCTGGTGATGAAATTTTGAAAGTTCGCTTACTTTTATTTCCTTTATTAGAACTAAAATCCTAAATAAATCTATAAGTAAAATAATCCTACTCACCATTTTGTTGACCCTTCACTTTGACTTTGACAAGCAGAAGCTAGATTCACACCAGCCAAAGTATGATTAATTTTGTATATTTTCATTTTTAATCACTTAAAAGTTGATATACTAGGATATTTCATAATATTTATCGACATTGAAGGATAAATTTTGCAGTGTAATATAATTTATTATAATTTAAACTATTTTATTCCAAAAGTCTTGTAGTTCTCGCGACCGCAGTGACTCGATGCGCGGATGTGTTGCGCAGAAACGTTATGCCGTATACCACCTATGCTTCAATCCGTCTCTTTTTTTATTTTGTCTATGGGAGTTCGTTCTGGCAGTTTGTGCAGGCTTCTCCCTGATCTACGTTACTGAAATTACTTGTACTTAGCTAATGACTTATGTTGAAGGATTCGCAGATGGTGATAACGACCAATAAGGTTCGAATATCGAAACTTCATCCGTCACCGAACAATCGGTCTTGTAATGTTATGACCACATCAGGTATAAAGCAAAAGTACAAATCACTCCGGCCCAGACTGCAACCTTGTGATATTGCGTCGTACAACCCACAGCCACAGCCAGAGGCCGAGGCTGAACATAGATCTCAACATAATGTACATGATATAGCTAGAATTAAGGAAAGCAACAGTGATGAAGAAGAATGTGATTTTCCCCTCACTAGAGAAAGACTAAACAGCATCAGCAACGTCTCCAAAGATGCCATGGACGAGTACTTGGGTAAGTAAAGTAAATATTCTTCAATAGAACGTAAGTAATAGTTATAGACTTGTTAATTTTTGTATTCAAATCTTAGGTACAAATAACAGCCAACACGAAGAAGAATTATCAAAATATTTCAGTAACAATAACATAACGGAATCGAAAGAATCCGAAGATACGTCAAAATTATCGACGCTAAGACAGCTGCTCGTCCAAAATATCGTAGACACTAAACCAATATTGGTAAACAGGGTAATGGAACAAAAAAATATCCCTTACGCTAACGCTTGTTTGAATCATCTGCCAGTACAAAACCACCTCTCTTACAACATGCATTCGCTGACCCAACAGGAACCGCTCAGTACGTCGGTAAACGTAAAAAGAAGAGTTAGCTTTGAAACGCCGGCGTCGGAGGATTCCGTGCCGCCGAGTCCGAATACTAGAAGGAAAAATTTCAGTTTTACTCCGATATCGCCGGGACCTCAATCGCCGAGCGGTATACATTCGAAATGCTCGAGTACGTCAGCTAGTCCTTTCGTTAGTCCAAGAAATACTCCGGTGCTGAGGACCAAACCTATGCACCAGACGACGAGTATTTTAAAAACCGAAACGAGAAAAACTTTGAGAATTAAACGGGAAATAGATCTTACTTTGGAAATTCCCAGTGAAAATCAACCGAGTTTGAAATTATTACCGATGTCTGCTCCGGTAAGTCCGATGTTGAACACGAACAAATCCGTTTTGCAAAAATTATTAAACTCCACCAGCAAAGTACCGTACAATCCCAGCTACACGGCCGTTTCAAATATCAACGTTCAACCGGATAGTTCGTTGGAGGTGAATCAATTTTTAACTTCGAACGTCGAATCTAATTTGGAAGGTTACAGATCCCGATCGGTGCCTTTGCACAACATGATCAATCCCATCGATAACGTTTTCGTTAATACTAACAACGATTTCTCCGAAATCGATCCGATACCGGACTCGGAAAGCGACAACGTTAAGCGTATTCTACATTCTCTAGAAGACCCTCCGGTCGATATGGACATCACGCCCAACAACGCTAATTTAAGAGAATTCGGTTTTCAATTGTTCAACAGTACATTGGACGTCGGTAATTTTTCACAACAAGAATTCGGAAATCAAAGATTGGTCCGTTCTCAAAGCATCGGCGGTGAAGTTACTCTACCGCAGCAAATTTTACCGTCTAGGTCCGTACCGAATACTCCTCTACCGTTTATTAAACCGCAGAAAATTAATTACAGCAGCTCTAGGTCTTATCCTTCGACGCCGTTAAATAACGACGAAACATTTACGTACAACATCAACGGAGATTGTCTGTTGAATGGTCAACCGATTAGAAACGATGACGTTACCGATAGTTTGGGTTACCTTCCGAGTTTTGAGATAAATAGGGATGTTCAAACGGAACAATTACCACACGAAAAGGAATTTAATATAGCCACCGATTTCGATATTGTCGAAAATGAGAGTCAGTTGATTAATACTGGATTAATCGAGGCCAATTTTATCGATAATATCGAATGAAATTTGAATATCCAATCGCTGTATCGGATGACATCAAAACAATGATTAATAATAATCGTACGTTTAACGGTCGTATACGGTGTGACTCATTTAAAATGCTTCTATTATTGTTTCTTGGGGAGCATCTTCTTAAAACAACAATAAACATACTTTTCTCATACCTACAATACATTGTCTCGCTTTCTATACACTTTTTTTAATATTATCTAAACATTTTCTCGTTTTTGAACCAATTCTTCGACAATTACTAGGCAATCCCTCGCTTTCGGTACACCTTTTTAATAGTATCTAAACATTTTCTCGTTTTTCATTCAGATCTTCGACAATTACTAGGCAGTCCCTCGCTTTCTGTACACTTTTTTAATAGTATCTAAACATTTTCTCGTTTTCAATCCACTTCTTCGCGTACCATACAATTTTTCTATAAAATGTAAACGTTTCTTCCCTTCTATATTCATTTTTTTCGACAATTGTTATGCACTACCTGCTTTTCAATAATATCTACTCGCTTTCTATACACTTTTTCTATGAAATTAAACAATTTTCCAATTTCTATACACTTTTTTCATAAAATCTATACATCTCTTCATCTTCTATATTAACGTTTTCGACAATTGCTATGCGCTTACCACTTTTCATTAACTTTTTAAATATTATCGACCTGCTTTCTATACACTCTCAATAAAATCAATACATTTTCAATCATCACATTCCTCAGCTTTCCATATAATTTTTAATAATTTCTTTACACTGTTATTTATCTAGTGAACCTCGTAGAAAAAATAATGCTTTCATTTTAAATGGGTTGCACTTTAGACGGAAATAAGACATTTTTATCACGAATTGTAGATCAATTCGTGAAAAAGTTTATCAGAACTTTTTTAAATATATATATTTTCAATTTTAAATTATTAAATAATAATTTTTCTACTTTTTATCTTGCAAAGGAAGATATTTTTTACTCTTTATTTTGCAAAGGAAGTAATATTTTTATTCGTATTGAATAAGAATTTACTTTCAAAATGATTATGATACAGGGGATATTTTTTTTTAAATATCTTACTAATTACGTTAATTCCAATGAAATATTAAAATTCCCATCTTGGTGATTTTTTAAATATTCATGCTTTATTTGGGAAATGTCTGAAAATTAATAATTATTGATTACACGGCTAACCCTAAATATGTGTAACTGTATTTTTCACTCAATATTTAACAATACTCTTATCTTCCAAGCTTAGTGTAATCAAGTGTCTAAGTTTAACATTGTTCAAAAATGTCATCTGATAGAACATGGGTCAGGTTAGTAATTTTTCTGTGTATTTTAGATAAGAAATAATGGGAGGGAAACATTATTAAAAATTATTAACATCATTATTTCTTAACTTTGATAATGTGATCGGTCTTATTTCTGCAGTCTTAACTATATAGGTCGTTTTCTTACTGTGTTTAGACCCTAAACTAAAACACTTAGATTTTATTTACAAAATTTTGTTTTTATTATGTTTTTACCATCATTTTAAAAATGATTGTGATCGTTAAATTTTATTTCTGTTATAATATATTTTATTTTATAAATTTTATATGTAGGTACAATAAAACGCCCCCTGTCGACCACAAAGACATTAAAAACTACGAAATCTATCATTCATGTGATAGAATACAAGTCAGTTGTTTTAACGTGTCTCTGTTTGCAGAATTCCGTTGTATCAAATTGGGGTTATGATAATTTCTTCTTGCCATTTTTTATCCTCTTCTTCTTCCAAATTATTTTCAACTAGTCAGTGAAGTCTTTCCTAGGTAAATAATTTATTGAGTGAAAAAAAACTATTAATTTTAATGTAATGTACTGGAAAAACAATTTGAGTCATCAAAACTTTGCATAACGGGTGCTATGAGAATCAGCCAGGCTGCTGCACTGGAGTACCATTCTCAATCTTCTGCCTCTTGCTCTACATGTTAAGGCGGAAGCGAGCATGGCTCTATACAGACTGGAGTGAAAAGGGAACTGGTACAAAAAAACCAACTTCCATAGTCGTTCCAAAATCACAGATGTTATCACAAACTCTTGAAATAAGAGGTTACAACATTTTAGACACAGTGAACGATAACCAACCATACTGTATCCAGCTAACCTAGGATGGGTGGTAAGTCTGCAGTCAATTGGGAACGTTGGTGTAGTACATACACAGACAAATCTAAGACTGACATTGGAACAGGAGATGGAGTCCATGGTATACTAAACCACTCATCTGTATTCTAGGCAGAAATCTTCCATTTCTTTTTTGTTACTAATTTTTTTTCAATATATACTTTTTCATCATACCATGTAGGATGTCCAGGTTGTCTGGTTTCTAATAAATAAGGAGGTGTTTTTTTTTAATGAATCCCTCTCTATTTAGTATGTATCACTACCATATTTAGTGGTTTAAGGTTGAGAATCATCTTACATATTAAATCTGATTTCTATTGAAACTCTACTAATCCAATCAAATTCAAATTTTTATATTATGGTTCATTAATACCATTTTAATTTACCGTATTTTTTAACTGAGCCGATTTTACTAGGTATACTATAACATTACTCCAACATATCAAAATATAAACATATCTTATCAACGTTTTTTTCTTTCGCAATATCTGGTCAGTTGCCAACATATGTTTGTCAATTAATAATTCTACGCAAAGCACCATTGTTTGATTCTAGAGACGGAATAAAGACTAGGTTGTGAAGTTTCAAATTAAAATTGTACTTTGCGTGAGTTACATACTAGTGAAGACAGCAGAAATGAGATTTGGATGTTGAAAAATAAATTTTAAAATGTTAATCTTTGTTTTCTTTGTCTATGACAAACAATGGGTAGGTTTTGTGAAATATTTAAATTTAAAAAAAAATTATCTGTGATAACTTATAAATTGAAACATTAGGAACACTCAACTCCTGATTTGAGTTAAGTGTGTTTTATTTTTTTATAACAAAGTTGAAATTTTTAAAGATATAGAATAAGGTAAGTCTGAATATTGAAGTGTGAATTGGTCGATATCGATATGATTTGTTGGTTTTCGACTTGAGGTATAAAATTTGTTAAATTTCTTGTGGTTTTATTGTGTTATATTGGAACATTTTTATTTTTTTGTATATGTTTTAAAACCTGCAAATTGTTTTTATTTCACAAAAGATGATTGCATTTAATTTGATAATGGAGTTTATATATATTTTATTTTGGTGAAAATGTATGTGTGTGTTTAAGTAAGCAACTGGTTTATATCCACAATTGGTCCCGGTAGATGGCTCTACAATCGGGCTCCTCTAATAAAAATTTAAATTAATACAACTCTCTATATACACATTTCAAAGATACATTGCAATCAGATTTCGAAAATGTATATTCTTGAATATCCCTTTGTTAGTTGTCGCAACAAATAAACAATATATTTTTATTTGACAATAAACATTTGGAAATTTTCAATTCCTCTATCCACCATAAAATGTTTACAATTCTTACATTCTTTTTCATCAAAAAGTTTCTTGATACTTTAAACTTCATTATCAAATATTTATAAATATGTGTAAATAGCTTATCCTTGTCCCGTTGTAAAATTTTAAACAGAAATGTTTAGGTGGTTACAATAACCATCGCCTAATAACCTGTGCCTAGCTTTTACAGCTTAACATAGACATTTTGTTTTAATATTCCAGTGTTGTTTATTGTTCTTAAAATTACCTTGAGCTTGAAATCAGTTGTTTTGGTTCAAAAACAACATATTATTGCAAATTGAAACATTTAAGGAATCTTGAATTAAAATTGTTGCAAATGTAATTGATGGGGTGATATAAAATTAAAATATACAGTGTATATTTAGCTAGGGACTTGGGGGATTTATAGCCCCGTGTAGGAGTAGGAGTAGGAACTGCAGAGTTAATCCCGGGCTTGGGAGAGTTAAATCCGACTCTGATGTTAACTAAGTTTGTTCTTTTACATTCTGAAGGTAATTTTAAGACATGCGCTACATTGTTTTAATTTGTTAAAGTGTTAGCTTTAAAAAAATTCAGTTTTTAGTAAAGAGGTGTAGGAAGGTGAACATTAATAGACCAAGAACTAGATGTGGAATTTCCAAAATAATCTCTCATCTTATTTGAGAGTCTGATGAAATGTCATAGGTGCTTTATTCTTTGTGAATTACATAAATTGTCTTTTCTGTGTACAAAATACCAACTACTAAAGCCCGTTTGTAATGATCAATAATGTATTATAAGTTTTAGTAATTTTTTGAGGATCCCAAATTTAGAACACTAAAATTGAACAGAAATAGGATAAATCTTTGAACAAAATGTGAATATTTATGATCCTTGAAAACTTTCTACTAAAAATTCTAAGGAATCATTACAAAAGGGCTTTGAGGTCTAATTGAATATAAACTTTACTCAATTTATGGTATTTTCTTTGAGCATTAAAATGACAGTTATCTTATGTCATGGTAATCAGAAAAATGTTAAAAAGTTCTTGGTGTAAGCTTTATAGAGCAACTAGATATTATTTTTGGTAAATTATTCATGTTCCATTTATCATATTTTGGGTTGAACTTTGTAAAACGTCATGAGATACTTTTTTGGTGCTACTTTTATAAAAACAAAATAAATTTGAAATGTTTAGGATTATTTACTCCAACTAGGACAAAAAAAACTGTGAGACATTGTGATTTATAAAAGGAACTTGAAAAATGGAATTAGCTTAGAAATTAACTTAATTTCGTAGTCGGCCAGCTATTTTGCTATCGTGTAAAAAGGAATTTTTTATTTTCGGCAGCTGCGCTTTTATAAACTTCCAATTTTAACTCGTATATACATCACTATACTTTCCTGCGTTTCTTTCTACTTCGTTTTATTACATACTTTTATTGATCTCTTTTTTTGTAACAAATATTTTTGGCCAGTTGTTGATGATAAATGGAAAAATTTGAACGCTATTGGGCCAAAATTTATTTATGTAGAAAAAAAAACAAATTTAAACCCTGCGGAGGGGAAACCTTTTTTATATTATGAATATGATGTTAACAGGTCTGTTTCCGAATCGAAGCAAGTTCCTCTAACTGTTGTGAACATACTGAGTCTGCGCAGTATAAAAAAATTAGTGTTCCCGTAAGGTTTCAGCAAATTAAAAATAAATGACATTGACATTTCAGAGCGCCATCTATCAAATTCTACTTTTCGCAATATTTAAAAGATCTGTATTTAATTAAAATATTGGTTTGAAACTTACTCGGTTTAATATTCTGGCGACGAATGCGTATCAGATAATGTTGATAACATTTTTGGAAACAAACCTAATAACTTGGGCTCTACCAATATTTTTTCTCATCTCAAATGATTTTGAATTGAAGCATAATACATTTTTTTGTAATTTTAACTACTTACATTGTTTTGTTTAAATCTCACTTACATGAAAAACGCCAAAACCGATAAAATATTATTAAATATTTAAAATAACATTTGTGGATATGTACTAGAGGAATTTTTGGTGTCCCAGAATTTCCTATGCCCTTTTAATTACAAATATTATAATATGTATTAAGAGATTGCGAATTTTGTTGTTTTTTCAACAGAGTACCTATCGTGTATATTTTGGTCTTACAGGAATCCTTTTCCGAATATGTTTAATCTCTTGTAATTCATTTAGTGACTTGTTGGATTTTAAAATATACAGGATTGATTTTTTGGTATTTTTAATATTAAAAGCCAAAAACTCACTCCAAAAAATTGTTCATTTTTGGAAAAGAAAATCAAAAAAATATACACACAGGGTGTTTCTTTATAAAAAAAATCTAAAAACATACTTCACCTTCACTTTGCGTCAACCTGTAGTGGAATGTTTCTGATGCGATAATAACAGTGTCGAACGCAATTAGAGCTTGGATGAGTGACCTTTTGGGAAACACCACGTACAGTCAGAAAATAGTCGCAGATGGTTAAATCTGAAGAATATACTGGATGGGATAGCAGTTCGAAGTCCCATTTATGGATTTTTGTCACGGAAGTCAGTAAACCACTTCTTAATTATTGAAATTGATGGTGCAAGGTCCCTATAGTATTTATCAAGCCTTTCCGTGGTTTCAGGGACGATAAACTAAAAGATCTGGAGCTTTATGAGAGCAATGCTGCATTCAAAGTTGATACGCGACACATTAAAAAAAATGATAAATAGGTATATTCGGTCTAATCTGTATATAGCTACAGAAAAAACTATGCAAGCTGGTTTCAGTGCGATTTATCGATTTAAATTATTTCAATTGATCTCTTGGATCAGACAGAAATTCCATTTATATTATTGTGCATCTGGCCTAAATGTTTGAAAAGGATGGATGTGTTGCTTGATACAATTCATTCTGCTAATTTTCTTAGTGTTATAATGTTAACATATTATATAAACATGAATGTCAAAAGTCTGAATTTGTAAATCGTAAGCTCATTTTGTAAGGATAAAGGTTTGGGAAAAAATGGCTAGATATTTTTGCAACACATTGTTAAACTTGAAGAGCTGTTATTTTATGAAGTACAAATTTATTTAAAAAAAAGGTGAATTGAAATGTTAGTACAGTAGTCTAGATGTTTTGGTGTAAACTATTTGTATCCATACAAGAAAATATATTGGTATAACTTGTTTAAATTATTGTTTTATTTTTTATATCTATATACTTTTTTGTCCTTATTCCTCTTACCCCCCAGCTGTTACTATAAATCACTTGCTTTTAAGACCTAGCCCTGAAGAGGACGAATAAACTTTGCTTTTTAGGTGAATGGCAATTCAATAGTCAAATCATCAAAATATCTGCAAGAGCAACCATGTAGCGAAGACAGCGAAGGGCCATAGAGTTGTATTTATTACTCTATGCTAAGGGCTGCTAAAGCGCTTTTTACATTTTTGTGGCACACTGCTATTTTTTCCTCTGGTATATTACCCAATAAAGGAAAAAAGAGAGACCCATCCTGTAGCCACAGTGACAAATGCCGGTTAGTGTCGTGTCGGTGACACTATTTAACAGGTGTCACCAACACCGTGACAGTATAAACAAGTGTCGGTTACGCCACCAACCCATAACCTTTATTCATGGAGAATTTTATTATATTATTAACGTAAAAAATATCTGTCCTGCTGTAAATCAACTTTTCCAAAAAAATTCAATCAAGAGAGACTCATCCTGTAGCCTCAGTGACAAATGCCGGTTAGTGTCGTATCGGTGACACTATTTAACAGGTGTCACCAACACCGTGACTATAGATGAGTACGATAATTACGCACTTTTCTAACTTTTCAACCCGAAGCGTGAATGAAAAGACGCTTCGGGTTGAAAAGTTAGAAAAGTGCGTAATTATCGTACTCATCTAGTATAAACAAGTGTCGGTTACGCCACCAACCCATAACCTTTATTCATGGAGAATTTTATTATATTATTAACGTAAAAAATATCTGTCCTGCTGTAAATAAACTTTTCCAAAAAAATTCAATTTCTAGAGATTTTTTTGATTGACACAAAACTGGTCGCCTGTAATAGTTCAAAAAACTCTAGGTCAAACCTTATGTTGAAAATGCCGGTACCTAGTGTTTGTTTAAAGGAAGTTTCCCTTTATTTATGATAAAATCATGGTATTTAAATAATTCTTTTGACAAAATGGAAAATTAATAAACAACAGTCACAAGAAAATGTGATATTATTTGAAAAGTGTGTTGGTAAGTTGTTAAAAGTGACGTATTGACATTTGACGTTCGGCCATTGTGCTGAGAACTGTGGTAAGTGGAAAGAACGCACGCGGTAAGATTTGCAGCAGAGTTAAGTTTATGGTGGATTTTTTTATTACCTCTTTAGTAATTTATTGAAACTAAGTGCACAAGATGTCAAATAATACAGCCCCTGATAGCTGGGAATCTCAAGCCGATACTTCATCGACAAATAATTCGCCACAACATACTGCAGATGTGACAGCACATTTTTCCACGTTGAATGTTAATGCTGTCGAATTTGTGCCTTCATTTTCGTTTGGGAAAACTTCAGAAGTAGTTGACGAAGCATCCCCAACAAATTCCGAAGAATCTAATAGTTCACCTCAGCATAATCCTCTTTTAAATGGTGAGTAGCGGTGTACATGAAACTAGTCATATTTAGGTTATACACCCCTCTCTGATACTATATTCCCACCTATATTTTAGCTTTACTCTAGTGAAATTCCTTTTGAAATGACTATTCCAAAACCCGTATTTATTAGTAGGTAATATGTACCATATTGTTGGTTTTAATAGGGTCAAATTGAAGTGAAATTTTTCTAGTTTTTCAATCTATTATGTAAAAAAGAACTCACTATTAACTTATTTGCTTAAATATTAATATTAGTAATACGTATTAATATTCCAAGAACATGCTATCAACATCTCATAACCAGATATTACTGGATTTTAGTAGTAGACTTCAAAAAAATTTTAAAGTTGGCAATGGTTTCATGTTTCTTTTTAACCATCAGTTTGTGTGTAGTAACATATTATTTAAAAAATCAAAGTTTCCTATTATAAAAGTTATTTTTGCTTCACTATTTTGCTTCTTATTAGTTTTACTTGGTTTTAGTTAGCTAAGTAAACAACAACAAAAACGTAATTCAGTTTGCAACATATTTTAAAAATATGTGAGATAACACATGAAAGCATGGTAATTTCACCTTTCACCATTTGTTTTGTGTCCCCAATACTGCTATTTGTAGATATTACAGATCAGTTAGTGACTGTGCGATTTATTAAAAAAAAGGACTAAGAAAAACTCTTTTTCATATCAATATCCCATATAATAAACTACATTGCTTTATTCTCTTATTTATCTCAATGGGTCATAATTTTTTGACACAGATTCATGTATGTTGATACATATCCCATATAAACATACATAAAAAAATTATTTTCTCTTATAATTATCACAGGAAATCTTCTTTATGTTCCCTTATTTGTATTTGTTACATACAAGATTGTCCTGAAATTAAAAATGAATATATTTTGTTTTAAACAACTCATTTCAGCACCAAATGTTTATCTTGGAAGTGTTTACATATTAGTTTGTAACTGGTTAAATATATTTGTTATTTTTACCATGTGATTAATGTATAATAGGGGCTATACACATAAAAGAGGAATTTAGAGTATAAGTATGTGAACTACAAATATGTAAGATAATGATTGTTTATCAAGCAAGTTCATAAATCATAGACATTTAAAATAAATATTACAAAAGAAATTATAGTACAACTGTTATTTTTGCAGGTAACATGCCTGATGCTACAACTGAACGTGTGGAAGTAAAAGAACCCCCACCTATTCCTCCTGCAGACGGCGATGCGTCTCCCGGAGGAGAAGGAGGCACTTGGGAAGATGTTGCTGATGAAGATAGTACATCTGCTTCCGCTCCTCAGGCTACAACTCCTGAAGGTGATGATGATGAAGAACCTTCTTCAGAAGAAGCACCTATTAAAATTAAGAAAAAGAATCCCGTCAAGGAGAAACCGGAAGAGGATAAAAAGGAGCATGTGAATGTAGTTTTTATTGGACATGTGGACGCCGGTAAAAGTACTATCGGCGGTCAGATTATGGCTTTGACAGGAATGGTAGATAAAAGAACATTAGAAAAATATGAAAGGGAAGCAAGAGAAAAAAGTAGGGAAAGTTGGTATTTGAGCTGGGCTTTAGATACAAATCAAGAAGGTGAGCCTTTTATATTTTCATTTTCTAAAAGTTTCTGATAAAATACTTTTTTTTTGTAGAAAGAGATAAGGGTAAAACAGTAGAAGTAGGTCGTGCCTTTTTCGAAACTGAAAAGAAACATTTTACTATTTTGGATGCTCCAGGACACAAAAGTTTTGTGCCTAACATGATTGGTGGTGCTGCTCAAGCTGATTTAGCTGTACTAGTCATTTCGGCTAGGAAAGGAGAATTTGAAACAGGATTTGATCGAGGTGGCCAAACTAGAGAACATGCTATGTTAGCTAAAACCGCCGGAGTAAAATATCTTGTAGTATTGGTCAATAAAATGGATGATCCTACTGTTAGTTGGGACGAAACTAGGTAAGAATTTGTTCTGTATTTCTATCCAATTAGCGATCTTTTTTTCTGCTTAATTATACCATTCGCTTCAGCAACCTAACACACCAAGATTTGAAATACCTAAAAATATAGCACTTTTTATGAACTAACTAGTTGCCTTAATGATCAACTTGTTACTTGCTGACAAATAATAATGCATAATCCTTGAAATCATATTGTTGTCTATGTTTTTGTTGATTTTTATATTAAATTGAAGTTATATTTGAAACAATTTAAACCATGTTTAATTATGACAAAACTTTGAGCACAAAGCAACAATCTAAAGGTAGTTTTTACAAGCAATTGTCTTCTTGAGGCTAGAAACATCTACTCAGCTGTTTAAATATGAAGTTCTTGGTCTAATAAAGACACTGAAGAGAGGAGTATGGTTTTATTGAAATTTAGAGATAGAAAGCTGAATCCAGCGAAAAATTGATAAAAATTGCCACAAAAGTTTTAAATATATACAGAATAATGTTTTTAAACTGATATGAAAAGAAAGGAAAGTAATACAATATCTATTTACTAGATATTAGACAGAGTGAAAGTTAATTATAACATGAAGAACTATTTAAACAGAATTATCTATTAAATACTGATTTTCTAAACAAAACAAATCATCTAGTATTTAACTTTCACATTTGTTGGAAATATTTATTAGATTTATTTGAACAAACAAAAACTCCTTTGTTACTTTTGTATATATGAACCGAGATATGAACACACACAAATTCTACGACTGGTGTAACCTCCTTTAACCCATATTTTTAAAAAACTATTAGTGTGATTCATAATGCGGTGTCACAGAAGAGTAATATGTGGCGGTGTTAACAGAAATAATTATAATGTTTCCACAAAGATCTAAATAGTTCGTCATTAATGATCTGACGTACATTACCTGAAAGAGAAGTTAGCTACATATGGTTCTTACAACAGCCTTTTTGGTGTGCGTCATCGTTTGTGACGTATATTCGGGTTTTGGGTATGTCGTTTATTTTATTTGTCATTTTGACACATATTCAACCCTAAATTTGATAAATAAAATCATCAGGATCGCATTCAGCAAAATTCGACAAGGCTATGAAATTAATAGTTACCAGCTTCTTTTTCTAACTGAATATACTTGAGAACTTTCAAAATGCTAATGTTTTCCGTGTATCTAGGCATATTTTTGTATTATTCGAATAAATATAACAATAATATTCATATTAACTTTTCATAAATAATAATTGACCGTGAACAACAAAGTACAGACCTGACAAGAACTGTCAGTGGGACAGTAGAAAAAGATGTCAGACACATTGACAATACGAAAGGTATATCTGCATGCCTATTTTAAATAAAGAAATTTCTCCCGATTGATAGGTCGCGCTTACGCTTAATCTGAACATCAACCAATCAAATTTTGGTAAGTCAATGATTAGGATTGACGTTTGTAAAAAATGTTAACGGTTCATTATTGCGACATTTTGATTAGGATAATCAAAGACCTGACTTTTTTTGCATTCCTTTCCACGTAATGTGTTAGAAAGACATTAACAAACGATGACGCACACCAAAAAGGCTGTTGTATGAACCATAGAACCACAATTATGCCATCTTCTTTTTTAAAATGAAGTATAGTTTATGCTTACGCTTATGTTACATTGCTTTTATATTGAATTACTTAGGCCTTAGAGTAAGTCTCATGCTTTCTGATTTCTAAGGAGGTTTTTTTTAATGATTCCCTCGTTCTGTCACACTTTCCACCAATAGAATCGCACATTTCAATACATTTAAGTTACATAATGCTGAAAAATGACAATATTCTATAAAAGTGCATGAGATAAAGCTTGTTTTGTATCTAAATGATAGTAATTGATTAAATATTGTAACAATATTAATTTTTTTTGTTATAGATACAACGAGTGCAAAGATAAAATTCTCCCCTATCTTAAAAAATTAGGTTTTATATTAAACAAAGATTTATTTTTCTTACCGTGTTCGGGTCAAACAGGCCAAGGTTTAAAAGATCGCGTAGATGAAGCCCTCTGTACTTGGTATAGAGGTGAAGCATTTATACCGTTCATAGATAGTTTACCGTCACTTAGTAGAAAAGCTGACGGACCATTTATAATGCCCATCGTCGATAAATATAAAGACATGGGTACCGTATTAATGGGTAAAGTAGAATCAGGAGAATGTAAAAAAGGTCAAACGATGCTAATAATGCCGAATAGGACTCCCGTCACCGTCGATATGTTACTTTCCGACGACGATGAAGTTAGTAGAGTAGTTCCTGGTGAAAATGTCAAAATTAAAGTTAAAGGCATAGAAGAAGAAGACGTTAGTCCGGGATTCGTTCTTTGCGATTCCCTCAATCCAATTCATACAGGACGGATCTTCGATGCTCAATTGGTTATTTTAGAACATAGATCCATCATTTGCGCCGGGTATAGTGCCGTTATGCATATTCACTGCGCAGCCGAAGAGGTCACCGTTAAAGTAAGTTGTATATTTTAACAAATTTATAACAATCAACCAAAAAATTTCGAGGTTATCGGTAGACAAGTCCCCCTTCTATCCAGGACCCCAATTCTTGACTCAAGGCTCTTCGCTTATTTTTTTATTCAATCTCTTTCCTTTTGGTCCAACTGCTTGGTGCCCAAGAAGTGTATAGTTTGGCAAGTTTATTTAAACCTCCGAAAGTAATGCAGTCGAAAACATTCGATATTGCAACGCTTAACTATGGAAAAGTAAAGTACTAAGTATGTATTGATAATAATTGGTGATTTTTATCGACAGCTGAGTTCTTATTGGAAGCGCATGCGTGTGTTTTCAGTTATACTTTATAAAATAGGCACAGTACGCCATTTGTACGTTTTTGACAGATAAGCGCATGTTTCCTCGCCTCTTACCGATGCCCCGTAGGTTCAGATAAACTTGCCAAATATTAATTACCTTGTAAATGGGTCCTAGAAGATCTAACAAATCTCAGCAACATTTTTAAGTACAAAAGTATATCAATAACAACAGGATCTTGTTTCGGAGAAAAGTTTTAACAATAAACATTTTTTTTAGGCCTTAATATGTTTGGTAGATAAAAAAACTGGTGAAAAAAGTAAAACTCGTCCAAGGTTCGTAAAACAGGATCAAGTAGCAATAATGAGAATTGAATGTGCAGGAGTTATTTGCTTAGAACCGTTCAAGTTTATGCCACAGATGGGAAGGTTTACACTACGAGATGAAAGTAAGTCAAATTTTTGTTGTTTTGTCATTCAAATTGAAAAAGTTTATGCAAATAGAGAATTATATTGGCGCTAAAATGAGTCCTTGAGGAACTCTACAAGACGTAACGATACGTTTTTTTTTAGATAGGACAATTGCCATTGGAAAGGTCCTGAAACTTGTGGAATAAGGAGACTTGTGTTGCGGACATGAGACTGTTGTAGACCTAAAAAAATTGATATTTCATCCATTGAAACACGAACTGAAAACGATTAATGGACATTTTTTTAAAAACTATACATCAACAAAAAAAATACCAACATTATTCAGTGAACGCCACACAAAAAAAAAGTTCTGTCGAGCAAAAATACAAGCGTTGTTGAGGATTTCTTTGTTTTTTCTTTCTTCATTTTTTTTTATTGCATTTTATAAACTGTTTACTATTTGAGGTGCTGCTTGATTGACGTCGACAACAAGTTGTAACTAATATTGAAATTTCTAATTAATATATTTATCTTGGTATTTTGGTTTTTATTATAATTCTTATTGTGTATATAATATATTGGGTATATTTTGTTTTTCATCTAAATTTACGGGGGAAAAATTGAACATTTCTGTTGATAAAATAACATTTTCAGCCTTAAATATCTATAAATCCGTTTTATAAATTTTTCTTGTTCGTCCCCTAATAAATTTTCGCGAATATCTGTAGCATCAACATTTATGTACCATTAAAATGTAGCTCCCGATCAAAATTATCGTTAATATCGGTTTGTGAAGAGCGAAAAAAGTTGATAGTGGAAAGATATTTTTGCTAAACTTGTTTTTAAATAGTAAATGAGTGATCAATCTGCACTTACCCCGTTTTATCCTCTAACGGTGCTTTAAGCAGTTCAAATATTCTGGTGATTTGTGTGAATATCAATTTTTATTACCTCTCGACTAATTTTAGTCGAAATATGTAGGAAAATATTTTGTTTCTAAAAATTAAATAGGGAAACCGTCATGCCGAGATCCCTATTTGGAAAATATACCCTAAGGAAAACTGTTTGGAATAATTTTCTATAGAAGTATGTCGATAATCGTGACTTTGTAGTGTATGCAAAGTATGACGACTGGCTGGCCCAGATTTCTGGATATTTAAAAATACATGGATCTGGAAAAAAATGCAGTAACGTGAGAAATTCGTTTGCAGTATGGTATTTGAAGAAAAATGAATATGGAAGTAGATCGCTTGAGATTGCACTGCAAAGATGAAGAAAACAGTAAAAGTAACAACTGATGGTGTAAAGATATGATAGTAGGGAGATATTTTCTGTTGAATGGATTAAATGGATGAAAAGTTTGACATTAATGGGATAAAATAATCAAAATGTGGAGAAAATTGTAGATTTTCCAACTGCATATCTGTATATAAATGTTTTTTTTGTTTATTGGTTGTTGGATCTTCTACATTTATATATGAAATTCTTATTTATAGTTGGCTTATTTAAGTGCAATTATGAATGATCGTTAATCAGTTTTACATATCGAGTGTACACAGTGCGTCAAAAATTAATTTTTAAGCGAAAAAGTTGAATAAACTTCACGTTACGATTGAATTCGTGGTATTATTTGTGAGGTAGAGATGTCATGATTTTTTTACTAAAAACTCCCAAAATTTTTTACATTCTACTTACAAATTGAAATATTCACCCTGTGTAATTATTTATCGAGTGAAATTTTACCAAATTGAAAATTGAAAAAATTCCCAAAATTTGGTATTTTGCGAACAATAGGTTTGACACATTGTATAGTTAATATTTTTGCTGGCGTTTTTTTATTAATATCATCAAAATAACAAGAAAAATTTATAACGGCTTTTTAAATATTATACAGGAAGAGGCCTCTAATTAAAAAAAACTCTTTAATATCGTTCAAGGTTATACCACACCATGTGGCTCAAATTAAAGACCAATTTTTATTGTAAATAATTTTTCCTTACTTAATTACAGCTTCCTGTAAAAATTGTTCAATAAGAAGAAACATTGTCGGGCTATATGCTTAGAAAGACATTTAATTAAACTTTCAAGTTGAACGGGGCTGGTATATCTGCAAGATTTAACCAACCATTTTGGTTTGTAATTAGAAGGGTATAATATCAGATGCATACCTGTTTAGGCGTGTACAAGGTGGTAGAAAAAACTTTAATTTGACCCACACGGTATGATGGATTTCATAATGTTAATGTTCTATTGAATTTTCGTTGATTTGTTTTACTGAAGGTGCTTGAAGACGAACATTCTTGGATGAGATATGAGTATTTGTTGTTAAAATTGAAATTCAAGTCTAATACCAATAAAAATTTAAGTCCTCCAGATCTTGATTTTCTCAAATATCAAAGATGAAAAGTATTCTTGATTTTCAGTTCATTCTCATCTAAAAATGTCAAAACGTATTTATAGTGTGTGGAAATAACATAAAACTTTTAAAATGCCTTTTAAGCGAATATAAAACAAAAAGAATACAAGTTGCTTTCTTGACGATTATCTGTGTAAATATTGAAGAGTTTATAAGTTACACCGTTGTAACGAAAACCTAAAAAAGAAATTATATAGTTAGCCTTTTTTCTTTTTTGTTCAAGTTTCTTTTTTAGTCTTTTTATTACTATAAGTGAGCAAAGAAATGTTGCTATCAATTTTATATATTCAATAAAATGTGAAATTGTATGTTATGTGTTTGATTCCTCTCTGATGATGGCGCACGTATCAACTGCTGATGAAACAAGGAACATGGAAGGTGCTGATGAACCATTTTTTAAGAAAAATGAGAAGACTGGACAATTCAAAAAAACTACGACAATCAAGAGAAGGAATGAGTCAAGGTAAGACTATAAACTGTTGTTTCCGTTCTTCGTTCTCGAGTCGAGTCTCGATTATATCCTTCCTCTACCTCCGGTAAAAGGAAAATAAACAAAAACAAGTCTAAATATTTATTAGTTAAAATTTTTGATATATAAATAGTCTCTTAAAATTAAATATATATATAAAGGTGCTTAACAAACAATGGTTATCGTGCAAATTGGGCAAGACCGTCGATATACTCTGCAAATACAATTTATATGTATACAGGATGAGATTTTAGTGTGTAGTTAACGAAAAATCACCACTTATTACATTCCCTGTATGCTTGTCTAACCGCATAGGAATTTGTTTTTTAAAATACGAAAGTAATCGACCGGTTCCATGCTAAAAACTCATCCTGTTTGTAAAAAAATGTTATAACTAATATTCAAACGCTGTTTGTTAGAGCAACAATATAACAAGCAACATCCCTCTATGAATAAAAAAATGTAAGTAAATAAATAAGCGCGTGTAAGTAAATGCTGTAAGAATCCTAGTTATTAAATTTTCTATTTATTTTATTGTAACCGATAGAAAATTAAATAATTTCGGTGGCGAAAACGTGACTTATAGAACTATAAAATCAGCTGGGCAGATGAAGGTAAAAAATTGTAAGAAATATCACTTTTTTTTTTTTAAATAAAAGAGATTGTTTCTCTTTAAATGCTTCTGACAAATCACAGAGCAAGTTTACGTACTAACAAGCATCACACTATACAGTTCAATGTTCTGAATTTTAAACAGATTAAATTTAAACGAATTGAAAAATATTTATGAAGATATATATTTTGGATTATAATTTTCAGTTTCATATTGTTCTTAATGGTGTGTATTATAACTAAATTACTTTTAGTAGATTTTGTTTCGTTCAATATGGAACACCTTGTATAAATGTTTTTATATACCAGAGCTGTCAAACATACTTTGAAAAAAAATTTAGATAATTTTACTTTGGGTATCTAGTTACTGTTAAAAAAATCACATTTTAAGATACTTTTATAGTTATCTTGCAACTTAACAATCCTCAACTTTAATTAACTAAAATATCTATCTTCATATAAATATGCAGTGATTTTATTGGAAACTTTTTGATTTCTACTATCTACATTTGTACAAACATATAAAACACAAAACAAATATTTGAAATTTTAGATTTCTTCATCTTTGAAACGTCGGTAAACGGATTGTACATAAGTGAATACACATTTCCAATCAGGCCTTCGAGTGGCCATCATATCGTCAACGTCAAGGAGAGGAAAAATATCTGCCTTTTCACTGAAACAAAAAAATGCTATTACACAAATGGAATGAGTAGAATATAAATACAGTGTTGGCAAAAAGTTTGTCACCTCCCTACTTTTTGGGTGTTTCAGCTCTAAATGCAATATACATAGTGTTCGTATAAGCCTCAAAAGTAGATTCGATATGACCAGCAATTTTTTTTTGGAAAATGTAGAGATAAGAATTACCTGGCAACTCTGAAGGCGAGTTCAAAATTATGTCTTCGTTCTTTTGGCGTTAACGCGTGATAGTCGAAAGCATCTGGCAGGAAATGATGTATGAGGGCACAAAATGCTAGTCCGTCTGCCCAGCTGGTGGAGAAGTTGTCTAGTTGAACGTTCTAGAAAATCAATCAATATTAATATCATGTTACTTTTCAGTTTCTTTTTTTGGTATTCGGTGGTTCTGAATTAAGCAACACACACCTAGAAGGATTAAAATAAAAGAACACAAAACGAGTTACATACAAAAAATTCAAAATACCAAAAAGCTTCTATATGTAATGAGAGTTAAACATTTGGGTTAATTAAAAATAAAAGCAGCGTACTGTTAGACATTTGGGTTATACTATAACACAAAAGTAAATATTTAAATCAATAATTAACCATGTACCAACAATTGTAGGTTTTTTTTAGGTAAAACTGGAAAACAAGTGAGAAGGTGGGTACACCATTATAATAGCAGAACTTCTAGGTACCCAAAAAGGTTTTTTTTTAAATCTAATATAGGTAAGTGTGATCTTTCTAAAATCTTACGTTTTGGTACAGTCTGAGGTAGTAATTATTGATAGTCACCATCTCCATAGAGACTATTTTCGCAGAATGCAGAACTACTACCCAGATGACGATTTTATGCATGCTCTTCCATTCCATCTATCACTTATTCCTTATTTGTAACTTTGACGCGAGGTACAAAGCATTTTAACCGCCTTAACTATGATAGACGAATATCTTGTTTGATCAGGTGGATATACACCAACATTAAGAACTTTTATTCCTTAATCCAGATCTGCTTTTCAGCTAACCAAATGTTTGGGCTTAAAACACCAGCGCCTCGAGTGTATGTGATGAACTACTAGCACTACTGGAAATTTTATCATCAGTCTTAAGCTTTACCATATTTCAATACTTTGTAATTTACCGGTCATTTAGATTTTCAAAACCAAAATAAAGTATACACCCTGATATTTTTGAATAAATAAAATTTTTATTGTTTATAAATCTTGCATATAAACAAATCACCCTACTTATTAATAAATAAAACTAAAATAGACAAAAAGCAGCTCTAGCTCAAAACACCATTTTTTTCAAGCAGCTTTGTTGCCAAAAGAGTCTCCTACCTCATACTCCTTAGTCTTCATCTTACACCAAAATAATAGACGTTCTTTGATGGTAGCCGCCGATAGGCTGACTGCAGGATCAGTAAATTTAAAAAGGGGACCATTCCCAGGACTCTTTGGGGTACCAGGGGTACTGCAGACCAAGCGAAGGTATTAATAGAAAGTTCGAAAGTATCAAGCAACAAGCAAATTTGAAACTGTGGTAGATTATGTATCTGGTGCAAGAGAAGTTAGAAAATGTTTTAGGGTGTGTTAATATTGAAGTTATAGGTCTTATCAAAAGTGTTGATTTATTATACACAGTGGATGAAAGAAATAATTATTTATAAGTAAAACCGTAAGATTGAAAAAAAACAATCATTTTTTTTACACACGTAAGTGAATTCTTCTCTTGTATGGATGGTTTAAGATGTTTTCCATTGCCAGATCAATTAGTTTTACTGTGAACATGGTGGTTTCATTCAAATAAGTTTTTTCTCTTGTTCATTTTACCCACCCAGCACCCCGTTTCACTCCCCGACTCTGTAACGTTGGTAATTCCTTTCTCTTCTATTTATCGTTGTTTCTTTGAAATTATTTCTCATAAACAGTATTTTCCTTGTACCTATCTATAGAATATTTCATACATTGATATTTTTGCAGCTCCCTTATTTTACTTATTTTATTCCCTTTTTTAATTTTAATATGCATGACTATGTTATTTCAAACGTTCAATTTTACATGAATTTGTGACAGGAACCAACTCGATTTATCAGCTGACTAGTTTTTTGTTTGGACAAAAAACGCTACCTACAGCGGCTAGGTATGAGTAACAAACATACTCGATTATACTTATTCGCCTGAATTTTGTTGTTATAGAGAGATGTTGAATTTATTCCTTATAAACATCGACGGGTTTCGGTATCGCGATGACTTATTTACTATGAACAAATTGTAACTAGTGATTTTTGTGACTTTTTCCGTGAAAATTGATAGGAACAGTTAGTGGAAATAATGGTAAATTTGCTGTACTGTATTTCGTCGGTGTCGTGGTAAGTATTCAAAATTGTTAATCTCTTATTGTTATTGATTTAAAACAAGAATTAGGGGCTAGACTGAGTTATAATCTATATAACAATATGCCGTTTTTTTGAAATTACACATAAAGACAATATTTTGGATGGAAGTCGTTTTCACCATCAAGTTTTTTAAGAAAATTGCAGGCAACTTAAAACAGGAGTTTCAATGTTGCCAGGTTTTATTTTATTTATTTTGTGTATAAATTTACACGCACAAAATCATTCGACAAATAATAATAGTAGGTACCTATATTTCATTATTAGTCTGGAACAAGGATTTCTCCATGCGCGCGTGACAAATTCTCGGGAATTCATGCATGGAAAAATCCATTTCTGGACGTGTAATGAACTATACTTTTTATCATACTTATTTTAAAACAATGCAAAAAAGAATAAGAAGTAAATTTAGAAACATTTCCACGGGCATTGTTTTATTTTCTGTCATTTAATATTCATATTTATAAATATACCAGCAAAATATATTGATATGGTTGACGGTTTACATAGTCGAAGAATATTATAGACTTTGGTCGAAGGTGATGAACGTAAAAATTAAAATTCATAAATACGTACAGGAGGTCGAAGATAATATACTATAACACTTTTGTTCTTAAAATAGTTTTTTTATTTATTGGAATAATGGAATTACTTACCCTGGTGGAGTATTGAGACTGTTTTGCTTATCCAGTTGTTGGAACTTTGCGAATGGAGATAGAGGTTTCTTCGTTATTTGTTGTTGAGTAGTTACCTTAGTAACTGAAAAAAATTTTAAAAGCGTTAATTGTAAAAAAAATTCTAATGGGAATCGTAGATTGAACGCCTGAAGGTTATACAGCGTGTCCACGCATGGAGTAACCTTTAGGTGAAAAAACTTCAAATATTAGTTTTAGTAAAAAATGTCATTCTTGATAAACAGTTTTGCTTGTTCTGAAACCTTATAAAATGAAATTAAAATCAAATTTTTCGCAGCCCTTCTCATTTTATAGCCAGTTTTATAATAATGGAAATATAAACAAAAAAATACCTTTATTCATGTGAAATAATTTTTAGGGTGGAAAAGTAAGACGTTAAGCAAATAAATCAATTAAAAAATAAATTTACCTGTGGTCGTAGTTGCACTTGGACTTTGGGTAGTTGTTTTTTCAACATTCACGTTTTCTGAAACGAATATATTTAAAATTAGTTTCCTACTCTTAAAACCTCACAAAATATACAATCAATGACATGATTTAAACATTTGTTAGTCGACAATATAATTATACAATGCAATTAAAACAAATAAAATGAAAAAATACACACAGGAAGGTATATACAGCGTGATTTATTAATCAGAGCGTTAGCGGTACTACTTATTGCAGTTAGATAATATAGTGTCGACGTTTATAAATATATTCGGAATTTTGACGATGTGTTGATGAAATTAGATTGAAGATTTTGAGAAACAATAGTCTAAAAATACTTCCTACATACAGATTTGGCAAATAAATTTGTTCCGTACTTTTAAAATAACCGGTAGGGGAGAGTGGGAATACTAATTCAGTAAAATAATAGTTTTAACTACTGTTTCGAGACACTAAGTATTATTTTCATTGTCCTGGAAGCTTTTAAATAATCTCAATATTTTTTTCAATGTTGTAAGGTACCTTGTGAAATACAACTGCTCATCTGTCTTAATCAAACTTAATCAAAATTCGGTAAACTTTACAGAAATCTGTGAAGTTTCTAACTAAAATATGGAATATTATTTCCAGAAATGGAATGCATATTCCCTAATTTGGCGCGAATATGAAAAGAATATTTGCACAATGGCATATTTTAAAATAGAATTTATTTCGCACTGGCCAATTTTGAAATTGAAAATTAGAAAGTCACGTTCTATTTTTGGAACAGTAAAAAAATTAGATTTGAAAATAAACGACCTTAAGAAACCCCAAAACTTTTAGCGTTTTAATTATATTTTCGTGTTCTAATTTTTAATTTTTCTTTCCCGAGAAGGTTTCGAGGTGTAATTTATATTTTTAAACATACAAAGAAATTATTAGAATTGTATCGAAATTGTGTTTTTCTCTGTGTCCTACGATGTAATTTGTAATAGAGGAGTTCAGTCTAAGGTCAGTATGGCCAACAAAAAGTGGTTTTTTCTGACAAGAATGACAGTTAAGGTCTACTATTCCAAATATAAGATTTTGCATGTTTTTTATCATTGCGAACATCTACATTGCTTTATTAAAATAGTGAATACACCTCCGAAGCGTGTATCTTGAAATTTAACATGACTTTTTAGCTGAATACTCAACATATCAGTGGCCAATAATTTTGGGAACTCTTGGCATGTCACCATTACCATTTCATTTCCGTTATTCAGTCACTAGCTCTGTCAAATGTCAGTGCAAAAAGTAATTAGAAGAATAAAGATACAACTAACAAGAAATCTAATCAACAATAGACATACACGATGAAACGAATATCAACAAAAATAAATATAACTGACATTCGACATAACTAGTGACTGAATAACAGAAATGAACTTGCCAGAAGTTCCTAGGATTATTGGCCATCTGAGTATTCAGCTAAAAAGTCATTTTAAATTTCAAGATATACGCTTCGGGGGTGTAACCATTATTTTAATAAAGCAATACAGATGTTCACGATAATAAAAAAAATGCAAAAATCTCATGTTTTGAATGGTAGATATTAACCGTCATTCTAGTCAGAAAAAAATCACCTTTTCGTCTAGTTCCGTATACAGGAAAATATTTATATTGTCAATTAGTGCGTTATAGTATTATTCACATTCGCTGTAGGCTATTTAGGAGCAGCAGGTATTGGGGTAATTTGTTAGGGGGGGGTTGGGGAAGGGGTGCGCACACCAACACAATCCTCACCCTCTATATCTTACGACGACATCACGTGGCATCTTTGATCCCGTACAATAATCATGGTGTGCGCACCACGACACACCATCTATTTTTCAAATTCTTCTAACTCTAGTAATAAGAAAATCCAACTCGACATGTTTTGTTTTTTTTTTCTCAGCAATAAAACGACTAAGTTATAATTCCTAAACCATAAAAAACACCTTTACATAATAAAAATTGGAATGGACTCGTATGAAAAGATTCGTTTTTACGAATTGGATTTGAATAAGTCTTCGAACGCCTGATCCACGTTGCTTTCGTCCAATAAAGGTGGACAAACAATGTCGGGTAAAGTTCTACTTCTCGATATACCCGCGGATTTGAACGCTGATTGTTTTTCCGAAGTTTTTATTCTGTTTATACTCGTTTTAACGATTTTCTCGTTAGTTTTGGTGACAGGTAAATTACTTCCTCCTATTAAATACGCTTCCATAGCCTTTTTCTTCGATAACAATTCATCTTTCGACATCCCAGCTTCAAATTGTCTTTGAGGTACTGCCAAACTGTGACTCGATTTCGATTTCACTACATTCCTTGCCGTTGGAGATCTTGTAGGCGATTGACTTGCCATACAAATTTGATGCCAAGAATCTGATTTACTGATACCTCTAGAGGAAATTGGAGAGAAAGCACCAGGTGAAGTAGGTTCGACGTTCACGATAGGTATGTGGAATTTACTCGTTACTACTCCTTGACCTTTTTCGTTGAATTCTACGAATTGTTGATTGTGAGCAGATGTAGTTTTAACATTATTATATACAGGTCCCATGCTGGATGCTTGTTTTTGCTGCATGGGTTTCACAACACCAAAAGCTTTGGTTTCGTTAGTTCCAGTAGAGTTTTTAAAAATAGTTTTACCTTCTGACATTTTTGTTACGAACGTTTCACCAACCTTGGTAGGTTCGGGAGATTTATGAATTATAGGAGAAGTCTTAGACTTCCTGTTATCGTTTTTACTGATATTGCTAAGAGTATTCTTCAAGCTAAAAGCAGCAGCCATATCATGTTCGTTTCGAGTCATGGGAGATTTTTGTCTTATAGTAACAGCTTGTTGGCTAACAGGTACTCCCATAACTTTACTGCTTATGGCTGTATATTCGTGGACACTTTCGTTTGAAAGTTGAGTTTGTAGTTTTGGAGGTTTTATAGTTTCTGCGTTGGGGTTAAAAGTTAGCGTTGAAGTAAAAATATTCTCAGGAGTTTGAGGAGTACTAAAAGTATCTTCTTTACCAGGTACGTGTTGATAAACACTTCGAGGTATATTTTCCGAGTTGTTTTGCTTATATGTACTGGTACTATCTTGATTCCAAGGTGAAGTTTTTATTTCTTTAGATGGAAATATCGGTCTGCTGTAACTATTAATTGATCCAGCTGTGAAAGAATGATGATTCCTAAAAGAATTAACTGGTTGATATGTTACACTAGCATGACTAGAATACTCGGGAGTTTTACTGCCTAAATTGTTGTACTGATCACTCAATTTTCTCACGGTATTACTTTTGGTATCGTTTCTTGAAACGAACGAAGTACCGAGGTTTTCTTTCGGAGTTTGTGATATAAAAGCGGATGTTAGTTCTTTACTAAGTTTTCTGGGCTTGATTAAATGTACGTCGTTTGTTAGAGGACCTGCTTCGAATTTTTTAGCAGCAATACTTATAGCTCTACTACTTTTATCGATGTCATTCGTTAGCCAAGGTTTTGAAATAACAGGTGATACTGCTGGTGAGCTAGAATCCGAATCATGTAACGGTTTAGGGCTGTAAAGAAACAACGAAGTATCGTTACTTTCTTTTATTTCAGTTTTAAGTAAATCTGGTGATTCCAGTTTCTTGGGAATTGGCTTAAACGCCGATTGCGGAGCGTGAGAAAACTTATTTACCGGCAAAGGACCTGGTACTAATTTATAGTTTTTTTGTGGTTCCGTTTTTACTGTTAATATTCCGGTAATTGTATCGTGTTCGCCTTTAACTGGTAGGATTTCTCTAGACACTCTTTGTACTTGTGGTGGTGGTACTATACGTTCTTGGGACTCTCTTTTTTTATCTTCAAACATTTGTTGCAAATTTCTCGCACTTTGTCTACTAATTTTAGGTCCGTATTGATTGGAGCGTCCCATAATGGCGTCGTCCTGCGTTTTCCAGAAATTTTTCACCGTATTATTCGGTACTCTACTAACATTTTCGAAATTATTCTTGATATTACCGAATCTGTTTTCCCAAACTTGTGCTCTGTTTTTTTGGTTTGTCCAAGCGATGCTTTTATTAGTACTAGTTTCATCCGAATTTTGATTTTTGTTTAAAAACGCTAAGAATTTTTGATCTGTAGCAGTTTTTGGTTCAAATGTTGGTACTGGATTTTTATTTACAGGATTTCCCACTCTTATCGGTCCACGAAGAGCGTAGTAGTTGTTTTTGTGTTGTTGTGCTTCGGTTTCACCATCGGAATCATCGGTTTCTTCATAGAAATGAAGAGGTTTTGGTATATCTATGGTATTAGCACGTTTCATTTTTTGTTTCTTAATTTCGGTATTAAATCTAGGAGATGGTTCTTTGAAACTATCAATCTGAGGACAATAAAGCGAATTCTTCGACTTAATATAACCAGGGTATTGTAGAACTTTAGTTTCTGATGGTTTTGATGATTCCTTTATACTTACTGCATCATTTTTAATTTCTGTTTCTAAAATTATCGGTTTGGTATATTCCTCCTGTGGAGTAGTCGTATCTTCGCTAAAAAATTCGTCGAGTAGATCTGAAATATCCGGAGTTTGAACTGTAGACGAATTATTAGAGATACTGTTATTGGAACTACCAAACGGCCTTGGAGTTGTGTTTTTAACAGAAGATTTATTAAGATATTTATTAATAGAAGGGTTACTAGTAACGCTGCTATCGGAGTTTTGTTTACTCAATACAATGGCTTCAATATCGTTGGTTATTGGTGGAATTGGAGGATTTATATTCACGGTGGTTTCCGAATTTTGTTTCTGTAGATCAATGATTTCTTTATGAGAATTAGAAGGCGTTAATTTATGACCGGAAATTTCTTCCATGAGTCGCCTAGCGTCCGCTAATTCTTCCGAGCTTACCCCCACCGTATGTCTGTTTTGTCTATTTTTTCGTTTATTGAATTTTCCCGGCCCGCTAGATAATCTTCTTTCTACCTTCGGTATTGCAGTTGAAAGACCTGCTTGTAATTTTGTGACTAGATATAATAAAGAACTGCGTCTTTCTTGAGATATATCTGTGGAATCGCTACATAAACTTTGTGATAATTTATCTAAAGCATTTTGTACTTCGGTGATTAGACCGTTTCTTTGGTCCTCACCAGATTCTGTACCAGAATCAGTTGTTTGATCTTTCTCTGGTGCTTCTAATAAGCCTTGAAGAAGAGGAAGAAGAAGTGACTCACCCTCTATTTTTCCTTCGGGTTGATCCTGGCTTGCTTTTTCTACTAGATCTGCACAAGCTGTAACAAAAGAGAGTCATGAAATTTTCGCATATTTTACATACTCCAGTGTATTTTGAGTTCATAATTCCAGCCAGGAGAAAAGTTAGCACAATGCAGTTTACTTTGAGATTTCCATACCTACCCCTTGCTTCTAAATTTTCGACAAAAAAAGCATTTTTTACATAAAAATTGCTCAAAATTTGCCTGTATGGGTTTTTTGATGCGAACAATCGACTGGCACAGTCTGTTTTTGTATGAAATCATTTTTTCTCCTCCAAATGAAATCATGAAATTTTCGAAAATCCACTTTTCAAAACTAAAGATGCTCGTAACTCGACTATTATGATAGAGAAAACGTTCTAGTCTTCGGCAATCGATTCAGCGGAAAATTTTACATCCTACAGTGGATTTTGAGTCCATAATTCCGACCAGGAAAGAAGTTAGCACAATGCAGTTTACACTAAGATTTCCATACCTACCCCTTGCTCCAAAATTTTCGACAAAAAAAGCATTTTTGACATAAAATTTGCTCAAAATTTGCCTGGAGGGGTTTTTTGATGCGAAAAATCGACTGACACAGTCTGTTTTTGTATAAAATCATTTTTTCTCCTCCAAATGAAATCATGAAATTTTCGAAAATCCACTTTTCAAAACTAAAGATGCTCGTAACTCGACTATTATGATAGATAGAACGTTCTAGTCTTCGGCAATCGATTCAGCGGAAAATTTTACATACCACAGTGTATTTTAAGTCCATAATTCCGACCAGGGAAGAAGTTAGCAAAATGCAGTTTACACTAAGATTTCCATACCTACCCCTTGCTTCAAAATTTTCGACAAAAAAAGCATTTTTGACATAAAAATTGCTTAAAATTTGCCTGGAGGGGTTTTTTGATGCGAAAAATCGACTGGCACAGTCTGTTTTTGTATAAAATCATTTTTCCTCCTCCAAATGAAATCATGAAATTTTCGAAAATCCACTTTTCAAAACTAAATATGCTCGTAACTCGACTATTATGATAGATAGAACGTTCTAGTCTTCGGCAATCGATTCAGCGGAAAGTTTTACATACCACAGTGTATTTTAAGTCCATAATTCCGACCAGGGAAGAAGTTGGCAAAATGCAGTTTACAATAAGATTCCCATACCTACCCCTTGCTTAAAAATTTTCGACAAAAAATTGCTCAAAATTTGCCTGGAGGGGTTTTTTGATGCGAAAAATCGACTGGCACAGTCTGTTTTTGTATAAAATCATTTTTTCTCCTCCAAATGAAATCATGAAATTTTCGAAAATCCACTTTTCAAAACTAAAGATGCTCGTAACTCGACTATTATGATAGATAGAACGTTCTAGTCTTCGGCAATCGATTCAGCGGAAAGTTTTACATACCACAGTGTATTTTGAGTCCATAATTCCGACCAGGAAAGAAGTTAGCACAATGCAGTTTACACTAAGATTTCCATGCTCCAAAATTTTCGACAAAAAAAGCATTTTTGACATAAAATTTGCTCAAAATTTGCCTGGAGGGGTTTTTTGATGCGAAAAATCGACTGACGCAGTCTGTTTTTGTATAAAATCATTTTTTCTCCTCCAAATGAAATCATGAAATTTTCGAAAATCCACTTTTCAAAACTAAAGATGCTCGTAACTCGACTATTATGATAGATAGAACGTTCTAGTCTTCGGCAATCGATTCAGCGGAAAATTTTACATACTACAGTGTATTTTGAAACCATAATTCCGACCAGGAAAGAAGTTAGCAAAATGCAGTTTACACTAAGATTTCCATACCTACCCCTTGCTTCAAAATTTTCGACAAAAAAAGCATTTTTGACATAAAATTTGCTCAAAATTTGCCAGGAGGGGTTTTTTGATGCGAAAAATCGACTGACACAGTCTGTTTTTGTATATAATCATTTTTTCTCCTCCAAATGAAATCATGAAATTTTCGAAAATCCACTTTTCAAAACTAAAGATGCTCGTAACTCGACTATTATGATAGATAGAACGTTCTAATCTTCGGCAATCGATTCAGCGGAAAATTTTACATACTACAGTGTATTTTGAGTCCATAATTCCGACCAGGAAAGAAGTTAGCAAAATGCAGTTTACACTAAGATTTCCATACCTACCCCTTGCTTTAAAATTTTCGACAAAAAAAGCATTTTTGACATAAAATTTGCTCAAAATTTGCCAGGAGGGGTTTTTTGATGCGAAAAATCGACTGACACAGTCTGTTTTTGTATAAAATTATTTTTTCTCCTCCAAATGAAATCATGGAATTTTCGAAAATCCACTTTTCAAAACTAAAGATGCTCGTAACTCGACTATTATGATAGATAGAACGTTCTAGTCTTCGGCAATCGATTCAGCGGAAAATTTTACATACTACGGTGTATTTTGAGACCATAATTCTGGCCAGGAGAGAAGTTAACAAAAGGCAGTTTACTTTAAGATTTCCATACCTACCCCTTGCTTCAAAATTTTCGACAAAAAAAGCATTTTTGACATAAAATTTGCTCAAAATTTGCCAGGAGGGGTTTTTTGATGCGAAAAATCGACTGACACAGTCTGTTTTTGTATAAAATTATTTTTTCTCCTCCAAATGAAATCATGGAATTTTCGAAAATCCACTTTTCAAAACTAAAGATGCTCGTAACTCGACTATTATGATAGATAGAACGTTCTAGTCTTCGGCAATCGATTCAGCGGAAAATTTTACATACTACGGTGTATTTTGAGACCATAATTCTGGCCAGGAGAGAAGTTAACAAAATGCAGTTTACTTTAAGATTTCCATACCTACCCCTTGCTTCAAAATTTTCGACAAAAAAAGGATTTTTGACATTAAATTTGCTCAAAATTTGCCTGGAGGGGTTTTTTGATGCGAAAAATCGACTGACACAGTCTGTTTTTGTATAAAATCATTTTTTCTCCTCCAAATGAAATCATGAAATTTTCGAAAATCCACTTTTCAAAACTAAAGATGCTCGTAACTCGACTATTATGATAGATAGAACGTTCTAGTCTTCGGCAATCGATTCAGCGGAAAATTTTACATACTACAGTGTATTTTGAGTCCATAATTCCGACCAGGAAAGAAGTTAGCAAAATGCAGTTTACACTAAGATTTCCATACCTACCCCTTGCTTCAAAATTTTCGACAAAAAAAGCATTTTTGACATAAAAATTGCTCAAAATTTGCCTGGAGGGGTTTTTTGATGCGAAAAATCGACTGGCACAGTCTGTTTTTGTATGAAATCATTCTTTCTCCTCCAAATGAAATCATGAAATTTTCGAAAATCCACTTTTCAAAACTAAAGATGCTCGTAACTCGACTATTATGATAGATAGAACGTTCTAGTCTTCGGCAATCGATTCAGCGGAAAATTTTACATCCTACAGTGTATTGTGAGTCCATAATTCCGACCAGGAAAGAAGTTAGCAAAATGCAGTTTACACTAAGATTTCCATACCTACCCCTTGCTTCAAAATTTTCGACAAAAAAAGCATTTTTGACATAATATTTGCTCAAAATTTGCCTGGAGGGGTTTTTTGATGCGAAAAATCGACTGGCACAGTCTGTTTTTGTATAAAATCATTTTTCCTCCTCCAAATGAAATCATGAAATTTTCGAAAATCCACTTTTCAAAACTAAAGATGCTCGTAACTCGACTATTATGATAGATAGAACGTTCTAGTCTTCGGCAATCGATTCAGCGGAAAATTTTACATCCTACAGTGTATTGTGAGTCCATAATTCCGACCAGGAAAGAAGTTAGCAAAATGCAGTTTACACTAAGATTTCCATACCTACCCCTTGCTTCAAAATTTTCGACAAAAAAGGCATTTTTGACATAAAAATTGCTCAAAATTTGCCTGGAGGGGTTTTTTGATGCGAAAAATCGACTGGCACAGTCTGTTTTTGTATAAAATCATTCTTTCTCCTCCAAATGAAATCATGAAATTTTCGAAAATCCACTTTTCAAAACTAAAGATGCTCGTAACTCGACTATTATGATAGATAGAACGTTCTAGTCTTCGGCAATCGATTCAGCGGAAAATTTTACATCCTACAGTGTATTGTGAGTCCATAATTCCGACCAGGAAAGAAGTTAGCAAAATGCAGTTTACACTAAGATTTCCATACCTACCCCTTGCTTCAAAATTTTCGACAAAAAAAGCATTTTTGACATAAAAATTGCTCAAAATTTGCCTGGAGGGGTTTTTTGATGCGAAAAATCGACTGGCACAGTCTGTTTTTGTATGAAATCATTCTTTCTCCTCCAAATGAAATCATGAAATTTTCGAAAATGCACGTTTCAAAACTAAAGATGCTCGTAACTCGACTATTATGATAGATAGAACGTTCTAGTCTTCGGCAATCGATTCAGCGGAAAATTTTACATACTACAGTGGATTTTGAGTCCATAATTCCGACCAGGAAAGAAGTTAGCAAAATGCAGTTTACAATAAGATTTCCATACCTACCCCTTGCTTCAAAATTTTCGACAAAAAAAGCATTTTTGACATAAAATTTGCTCAAAATTTGCCAGGAGGGGTTTTTTGATGCGAAAAATCGACTGACACAGTCTGTTTTTGTATAAAATCATTCTTTCTCCTCCAAATGAAATCATGAAATTTTCGAAAATCCACTTTTCAAAACTAAAGATGCTCGTAACTCGACTATTATGATAGATAGAACGTTCTAGTCTTCGGCAATCGATTCAGCGGAAAATTTTACATACTACAGTGTATTTTGAGTCCATAATTCCGACCAGGAAAGAAGTTAGCAAAATGCAGTTTACACTAAGATTTCCATACCTACCCCTTGCTTCAAAATTTTCGACAAAAAAAGCATTTTTGACATAAAAATTGCTCAAGATTTGCCTGGAGGGGTTTTTTGATGCGAAAAATCGACTGGCACAGTATGTTTTTGTATAAAATCATTTTTTCTCCTCCAATTGAAATCATGTAATTTTCGAAAATCCATCTTTTCAAAACTAAAGATGCTCGTAACTCAACTAATATGATAGATAGAACGTTCTAGTCTTCGGGAATCGATTCAGCGGAAAATTTAACATACTACAGTGTATTTTGAGTCCATAATTCCGACCAGGAAAGAAGTTAGCACAATGCAGTTTACACTAAGATCTCCATACCTACCCCTTGCTTCAAAATTTTCGACAAAAAAAGCATTTTTGACATAAAATTTGCTCAAAATTTGCCTGGAGGGGTTTTTTGATGCGAAAAATCGACTGGCACAGTCTGTTTTTGTATAAAATCATTTTTTCTCCCCCAAATGAAATCATGAAATTTTCGAAAATCCACTTTTCAAAACTAAATATGCTCGTAACTCGACTATTATGATAGATAGAACGTTCTAGTCTTCGGCAATCGATTCAGCGGAAAATTTTACATACTACAGTGTATTTTGAGTCCATAATTCCGACCAGGAAAGAAGTTAGCAAAATGCAGTTTACACTAAGATTTCCATACCTACCCCTTGCTTCAAAATTTTCGACAAAAAAAGCATTTTTGACATAAAATTTGCTCAAAATTTGCCAGGAGGGGTTTTTTGATGCGAAAAATCGACTGACACAGTCTGTTTTTGTATAAAATCATTCTTTCTCCTCTAAATGAAATCATGAAATTTTCGAAAATCCACTTTTTAAAAATAAAGATGCTCGTAACTCGACTATTATGATAGATAGAACGTTCTAGTCTTCGGCAATCGATTCAGCGGAAAATTTAACATACTACAGTGTATTTTGAGTCCATAATTCCGACCAGGAAAGAAGTTAGCACAATGCAGTTTACACTAAGATCTCCATACCTACCCCTTGCTTCAAAATTTTCGACAAAAAAAGCATTTTTGACATAAAATTTGCTCAAAATTTGCCTGGAGGGGTTTTTTGATGCGAAAAATCGACTGGCACAGTCTGTTTTTGTATGAAATCATTCTTTCTCCTCCAAATGAAATCATGAAATTTTCGAAAATCCACTTTTCAAAACTAAAGATGCTCGTAACTCGACTATTATGATAGATAGAACGTTCTAGTCTTCGGCAATCGATTCAGCGGAAAATTTTACATCCTACAGTGTATTGTGAGTCCATAATTCCGACCAGGAAAGAAGTTAGCAAAATGCAGTTTACACTAAGATTTCCATACCTACCCCTTGCTTCAAAATTTTCGACAAAAAAAGCATTTTTGACATAAAAATTGCTCAAAATTTGCCTGGAGGGGTTTTTTGATGCGAAAAATCGACTGGCACAATCTGTTTTTGTATAAAATCATTTTTCCTCCTCCAAATGAAATCATGAAATTTTCGAAAATCCACTTTTCAAAACTAAAGATGCTCGTAACTCGACTATTATGATAGATAGAACGTTCTAGTCTTCGGCAATCGATTCAGCGGAAAATTTTACATCCTACAGTGTATTGTGAGTCCATAATTCCGACCAGGAAAGAAGTTAGCAAAATGCAGTTTACACTAAGATTTCCATACCTACCCCTTGCTTCAAAATTTTCGACAAAAAAAGCATTTTTGACATAAAAATTGCTCAAAATTTGCCTGGAGGGGTTTTTTGATGCGAAAAATCGACTGGCACAGTCTGTTTTTGTATGAAATCATTCTTTCTCCTCCAAATGAAATCATGAAATTTTCGAAAATGCACGTTTCAAAACTAAAGATGCTCGTAACTCGACTATTATGATAGATAGAACGTTCTAGTCTTCGGCAATCGATTCAGCGGAAAATTTTACATACTACAGTGGATTTTGAGTCCATAATTCCGACCAGGAAAGAAGTTAGCAAAATGCAGTTTACACTAAGATTTCCATACCTACCCCTTGCTTCAAAATTTTCGACAAAAAAAGCATTTTTGACATAAAAATTGCTCAAAATTTGCCTGGAGGGGTTTTTTGATGCGAAAAATCGACTGGCACAGTCTGTTTTTGTATAAAATCATTCTTTCTCCACCAAATAAAATCATGAAATTTTCGAAAATCCACTTTTCAAAACTAAAGATGCTCGTAACTCGACTATTATGATAGATAGAACGTTCTAGTCTTCGGCAATCGATTCAGCGGAAAATTTTACATACTTCAGTGTATTTTGAGTCCATAATTCCGACCAGGAAAGAAGTTAGCACAATGCAGTTTACACTAAGATTTCCATACCTACCCCTTGCTCCAAAATTTTCGACAAAAAAAGCATTTTTGACATAAAATTTGCTCAAAATTTGCCTGGAGGGGTTTTTTGATGCGAAAAATCGACTGGCACAGTCTGTTTTTGTATAAAATCATTCTTTCTCCTCCAAATGAAATCATGAAATTTTCGAAAATCCACTTTTCAAAACTAAAGATGCTCGTAACTCGACTATTATGATAGATAGAACGTTCTAGTCTTAGGCAATCGATTCAGCGGAAAATTTTACATACTACAGTGTATTTAAAATCATTATTCCAACCAGGAGAGAAGTTAGCAAAATGCAGTTTACTTTAAGATTTCCATACCTACCCCTTGCTCCAAAATTTTCGCCAAAAAAGCATTTTTGACATAAAAATTGCTCAAAATTTGCCAGGAGGGGTTTTTTGATGCGAAAAATGGACTGGCACAGTCTGTTTTTGTATAAAATCATTCTTTCTCCCCCAAATGAAATCATGAAATTTTCGAAAATCCACTTTTCAAAACTAAAGATGCTCGTAACTCGACTATTATTATAGATAGAACGTTCTAGTCTTCGGCAATCGATTCAGCGGAAAATTTTACATACTACAGTGTATTTTGAGTCCATAATTCCAACCAGGAGAAAAGTTAGCAAAATGCAGTTACTTTAAGATTTCCATACCTATCCATTGCTTCAAAATTTTCGCCAAAAAAGCATTTTTGACATAAAAATTGCTCAAGATTTGCCTGGAGGGGTTTTTTGATGCGAAAAATCGACTGGCACAGTATGTTTTTGTATAAAATCATTTTTTCTCCTCCAATTGAAATCATGAAATTTTCGAAAATCCATCTTTTCAAAACTAAAGATGCTCGTAACTCAACTAATATGATAGATAGAACGTTCTAGTCTTCGGGAATCGATTCAGCGGAAAATTTTACATACTACACTGTATTTTTGACATAAAAATTGCTCAAAATTTGCCTGGTGGGGTTTTTTGATGCGAAAAATCGACTGGCACAGTTTGCTTTTGTATAAAATCATTTTTTCTATTCCTAATGAAATCATGAATCACCGATTCATACTGGTAGCTTGTAATAAATTGAATTATAGACAATTGTTTTATGCCCGTCTAGTTTACTGATCGATCGCTACAAGTAAGGAACCAGTATGTCCAGTATCCTGGACACAGGCACTTAAACTTGCAACCAACATCCAAAAGAAATGGTTCAGGTACAATATTTCCAAGAAAGAAAAGGGAAATTATTTAGAAAATGTTCCTACCTTCTTGTTCCGCCATAACTGTGCGTAATCTATTTCTTATGACACGTCTTTCTTCGTATTGTGTACTCTGTTCAAGCTGTAACAATAAAAAAAATGCAATTATCATTAAATAAAATGATTTATAAGTTCACTCACTAAAAGTCGAAGAGTCTGTTCGTCCCAAATATTTTCTAATTCTTCCTCTGTGATGGGACTCTGGAAAACTAACGTTTTAGTTTTGGTTTTACCGCCCTCCTGAAACAAGCATAACTCTTAAACATTCACATCAAATATATGATGAGTGATAACAATGGATGACATTTTATTAGTAGTTTGACTCGAAGAAACCTAAATATTTAGAATTTTTTAAATCAAATCGGCTGTTCCCAAATAGGTGAAAGAGGAACAATTGAGCCATAAAGGTCTCCTCATTCAACACCTCTCGATTTCTTTGTAAGGGGATACTTTAAAAGTGAGGAATAGGTTATTAAAATACTTTTAAATGCCTTCCAATTATTGTGAAAACCCTAAATTTCATAGAAGACGTTAATCACGCAATACTATATGTACTGTTGTCTATATACTTCTTCATTTCATTTTATTTTTTGTTGTCGTTGATCTTATTTTTATACATCTTTCTCTATCATAATTAAAATGCTCTTAGAATTTATTACTGTATAATAGACGATTCGTTAAAATAATGTTAACGAAAAGATTTACAAAAACTTCAGCATTTGAAAATAAAATTTTATTGAAGACAGCATTATTCACATAATAAAACTCACAAATTAAAATTATGGGAGTCGTTTCATATTTAAAACCCACTCTGTATATTTAAATCCTAAATTAAAATGTAACGTTGCCGACTCTGTATGAAATTGAATTATGAAATCGATCGAATAAGTACCGCACTGACTAATAATTCTTTCTCAATAATATGTAGTAAAAACCGAGCGTTTTTTGTAGTCGTAAAAAAAACTTCCTTACGAATTTATAACAAAGAATGTTCTACATTGTGTTGCTAGCTTTTAAGTAGTGAATATTTAGTGTATTTGATGCTACTTATTCAGGTAAATTTTGTTAATTTTATTTAAAAATATACATTTTCAATGTTTGATACTTATCAGGTGTGTTGTATGAAATTTTTTTTTGAAAAATCTAATTTGTTAGATAATTTCATCTAAAAATTTGTTTTATGTCGACACAAGTGTATAGGTACATTCAAAAGGGATTTCCTAAATATCAAAAATGAATGTAGGGGATAAAATGGATATTTTTATCAAATAAAATCGAAAAATAAACGATTGCACTACTGAAATCTATCATTATATCACTCGGCATGTTTCATAGATTACGTTTACATCGTCGGGAGTAAATTTATATAGATTTTATACCGGTTTGGTAATACATATATTATGTTTTATTTAATAATTCTGAAAATATTTCACGTAGTAAATATTGATATAGAGAATGTTCTTAAAGAGGAGGAAATTTCTAATAAGAAAGTAAGTAAACTGTATTCATCCTCAAGTACATATATAAATGTTTAGATTTTAATCCAATGCTGCTAAACATGTTTCAACAAGTCATTTTGAATATGCGCGCGCCCCAAAGCAAAACTAAGACCTTCCTATACACTTCCTTAACAAGATCACTTCATAAAAAATTAAGAAATTTCATTTTCATTTAGAAATTTCCTTCCCTTTAGGAACCCATTTCCTTCCCTTTAGGAACGTTCGTATTTTTTGAAATATTTTTTACTACTGTATACTATCAAACCATATTGAACTAATATCGTTTTGTTCTTTTTACAGATTTTGCCGGTCTCGTTTCGGCTCAAGATATGCGATATGCCTACAGGTAGGAGAATGTTGTGACGAATAACAAAAATATAAATAATTGTGAAACAAGTAATAATCCGTATTTTAAATTTTTTTTCCTTTTTAAACATTTAACTTTTATAGCAAATAATAAATATTTTTTATATTTCTGACATAATTTTTTTTAAATTTAAGAAATTTATTTTATATTTTTGTTATTTAAAAAGTGTGCCTGAAATGTTTTTGGTATTTACAATTCTTTCGTATAGGTTGCTTCAATTTCAATAATTTTAAAAATATATTAAATATAAATATTGGAAACACTCCAGCAAGAGGATATTTTTGCATGGATTTTGTGTGTGTTTCTTCCTTTTCAGGTGAAGTTTTTTTCGCGCTGCAACAGTCTGTGAGCAAATCGGTCTATCTTGTAGGTCATAATCAAAATTTTTTTATTTCAATTAGAAAGTTATCGAAACAACAATAATGAAAAAAATAAAAAATATACATACTGAATAATAGAAAATTCAACTTTTCTCTTTGATTTGAAACATTACAATAGTACAAAAAAATAATTATTCAATCAGTTGTATAAATGAAAAATTGGTTGAGAATTTTATTTTTCTTATCTCCATAGATATTTCAAGAAAAACATCTATTACATTATTAACCATTTTATTTTGAAATTATAATTTTTGAAATTTTAAGACACATAATTTCCTAGGTGAAACCGATTGCTCTAGAGTCTAGACAACTCAGGAAGGATTATTTAGGAAGAGAAAGATTTCTAGTGCAACGATCTGGGTGGTAGATCAACCACTTAACACAATTTAATACATTTTAATTTAAAAAGAAACTATAAATTCTAACAACTCTATATAAATCCTATAGTAATTAATTTATATAATATTTTTAGTCACCCAAAATTTTTACCCCCATTTTAAGACATTAATGAATCTAGCATATTTCCAAATAAAAAATAAAATAGAATTGCTTAAAAAATATTTTTTCTACAAATTGACAGTAAATCAGAAATATTTTAAGAAACTTAATCTTTTCCAAACTTATTTTGTAAGAAAATTATTATTTTCTAAATATTAAGACACTCCCAGAACGCACTAGGTAAATCAAGATCTTCCAGACAACAATTTATTATTTTGAGTGTTTCCATTTTTTTTGCATTTTACTGTTTGTCATAAATTATTCAGCAGCTCAGGAATTTTTTTGTGGTTACACAAATTTTCAAATCGTTGTATGCCTGTATTTTTAGTAGAATATGTGATCACAGAAATTTCCCTGTTGACAATAAATACTTATATAGTTTTTCTAAAATTTACCAGTAGAAAATAATTTTTATATTTTACTAAAAACACTTTTTGTGCTCAAATTACTTGGACTACTTCCTAATTTAGGGTATTTAGAGTCAGTATCACAGGGAAACTATGCGATGTATGCCTTTGACTAAGAGATAAATGTGGTGGCAATCGCCGGTCGGTAAATGGAAATGGTCGATTTCGGTATTTAGTGATGGTTAATGGTAAAAATGGTGCTGTCCAAATGGTACTGGGATGGAGATGGCGCCGTGGATGGTTCCAACGGTAAGTTTTTACAATATTTTCTTGTTTGTGTGGCCACTGTTTACTACTACTATTTAATTCATAATTAATAATATAATTATTGTCAGCAATGATAAATGCTAAAAAATTAAGTTCATTTATAGTACGACATCTATTAAACTAATTTTAAGGCAAGACCTAGTCTGAATAATTAAATATGAATTTTATGTTGCACGGCATTGTTACCAGTTCAACCCACATGACTTAAACTCCTCTAAGACTATAGTTGCCTTATCTTTCAGAAGGAATAGCAACGCAGCTTGCTTGAATATTTTAACATACTTGCATACATATACAAGGTGAAATGTACTGAGATTAATTAATGTTTGGGAGTATCCTAGAATATTTAAATTTCAACATTGTATACGTTCCAACTTTAAATTGAAAAAATTCTAGTGGAAATACAAAATAAGGTACCAAAGGTGTCCATTTTCAGGCTTCTTAAATTATTTTTAAATCTATTCAAGTTTTAATTTCCTCTAAACACTTTTCATATCTAACATGGAAGTTTTAATATTATTTAAAGATAATATTATCTTACAATTGGACAATTTTTAAAATCAAATTCTTATATATTCGCAAAGTATTTCAAGCATTTTAATTAGTATTGAACCACGTGAACCTTTTTGAATTCGTCCGAGTTTGGTATGCGGAATAGCATACTGCTTTCAATATATAAATGTGGACCTCTTATTCTAATTATACCACTACAGTTTATTTTGCTAATAATAATATTATTATTATTATCACTCTAACGAAAAACAACGCGTATATTACAAATAAAATTCAATAAACCACCAACAGTATACAGTTTGTAAGCATAAAATCGTAAAATCGATATATATTTGAGATTTATATCAAGTATAGTACGTTTCCAGATATTTCTTTTCTACTTTACAAAAGGTTCTGAATATCTTTATGTCATACTAGCTCATTATTGTGTTTTTATTGCTTAGTTACCAACTATCTAATGTAGTAAATAATACCCGTGCGGGCATAAAGAGAAATAATTTTTCATCAACATCTTTGTGAGACGTCGCCTTCATGGCATAAACATCTTTTTATACCCTTGGTACATAAATAACTATTATGCACGGAAAGTGAGCAGCAGCTGGGTATTTAATATGACAGATTGTTAAAATTGTAGGATCACGTGAAATATTTGACAGCTTTCAAATGATCTTGTTTTGCATCAATTAATTTCTATAATTTTGTGGTGAATAGAAAAATCGCCGCCTTAACTTTTGTAATTGGTTCATTCAGCGCCAGAAATTACAGAAACAACTTTTGTTGAGTTATGGTTTCCTTCGAATGAACGAAATTTCAACTTAAGAGTGGGTAGTTATTTATATATCGGGTTTAAAGGACAAAAACATGTGTTTATTATGGACAATTGGCTTTTGAAATAGTCTTCATTAGGATCAGTAAACTTTGCTTTAATTCATGCCAATTTTCGATTCATGCTTTGTCTATTTTATATTCATTTAAAAAAAAAAATAAGTCAAAACTCCTTTTGTATTTGAAATGCTAGGACAGTCTTTTTTGGCTCAGCGTCTTTAAATAAAAAACGGCTCCCGTCAACTGTCATCTATAATAGATTACTGTCAAAATAATTCGTTTAGTTTGCCTTTGACAACCATCGAAAGCAAATAAGTTTTCAAGAGAGTTTCAAATGTGGAACAATTTCTTATGGTAGTATTTACATTGTAAATATTTCATTTGTCATGGGCGTACGATAAATTTTTTGAAGGGGATTTATGGAAATTTTGCAGTGAAAAACTGTAAAATAAAATGAATGAAACTCAAAACTAAAAATTAACAAAAATAATCGGTAAAGGAAGGTTACACAATAAATTGTTTTATATTTTCTGATCTCACCGATTCTAATAAAATTGTTTGCATATTTAAAACCTGCCGGTGCATATAAACATATACGCTACCTCTTAGATATATTCTCGATCGTGGAAAAAGTATGCGATACAAAAATAGATCGTTTAAATTAGTATCGGCGGGTAAATGAAAATCTTCCGAATTCAAAGTATAGAATAAAAGAAAACAAGGTTCGCGAATAATACATGTTTATATAGGCTCCGTTTATATTTTGAATGTGATGCAACTTTCGGGACTTATTTTAGACACAGGAAGAGTTATGGGTCGATTTTAATGTCGAAATACCTTTTAAGAAGTACGTGCACAGAGTTATTTGCGTCATATATTTATTTTTTTAGGTACAAATATTTAACATTGTTTTTAGTTTTGTTCTATAATGGTGTGTAGTACAATTTGAATCAATCAAAATAGACTTTTTTTCTTAAGCCCCTTAAAAAGCTCTCACATGGTGTTAAGTCGGGACTATTTGGCGGTCTTTTAATGGCACTCTTATTCTACACGCATGAAATTGATTACTTGAAATGTTCAACAGCTAAGATATGTGACGGTGCTCCATCCTGCTGCCATATCAATTAATTAAATTGATTTATTGTATAATAATATAACTTTAATTTGAAACTTTTTTTCCGAAATTAATGGAAATATTTGGGGGTCAAAATATAATGAAAAAACTTTTAATATTGAATAGATGAGGCTTTTACTTGATGTAGATCCATAGTAAATTATGATATCAAACAATTTTAATTTGTTAAATCTACATTATATTAAAACTTAAAGTGACGCGTTTCGCTAACACAGTAGCTTTGTCAAACGAATGGAGGTATAATAATATATAATAATATACCTCCTTTCATAAAAAACTTTTACATTACATGTACAACAATCTATTATAGTAAATTATTGAACGAGCAATTTATGATAGCCATTATTCACGATGGGTGACGTTTGCGCAAGTCACCCGAGTGAATATTGGCCATAAATTGCGAGTAAAATACTATACTTTGTCCACGACCCTTAATTTCTTTATTAAATAAAAGTCAGTAACGATCATTTGGCATTACTAACCCCAAAGGTAGCTACATAAAATGATTTGACATATATAGAGATGGGCGATACTCTGTAAAGTATCAATACAACGTACCGTTATAAATATATTGTTTTAAAATACTCAATATTAGAAAATATCGTTATGAAAAGTATTAATACAAAAAATTACAATATTTTATCGATACGATATATTTCAGAAACAAATTTCCTGTACAAAATACAAAGATTTAATAGTTTATTTCATATTGTACCCCCATCACTACTCAGTGTATTATGAACCATAATTCATTCTAGTAGATATATGATGTTATATTTTTTATCATGCTACTTCCGTAGCCGTAGACGCTTTGGGCTTCCATGGCTTACCTTTTACCCGAAAGTTGGCCCTCCCCAGGGTCTGAGACATGATGCTTACCGCATCTAACGCCACTGTCATTTGGTTCACATTGATTGGGAAACCTCTGCATTTTTTGTAGATTGAGTTTAGCTTTTTTGCTTTGTTGGTATTTTGAAAAGTGTTATTTTTGAACGAACTCGTAAAATGAATACGATATTACAGTTGCCAAATAAAATAAACGGTCGATTATTTGTATATGAATTTTATTACTTAACAATCCTCCGTTCTGATATAATTCGTGCGTAATTGACTGACGTCAAATGATTGGTTATTTGGGGATATTTTGAAAAGGAAAAGAGAAAAATATTAAAAAAACTGTGAAAAAATGCAATAAAACATTTAAGATTAAGGATCCAAAAAGAGAGAGCGAGTGCAATAAAAAAATCTGGATGTTAGAACAAAGAATAAAAGAGAGAAACGAATTGAGAAATGAAGGAATGAAAGAACTGTGTGCGAAGAGAAGAAGATGAAATATAATATTCAAGATTAATAACGAGGAAAAGGAGAGGGCGAGAATGCGAACTAATTTGGAATAGAAAAACATTTATAAAAATTTATAAAAATAAATAAAATAAAAATAAATAAAACTGTGTGAAGATCATCAGAGAAGAAGGACGAATATTACAGAAATACTGTCATTGTATGCATAGACAGTGATAAAACAGTTGAAATACGCTTAAGAATTATAGATAAAAAAAGAAAAGGGGGGAAGGATTGAGAATTGAGTAGAATAGAAGTAAATTTATAAATCGAATGTGAAAATAAAGAATAAAACTGTAAAAGTCCTTAAAAAATGGTGGTTGGCACCTAAAAATGTATGAAAAGCTGGGAAAACAATTAAAAATATTTATCCAACAGATTTACAGATAAATGTTTATTTTTTAATAATTTTCCAAATAAATAATTATAAGTAAATGAAATAAACTGATAATATTTTTGATATAACTTAAATTGCAATATTTTTTCCACTTTATTCATTATAACTTTCATTTATTATTAAAATTTCCCTTCCCAACGTCTTTTTCCATTATTATTTGTTGGTATTTCCAACTAACCTTCGTTGCAAAGAAACATTTCCAAAAAAGTCCACAACTTATGAGATGTCGACACATGATTTATTTTCGCTCTGTATTTATTTATACTTGAAGCTGACCTTGTAATATTTACTACATTTCCAAAAAACTGACAAAAAAAAGATTTGAAAAATACATATTCAAATAGTGTTGCTTACCAGAAATCAAAAAAGATAATCCAAAAAATGAACTAAGGAACGATTCAGCGTTAAGAATTTGGGGTGTTCACTTCACAAAAATATAAAGAACACAGCCACTAGCCATACGGCTTGCTGCGAACGTCGAAAGTTGACGTCACAGCGTCCAAAATTAGCCGCCTTTCGTTTACACTTTTGTTCGGCTGGCAACCTTGCATATTAAAGGTAGTCTTATAGACTATATAGTTTGGTTCGATCATATTTTAAGCGAAAAACACCAAATATGTAGACGCATGTCAGTACTTACGCGGAAACATATTTTATATTTAGTAAAGAATTGTATATACATCATGGTGATGAAGACATATATTTCCCTAGGGGCAAAGCCTCTCGCGAAATAATTTTGGTCAATTTTCGGTCAATATAAATAGTCTTCACCACCTTGGTGTATAATATACTATTATTTAGGATGTAACAATTGATAAGACCAAATATTTCCAATTTAATATTATCCACTTACCGTTACCGACGTAGTTATTTTGAAAGATTTTCTTGCACTACTCGTAATCGGTGCAATGTCAGACGTTGAAGTTTTCGATGTTGTAAGGCTTCGATTTTCCATTCCTGATAATATTACTTGAGATCCTATAAATTTGTTCAACAAACTTTTGGCCTCAATATCCTCGGAACTATCGCCTAAAATAAAGTAGGCAAAATTTAGAAATAATTCAACTATGGAATGGAAGTAGATAACAAGTAAAATTATAAAACTTCCCTCAAAAACTAAAATATCAAATAGAAATGCTTAGCTTTATAAGGAATACAGGCAGATTTTTGTTTCGTTGTCTCATATTCACCTTTACAGACAAAATTAACAAGATGCTTAGGAAAGTATAACGGCCAAGAGTAAATTCATGGAGACTGGTTACTAATTGGTGATAAGATTTGAAGTCTTGAAGATCTTTTAATAGAAAATTATGAATATATGGTGTACAAATTAAGTAAGGTAGACAGAGAATTAAGGAAGAAAAAAATGACTAATAAAGAGTGATAAGTGATAAAAAAAGTACAATAAAAAGAGACGTCGATGAAAAATTGATGAGGGTTTTACTTGATGAAGATCCATACCAAAGATTACAGAATTCCATACTCAACTATGAAATAAAACAATTTAATATGTTTGAGGAAGCTACTGTGTTTTTGTCACGAATTTGTATTGAATTTGGTTCAAATATAAAGAAGATTTGAACCAATTAATTTGTTTTATTTCATAGTAGAGGTCGATGAAGAAAAAAGAGACTACAGAGATGCAAGACTATAAACATATCAGGCCCAAACTAAACTGGTTATAAAAAAAACTCCACAACTAATTATTTTTCAATAAACCTGATTTTTAAACAATTAACTCAAATTAGTTTTTTCAGTATTGGACGATTTACATTTAGCAATATTTTGGTTATAAAAAATGCCAAAAATCATTTTGAATAAATTACCTTCTTGATATTCTTCAGTCTTCATTCTAGATATCACGTCAGCGACACCTGTAACGGTGGATTTGTTACTAAGAAATGTCCCGCCACTGGTAGTAGTCGTCGTGGTAGTTTGTTTAGAAGTTTTAGTTGCCATCATCACGTCTATAATTAATTTTAGATATTAAAACAATATTTATAATAGATTACTTAAAGGATTATGCATTTTTAGATAAATAAAACTGAAATAAGTCAGTGTAAGATTATGGAAATCATTACGATTAATTTTATATTCAAATTTGTTGCGATTTTTCCCAATCAACATTTTTTATCAATCTGGACATACAATACTATTTCCTAGTTACATATACGAGTACTTACCTGTTGAGGCATCTTCATCGCTAGAAGCATTTTTAGAATCTTTGAAACTGGACGTTCTCAAAATCAGACCTGCCTTCGGGTAGGTAGTTTGCCGTTCATTTTTTAAAGATTCCACTGAAAGAAACAAAGATATGTTGAATTAAGTAATAACTAAACTACGGATAAAAGTTTAGCCAAAGAATAAACAACACATGAGATTAATATATTTCTGTTTAATTTAATTGCTAGTCTTCTTCATATAGAATTGTGAGTTGTGGTTATCAAGTTTTAGTTTTTGTTTTTTTTTATTCTTCCATTTTTTTAAATACTTTTCATAGTTCAATAATTATATTTTTCCCAGTTGGTTTTTGTTCTATTTTTTCAAAGCTTTTTTCGTGCTTTTCCTTTTTATTTTAAATAGTTTTTGAACCATTAAAAGCGAAGGAGAATTCGAAACTATACCAACAGATTGACAATTCTCAGTATCTAATCATGAAATTAATATTTTCCTTAATGTAAAAAACAAAAAAAAGCTTCAGAATAAAAGTGACACAATTTAAAATTTTCCTTAGTTTCTTATTCATTTTCAAAATTACATAAAACTATTGGTAATAGAGAAGTTGAGCCTAAGTTCAGTGTGACAAACAAAAAGTGGTTTATATGACAAAAATGACAGTTAATGTCTACCATTCAACTCATAAGATGTAAATCTTGAAATTTAAAATAACATTTTAGCTGAATCCTGAACGCATCGAGGGCCAATAATTCTAGGAACTTTTGGCAAGTCACCGTTTCATTTCTGTTAATCTGTCACTAGCTATGTCAAATGTCAGCTATATTAATTTTTGTTGATATTCGTATAATTGTGTATATCCATTTTCGATTAGATTTTTGTAGCATTTCTAGTTAAAGGTATCTCTTCTAATTCTTCTAATTACTTTTTCCACTGACATAACTAGTGACAGATAACAGAAATGAAAAGGTGACATGCCAAGAGTTCCTAGAATTATTGGCCACTGATATGTTGAGTATTCAGCTAAAAAGATATACGCTTCGAGGGTGTATTCATACAAAGTACAAACATACCTGCAGTATCAATGAACTTCTGAGAAAGTGCCTTCACTGAATTTTTCCTTTTGAAGGTTGACGTTCTGTTAACTTCCGTTACAGAATCTTCAATCTGTTTCCCCTGAAAATTCCAAATACAAACCATTTGCTGAATAAAATTAAAAGCAAACACTCACCTTTCTACTCGAAAGAGCTTCTAATGATGGCGTGTTATCGTATCCGAATTGTTGAGTGGTCGTTACGCTCGTTACTAAATCATTATTTCGAATTTGTTCATCGGTACTCAAATCTCTCGGATCCGTTGAATATTTCGTTACGCTTATTTGTCCTACCGGCTCGTTACCATTTTCAGAATAATATTCACTTTTAACGAAGGTACCTTGAACTAAATACGAAACAGAAATCAAACAAATACTAGATCATGATTTTATTGAACGATTCCAAGTTAAAAAAAAAGTGTTTAATATCAAATAAACGAATATTAAGAATAAATATTTTCTTTATTCACGGCCGAAGGTAAAGAAAATTAGTATACACTACTCGGGCATAAAGTTTGAGAGCCGAGAGCTGCGCGAGGGCATCATGGCGCACAGTGCAGGAATCTCAAACTTTCTTCCCTTGTAGTGAAGTTCAAACGAATGAGCTGTGATAAGAAAGCAATAAGAGCTTTGACAGGCTTTAATTGTCACCTCCAAAGAAGTCGGAAGGTAGAGAAAAAAATCCTAAATAGATAGGACTAAAAGAAACTGCTATACAAAAAAGATATACAAACTGTTGATTACCTTTGGTGGTGCCATTGCTTTGAGTCCTTAACGCCTTCAATCCAAATAAGGGCGAACCATTTTCGTCAGTAGGACCTACACCATAACTAGACGTAATTAAATCTGTGGGTTCACAAGCAATCGAGGTTATCCTTTTTTCTTCTTTTACTGTTTTTCTGTTGCTAGAACTATTTTTTTCAGTTGTACTGGTAGAAGATACTTTCTTAAGATTCCTCTGTTTCACCCATTCTGGTTTGTCGTCTTCGGTTTTCTTTTGACGAATTTCGGTTTTCTTTAAAACTGAAGCACCTGTTGCTGGTTTCGTATCTGTGGTAGTAGTTTTATCGGTACTCAACTTCCTAGTTTGCTCAGTTCTTGTAGATGTTTCGGTAACTTTGGTTTTTGTACCTCTTTCAGGACTAGATACTCGTATTATTTCTTTTGGTACTTCTGAAGTACTAGTAACTGTGTAGTTTGTTCTCGATTGGGTTTTGTAAGAAGAATCAGTAATTTTCGGACTTTGTTGGCGAGTTGGACTGTATCTGCTCGTTGTAGTTGTCGTGGTTCTAGTTGTGATACTTTCGCGTGTTCCAGTTCTATCTGGACTGGGTTTTCTATCTTCCTCCGGTTTTTTTGTTATTTTAACTGCCCTTTGTGGGCTGGTGTCTTGTGACGTAGGTCTTTTTGATATCGTATCCGTTTTAACTGAGCTTTCTTGATTGCTGTGGGTTGTTGTTGTAATACTTTGATCTGAATATTTGCGTGTATAAGAAGATTTTCTACTACTATTATTCTGTGTGGAATTTAACCTTTTTTCTTTAATGTATATAGTAAGGGTATTCTCTGATATTAGTTTTTTCACTAAACGAATTTGGGTTCTTATAACTCTGCGCAGTTCATAACTCTCTATTTTTTCGAGCTGAAAATAATTTTAAAAATGTAGTTTTTAACACCAAACATATCAATAACATTTAAATTATGTTTACTTACCAAATATTCTAGAATTTCAAGCTCAAAAATATCTTCAATGTCTTTTTCCGTAACGGACTCGATATTGCTGAATTTTCGTGCAGAAGAAGGTTTATTAGTCGGTTTAGATGGTGTGCTAACAATACTTCCTGGCTGTACTTTTTTCAAAGTAACTCCGAATTTAGTTGTTTTGGTCTCAACTTTTGCTTTGGAAGTCACTTCATCAGGGCCATGTGAAGGTGTACTTTTGTCTAATGGTAACATATAATGGGGAACATCGCCAGTTCTATCACGACCTTCTGGTGTTCTAGATATTGGACTGTCTCTTCCAGGAGATTTAGACTTTGGTCTGCTATCTCGTGTTGCATTGTTACTGCTATTGGGGTGTACGCTTCTATCTAAAGGTAATCTATAGTGGGGTACATCGCCAGATTCAGATGTAGACTCTGGAGATAGGTTTCTGGGGCTGCTTCTTCCAGGAGATTTAGATCTAGGTCTACTATCTCTTATTGCGCTGGTAGTAACATGGCTATGAGTGTGAGCTCGTTTATCTAAAGGTAGTCTATAGTGGGGAACATCTCCAGCTTCAGATCGAAACTCTGGCGATTTATTTCTTGGAGATTCAGTCCTAGGTCCACTTTTTGTTGTTGTAGTAGTAGTATAATGGTAAGTTTGCTCGCTTCTGTCTAAAGGTAATCTATAATGGGGAATATCTCCAGCTTCAGACCTAGTCGTTGGTAATTTATTTCTTGGGCTGCTATCTTCAGGAGATTTATCTCTCTGCCTGCTTTCACTTGTTACACTGGTAGTATAATGGCTATGAGTGTGTTCGCTTCTGTCTAAAGGTAATCTATAATGGGGAACATCTCCAGCTTCAGACCTAGTTGCTGGTAATTTCTTTCTTGGGCTACTATCTTCGGGAGATTTATCGCTCTGCCTGTTTTCACTTGTTACACTGGTAGTATAATGGCTATGAGTGTGTTCGCTTCTGTCTAAAGGTAATCTATAATGGGGAACATCTCCAGCTTCAGACCTAGTCGTTGGTAATTTATTTCTTGGGCTGCTATCTTCAGGAGATTTATCTCTATGCCTGCTTTCACTTGTTACACTGGTAGTATAATGGCTATGAGTATGTTCGCTTCTGTCTAAAGGTAATCTATAGTGGGGAACATCTCCAGCTTCGGACCTAGTTGCTGGTAATTTCTTTCTTGGGCTGCTATCTTCAGGAGATTTATCTCTATGTCTGCTTTCACTTGTTACACTGGTAGTATAATGGCTATGAGTATGTTCGCTTCTGTCTAAAGGTAATCTATAGTGGGGAACATCTCCAGCTTCAGACCTGGTTGTTGGTACTTTATTTCTTGGGCTGCTATCTTCAGGAGATTTATCTCTATGCCTGCTTTCACTTGTTACACTGGTAGTATAATGGCTATGAGTATGTTCGCTTCTGTCTAAAGGTAATCTATAGTGGGGAACATCTCCAGCTTCGGACCTAGTTGCTGGTAATTTCTTTCTTGGGCTGCTATCTCCAGGAGATTTATCTCTATGTCTGCTTTCACTTGTTACACTGGTAGTATAATGGCTATGAGTATGTTCGCTTCTGTCTAAAGGTAATCTATAGTGGGGAACATCTCCAGCTTCAGACCTAGTTGCTGGTAATTTCTTACTTGGGCTGCTATCTTCAGGAGATTTATCTCTATGTCTGCTTTCACTTGTTACACTGGTAGTATAATGGCTATGAGTATGTTCGCTTCTGTCTAAAGGTAATCTATAGTGGGGAGCATCTCCAGCTTCAGACCTGGTTGTTGGTACTTTATTTCTTGGGCTGCTATCTTCAGGAGATTTATCTCTATGCTTGCTTTCACTTGTTACACTGGTAGTATAATGGCTATGAGTGTGTTCGCTTCTGTCTAAAGGTAATCTATAGTGGGGAACATCTCCAACTTCAGACCTAGTTGTTGGTAATTTATTTCTTGGGCTGTCATCTCCAGGAGATCTATCTCTTTGCCTGCGTTCACTTGTTACACTGGTAGTATATTGGCTATGAGTGTGTTCGCTTCTGTCTAAAGGTAATCTATAATGGGGAACATCTCCAGCTGGTGATTTATTTCTTGTGGTATAATCTTCAGGAGATTCAGTCCTAGGTGCACTTTTTCTTGTTGTACTGGTAGTATACTGACTATGAGTCTTTTCACTTCGATCTAATGGTAAACTAAAATGAGGAACTTCGCCAGTTTGAGATTTAACATCTGGTGATCTATTTCTTGGAGTATGTTCTTCAGGGGATTCAGTCCTGGGTTTATTTTTTCTTATTGTACTGGTAGTATACTGGCCATGAGGGTGGTCACTTCTATCTAAAGGTAACCTATAGTGGGGAACTTCATCAGTTTCGGTATGAGTCTCAGGTGATCTATTTCTTGGACTATCTTGTACTTTAGATCTGCTTTCTCTTACTGTAGTACTGTTAACGTGACTATGACTATGTACGCTATGGTCTATAGGTAACATATAATGTGGAACTTCTGTAGATTTAGTACGATCTTCTGGTGTTCTAGCTCTTGGGCTATTATCCCGTGGAGAATTATATCTAGGTCTGCTATTTCTTAATTCACTGGTAGTGACATGGCTACGATCTAAAGGTAGCATATAATGAGGGACATCACTAGATTCAGATTGGGTATCAGGTGATTCAGATCTGGTAGTACTTCTTATAGGAGACCTAGTGCTTGGTCTAGAATCTCCAGAATTTACATTTGATTCTGTTGTTATAGTTCTTGAGTCAGTAGTTGAAATTGAAGTAGTTATATTTGTAATATTATGAGTATCTACGCTTCTATCAAGAGGAAGCATGTAGTGTGGAGTTCCTTCACTTTTTGGATAGGTTTCAGTAAAATTTGGACTATCTTTCTTGTCATCTCTGTAATTCAATTTCTTAGAAACCTTGTTTTTAGGTGTTGGAGATTTATTTACAGGACTAGTTGGTTCTTGATTTTTGGCAATATTTTCAAAAACTGCTCGAGCTTTTTTGATACTCTCAGTGCTTCTAAGTCTTCCTGTAGAACTTAAGATGTTTTTTTTATCTTCTACTACTTTAGTTTTACTGGTTTTCGGAGTAGCAGAATCGTCGACTGGGAAGGAATCTCTGTTGGTAGATACATCTTCAGTTTTTCTAGTTTTTGTAGATCCATAGTCATTAGAAGGTCTCTTAGTAGGTGTTACTGATTTGTTGCTAAGATCATGTGATTTTTTGTCTGGAGATGTTCTGTTGTAACTCTTATCTTCGGGAGAAAGATCTCTGCTGCCTCTACGTGCTTCTCTGGTTTCGGTAGTGATATATTCAGTACTGAATCGTTTACTAGAACCATAATTTTCTGGAGTATCTTCAGCAGAAGGTTTTATTGAATTTTTTATGTCTAAATTTTCCAATGAAACTTTCTTAGTAATAGTGCTATAGTTTGGATATTTCGGTTCCTGCTTGAACTTATTTGGACTAGGAGCTCTATTATTTATTTTCCCAGTCTCAAATGTAGTGTTTACTTCTTCACTTTTGGTATCAATTCTATTTAGATTATCCAAAGATATTTTCTTGGTGTCTACTTTCGTAGTTTGTATTTCTGAAACGTTTTGTTCTGTCGTAATAAACGTTTCGGAAGTATTTTTGTCGTTGTAAAATTTACATCTTGGACTTTTCGGTCGTTCACCTACATCATGAACATTTATGAATTGATCAGCTGCATTTACAAATTTATTAACTTTTTCCGAAACACTCAACAAACATTCATCGGACTCCAAACCTGCGTCTATCTCTAATTTGGGTCGTTCTACTTTAGGAGCAGGACCTGAAGGTCTATTTTTCACTTGCTTTACTTTATCCACATTATCCAAGAACAAATTTATCTTCTTATTCACACTCAAGAGACTTTCATCTGTTTCTTCAACTTTGTCAACTTCTGTAACAACTTTAGAGTCTGTAATTTCTGTTATTCTGCTGAAATTGCTAACATTTTCCGATTCTATTAATGGTATGTCAGAAAGACGTTTTGGTTTTCTACGAATTTCTTCATCATCAGGCTCTACAATTTCATCAGGATATCTTGGAGATTCGAATCCACCGTTGCTGGTAGGTACAGGACATAATCTGTCCGGAGTAGGCTCTCTGGATGATTTCGATCTTTGTAGATCAACAATAACTTGTCTTTTTTCGCCTACGTTATTGTTTATAATAACAGTTTTTGTAGTGATACACTTCTTTTCTGGTTTTTTGTTAATTGTTCTTCTAGTTACATCCACAGTTTCTCTTGTTTCAACTATTTTTTCATCATCATCAGTATCAGTAGATACGTATTCATTGACATGCTTTTGTTTCAGATCAGTCACTCTATTTCTTTCTATTTTTGTAGCTGTTAATTTTGGTTGTCTATTGTCTTTTAAAGTAATTGTTGTCGTAACAATATGTTTTTTCGTGGTTAACTGATCAGAAGGCTTCGTTTTAGTTACAGGAGAGATCTTTTTTGTTACTATCTTTCCAACTGGTTCTTTCTTGATTTTTTGCACAGGGCTTTCATTTTCTTTTGAGGTAATTATTTTATTTGTTCTTTTCGTAACAGTATCAGCCGTCTTGGTGGCTTTAACCGAATTTACTGTCAAAGTTGATGATTCCTTAGGCTTGTGAACACCATTTACCAAAGTTTTTGTAGTTCTAGTTGGTACAGAATTTATTTTATCAGAAGGCTTAAAAACTGTTTTTGTTGTTACTTCAGTAGTACTGTATATTTTATTAGAAGGACTTTTTTGTACAGAAGTCGGCTTAGGTCTTGAGTACTGATCTTTATATTCACTAATTCCGTTGATGGGTTTACGTGAAATTGGTTTTTCTATGTTTTCATCAGGAAGTTTTTGAACTTTTTTAACAGTTGTAACTTTCTGCTTTGTAACTGGAATCTCTTTCTGAGCAGGTTTCTTAGAGACGGTTTCAGTTTTCTTAACTACTGATTTTGTGACTTCATCTTCTATACAAACAGGTGTTATATTTTTTTTCATCACTAACGGTTCCTCTACTGGTACTTTATTTTCATAAGAAATTGGTTCGAAAAACTTTTCATTGGCGATAGGTTCTTTGCTTGCAGGTTTCTTATCTTTTCTAATTTGATAAGGAAATTCAGATAACTGCGGTTTTTCTTTGATCGGTTTAGATTTTGATGGTATAATTTTATCTTGTGAAACTTTTTTGGCTATCGGTTTTTTGACCTGTGACGGATACTCAGTTAAACCAGGTTTCTTGATGGTATGTTTTTCGTTTGGATTGCTTACAATTTCAAATTCATCAGTGACTACAACTGTGTCGTCTTCTTTAGTAATTGTATTTGTTTTAACCACTTTAGTTGATGTATCTTTACCTTTTTTTATTGGCTTTATATCTTCAGAAATAGGTTGGCCCAAGATAATTTTAGGAGAATCTGAGTCTTTTTCCACTACAAATTCGTCAATTATTGTTTCTTCGTCTGTTTTCTCCTCACTCCTGTTAGTTTTCGATGGTTTAGATGGCGAAGAAGCTTTACTTGGAGCAGGATATTTTTGATCTATTGGTTCTTTTGGTTTCGAATCTCTAGAAACATAATTGACTGGTTTTTCCTCTTCCGTGACTCTCTGTATATTTGCATTGCTGATGATAGTATCCGTTACTGTGGTTGCCTTTTGTGTTATAACATTTATATTATCTACTTCTACTAAAGTATCTTTAGTAATAGTTTTCACATTTTCTTTTTTTGACGGGGAAGTATATTTGGTAGTTTTATTCGTAGTTTTATTGATTGTTTTCGATCCAATTGGCTCTGGTGTTTTTTTGGAAACATGGATTTTATTGTTAACCTCACTATCATCAACTATAGCTTCTGTGCTTGAATGTATATCAGTAACGTATTTTTCTTGTAAAATAAACTTGGTAGTGGAGCTGCTAGTATCTTTTGTATTCATTGGTCCTTGTTTGGATAGAATCTTTGGTTTAGAAGAAATCTTGTCATTCGGAAGAGGACCTTTTGTTATAGTTTCACGCCTTGTATCATCTATTGTTACAGATTCTTCAATATTCCTTTGGTCTAACTTTTTAATTATGGTCAAATCATTGTCTTCAACAAACTTTTGAGTATCTGGTGATTTAGAAGTGTCTCTAGGCTTTTCTTCTACAGGTTCCTTTGTTGGCTTAGACCTTGAAATTGTAGTATTATCATCAGTAATTACAGTTCCATCTTCAGTTGTAGTCGAGATTCGAGTTTCATTTCTTTCAGTTGTAATAGTTGATTCAACTGGTCTAGTTTCGTTACTCTTAGTAGGACCAGTTTTTCTTGGAGTTTCCGTGGTGATATCCATTGGCTGCTTTTCAGTAATGTTATTCTCTTTTTCGTTATATATTATCTCCTTTGTCACTGTAGTTTTAGTGATTTCTACGTCATCAAAATTGGTAGATGGCTTTTGTTTACTTGGACTTTTTGGTCTCTCCTTCACTGGACTTTTTGTTGGGCTTACTGGTCTCTCCTTTACAGGGCTTTTTGTAGGACTAGCTGGCCTCTCCTTCACAGAACTCTTTGTAGGACTTGCTGGTCTTTCCTTTACAGTACTCTTTGTAGGACTAGCTGGCCTCTCCTTTACAAGACTCTTTGTAGGACTTGCTGGCCTCTCCTTTACAGGACTCTTTGTAGGACTTGCTGGTCTTTCCTTTACAGGACTCTTTGTAGGACTTGCTGGTCTTTCCTTTGCAGGACTCTTTGTAGGACTTGCTGGTCTCTCCTTCATTGGACTTTTAGTAGGACTAGTTACGATTTCAGTAGTATCGACAAAGTGAGAAGAAATGTTCCTTCTCAAAGAATTCCTTCTGCTGCCAGATCTTTCCAAACTGTTTTTTCTTTTATCGGTTACTTCGGTAATACCGAGAATTTGGCGACATCGTTCCTCGTATGTGTCTGTTCTTTTCAAAGGTTTATCTCCTGGGAGGTTTTTCGTAGGTGATTTAGCCGAACTTTCCTTCTGTTGCTTCGTTGGAGAAGTTAATTCTTTTGTTGGTGATTTAAAACTGCTGCTCCTTCTGATTTCTTTAACTGGTGATCTCTTAGGAGATCCCAAATCAGTTAGAGGAGAAGAAGGCGAACGGTCAGTAATTTTCTTAGGTTTTCTTGTTAGCTCTAAGCTTGTTGGTCTTGAACCCGGTTTTACTGCAGTTACATCCACATCTTCGTCTAAATCTGTAACAATTTCATTTTTGTATATTTTTTTAGGCGATGGAGACCTAGATCTTGATAAATACTGATCACTAGTTGTTATGACATCCTTCTTTGTTGTTTTATTGGTAGAAGTAGTAATTGTTTCCTGACTAACTGTTTTCTTAAAAGTATCAGATTTCGTAGGGCTAATACTTCTATCTTTAGGTTGACGCTCTGGGGAAATTCTTGAAGGATGTCTCATTTTTTCGGTAATTGACGAATTACTTGTTCTGTGGTGTCCTCTACTTGGAATTCTATCTGGCGATACAGACCTTAAAGATCTAGCAAAAGCATCGTGAGTAGGACTCACATCTATGCTTATTTTTCTATTGGTGTAATCAGTTTTGTATGTAGTCTCATACTGGCCAGTTGTTGGTTTACTAGTTTGATATTCTGGTTTAGGTGACTCTTTTTCTCTTGGTTTTTGGTCTACTTTCGGAGAAACTACTTTTTGAAGATTTTTATCTCTAGTTACCTCCTCTTGTTGACGTTCTGTATTTATAAAACTGTTGGTATTTTGTTGTTTTGTAACATTTATGTTATTTGTGGTGATTTTCGTTGAAGCAGTTTTAGAAGGAGAAATTTTATTTCCGTCAGTTTCGTCAACTGTAGTAACATTAATTGAATCTTTAAATCGACGATCACCTGTATTATTTCTTTCTGTAGTAGAAACAGTGATTTTATTATCAACATTGTAGTATTGATCGTTTTTAACTGTGTCAACAAATCTATCTTCTTTTTTATATTGTTGGCGATTATCAATGGTTACAGCTTCTTCTAAATGTTTAGTGGATTTATTAGAAATAGAACTGTGATCTTGTTTTTTATAATTTTGACGATTGTCAATAGTTACAGCCTCCTCTGAATGCTTAGTAGATTTATTAGTAATAGAACTGTGATCTTGTTTTTTATAATTTTGACGATTGTCAATAGTTACAGCCTCCTCTGAATGCTTAGTAGATTTATTAGTAATAGAACTGTGATCTTGTTTTTTATAATTTTGACGATTGTCAATAATTACAGCCTCCTCTGAATGCTTAGTAGATTTATTAGTAATAGAACTGTGATCTTGTTTTTTATAATTTTGATGATTGTCAATAGTTACAGCTTCTTCTATATGCTTAGTCGATTTATTGGTAATGGAGCTATGATCCTTAGACATCTTAACATTTCCAATTATTTCTGAATGAGTTGATGTACCAGCAGCGGTATCGTACTTGGTTATTGTCATAATAGAGCCATCTGGTAAAGTTTTAGTTTCCTTAGTTACTTTGGTAACCCCTTGCAGGTCACTAGGAAATTCAGGAGCTGTTTTGGAACTAGTAATTCGACTTGATGAAGATGTTTGTATAGTTTTACCATCATCTATTGTTGTATGCTTATTGTCGTCAATAGAATGATACTTTGTTATGGTAAAAGTAGAGTTTACTGGTGATGTTTTGGTTTCTTCAGTAATTTTTGTAATTGCTTGATGGTTATTCGATAAATCTCTTTGATTTTGAATGTTAATATTGGATTCTTGTTCATTAACGACACGATTGGCCGTAGTGTTATATCTTGTTGGTGTTTCTGTTGAGCCATAAGGCAACGTTTTAGTTTCTTTTATAACTTTAGTAACCTCTTGTACTCCCCCTGGTAGTTCAATCATTCTGTTCTCGTTAAATTGTCTGCTAGATGTTGAAGATTGACTGGCGAAATGCGATGTTCCGCTCGTAGTGTCATACCTGGTTGTTGTAACGGTAGAACCATCTGGTAAAGTTTTAGTTTCTCGTATTACTTTTGTAACTCCTTGTGTATTACTTGGTAGTTCGTGTTGTGTATTGCTGGAAGTTACCATGTGGGAAGAAGATGAACTTTGACTTCTGGTTGTTGATGAATTTTCATTGGCGTCGCGGTACACACTAGCCATTTTTTCAGTTTTGGCCTTAAAATTTATTTGGCCCCCATCGATTTTTTGTGTTCCCTGGAGCGCTGCAGCTGATGAATGGATTTTCGTTTTGCCATCCAAACTGGTTTCGTTATTTGTCTCGACTTGCCATTCTTTTAAATCCATTTTGTCTGTAATCAGGAGAAATAGAATAGAAAACAATGTAATCTATATATATAGGGTGTCTGATTAGGGAAATAGAAATCCAGGCCCAGATTAAGAAAGCTTTTGTGTCCGTGAAATAACAAATTGTTTATTTTATTTTGAAAAAGCATAAGAAACTGCTTTCCTTTTGCAGGAAACACTAAGACTGTCTAGCAATTTTTTTCGGGTTCGTAACTATTGATTTTTTAATAAACAAAACTACCCTATTCTCCAATGGTAATCTACTATTTCTATCCTTACATTTGACAGTTTAATGCCTTTATCTAGACTTAATAAACAAAAACTATTCAATAAGCCGGCATATTCAGCATCCGCTCATCTGTTCTTATAAAAGAAAACAATATGTGACAAGTTTCAGACACGATTTTTTTTTAATCCGGTCCATGATTTTGATTATCAACCTTTGATTGAATTACCTAATTAAATCAAAAAGATATATGGGATAATTTGTTAGTTATTACCTTACAGCAGACCTAATAAGCAAAGATAGGATACTTTTTTTGTTTAATAGTCTTATTATGTCACAAATAACCTTAAATTCGAAAAAGTTGTTTTGCAAATTGAGTTTATAACTAGACATTCACTGTATAAATATGTATAGAGCTGCTACTTCACCTGCTTTGATTTCTTTTGTTAAATGAGTTTTCTAAGTTTATTAAACAACTCAAATGTTTGTTACTTTTTTAACTGAAACTGTTTTTTAATAATTCCAATTTAATTAAAAAATATAAGAAGAACAGATTGTTTACTATACCTGGACTTTTGTAGTGAATATCTCTTGTAGGCGATTCGGAATCTCTGACTTCTTTACTTTTCAAACTCTGGAAACTTTGATCCATCAGTGAATCAGCATGAGTGGAGTCGTGAGTTATCTTTCCAGAAGTGGTGGTTGTTCTGGATTCGGTGATTTCACCGCCGTTGTAAAATTCTCTTAGTCGTTGTTCTCTCAACTTATACATATGCGATCTGATTTCTTTTTTCTTTCCGAAATCGTCGGTATCTTGCCACTGAAAAATAAATATAAAGATAAACACAAACATCTTAAAAAATAAGTCATAAGTTCACAGCGGATTATCTTAATGTCAGGTTTTATTATTAAGATTTCGGCTAATAATTTTTTATGATAATCATTACTGTCGTTTTTTGGAAAAAGTTATTTAGGCCAGTATCGACAAAAGCGAGCCTGTAAAATGTTTTAAGGTGGAATGGAAAGTGAAAATAAAAATCTAAGCTTAGATAGATTATTCTGAATTAAAACTTAATAATAATAAAGTCAATTATTATTTAAATTAATTGAACGTACCATTTTTCTGAGAACATCTTCGTCCTTAATATGGGAATAATTTGATGTGTCGGCCGACATGGCCTTTTATTCTACCTGAAATAATAAAAAATAATTAATCCAAAATTAACTAGAGGTAATATTTAAATTAATATGTCAAACTATATTAAGACAATCAGTAACATATATACATGTGAAAAAATTAAGGGCTATGAATAAAAAGGTAGAAAAAGACGGACTAGAAAAATTGGAGAGGAAAATATTTGGAGGACTAATAACAGAGGAGAAATAATGAAGAATAATAGATATACTTTTAAATTGCTTAGTCAAGGAGGGCATCTAAGTAGATGTCAATCATCATACTTCAGGTTTAACATTTAAATTATCTCGCGCACTACCATGTTGGCAATCACCTGTTTTATTAAAATTAACCGAAAGTGGTATGAAAATGGAGTTCGACTTTTTTAAACATAACTATCCAATTTTTCATTAAACCAGAACAAATTTAAGGAAATTTAGAGGACATTTGAACCTATTTTTCAACGACCTTTCCATATCTGTTATTATTTTTCATGAACGGTATTTGGTGAAAAAGTTATCTCGCGTTTGACAGTTTTATACAGGAATCCCTATGTCGCATCTTATAAATAACACAGTGTATAAACAAAAATAATAACAACCATAATCATCAAATTTGAAAATTAACGTAGTCCATATATTTAGCATCATTAAAAACGATTCAATAATATTTATTTATAGTCAAAACTATATTAATCAGGTCCATTAATGCAGCCTGCTACTTTCCGTCACCTCTAACCTTCGGTCAAGTATGTTAAATTAAGTCTACGGCTTTATTTATAATCATTGTGCATTTCAAAAATTAGGTGGTAACAGTCATTAAAAAAAATCTGGACAATCACACTCAATTTACGGCAATGAAGACGAAACCTTGAATAAATTTTGTTTTTAAAAGATAAGAATTTTATTATTATAAATGAAATTAATTGTTTTTTAAAAATTCCACCATTTAATGAGTTTAAGTAACACTTGTAAAGTTTAGCGGATATAAGTAGTTTTATAGAGGTAATGTTTACATTAGCTCAGGACATTTTTCTGTCGTTTTCGGATATTCTAATTCACATATCTCATTCCATGCATGTTTAAATTGATTGCACGTCCTAAATTATCATCGCTGGGAATACCCCCTAAAAATTTTCAATAGTAGCGCCGCTGCTCCGATACGTATCGGAGCTGCATTATCACTTTCAACAAGAAATAAATTTGTTGATAATTATTAGTGGAGATCACACCTACGGAGGCTTGTTATTACATCATTGTCGTATTTAGTTGTTTCTCCCACTTAATGGTACACGTTAGGTTGTATTTTATTACAAATTTAAATTGTAAATATAATATTTTATTCTCTGACTACCATATACATAAAATTATTTTATATTTATGTAAAATTGATTCGTTAGATGTTATTTATCAGGTTGAGTGGTGTCTACGGTCTGTGAATCTATTTTCGGTGACAGGTCGAGCTAACTTCTATTCTTTTGGGTGTTGGAGTAGATTTTGGGTAAATATTTGCGATAAAATGTTTCAGATTGTCTAAAATTGCTAATCTTGAAGCAAGCATGTGTAATTCGTTTGAGCGCTTTCAGACTAGACACTTTGTAGACATCTACTAGTGTCTGAAAAGAATCCCGCGGCTAAAAATACATCAAACTCCACCTATTTCTCATCTGTGTTTCGTGTGAAAATGATTTTTTTCAGACACTAGTAGCTGTCCACAAGATGTCTCGTCTGAAAGCGCTGTTAGTGTGGACGATTATTGAATTATTATCTAAAGAGATATTTTGACTTCATATCCTTAGTTTTAGGGCTGACCTAAAGTGGTTGGTGCGAATGGGTATTAAGAACGCTTTCAGACAAAACACTTTGTGGCCGGCTAATAGTGTCTGAAAAGAATCGCGGGGCTAAATATACATTAATAACCACGTATTCCTTCCTAGTAATCAGAGTCAATGATTTTTTTTTAATTTTCTAAGTATTAAACTTTTTACAAAACGTATTTTTTTAAAGTATATGCAGTAGCGAGCTGTTAGGGTGGACTTTCCACTTTTACTTTCTCCCCTATTTTGGACACCTCCAAAAACAAATATATATTTTTTTCTACACTTTCTAATTCATCTACAATTTTTATGAATAATAATAACAGTTTGTTGATAAGCCCGGACCTGTTGCAAATCTAATCAAAGATATTTATTACAATTCAACGCCTCAAAGTACCTTACCTTGAAGTCCATAAAAGGTATACACCTTATTGGGTCAATTGGGCTAAAATATTTATTTTTCCTAAGGCTGTGTTTCTTTTTTAAATCGGATAACCTTAAGGACCAAATTCATTCACCGCCCGTTAATAATTACTCCCAATTAAGTTTTTAACAATTAGAGCGGAATAATAATTCTAAAAAAAAATCTCAAAACATATGCTTCGTTAAAAAGTTGTTTGTCTAAATAAGAGATATAAATCGCAATTTTTTTGGTGTGATGCAATTTCGTGTATGTAACAAAAACAATATTGACCTTCGATGGTTGAAGTTATGGTAAAGTGTCAATCTCCCAGCATGGAACGTTTAATTTCTTGTAATACGAGACCGAATCTTGAATGGTAAATAAGTAGTTTTGACGCCTGAATGTTTCATCATTAATCTCTATAAGTACACATGTATAAAATCGAATTTGAAATGTTTTTGAAACATGTTAGTTAAACAGAATCGCTAATTATCTTTTTGGGATCAGTCTACTCAGATTACGAATTCCTGTCTAGTTTTAAAATATCCGATTTCCTAATTATGCTAAAACATTTTTTTTCAAATCATTTGTTGAAGTGTTTAGAACGATATGATGTAATCAACAACGGCGGCACCTCAAACGATCCCTTGATAAATAATAAAATAAAATTTTCGAAAGCAAGTCCAATAATATCCAGCTCCTGTACAATGTAAATTTTTATGGACGAGTTGTATAGAAGCGAATTGCTGTCAACATAACGAACAAAAAAATACTACTGAAAAAGGTTAGTCACACAGGGATCAATTTTTGGTTTTTCTTTATATGTTTTGAGTCCCTTTACTACCTATATTGTACAACGAAAAGTTTGGAGGTCTTTTTAGTTTGGGGTATTTTGCATGTTACAGTTGACAAAAAACTAATGTCAGCTGTCAACGCATATTTGTTTGGCTTTGTTTGTATTTCTGGTACTTATATTAAATAATAATTTTTATTCTACGATTGTTTGTGATTTGTGAGACTCTGATCTGCTTTTATTATTGCAAATACCATCAAGAAGAAACAAATATGTGTTGACAGCTGTCATTAGTTTTTCGTCAACTGTAAGATCTAAAATACCCCAAACTAAATAGACCTGCAAACTTTTCGGGTATAACTCCAAACTTTTCAGCTACAACATGGGTGGTGAAGGGACTCAAAACATATAAGAAAAACCCAAAACTGATCGGAAAAACCACTTCCTTATGAAACTAACCTTTTTCAGTATTTTTTTGTTCGTTATGTTCGCACCACTTCCCTTGTAAGAACTCGTCCATTGCGCCTATTTGCAGACCACCAAACATACGCTAAAGACCCGTTCTAGGTTTCCTTCGTGCAGGTGCAGCATTTCTTTCGCGTTCGATTTGATTATAGTATCGTTTTTGGGAATGGTACAAAAACTACCTTCTGGAAGAGGTAATAAAGTTGATGTGTTCATCCCAAATTCAAGTTTGTACATTATACAGTACTCGATGCAAATTCAGAACGGTTCCTAAATGCCAGTTGGAACAAACTAGAGATGGGCAGTGTTTCATACGGATTTCAAACTGTCAACTGTCAGTTTGGATTTCAACAGAAAATGAAACTGGCTATTCTGACAATCAAAACAAGGAGTTTCTATTCTAATTTATATTTAGACTTCTCGTGGTGGAGGGTAAATTCCTAAATCCGTCCTGAGTATTACATAACTCTAGAAAATTTGTAATAGCAAATGCAGAATCCATTCCGCTATGAAATATTTTCTGAACCCATTCACTGCTATCGCTGAAATTCTTCTTTCATACCTTGACTTTCACTTCTATAGGTTAATCTGAGTCTGCAGTTTTGTGGTCTCAGCTGCCTTGCTTATTTCGACAACTCGATTGCCTCTAGCGCTTCAGGTAGATGGGTTTGCAGCTATATTTTCTCTTTCTACTTCTTTCCCATCACTTTTGAATAGGTTAGACTGTTTTGTAACTGCTAAGTTAGCAGGTCAATCGTTCAATCTGAGCGCGCTCGTGACTTAAATCACCCAAAATTAAAACAATCTAATTGCACTTATTTTTAATACCTAAACTGTTGTAACTCATAAAAACATTTCTAGCCAAAGATTTGATACAACGTACAACATCTTCTCCGTAAACCAAAATATCCTTAGCTTCGGAAACCTTCTCCTTATCTTTGATATTTAAAATATAAGTAAATTTGATTTGCTTGCATTGAAATGTCACAAAATCTATAACGGACCCAAACGAAATACCAGAAACATCACACAACGGTCCCACGTCGAGCTGGATTCGTTTCATAACCGCTTGAGCAGACAAAGCGACATTTTCAATCTCGACTTCGTCAATTATTTGTTCTGTACAATAACCAAAAGGGTACACTAGACTTTTACCATTTTCTTGTAGTGATACAAACAATTTTATTGAAAATTGGTTACAGTGTATGGCGGTGTAAATAGCTTTTGTAGTTGGAGCAGCGAATCGTAGATTTGTTTTCCATTTTCCAATAGCTTTTAAAAATTCTTCCGTGCTGATATCGTCCATGCAGTTAGCACCTAATAAAATAGGAAAGTTATTGGTCAAATTCAACGAATCAACCTCCGTTCTATTATCAATATTTTTATCGTAAGCATCTGGGTTTGAACACGGAATGATTAAATAATTCATAATTTTTGTTAAACTGTTATTTCTAGTGATAAAATCTACGAGGTACAGAGCTGAAGCAATCGCTAAGCGATCAGATCCATCAGAACCAGCCTCTATTAAAGTAGACATTTTATCTTGATCATATGAATCATCAAATATTACCACTAGATATATTGGTTTTTCTTCTGAAGATTTTCCGATTATCTCCAGTTGTAATCTTTCAGGGTACTTTTTCACTATACAGTTCAGATATTTCGTTATTTCTTCATAAGTTAAAAATTTGTCGTGGCAATTTACGGGGCATCGAAATTTTGTTACGTTTTTGGGATCGTATGTGAATTTTTTCGGTTTTGAATGATTTTGCTTTTTTGGAGGTATGCGTTTTCTTTTTTTGGCGCAATTTTTAGTGTTACGCTTAGTTCGGGTGGGTTTTCTCTTTCTTGCCATTGTCACTTACAAAATTTTGATTGTCTATGTCAAATTTGATTCAAAAAATGAACCACAGAATAAACATATATACAGGGTGTTTTCAAATGACACTAACAACGTAAAATTGGACAAAATAATATAAGGATTGAGGAGTCCATTTCATTTACTTTTCGAAATACGGGTGTTGAAGTTATGAAAATTTAAATGTTTTTTTTTGATAACTTTAAAATCGATGAATAAATTGATTTGATATTTGGCAGGTTGTTTTTAAATGTGAAAAGGCATATTTTGATAAAAAAAACATTTGTCAATTCTTGATCCAGTGGTGTACATTTGGAAAAATATGTCACTTTTCTCCTCCCATTTTTCACGCTATTTTTAATTAATTTTTCACGTGAAAAAGACATAACCTTTAGATATCAAGAATTTTGTAGTTTTCAAGATATTTGATGTTTTCATGAAGTGTGCAACATCATTTTCAATAATAAAAGCCCAAATTTGGACAAATATTTTTGAGAGTCTTCTCCCAATATTTAAGATGCATTGCTGCTTCACAAATTAATTTCTGATTCATATTTTAGCCATTAGTAGTTTAAAGGTTATTAAAAAAATATAAAAAAAATATTTTTTTTATTTTATTATTAAAAAATTAGGTTGCAGACTTCATGAAAACATTAGATATCTTGAAAACTACGAATTTTTTTATATGTGAAGTTTATGAGTTTTTTACGTGAAAAACATTCAGGAATACAAAATTAATTGAAAATAGCTACAAATGCCAGTGGCATAAAAAATGGGAGGAAAAAAGTGACATACTTTTCCAAATGTGCACCGCTGGATCAAGAATTGAAAAATGTTTTTTCATCAAAATATGCCTTTCTACATTGAAATATGCCAAATGTCAAATCAATTTGTCCATCCATTTATCAAATAAAAACATTTAAATTTTTATAACTTTAACACCCCATATTTCGAAAAGTAAATGAGCTGGACCCCTAAATCTTTATACATATTAGCAACAGATTGGGACGTTCAAAAATAACATTATAATTTAGTGTTTTAATATAACATACAAGTGCTTATTTCCACTTCATTTCTTAGAATGACTCGTCTACGGTAATGCGATATATATTATGGTAAAGTGGAAACGGAAATATCATACTTTTGCAACACCAAAACAAATATTTAGTTAAAAAAAAAAGCAAATTCTGTGAAACAAGAAATTTTTCTGTCATAACATCATAATAGAGAGATTTATGAATTTACTATAGTTCAAGGCTGAGAAAAAGAAGATCTTGAAAAAGAAACAGGATCGTACTTAGTACGATTTTTTTAATAATTAATAGAAATAAAAGTAATATTATAGAAAATATAAGGGAACTAAGAAATTGTAACTGTTCTTTTGTAACTGAAACTCAATAATTAGTATTAAAACCCTACGTAGAAGATACAATGGTAGAAGAATCTCGAACGCACCACGTACCTCTGAGTATTATCAATTTTTTTATTGGTTAAAGATCTTTTCAATGGGTGGTAGGTCAAAGTTATTATTTTTTTATTGCACTTAATCTTGAAAATTGAATTCAGACATTATCAAAATTAGTAGTATGTGTGGGTGTGCAATGCTTGGAGGAAAAAATTAGAAACAAATAAAAACAAGTTGAAAAGTGAATCTAATTTATACTAGATATGTAGTTGTTGATACCAGTTATGTAAAATGTCAAGGATATCTATGTGTTTTACTATTTTTACATCATTAAAATAGCTTTTGTCCGCTACTTGGTCTGCGTAGAAATCGAAAATGGTTCTAATGGGATTTATAATTAGGTCTTTACGTTATTATGAATGTCAGGATTGCATTGTACCACGCTTTTAAGTGAGTTCAATGTTTGGTTGAGTTTTTTAAACGTGTCAAAATAAAAATGTAATACAAAATTAAAGAATTTCGGATATTAACTTAAATTAGGAGGATTAGGATTGAAGTTTACGAAAAATTCTAGCTTATTCTTCAATTTCTAATTAATTTGATTTATTTCATTATTAATTTCCTGAAATATTGTTTTTCTTTATCTAAACGTTTTGACTTTAAATAAACTATATTATTTATTAAATTGTAATAAATCTGTAAAACTATTTTTATTATTAATTAATTATTATAAACTTCATGTCTTTGGAAAGTTTACCCCCCTTTTTTTATCCCATTTAGCAATCAAATTTACACTTTAAACGAAAAATAAGTTAAACAATGCATCTGCAAATAACAACTATTTACCAAAATCACTCATTGTGTCTATAAATAAAGTTTGCTCATATTATTCGTTATGTAAAATATATCACATGCACATCAATTTAGTCAGATTTACAAGAATTAAAATTTGTGGTGCGTTACAAAAAATATTAGCAAACGCAAATGATTAAATCTATATATTTAGAATATCTTCAGAAACTATCAGAATAAAAACAAGGATATTGAATTTAGGAGGTCGGTAACTTTATATGTACTGGTAGATTACTTCTACTTTCGATGTAAAATCCAACAGATGACAGTTTTTAGGCGACATGATCTTCTTTTATTGGAATTCTTTATAGTTTGTCTCAAACTATATCGTCCTCACTTTTGCCGGCAATCATAAAATTAATGGGCCAATTGCGATAAATCATGTGGCCAATAGATCCCCATGGGCGTACTATTTAATTTTTTTTTAAAAAGGATCAAATTCACAAATTTCTTCTTTTGTATTTTCATCATACACCATACCTAGTTATTAACGTATTCTCTAATTTCTATTTGATCTTCTTCACGTTTAGAATTTTTTTTTTATTCAAAAAGGTGCATTACACATTATTCATTGCACCGGCACGTCAAATGTCAAAATCTAAATATCTTCTGTATGTTCCTTGTAGTGTATTCATTATTTTTTCTTTTTATTTCAGACGAATTGGTTTACCGATGTTGAAATGAGAAGTTTCCAGTAACCTGCGTTATAATTATGGTAAGTTTTGGCTTATTAATCTTTTTATATTCTACAATAAAATTTTAGGTAATAATTTATATCATAAAAGTAAATATTTTTAAATAAAGTTAAAATATCATTTTAAGCAGCATATTTCCTTGTCTTTTTATTTTACGTGACGATAGTACTCTTGTATAAGTTTTAGGAAATAAAAATATATTTTCCTTAATATAATAATTATATAATATAAACACTAACATAATTTATAGAATGGTATATTTATTAATAATCAAAAACAACGTTATTGTTTCGAAATTATTTCTAGTAAGAGAGCTGGCTGATAAATCAACCTCTAAATTTGCAAAAATATCAATGAATTGTTAATAGAAATATGTATGAGGCAATATGAAATTTTTATGTATTGTAGTTTGCTGTTTTCAAGAGTTAAGAAAAAAAAGCCAAAATATTTAATCGAGTTTTTAACCTTCCCAGGTATTTTGTAAAAGAATATTGTGTGTGTGTGAGGTTGTGATATTGACTGCGGATCCTTGCGGTTCCATTAGCCTAACCAATGTAAAAGAATATTTAAAATATATTTGAGACAACAGAAAGTCTCACCAAAATGATCTGTCTATTTTAATTTTATAATCTTATACATTAACTATAAAGTAAAATAATAATTAAAATTTCAATTTACCTCAAATACATTTTTTATATTTTCTTGCAAAATCTTTTTCCATGCAGGCTAAAAATCCGGCTAGATTGTCTGCCTTTTTTTCTCAACTCTTTAAACATTGAACTACAACTGCAAATTGCTCAAGTTAATTTTTGGCAACAATACATTAATATTTTTGTAAATTTAGGGGTTGATTTAGTTCCGCTACTGTCCAGCCAGGTCTGTAATTCAGTGGTGGACTTATTTTCAGCTCCCCTTACATATCTACCCAAAAATTGCCAGCTTCAGGAACTGATTTTAGAAATACTTTAAAAATGATAAAAAAGTATCTAAAGTTGAGAAAATCCGCCTGTAAATATTCAATGAGAGCCCAAATCAGCCCTCCAAGAGAAATAATATAAAATAGGTTATTTTATTTAAAAAATGGCAATGGTGCCATGACATTGTAGTTCATCCTGAATTTAAGGTTATTTTAAAAATCCAGTAAATTAAAATAAAAAATGGTCCATTTATACACTGCTAAATAACAGAACGAAATGTTTTGAGTGGTCCACTCTGTATAACCTGTTAAATAATGTTTTAATTAGAATGCGATCATCATTTATGTATTGAAATTTTTCAAAGCTCATTTGTAATTACTTTCGTTTTTCCTGAAACTAATTAAAAAATGGAAATACATTTAGCTTTCTTTCAAATTTGAATAAAATTGCATTTAATATTTTCAATTGAAGTATACGGATAACCAAAAATACAGAATTAAAAAAAAAATTACTTATTTTCAAAGTACTCACCACAAAAACTTTACTAGAACACTGTTAGTCTATTAAAAGATTTTTAAGAAAATCAAGCAGAATAAGTAAAATACCACAAAAGACACACCGGAATTCAAAGTAACTTTTTAATTTTTTTTTTAGTAATTATTATTTATTTTATTTCGCACGAGTGGTGTACAATTTGCGCAGATGCTAACATTCGACTGTGTTAATTTCTGTTATGGACCACGAAGGTGGGACATCTGACATTTCTTGAGGTGGGCATCCCACAATTCCACTGACCAGACACCTACTGCAGACATCACTTGCGGTGGCCCCCGCTACTTTAAAAACACGTCATTCTTAGCTAGTCTTACAGAAATAGATAATAAGTTAATAACTATACAATAATATTGTTTAATTTAAGTTATCGCTTTGTATTTATTTATATTTTTTGTTAAATAACGCATTTTTTCAGTATTTATACGTGATATTTGAACAAATAGTGCAATTTTTAAGATACGAATATGTTTACCCTTTGAGATATTCGTTAATTGTTAATATTTGTTTGTATTCCTTGATATTAATAACGAGGGAAAAGTTTAACAAAGGTGAATGATAATACCTGTGGATTGTATACATTTTGCAAAATTATTTAATACCCAATAAAGCAAAATCAACAAGAAAATAAAATTTATATAATCCTTCAAATGTCATGATTCACCTAGAACGAAAATTATGTTTATGGTTGAATATTTCACCGCGATTCTTGTTTTTTTATTCTTTAATTTTAGCGATAATCCAGTCTTTGTTTTAATTGGGTCGTGGGCGAATTTAATATAAAATCACGAAGGTTTTCCAATTAATATTATGTGAAATCTATAATTTTTTTTATATGGATTAGTCGAAAAGAATGTTAATATAATTTACTGACTCGCAACTTTCTTTCTGTAGGTGTAGTATACATTTGCTGTCAATGATATGTAGGTTCTTATAAATAAAAATATAATAAACAAATATAATTATATATTTGGGACACTAGAGACTCCGTTTAACACAAGAATAAGCCACGTGAAATTTGCGCAGAAACCAAAATCGATCTTGTTTATCCGCCTTATAGTGACCCTTTCATGCCAACAGAAATGTTATTATTGACATTTGAGACAGTGTTTGAAGCAATCATTTACTGTTTAAGACGTTCAGCTAGATCATATATGGATCATATGTGTGTTTTATTTGATCTATTTCATTCTATCTTCGTTCTATTTGTCTGGCAACAATTTGGCTTGGTCTATATAACTTTAAAAATAATAGAAGTATCATAGAAATAAGGAATCATTTGAAATGTAGAGGGTAAGATAGACAGCATTAATAATAATAAGAATGGGCATGGAGAGTAAGCCTATGGGATCAAGAAATTATTGCGTAGTATTAGTATACTTATATCATCATGAAGGGTTTGGAGTATTTGGACGTAAAAGTTATGTACTTAAAAATGCCGAAAGATGATATTAATGTTGAGAATGTTCGATAATACCAGACAATAGACGTGAAGCCACTAATCACGGAGCTTTCAGGACTGGTGGCTCCTGGACTATCAAATTTTTGGTGCGATATTCGATAATAAGGACCCAGGGCTCTTATTTGCTTCTGTCGAAAGTAATTGGAATTTCCGCGGTAAAATTTCAAATGCTCTGTATGTTTATCAAGATATTCAGTTCAATTTATCGAATATATTTAATTACATAACAAGAATTTATCGGAATTTTTCGATTTTTTTAAGCATAAGGCGAGTGATTCTTTTAGTACATACTGTTAAGTCGAAGTATAAATATGGGTATGTAACAAGCACATGGTGCCAGGGTCGATACGAGAAATCCCAGACACCGATGACTTAAGTGAAATGCGTAAAGAATATAGACTTATATGGTTATGGGTCAATGTCGGATACGATACTTGGAATAAATATACAATCAATAGTATAAAATGTACGTACAATCTAAGTAAAGTAGAAAGTTTATTTTTGTTAATCGCGAGACTAATGAGAAGTTAGAAGATGTATACGAGGGATGCTGTCAATCTTTTTAATTGCAGTTATATTTATTGACGGGCAATGCTCCAAAAATGAAAACTCTGTTCCATATTTTATTAAATAGTTTTCCAATCATTTCCATTCCTTGTTGTTAAATTGACTCTATAAAATCCCTTCATTGAAATGTTTTTCATATATCACCTTAACACTGTACACCGTTTACGAATATTACTAAAAACTCTAAGAACTGCATTTCAATGTCACCTTTAGAATGTTGATTTAACCTCAACTTATTTTTTTATTATTAAACTGTATAAATCTAATAACATATTATGTAGACATATATATGCGTTTGAATAATAACTATGTATTTAGGAGCTCGATTTTCCAGTTTACACCTTGAATACACAAATATTATAATTATTTTATTTAAAAACACGGTTAGTAGGCAGATATACGTTATAATTTTATCCCAAAAATTACCAGGTGCCATTTTTGTATGAATATAATTCATTGTCAAGTGAATCTGTTCAACGAGTAGGACGAAAGTCACACCCGCGCTTTATCGGTTATAAAAATAAGTATATTAATAAATATCTATTGTTATGATTACGTCAACTTTATAGCTGCGGTAAAATTAAGTTTTCATAGTGAATTTTTCAGTTTTCTTTGCTGTTTTTTTAACTTTTCTGTACACATTTTCAACTTTTCTGCACACATTTTTAACTTTTCTGCTCACATTTTCAACTTTTCTATTCACATTTTCAACTTTTCTGCTCACATTTTCAACTTTTCTGCTCACATTTTTAACTTTTCTGCACAAACTTTCCAACTTTTATGCACACACTTTTATTTGCATGGTACTGAAAAGTAACAGAATACGTGAAGTATTTTTGTTTATTGTTTACCTAAAATATGTTCGTATAGATCATAAATAGTCACCATTAAATTTATTGTTCTCTAGTTCTAATTTTCTTCCAGTCATCCGTTAGATATTAGAAAATTATAGAAGGAATTTATGACCTGGAATTTCGTCCGTTCTGAGGAATCCAACGTCGGTATTACCTCCTAAAAATGAATAGAGCTTGAAGCGTGATATTCAGTTAAATGACATTCCTCTTCGTTCGAAGAAAATTTCATATTCATTGTCTTTCCAGATGTCTTTAATGGCTTTTTAAATGTTTATGACAACATTTAGACTATATAATTTTAATTTTTAATATAAAATATTCCAAAAAACAAAGAAAATATTTGTGGCAACATCAAATATATTTTAATATGTGCATAGGTTTATTGCAGCTCACATTTATTCATATCACACAAAGGAAATTAAGTTTATTATTGATAGACTTGATAGTACGACCAGTTAATGTTTCAATTCCTTCCATAGCTCAGAAATTTTATTCAAAACGTGGCAGGGTAGGCGAATCTCTGCTATTACATCATGCTTCTAAACAAAGATGGTACCTGGAATCTTAGGACAATTCAAGCAATTCAAATTGTACTGCGAAAAGTAAAAGAAAACTTATAAGTTCTACTTATAAGAGGACTAAAAAACTTCATAGCTGGGTAGTTCAGATTAAGGGAGTTGAGCTGAAGATAATTGAAGTGGGACTTTACAGATTTTTTATAAAATTCAAAATAGAAATAATCAGTTGAAATATGAATGTATTAAACAACAGTACGAATAATGTCACAAAGAATATCGATATTTTATTTTCGTTCTCGGTATGTACATACTCAGAGATCAACTTGTGACGTCATCTGATTACACCTACTTCATCAGAACATGTATCCTTTAAAGGTAGTCGCCTACTTCAGCTTTGTTGCCACTAAAAGTAATCGTAAAATGTATTTCTTTTTTTCAATCTATCGTTTTATGCGAAATCATACTCGACGAATCTAACCGTTTCAAAATATTACATTCAATACGTTTGAAGAAAAATCTTTAATATTTTCTTTAAATTTAAATATTTAGTTAAATTAAAAAAAAAACTATTTTCAATTAATTCCCCATAAAGTTAAACGAATCGAGTGTATCATAGCTGATGCTGCTTCGCAATCTTTAGCTCGAGTACTGAGCCTATCACAAACTCTAGGGGGTTTTATCAGAAGTCACTGTGCTAGTATCTCCTCAATAGATCTATTCATAATCTCCAATTCAGTACAATGTATCTCACAGTCTATCTCCGGACATGCACCTTGCACATATTTTGATCTTTATCCCTTTTACAGTCTTTTCTCAAGACATTCGTATTTCTTCTATAACCAATGCTCAAAAACATTACTCCAAACCAGATTGGAGTACACACCTGGACAAAAGTTACCATCAAAGCATGTAGATAAATTGGCAAAACCTGGCGAATGCCAACCTAGGTGTTTCTGTGACTTAACACAACAGTGAAATAACCAACGAACCTCTATGGAACAAAATTCTAATATACCATCTACAATCTAAAAACTAGATATTACCAGAGCAATGAGCTGCAAAGGGGGTGGCATCAAAGCAAACCCTTACTATCTACCTCCTCTGTAACTGTTTTTAAGAACGGAAGCAACGATAGCGATCCTCAGATTGATCCACATTTCCATCCAAGAAAGAGGTCATGTACCCAAACATTCTTGGAGACATTATCTGGTCACCAATGGTGATTAAACTCTCAAACAAGTTATTGAAACTGAGCAAGGTTCACCGGTTGCTGTCTACTCAGATAACATATTAGTTTCACACAATTTGCAACAAAATGTCTGAAACAACTAAAAAGATTTTGAAAATAACAACAGTTAGTTCATTCTATATCAAGTGGAACGTGATGCCACAGGTAATTATTCAGACACCTTAATAATTAGAGTAATTGAATATTAATGAAGAGTGATTACAGTTTGAAAGACGCCTAAGGGAATGTATAAGATTGATGTTGTAACAAGAATTATGTACTGCGTGTTTTAAGAAGAATATATTATGATATATTAGTAGATGAATTTGAAAAATTTCACTTTATTTACTTATTTTTCCCATTTATCTTGTTCTTCTTAGTTATTTATCCATCTTCCCCTTTATTTTCTTTTTTATCTTCATTTTTATGGCTTCTAGAAGAAATATTGTTTTGAAAACTCTGAAATTTAGTTAATTTAAAGACATGGAAAACACTTTGTGCGATTACGCACACTTTCCCGATCTAATACCTTTAGATATTTAAAAGTTAAACATTAAGAAAACTCGAAACTTTGAGGAACCTAAATCGAAAATATATTTTTATGTACACCTGTCGTTAATTGCTCATTGTGAATATGAAAATTTTGCTTAAGGATGTTTTAATAAGTTTTCCAATTCAATAATACGTTAAGATTCCTAATGAGATCCCGTTGGAGAATTTCGATCGCCAAATTCTATTAAATTTTAGTAGTCTTGCGTTTGCGCGGTTTCCTTATATTTAAAGAAAATTCAAAAATTTTCATGTCAGTCATCAGATATATTAAACGTATATCAAATGAGGGAAAAATATCGGAAAGCTTTGATAATTTGTGTCATTTTTATTTTTTGCGTTTACAATGGTGAGTATTTTCTGTTTTACAAACGTGTATGCTACAGGGATTTACAAAAATTTTAGGTGAGTTCATAAGTTGACATTTTTTAATGACGCTTATTTTTGTGGATTGAAAAAATCAATTTGAGAGTAGTTTTCGACTAGTGTATTCAGTTTTTTGAGTGAATTTGAAGCGGAGTAGGGAAATTTTAGGAGAAAAACAGATTTTTAAGTTAAAAAAGTAGTTTTAAGACAAAAAATTGTAAATATAATGCTGGAATTTTGGAGAGTATTTTTAAAATACAAATAATACAAGAAAAACACTTTAAAATACCATCGTCACCATTAGCATACCAAAAAGAACCCAAAAAATGTAGTCATTTTTTTTTCGTCTACCTCATCGGAAAATCCAAGCCCTAGAGTGGGAAATTCATAACGCCACGAATTTTAAAATTTTCACCATCTGTCACTTGATTACTTTGACATTTTACGCGAATTTTTCAATTAAACGTCAGTGCCCTTAATTTTTTTTATATATTTTTTTATTTTTTGGTTTATCGGTAGGTGAAACATAGACATCAATCGCTTTAGCAGCCCCTTTTGTAAAGCAGTTTACTCACAACGTTATGATGAGTCTTTTATTGTTTGTATTATTTATTTAAATAAATTCACTATACGCTTATTATTATTTAACACAACTAATTTGTTGTAAAAAAAATTTATTATGTAGGAGAAACAGGTGGCGAAGTTATGTTCCAAGAAGAAATTAATACAATAAGTAATAATATTAATTCGTTTCGCAACCGAATGGGATATTTAATGTTGGGTTATGGTATATGTCCGGTTTCTTCAAAAAGTAATGTAGGTTGTTGCATTGTATTTAGTGTTGCGAAAGATCAAAATTATATTAAAAACTGACAGCAGAAACATTTTATGTCGACATGTATAGTATTATTTAATATGGCATTCAAGTTCCATCCAAGTTTTTCGAGATTCTGTGTTTTTTTTTCGGAATTTTTAGTTTTTAATTATTTATTTTTGTAATTATATAAAAATTGCATTAAAAAATTCAAACAAAAACAATATTGTAAAGTTCTTGAATTTACTAGAGCAAATTATTATTATTTGAAGTCTTAATTGTGTTTTGCTGGTTGATAACATTTCTACAGTATTATGTTCAAAATCAAGGTTGGAAACTTGATGAGGTTTTAATAGACCATGTTAACAAAACAACAACTTCCCAATTTTGGTGCATTAATTTTGTTTCAATCTATAGGTACTCTTTTTATCTTTGTTTATGTATTCTACATTTGTTTTTATTTTTAATATGTTTGTTACTATTTTAAATATAGCTTTTTTTAAGTATATCTTATGTTACATTTTTACAGAGAACTTTTGACATGTACCATACAATGTATATATTTTTTTCAACACTTCACATTTCATTAAAAACAGTCTTTCCATCTATCCAATGCAACTACACTATCTAGCGACCGGTTTACAAACTTGAACAGTACTTCCAACCATCTCTCCATGGACACTATCTAATCTCCATCAATTTCTTTGTCACTTTCATTATAAATTAAAAGAATAAGAATATTTATTCAAAATATAAACCATTTTGGGTAATATCAATTTAATGTTATAAATATTTCAAGTTTTAGGTAAAGGATCTGGAATATATCACGTCAGTTTAAAAGGAGACAATTCTATAAAACTTTACTGGACGTTAGACTGCAGATCCAAATATGTGATTTTTGAAATTCACCTTCCTTCTGAATATGGATGGTTCGGTATTGGATTTTCCGATAGAGGAGAGCTATTTCCATCGGATATTTGTTTATTATGGAAAGATTTAAAAGGAAAATCATATTTAAAGGTAAAACGAGTTTACAAAGATTGTAAAAATGATGAAATAGAAGCTGTTTAATTATAGGACACTTATGTCGATGAAAATGGAGTCACACATAGCGATGTTAAAGAAGATTGTAATAATTTCAAAATACGCAAGTACCAGGGTATTACGAAATTTACGTTTGAGAGAAGATTTGATACTTGTGACAAGGACGACTACATTATTGAGGTAATTTTACTAATTTCTTTGTCTTCAAGGTATCGTATGCAATTATTTGCAGCATCTAGACATACTAAATGTACCAATGCCGATAGAAATAAAATAAAATTTTTTATGCAAATCGTTGGGAAACTTTGACATTTCAGAAAAAAATAATACCAATAAAATGTTAATACACACTGTGGCCCGATATACAAAGGGTACACTTTTTAATTCATAATAACTTTTTTGTTTTTAGTGCGATTTATTTTCTTCTAACCGAAATAATAACCCAACATACCCTCAATAAGACGCCAAGATTATATGACGAATAGATTCACAGAGCCGGATTTATATAATTTTTTATTTAACGGTGCATTTGATCTCGTTTCATATGAAACACCGTGTTTAGATAAATTTGAGCTGATGCACTTTTGGTAAGTGAACTATCAAATAAAAAAAAGTTATTTTGAATTAAGAAATTTACTTCACCTCGGGCCACAATAAAATATATTTTATTAATATATTCCTAAGAATTGAATTAGGTAGTACAAAAATATATTAAAAATCTTCTCTCGCTCTCTGCAATGAATTGAAAATTAATTTTCACTTTTCAGTTCAATTTACTATAAGAGCATATTTTTTAAAATATCATTTTCATCGCAAGTATGTGCTATCTATTTCGGAGACACCAAACTTTTTAAATCTTAATAGTTTCCTATAGAAAAATGAAATGTAGGTGAAGTACTTTTTAGGAAGGTACCACCCATATTGTTTGGTCTAGAGGTACCCACGAACTTTACAAGCCGGATGGAATAAACATTAGTTCCACTCAAGATAACCAAGGTATGGTAAGGGTAAACCTACTGAAAAACACAAAAGTGAATAATTATTTACCATCCCACGTGAAGATATTCGATTTTCTCAATGAACAAGTAAATGTTCCAGCTGAAGAAACCACTTATTGGTGTCGAATCATTAAATTACCCGAGGAATATAGAAAAAAACATCACATCTACCAAGTAATTAAGTTCATTGTTATATTCATTCATAGGCTACAATTTTAGTCCCTCTTTCCTAAAACCTTATAGTATCTCGGTACTACATATTTGGAAGCATCATCCTCCATTACTGCTTTCTTCCAATTTCTTCTTCACTTCCTCACCTTATCTCTGCTTCTGCTCTTTTCCATAGGCTCTACCGTCCCTTGTATCCTCCATTCTGGTTCTTCCTTCATAGTTTTATACCTCAGTCACTTCTTTTTCTGCTATTTTTGGTTGTTCTTCTATTCTCTTCAACTCTTAATTTCATCTTATCAGATCAACATCATCTACATTGTTCCTTTAATTAATTGTATCTTAAAATATTGTTTTTATATCTAGTACGAAGCCAAAATTCAGGATACTAGTGAAGGACTTGTGCATCACATGGAAGTATTCCATTGTCAAACAGGAACCGATGAAGACATTCCACTTTACAACGGAGATTGTTTTGGGCAAAATAGACCGATTAAAACGCAAGTTTGTAAAAGAGTTTTAGCTGCTTGGGCTATGGGAGCACCGCCGTTTATATATCCAAAGGTATTTGTCTGATAAATATTGTAATTATTATTTTTTTATTCAATTTCAATTTATTTCAGCAAGCAAGTCTACCTTTAGGAGGAGAAAACTTTAATCCTTTTATCATGCTGGAGGTACATTATAACAATCCTGATTTGAAAGAAGGTACGTTTAAAAATAAATCACCAGGAAGAATTTTAAAGATGCTTTGTATCTGTATAGCAGATACATTCAAATTGTATTTTATTTATCCAGTCTTCTCAATTATCCATTATTTAGTCTAACAGTTTTAAGTTTTAGGTATAATAGATAGCTCAGGGATTCGATTCCACATATCTTCAAAACTAAAAGAGATGGATGCTGGGGTTATTGAGCTAGGATTAGAATACACCGACAAAATGGGAATCCCACCAGGGCAAGATTCGTTTTCTCTAACTGGTTATTGTATTAGTTCATGTACATCCATGGTAGGTGGTCTTTTTTTCTTTTGTGTAAATATAAAATATATATGTTAACTGGATAAAATAAATTACTGTAACTAAGACTAGGTGGTTTGTTAAAGCTAACTGATATGTAGGATATATTTTGATAACATTGTTAGAAATGTGTATAGAATTAATTTAAACTAAGGAGCAGTATAATTAAATTGTTTCAGAGTTTGCCACCCAATGGTATAACAGTGTTTGGATCACAGCTACATACTCACTTGACAGGAACTCGAGTGGTAACTAGACACTTCGATGCGTATGGCAGAGAATTACCCGAATTAAACAGAGATAATCATTTCAGTACTCATTTTCAGGAAATAAGAATACTTAAGAGACCTGTAGTAGTTTTACCGGTGAGACTCTATTTCATTTCCTTCAAAACTATATCATATACTTAAACAAAGTTTCTTCTTCTTCCAATGGACTATACCAGTATGAAGATTATATTATTGAAACGTTTGGTTTTTAGGGACATACTTTGATCACCAAATGCGATTATAACACGGAGAATAGAGAAAACATAACCCTTGGAGGATTTAGCATAAGTGACGAGATGTGCGTTAATTATATTCATTATTTTCCAGCTAGTGAACTAGAAGTTTGTAAAAGCTCCATTAGCGATCAAGCCTTGAATACATTCTTTAGATACATGAATGAGTAAGTGAAACAAACTAGTCAGTCGATAAAAAACATTTACCTTTTGATTATATTCCGATTTGGATGGCTTTCAAATGAATGTTTAAATTATTATTTGGTTTTACACAAAGTGTTGAAATAATTTTAGATGGGAAAACCAAGAAACTTTACCAGAAAATACAATTTCAGATAATTATAAATCGATAAAATGGAATAGAATGAGAGTACAACTTCTAGATGAAGTTTATAATGAATCGACAATAAGCATGCAATGTAACATGTCAAGTGGGGACAGATTTCCTGGTTATTGGGAAAATGCACCGCTACCATATATGTCTACAACCCTTGGTCCTCCTCCAAGACGTTGTGGAAAATTCAAGTAACAACATGATTGTAAAAAAATTTTTATTCACCAAATAAATACATAACCTGAGAATCATGTAATTATATAGTTTTAGAATCGGTATATTTTACCCAAACTAGAACTATTACATTTAGTAGGTAAGTGGGACTTGACATCAACCCCACAAAACCATCTTAATAGAAAAGAAAACTCAGCCTCAAAATCATTATACTTGAAAGGAGCGAGGTAGCAAAGAGGGGGACTGAAACCACCCTTTGGAGCATCTGAAAAAGCTCAAAATAGTTGAGGAAGAAGAATGTGGATTATGTGGCATGATAGAATGAAACCTCTATCCACATACTTGTGAAATTCACAGCTATTCAGAATCCTAGGACACAACACCTAGGAGGTTATTGGACAGATGTTCCTAAATTCCTCCAGGAAATAGCACTAAAGGAGCTACTAGTCTCTGAGACTTTCCTCAGGAACTAAGTAGAACTAAAGGGACATGTTACAAACAAGACTTTGTCTTTTTAAAACATTATTATATAAAAAAAAAACATCTATTTATTTTAAAAAATAAACTTTATTATTCACTGTGTCCTTAACTCATAAATCTGAATATAAGCTTCAGTTAAAGTAATCATTTGCGGCAAAATGTCCGTGACGTGTAAATCTTGCATTTCATACCATTGTCCAGTTGATTTTTGCAGAATGTGTACTCTGTAAGTACCTTTATTGGGTTCTCCATCATGTACAATGTTGGCAGTTAGATCGTAAATTGTATGTTTGTGTTTTGCTTTTATTTCCGGTGTTAAAAATTCCGAAAAATCCACGTTTCTAAAATAAAAATCGTATTTAAAGTTTTTAAAACAAAAGTGAGATAACTGCAAGAAACAATGTTTCCTAACAACTTACCTTACTGGGAAATTCACAATTGTTGGATTTTTTTCTATATAAAAAGTATTTTTGGTAAACCTTTTGATATAAAGAATAAGATAAGGAGGCAATCTGGTTATTTCAAATCGTTTCATAAAATTTTCTTTGTATGTTTTGTACTCCTTTTCACTTTGTCCATTAAATTTCGTTAATAGTTGATATAAGTTAACCTAAAATTTAAGCAAACCCTAATCATAGCTCCTATAATTTCATAAAAAAATATTGCATTTACCTGTGGGATTATATTTTCCCTAAACTCATCAATAAATAAAGGTGGTGGAGGTAAATCACAAGTTAAATATAAAAACGGCGACTCAGTTTCAACCTCTTGATATTCTGGAGTGGCCATCAGAGACTTTTTTTCTTTCTCATTTAAATCCAATGAAGGTATTTTTCGTGTATATATTTTCATATTGCCCAGAAATGATTTATAAATTATTGAACTATCTTTTTTCTTTGTGCCATTGAGAGCTTTATGTAGGGCATTCAAAAACCAAGAAAGGAAATCTATAGGATCACCTGAAAATTATAGATAACAAAATAAATTAATTTTCCATTGATAAAGGGATTCATAGAAATACATTTAAAGAAACTAATTTGTAAAGCACTTTTTAAATAAATTAGTCAACATAAAGAAAAGCATAATAATCATAAACATCTATAGGTAGTTAACTTCATCGATTTTTATATTATTATATAAGAATTGATTGAAAATACCTTGTTGGGTGAATTGAAACTGTTTTTTACTCCACAAAACAACAGCCTGTAACATTTCATGTGGTGATACATGAGCCTTAAAGTTCCTTGGGTTCCATAACTTTCTCATGAGCTCTCCAAATCTAGTAACTAATAGGTATGCTGAATCTCCAGGAGGTCTTTTCACTTTACTATAGTTTTCCTCACGTAAAAAATAATTTCTCAATGGTGTTACATGGGACAGTGCCTGAAAATTGATAGTCAAATGAAACAACACAAAAAGTAATATGCACAAATAAAATGGAGTGCCTTTTGATATATACCTGTAGGACAACATTGCAATAATCATTAGCTTTGATATTGTTCAAACCAACTATCCCAGGTACATATAGTGAACCATCTATTGCCCTTGATAACTTTGTAGAATTATCTAAATATTTTATGTGGTTTTCTCTGAATGTGGGATTTAGCACATACTTGATGTCATCCAAAGAGGAATCTATGAACAAAATTATATATTACTCGTGAATAATACTAACACATTTTAATCATACATACCTATAATTTCATAATTATCAGGTAGACAATAAAATTTAAGTGTTTGCAAATTTAAAAACACATGATGGCCTTCAGCTACTGAATGGGTATATGCATGGGTATTAGTGCCTCTTCCTTGAAAATATTTTCCACACACCAAGCATGCATAAACATTTATTCTAGTCAGAGAAACCGAGCATAACTTTTCGAAATCAAAATCTAAATACTGTCTATTGATTGTATCAAGATAAGGGCATAATCTTGTACTTGAAGAGCCTAAAAATTATAAAATACAATTTCATACTACTTAAGCATTGCAGTTCTAAATCGACTTACTGGTGTTCCCAGTTGGTTTCTTAATCTCCTCTTGTTTAATGGGCTTAGAATCTGAAAAATCGGAAGTTAAATATTTACGAAAATTTTAATAAAAATGTGTACCTTCAAGTTTTCGAATTTTAGTTGGAGTTTGGTAATCGTTATCATCAGTATTCATTTTAAAAAAGTATATAATTTATAAAAGTTTATGTTAAATGTTTGGTTAGAAGTCGAACTTGGTCGAACTGTCAAACCATTGTCAAACATTAAAACATAGATATAGGGGTGCGTTTATAAACTTACTCCGAGCTACATCTAGAGTTACTCGATAGCAGAGTTAACTCCAGAGTAGCATTTTTTAAATTTAGAAACGCTTGAGAGTTAAGTCTAGATAGCTGATCCATTATCTAGAGTAAGTAAAACGATACTGAGTTAATCCTTAGCTCCGGAGTAAGTATGTGTTTATGTTAAATAAGTTAAATTATTATAGTAGAGATTGGAAAGACAGAGAAATATATCTCTCAATTTTTTGAAACATGATTTCAGGAAAATTAATGTAATTAGTCACTGTTCTCTCAAAATAAATAGAAAATTGCTTACTTGTATGAGCGCTTGGACCACAGATAACTCGCTTAGCTAAACCACTTCCATTCTACTCTATTGGGCTATAATTCTGTGGCCGTCAAAAGTCAAAATAGCATGTGTTACATGTCAAGGATGTTAGAATTCTCATCTAATATCCTTGGTTACATGTTACATTTTCAAAATAAAAATACGAACGAATGTTACGAATGATTAGGTTAATTTTTAAGAATTCTATATAAAATATGACCTTTTTGTAGAAGAATATAGTGAATACTACAAAAACAGAATTAAAAATGAATGTATTAAACAGATATACTCTTTTTCGAAAAACAACCAAGAAGTTTGCTGTGTGTTTTCGAAATTTCTCAGGACTCAATTTATGGGTATATCTTTATATTTTGAAAAAAAGATTATGTTCAGCTTTTATAAAGTTTTTTTTTAGGAAGAAGAAATTTCTTCAGAGATAAAACATAAAATAGAAAAATATTGGAAGTCTAATTTGAAGTTGCACTTATTCGACGAAAAAAATGTTGATAAAGAAAAATATTACGTTTTACCCATGTTTCCATATCCTTCTGGAGCTTTACATATGGGACACGTCCGAGTTTATACAATTAGTGATACTGTAGCAAGGTACCAAAGAATGAATGGAAAAAATGTAAGTTGCATACATAATCAACAAAAAGCAACAATTATTATTTATTATTTAGGTACTTCATCCTATTGGCTGGGACGCATTTGGTTTACCAGCAGAGAATGCAGCAATAGATCGTAAAATAGCACCTGATACTTGGACAAGACAAAATATAGATTACATGAAAAAGCAACTTGAAAAATTGAATTGTAGTTTTGATTGGGACAGAGAATTTAAAACTTGTGATCCACAGTATTATAGATGGACACAGGAATTATTTTTAAAATTATTTGATAAAGGGTAAGTTTTAGGTATTTACTGAACAAATTGTATATCCTCCTCCTTATTGTAAGACCTCGTAGCTCCAAAACCTTGTTTTTCTAATGGTGCTAGAATACTGATTTAGGTAAAACATGAAGTTAGGTGGTTTTATAATTAGGGTGAAGATATAATAATGATTGTGTAACTTCGAGAAAATTGTTTTAACTTTATAGATTGGTGTATCAAAAAGAAGCTTTAGTAAACTGGGATCCAGTTGATCAAACTGTACTAGCAGATGAGCAAGTGGATGAAAAGGGTAATTCTTGGCGTTCAGGAGCAAAAGTAGAAAAGAAAATTTTAAAACAGTGGTACATACGAACAACTATGTTCGCAAAGAACCTTTTAGATGGTTTAAATGACCCTATTCTACAAGACTGGAGAGATATAATAAAGTTACAAAAACATTGGATAGGTGATTGTGATGGTGTTAATTTTGATTTCAAAGTATATGGAAATAATAAGGAATTCCTAACATTTTGGACATCTACCCCTGAGTATATTAAAAAAGTGAAGTTTGTGGCTGTTACCAGTGACAATATTTTAGCCAAGAAAGAAAATGTTAAATTAAATAATGAACCAATGACTGTAAAACTGAAAGCTTGTGTGACAAATCCCTTTAACTTGGAAAAAATTCCAGTGTATGTGACTAATGAAATTGAGTTTCTACCATTTACAGATTCCTATTTAGGTAAGTGTGAACTTGATGTTGTATAAACTTTTTTTAAATTATAGTGAAACAAATTTAGTAAAATATTCTTATAAAATATTGAAATAACATTTCATAATCAGTTATTTTAGCTTACATAATTTAATAATTTCAGGAATTCCAGGGGTTTCTGAAGAGTCTACAAATTTTGCCACAAATCAGAACCTTTCATACAGCAAAATAAACATTTTAAATGATACAGAAACTATTCGGGAACGATTAAACATTATCAATGAGGCCAAAAAGTTGAAAGTAGGAGGATATTGGACTAGTGCAAAATTACGAGACTGGCTAATTTCCAGACAAAGGTAACAATCTTGAAAATTGTTCACTCATTTACCTACTTAGTGAATTGGTTCAAATGAACTATTCATGTGATAATTTATTATTAATTCTGGGAAGATATGTTAATGAATTTGTTTGATAAAATAATTCAAACTTAAACCCTTATAACTCTATAAATTCAATTCCAGATACTGGGGTACACCAATACCTATAGTGCATTGCGAGAAATGTGAAGCACAACCTGTCCCTAGAGATCAACTCCCAGTGGTACTGCCAAATTTAACGAAAGAACTCCAAAAAACGGGATCTCAACTAGCAGAGTCATCTGATTGGCTAAACACCACTTGTCCCAAATGTGGTGGACCTGCACACCGCGAGACTGACACCATGGACACATTTGTAGACAGTGCATGGTACTTTTTGAGATTTGCTGATACAAAAAATGAAAAAGAAATATTTACTAAAGAAAAAATTGATAAAATAACTCCTGTAGATCTATATATTGGTGGCAAAGAACATGCTGTATTACACATGTATTATGCAAGATTTATAATGCATTTTTTACACAGTTTAAAATTAGTACCTGAAAGAGAACCATTCAAAAGATTACTTGTGCAAGGTATGGTAATGGGAAGAAGTTATAGAGTCAAAGGAAGTGGGAAGTATGTGTCTGAGTCAGAAGTGAATATTATAGGTAAGTGTTTTTTATTTTATGATCTTCAATAGGTAGTCAGATGCAGTCTTATCATGCGGGTCATACAATTCAACAAAGACATACTCACAGTTTTTGTTTCTTTTATTTTATTATAACCAAATAAAATCTGTAAGATAAATAAGACAGACTTAGGCAATTTTGACGGGAAAAAGGATATGCATTTAGTTTTCAGCAATTCTAAAAAGTCTCTCACCAGCTGAGTCTTGTGAGTTTGACAATTCAAAGTGACAATTATGAATAATGAGAAGCAATTTTCCGGGATTTTTGTATCGTCAAGAAAAAAAAATGGTACTTAGTTTGATAGATTATTTCAAGAATGAAAGAAAAAGTGGTAATTCGTTAACCATCTCACATCTCAAATTTTAATTTTGGTAACCTCTGTGTTTTCTGATTTGATACATAATAATATGGTTAGTGACATTTGAACCCGCACGATAAGAGCGTCTTTGACTATATGCAAGGTGGATTGTAAGAATATTTTGGTAGTCTCAAAATTTTGGGTAATTGTGGCAATCTAGCACTTATAACCCTTTTATTTTAAGACTTGAAGAAAAACAAAGCTGTAACAAAAGATACGAATGAACCTGTTGTGATTAGTTGGGAAAAAATGAGCAAATCAAAATATAACGGAGTCGATCCTGAGGATATGTTTAAAGAATATGGCACAGATACTACAAGATTACTCATACTAGCTGATGTAGCACCTACCAGCCATCGTAACTGGAACCATAATAGTAAGTAAAATATTTTTTCATGAAACTTCATGGTAATAATAAATTTATTTATTCTTTTCTCTTTCATTTTTTCGGGAATAAACCACAATGTTTATTGAAGTTTTTTTATTTGTCAAGATGAACTAAATAACTTAGCAGTTATTTTTAATAAATTTTTTTCTCCCTATGTGACACAACGAAAAAAAATTTTACAACTAGACAATCAATAATATTTTGAAGTTTAAGACTGCAAAACTTTGTTATCAAATTTTTATTAAGGTCCATTCATAGTAGATCATATCTCTGGCAAAATGTAAAATAAAATTCTTTTTTTAATTTCTTGGGAAATTAAACCACAATATTTTTGAATTCTTTATTTCAACGTTTCGGTAGCGTTCCAGCTACCGTTTTCAAGAAAAAATAAGTAAAAATTGATTTTTATCGTTGAACGTTGAAATAAAGAATTCAAAAATATTGTGGTTTAATTTCCCAAGAAATTAAAAAAAGAATGAATAATATACCACAAGGAACATACAGAAGATATGTAAAATAAAATATTTCATTTTGTGGCATTTCAACGATATGATAGTTCACTAGAAATGGAATCCAGTAAAGTGCACGTTCCAGGAACGGTTTTTATTGGGATAGCGCGGTTTTTTCGCTTATATGGGAAATGTTGTTAATAAAACGCGTTTGTTGTTACTTTTTTGTGTATGATTTTTTTGAAAACAAAAGGAGGTTCAATATAACTCTAAGTCCAAACCACAAACTTCAATCTTGTCCAAAAAGAGGGACAAATAAGGTGCTACTAGTTTCGGTAAATGATTACCATCATCAGGCTACAAAAAAGGTATACCGAAACTAGTAGCACCTTATTTGTCCCTCTTTTTGGACAATATTAAAGTTTGTGGTTTGGACTTAGTTTTACCTTTTGTTTTCCAAAACCTCATTTGAGATATGGATGAACTCTTGGAGATGATTTTTTTTGGTTTCAAAATATGTATACTCAGTTTGTGTATTGAATTGTGTATCGATTAACAACTATTCAAATGATAAGAAAATCTGCATAAAAACTTGAGATGCTATCCTGATAACGCAGGTAATTCAATATTGGAAATTTCTCTTTATAACATTGATGACCAAATTTGACTACATTTGGCTGAAATACTAGCTACACATTTATCTGCATTTATGTGTATTAAAGCACTTTCTTTGTTTTTTCGTCTTTTATTATTGGGTTCTTTCAATATTATTTTTGTTGAATTCCATTGAATTTGATGACCCTCTTCCCAAGAATGTTTGCAAATAGCTGACTTAAAGAACTCCCTATGTTTGATATACTTTTTGTGTTCGTTTATTCGTACTTTCAATGGTCTAGTCTAGATGTTTCACCTTAATAAAATTTGTCGCATTCACAATATATTTGATATATGCAGTTTCTTGAAGATTGTTTTTCATTTTTTGGTTTCGTTTTTGTTAGTATAGATCTCAACGTATTATTAGATTTAAAGCTAATTCTAATATTGAATTGATTACCAATTTTCCTAATTATTTCTGATAAACCATTAACATACGGTATTGTCAAGTTTTTAAATTTATTTTCTTGCTGACAACAAAATTTATATAGAATTAGTAACAATTAGTGCTAAACTTACCTGGTTTAGACCTCGACTAACTAATTTATTGAAAAATAAGGACAATAACTTTCCGGTTTTAGCCTTTCCTGGCATTTTAACTTGGCAGAAAAGAATTTGGTTAACGATAAGAGATTTTTTGATGCATAGGAAGAATTTACCAGATTTACTACCGGAAAATCAATTTAAAACTCAAAACGATTACATGTTCGATTCAAGAAATTTTTATGTAAAAGGTACATCCTATAATTATTTAATTACACAACAAATAAGTGTAGCTATTTCGAAGCAACAAGGATTGACCAACAGTCTTAGGGTAAGATATTTTAATAATTATTTGTTTTGTAATAATTTTCTCCTAATATAGAAGTTGTAAACGATATTATAGCTGAGATATTATTGGTGGTGGAGGTTGTGCAACAGGACCGGCTTTGCTGCATTGAATATGTTTGAAAAAACGCTAAAATCTGTGATGAGGTCCCTTCTTTTAATCTGAATAAATCTCTGAGACTTTTAGTTACTTTGCTTGAAAAAATTTCAGGATATCCCTAATCCTAATCCTCCAGTTATTGTTTCCGCTTTCTTCTTCCTCTACTAGTTTAAGGTGTCCATTCAGTAAGCCATCTCCTGCTAGCACACCTGTTCAAGTCCAATCTTAGATACAAATATTCAATATACATTACGTTACAGTCTAACTAACATACAAAACCTACTAATTTTATTATTTTGGCTTGAATAATTTGAATTTCTTTGTAGAAAGTACCACCGTCGATTATAGCGCATAGTAGACAATTTGAAAGAGCGTTAGCTGCTCAAATTATTATGTTGGCACCGATGGCTCCTTGTTTCGCTTCGGAATTATGGAGCGGATTCGTTTCGGCTCCCAACCGATTAAACGATTCCACGGAAATATTTTGGGATAAGACTGTCTTCGAACAAAACTGGCCGCAAACTGATTTGGACTACAAGTTGGATCTCGTCTGTCAGGTAATATGAAGCTTTAAACATTTTTGTGGTTTGTAAAAGTCCAGACAACGAGCAGCTGAGGTATTGTTTTGCCAAACCGGTCATGAGGACTTCAACGTATTTTTGATTGGAAATTACGAATATCGTATTGTCTCGATCTAAGTTTCCCGTCTTAACAGTAGGTGTGTTCTTTTTGCTTAAGATCTTGTTAATCTCAGCTCACATCGGTAAGGTGCGCGTTCTTCTTTATTCACCCACTTCGAATTGAGCTGAGATTTTTCCTCCCCCTTTACCGATGCTGAATGTGTTGTAAGGGGGTATGAGTTGGACTTGAGTTGGAAATAATGTGGAGGGGTTGAAGCGGAGATATTCCAGATAGGTCATATTATGTTTTATGTCTCTTATTCACGCATGCGTTGGCAGACCGCTCGTTTTAATTGAGTATGTCGTTCTTTTTGATGCTTACTGACATCACTTTATCTCGGATCATTTTTACTGAAGTGAGCTGAGATCTCAGTCAAAAGGACCACACCTAGTATAACCGGAAAACTGTCCCAATCTGACGTATTGAAGTTGAAGGTAACTCCTTTTTTTTTGCTAATGTCATTATGTTGATTGGTATACTAGTACTGTGCTACCTAGTAGCATATTATATCGCCATTTACGGTTTTTATAAAACTCCAATTTATTTAGTGTAATTTTGATAAAAAAAAACTCCGTTTCAAACAAATATCGAAAGCCGCAAAGTCTATGTTTAAGTCATTACAGCTACTTTTCTGTATCTGTAGAGAAGGGAGGGTGAGAGTAGGCTCGCAGCACTTAGACCACATGTGACCCATTGTACATCCTCCCGAGGAGTTGTCCTCCTAGGTCATCGTCCATCCAGTCCTTATCAGGAAGGTGGACAGGTCACTAGGAGACATCTTCTTTATATCGGCAGGTGTAGCCCAAGACTCACCGAACACTCTCTTATTGAAAATAATTCTGAACAGTCGCATAAGACATGCCTGACAGTTTCATCTTCCTTTTCACACATCCTGCATATATGTGTCCACTAGCCCCAAAGTATTGGTGCTTTGGACGCCAATTAAAAATAACTGTGCAAAGTTTCTAGTGCTTTTACTGCTTCGCGTTTAAAAATTTTTCACTAAATCTACTTCCCAGTCCATTTCGTCGTCATCTTCTTCATTTTCCAATACTGGATATAGAGGTCTTCTTCGTCCCACAGACAGAGGTATCTGTATCTGTAAAGTAGGGAGGGTGAGTGTAGCCTCACAGCACTTAGGCCATATGTAACCCATTGTACATCCTCTCAGGAAGGTAGACAGGCCACTAGGAGACATCTCCTTTATATCGGAAGGTGTAGGCCAAGACTCACTGGGGCACTGAGGCCACTGGCGGGCCCATTGTGCCACTCCTGCTACCTAGACATCCATGAAGCCGAGCCCTTCAATAAAGGCTACAACCTTTTTCAGTGGATGCCTGCTTGTATTCAGGGGTCATAACAGGGACCCCGACGATTCGCCAGCGTAGTACAGCCCAGTGTGGACACTCAAGAGAACATGGACTGACGTTTAGTCAGTCATACCGCAACCCCTACATAGGGGACTTTCCTCTACTCCTAGGTTGTAGAGGTGTTTTCTCATACAGCAGTGCCCTGTTAGGAGTCCTGCTATCTTCCTTAGCCTACTCCTTGGTAGTTCAGTAGCTACCTTAGTGTGTCCATCTCTTCAGTAGAAGTTTAGATTGTCAAGGACATTAGGCTCAGTGCTCCCGAGTAAACTCCTAAACTGAGCCTTCTTTCATTTTTGAACCATCTGTATATACAGCTACCTTTATTTGTAGGTAAATGGACACGAAAATGCAAGTATCAAAATATCTAGACGAGATTTGCAAATTTTACCGAAGGAAACGGCAATAAAAATGGCTCTAGAAGAAAAAGAAGTACAAAAAACTTTGACAACAAGAAATATATTAGACGTAACGTATACCCTACACGATGGATTTGAAGGAATAGTGAATCTTATAACGGATCAACCGCCTCCGAAGTCGAAAAAGCAAGTTGATGAAATAAGGACGAGTTGAAATAGGAATTAAACCACAGCACACCCTCTTAACAGTATAACACAAGTAAGTTTGGGGATTTTTAGTTGACTTTTGCAAACCACTTTTGTTGGCTTTATTTTATTTCCTAGTCACTGGGTACTAAGTCCTAAGTATCTCCTTGATTCTCTTTTAGGGTAACAGTACCAAAACAAATTTGGTTTGTGATATCTTGAATGTACAGGTAATCAGTGGGTATTAAACCTGGCAAATGGAGTGAATGACAGGTTTTCTGCTTGTCTTTAGTTGATTGAATGGGGCTTAAATAAAACAACAAATTTCAGTACTTAAAAAACTTTATACACTTTAAAATATAATATACAGAGACTATTTATGATATATCTACATTATAGGCACATAATATCGCAAATATACAGAATGTAACAGTATATTAATTAATAAAAACAAAACGATAATATTTTATAGTAAGTTTTTGTATTTTGTAGTAGTAACGATAGAAATGGTAATAAAAACGAATAGCGTTTAGTTTTAAAAAAATATACAATTAATTTTAGATCATACTTAGATATTTGTTGTTTCATGCAATGCCCATGTCATTGGAAACTTTTGTATTTATATTTGTTTAGCATAAAACTTATAGGAGAACTGACCATTCCAGAATAACGTCACTGACAGGTCGGCCATATTGCTGACTGATGTCGGCAACCAACTGACTTACAGCGCAAGCCATCTGATTGTCTTCCAACTTGATATGGCCGATCTGTCAAAGTCTGCTATTCTGGAATTGGTTATACCAAAAAGCCCCCTAGCGTGTGGATGTTTCTGTGGTAGTGGTTCTTTCACAAAATAAGTGAAAAAACCCTTCTACATGGAAGATATGGGGTGTCTCGTAAATCCTGACGGATTTTAAGATGCTCAGTTTATGATCCGAATATTGGGATTTTTTCGTGAACATTAATTTATTTATATCCAAATTTACAGATAAAGACGACTATTGATGGGACAAGTAGTGGCCGAATTGCATCGAGGAGGGGAATCAAAGCTCCAGCTTCAAGCATAAACGTAAAAACTTCGACACTGTGGATTAGGAGAAGCGTATTTTCTGGTCACCGACCACTTGGCCGTTTCCCGTGAAAATTTCTATGTAAATAAAAGATAATTCCTGATGTATTGTACTTCCAAATTCACCTTACTCCTTAACCTTTACCATTAGTTAGGGAACGCTGATTATTTTTCCGCCTGTTCGCGACATAGCATGGACAATTTAGACAGCTAGCGCCATCTCTGGGACTACAACTAATTGAAAATCTGGCGCCATCTAGCGGAGAAACCGTGAACTAATTAGTTGATGGCGCCCTCTATCGGTATTTCACCGAACTAATTGGGTGACGGTGGCGCCATCTAGCGGATAAACCTTGAACTAATTAGTTCAGTGAAATACCGATAGAGGGCGCCACTAACTAATTAGTCCAGTGAAATACCGATAGAGGGCGCCACTAATTAGTTCAGCGAAATACCGATAGAGGGCGCCACTAATTAGTTCAGCGAAATACCGATAGAGGGCGCCACTAACTAATTAGTTCAGCGAAATACCGATAGAGGGCGCCACTAATTAGTTCAGCGAAATACCGATAGAGGGCGCCACTAATTAGTTCAGCGAAATATCGATAGAGGGCGCCACTAACTAATTAGTTCAGCGAAATACCGATAGAGGGCGCCACTAATTAGTTCAGCGAAATACCGATAGAGGGCGCCACTAATTCGTTCAGCGAAATCCCGATAGGGCGCTGTTTGATGCACTGGGAATTTTGTTGGTTTGAGGTAATTTTAGGATGGGAGCAGGGATAATTAGTTTGAAGCCTTTTAAACACTTCAAGGATATTTCGCTAGATGTCGCCAGCTGTTACAATATTTCGAACTGCTAGCGTCATCTAACGGGAAACCTTCAAACTAAAAGGTTCTGTTGATTTAGAAACTATACTTTAATTTACAATAAAGATTTTAGAGATCGGGGAATGTCATAGTTGACGGTGGGATTGACTGTTCGGTGAAGCCAGGGCTTGCCCAAGAAGCAAAGCTCAATGTGTACCTTTTATAACAGTTTTGTTCCAGAAGCGAATACCTGTTTCCAACGTATTTACTGTACAAAAAAGTGTTTCGGTAGAGCAAAGTTTGGTGTTCTAGCAAGATTGATAACTTGTACAAAATTACTTCGTTACTAGTTCCGAAATAAAAACATTCAACTCTTCGCATTTATACTTATCTCACCTACCTAATACCGATGAGCAGCAAATACGCCGAAACCAGTCTATAAAGGATGTCCTCGAATAGCTAAACTAAAACGGCCCGTTCCATCTTGCAGATAGTGGAATTCAATGTTCTTCGTGGCATATAACCAGGGAAGTAGTTGTTGATTTTAGTGAAGGGTCGTTGTTCTTTGATTTTCAAAGACCGAGAAAAAATCCGAAATAAAATTTACTTAAAATCAGCAAATATTACTGTTCCAGTACATAATTACTTTTGAACTTACTTGGAACACTAGCCGACCCCGCCTCCGGAACAAACTCTATAAAAATAGTTTGGAACACAATTTGAGAAAAAAATTTTTTAAATAAACTGACAGGAAAATAAATATAATGTTCAATTTCACAAGGGTTATTTTTTAAGCATCTATCTTGGACTTCCCTGTTATTTATTATTGATGATGTATTCCATACTTTTTCTTCTTCATTTATAAATGTTCTTACTACCTTAATAAATCCATATTTTCATATGATTCCTCTCGTACTTCTATGACATTTTAACCGTTTGTACTTTCTTAAATTTTTCATCTGTATTATTTTTATCAAAATACCTGGACATAAAAAATCACATAATCTTTATGCAGCAGGACTATGAGAATCCCCGCTTATACCCAAAAAGCTTGTATAAAATACAATAAAAGTAACAACAAATATTGCAAATAAACAACCGAAAATATCTCATTTTTGGTAAGACAATGTGTTCGTCTACGAATTAAACCAAAATAATATAATCTAAAATAGATCTCAATTATTATTTAGGTATCTTCTAATCTCAGGTAATCACAATTAATACTTTTTTCCTCAAAAATGATATTTTTTCATAAACAGTATCTTTTTATATTAGCTACATAACAAGAGCCACACATCCGAAGTAAAAGGTTCTTTTAATCAATGTATTTGAAAAAAATGCCTTCCGTATATAATGATTTTTACAAGCTATTAATTGCCTTTTTTGGTTGTAATTTATTCAGCTTCGTATACACCTGAACATTACGCCGAACAACAAGCAGAACCTAGAACCGAATGGAGATGTGTTTGCAGGTTTGGACGGGTTTATACAAAACGGCGAACCGAAATTTGTTAGCGAGACTGGACCCGACATTAGGTTAGGCAACTTCCATGTTTGCTTTTGAATTTATTTGCTGTGTAAAATTTTTCTCATTATTTTGTCTTCCGATTAAATAATTCTGGCACTGACATTTTGTTGATATACATATCAAATTAAACAGAGTAACAGTAAACTCTTGCTTTTTCGCGGCGTTTCCAGTATATTACTGATACAGGTAGGCAGATTTCAAAAATAAGTTGACAAAAAAAACCAATTATTTGGAGTAGGCTTATCTTGTAGAGTTTTAGTTCTACAATTTCAGTTATATTTAACTAGTTTCATCACATCAGCTAATCTAGATATTATACAACTTTGAAAATAAATATATATCGGTGTATACAGAAAAAAAAAATACTTTTTTCTAACCTAAACACAAAAGAAGAAGCCAGGAAGTCTGGATTTATGTACTAGGATTCATTGTATGCAATAACTGTGGAATTCAATCAAATATTATCAATTGAAATATGAAAAAATAATGACAAATACTTGAATTGATAGTTTTGGCCTTGAAAAAAGGTACCCTTTTTCTGTTTACAGTCCTATTAGTCAATTAAAAAGGTACGAAATCGTCATATATTGGATATAACTCGAAGAATAAATCAATTGAAATGATAGTAGATAACAGTAATAGTATGCAAAAAACACAGTGAGGACAGGAATAGACACCGTTTCACACAGGAAGAAGCCACTCGAAGTTTGACAACTGTCTTGCGCAGCAACGAAAATCGGTCTTGTTTATCTATGTCGTCTCGTAACGACCGATTCGAAACGATGTTCCAATATTGACATTTGAGGTTGAGTTTAAAGCAGTCATTTACTGTCGAATAGGTATTTATGACTAATTTAACATCTAAAAAACGTGTTGGTATTAAAGGAAAAATTCTAGTTTTTGTTAACCTACAAAATGTGAAAACATTATGCTACTGATTTGAAATTAAATGTCAATTCCACAATATGGCGCTGGTTTTGACAACAAGTTCGCGTATATGACTACAACTTCAAGAGGGTTCTTTTGACGTGAAACAAAGCCTACAGTATACTATAAAATATAAGACACAGCATTACAAAGGGTCTCAGCATACCACTACAAAGAACCTTCCATTTTTGGATACCTGACGAAGGCACATGCAAAAGTATACATTATAGATTTGGCCAAATGGGTGTTAAATTATACTGAACAGAAGCTAACAAATAACGGAATAATATTGTAATTTTTGGTAATTATTTTCTCATCTAAATTTGAAAATATATGCCTAGGAACTATACCGATTAGTAGTTATTGAAAGGTTTATTCTTTAGGTATATCCGATCAAGACGATGTCTAATAAAACGGCGCCTTTTCATAATATACGTATAAGGCTTTTGCTAAAATTTGGTACATTGGCAGGTTTATTGTTTCGACTAAATTTCAGTTAAATTCTGTAAAAAACAAACTGCAATTTTTTTTTCAACATACCTTAATTCTTTAAAAACATAACTATTCATTTAAATTTTAAAATTATATACATAGAGAACACTATAAATGTGCTAAAATTTCCATTCCAGAAGGTATTTCAGTATTTTGAACAGAATTATTGCTATCTATTTGTGAACTACCACTTACGGTCACTATCACTGGACTTTGATCACTGGTTTGTACAATAGTGACAAGATTTCCATCTTTGCTACCTTCTAAATCACTAGAACTTCCTTTTAGCAACATTTTTACAGAATTTAAGTCGTTTTCGGGTTCCATTTTTAAGGAATCCAAGGTTATGTTGTCCAGAGCTATATCCTCTTCAGTACTACCTATAGACAATTGAGTTAATTTTGAAGATAATATCAATAAAAGTTGTTATCTACTTACATACATTATTAAATATTTCAAAACATTCAACTTACCTAGAATATTGACTACGTTGACCATAGATCCACCATGGTTCGATTCAGATAAAGTCAATGATTGTTCTCTACTATGTAGAACCGAATTCGACTGTAGAGTTCCAGGTCTGGTACTCTGAGATCGGTAGGAAGGTGGACAACTATATTCTGATTGAGCATCGCGTCTGTTACAAACTGGTGCTCTATAACATGAAAAAGTACAAATTATTAAAAATAATGTCATGCCAGAAAAGTTTAATAAATGTCAAATTACAACCACTATTTTTTAACCATTCAAAAACCACTTTCTTGCTTCTTAGAAATAAAAAATAGAAACTCAACGACAACATCAAACCTTACTCCAGAACACACTGGAATAGGAGAAAATGAAATAGCAGATGAATTATCAAAGAGGGGGGCTGACACTGGTAGTGGATATTCAGTGAGAAAATTTGATATAGAATTATCAATTCTAAAAATTACTTTGACAAATTATGGTGCAAGAAATAACCTAAAATATAAAAAGAGGAAACAAGGTAGATGTAGATGGAGGTATATGGATGTTTGGTGGTAGTATATATGGAAGTTTGGTGATAGTATATGGAAGGAGTATGTGGAAGTGTACAATATTTTTGCTGGCGGTTTACCCCTCGATCTTTTCTGTGGTATCGCCGAAATAAAATAGAGTAACAAAATAAATTCAAGAAGCTTGTATTACTCATTAGTGAACAGATCAAAATTAGTAAGTTTCTATGTCAATAAAATTGAAACTCACCTTAATAAACTACCAGATTGGCTTCTATACGTCGGAGGAGGTGAAATAGCATTCTGTAACCCGCTATTTATTTGAGGTGTATTACCTCTCTCCAACAACAAAAGCCTCAACCTATATTCTTGCATCGAAGCTTGATAACTAGGCGGCGGAGGTCTGTACTGAAATTCCGGATACATCATAGCGGCGTACGGATGATGAGGTCGACCGTAAGCTGGTGGAAGTCTCGGGACGAAGCGTCGAGTACAAACCTCTACGGATTCCGTACTGCCTAATCCTAGCATCGATCGACAAGTCGATGAATCGTGAGAGGTTAGTCGCCATGCTACTCCGCTTACTGTGACAAGAACTATTCCAACACCTGGAAAATAATGATTGAGGTTAAGTATGTATTTTCTAGTGAGTATCTATTTTTTCGACATTTTACTTCAAATTATTGTTGCGCACTTTAAAGAGTTTTCAGATCATGTGATTATAGTACAGACATGAAGCCTGAAATATCGATTGTTTTTTTAAATAAAGGTATTTATAAATTTCAGCCGCGTTGACCGATTGTTGGTAGGGATAGACTTCGTGCCACATAAGAAGCCACGTGAAGTTTGCTAACTGTCTTGCGCTGAAACCAAAATCGGTCTTGTTTCATGTCTTTGGTGTTACAAATGAATATGGCCATTGGTCGTTACCAAACTGGACCTTAAATTCGATGGAATGGACGTTAAAATCAATTTTGACATTCTAACTGTCTAACCAAACTATCGTAGAGCTTAATTTTTGAAATATTTGTATAAAACATTTAAACCTAAATAAAGGTTTTTCCAAATTAAATACATTTGCATTTTTTTCCAAAAACTGTGCCAAAAAAGTAACTAAATTTTGAGGTATCACACTAGACAAGCACCTTAAACAGTTTCCCACCCTGCAATTTTTAAATCCCATATTTTTTTGCGTTTATCCCTAACCTGAAAGTTC